>CM075940.1:3263475-4463475 GCA_038030265.1 Corythucha ciliata | reverse complement strand
TATCCAATTCACTGCTTAAATTAAGAAAAAATGCTAATTCGCGGCTTTAAATTGATAGAAAGCGCTAATCTGCGAATAAGGTGTGGAAAAAGCGCTGATTCGAGGCTAAAGCTAAGAATGAGCCATAATTTAACGGTACGTGGTGTTGATTTCATCCAATTTGTCAAAATTAGGCACTGAAATTTGTTTTCACTGAGAAAGGGGATTACTGCTCATAAGGGGGGATTTCGCGTCCAGCCATCAGGGGGGATAGGCGCCGCTATTATTCGCCTTGATCATAATTCAGGCAGCGCTGTAGAGGCCATTTAGGGAAACAGTTGTTGTGGGTGATTTCCATTAGAAACTAGCAGAAGACTGCCCACAAGAGCTAGTTCCCAAATGGCCAACGACAGTGCTGCCCGAATTATGAAATAGCCGAATCAAGCTGAAGTTCCATGGAGAGGGCAAGGCAAAATAGCTTAAGGGGCCGATCACAGGAGGGCGAGGTCCACGTTTAACTTGACGGGCTATAGCTGTTAGGCTGCCCTACCACGGAGAAGCCAAAAGGGAACAGTTTGTTGCAGCCTCAGCGACTATCATGCAGACAGCGTTGTTCAGCATAGAGAGGGGTGGGGAGGTCCCCCAACAACTGCTGCAGTAACGGTGAGCTACTCCTGACTGGTGTGGGCGCCAAACCCATCTCATAGGGGAGGGGTTCTGAGTCCAGAGACGAGTCCTTATGGCAACGTGTGATTTGTCCGTGTTGTACCGGAACGAATAATCCCACCATTGTTACGGCTAGGAGTACGGTCTTAGCTTGGATCTTAATCTTGCTACCTCGTTCCTACCATGCAAAGCCAGGAATTGGTATGTGCCCAAGAATTTTCTGACGCGTTAGTGAGTGTCTTACTCACTAACACCCACACTCACTAACACCCTTGTTGTTTGTAGTAACGCCCCTAACTAGGCCCCGGCTGCGTGCCTGTTTAGTCTTGCCACGACCAACCTGTTGGAGCTTCTGCTACAAAACATTAATGCGCACAAGTTCTGGACATAATTTCAAGCAATGGTCGGAAGCTTTTCTGACTTGAGACCTCACGCATCGCGGTTGTCCAACAAAAAACGCAATCGAACGTTGCTATGTCTATTAGCGTTGACTTATGGCGTTGAGTTGAAACGACGATCACGAAATGAAATAATTTGAAAGTGGAAGAAGATCCATGCCCAGGTAAACGTGGCTCAGGGAAGAACGGCATGATTAGCCAAAAATTAGTAGGTTAACCAACGTTCTAAATTAGATAAGGCTAAATTCTACTTTGTTTATAGCATACTTCTCACCTCGCGAAAACCCATGAATCTCAAACTGATTCATACGAAACACTGGGAACTCGTGAGAGGCCGCAACAGGGCTCGGCGACATCGACAGTATAAGAGGTATGATGACGAAAACGTACACTGGGAAGGCTCCCTTCAAAAGTTCGGTCACTTCGTCCGGGTCCAACATAGCGTTGAACAGTAGAAATAACAAATTTTGAACTTACAGTGACTTTAGGAATAAATAAAATTTCACGACAAAAATCTAGGCAGAGACCGAAGCATTACTGACATCCCAGTTTAGCCCGGCTTTCTCTTATCACCGATGGGTGTTCTCGGAGGAGTGATTAAACAAAATCATTCGGTGGTGATCAACGGCAGGGGAGGTTCGACTACTCAGCGAAAACTGTGACTGTGAGTCTAAAGGAAACAATTTAACAATTACTTGTGGTAATAATAATGATGTAACTTGTTACACAATTCAAAATTGCTGACCCCTTTAATTTTTACTTTTTTATTTCATATCGTAGCTCCGCCCACCTTAATAGAGTAACAACGGGGGTACTTTTTTTTAGGTGCAGGTTTACTGGATTACTGGGCTAACGCGAAGCGAATTCCTAGTCTCCCATGTCCCTACCCAACCGACCTTTGGCAAACTTCTTGGAATAGCCAAACGCTGTTATTTATGGACACAAATAAGATTCTGTAGCTTTATTAATGACACACCAAGGGCATAATTATGGAGTAGCAAGTTTTCAAGTTGCAAAAAAGCGCAATAATAAGGAGTCTAGCGGGACTGAAAAGGCGAGATTCGTGTCACGTGGTGCGTTCAGCGACCTAAGTAGCATTACACTCTGTGGGGCTTACATATGCGAGTATCTCAAAGTAATTCAGAAAAGTTTCATGCCAATAAGGCCATCTGTACACTCCTACAGCACCAGAGGAGCGGCCTACTTATTGGTCCCAGAGCGAGTTCGCTGGTGAAAGCCAAACTGAGTCCTGTCCATCCCTCATGCGGCTCCTATTTCATACAACAGGCTACCGATCACACAGTTTAATTAAAAGTTGTGGACTTTTAAAACTGAAGGAAGTGATGAAAACTTTTTTGATCAGTCTTGTTTTGTACAGCGTCGAGAATTTTTTTCAATTCTTGTTGACTTTGATCGTAATTTCGACGTGCCAAATTCGCTTATACCAGTGCTAAAGGCAAAATAAATTATTGTTATTATTATTATCACATTTTTCGGAGTCAGAAACTTACAATTTCCACGCCACTTTATTATTTTCTTAATTCTTAGTGCCTAATGTTAATTACTGGCCCATAGATTTTCTCTACTGCACAAATTGGCACACAATTTACCTGTGGCTCAATAAGCCTATTATCTTCAGCGTCAGCCCCCTGATGGCTGGACGCAAAATCCTCCCTTGTGAATGGTGCCCCCCCCCCCATTATTAAAGGGCTCTGTAGCGTAGAAGAAAAAGTAACTACAGTGAATAACAATGTTAATAAATGGTAGATTAGTGTCCTTTTTTCGCTAGTGCTACACTAGTGAAGAAAACCAGGAGATTTCATTGAATAATTTTGAAAAACGGAATGAAATCCGATAGTTTTCTACACCTTTGTAGACTGAAGCAAAACAAAGAAAAGGACTTGGCCTAATCTAAAGGGGTGCAAAAGGGGCATGTGCACCCGGCTGCAACCACACGGTTACAGCCGCATTATTGCGGTGGATTTTCTCGCTTATTAGCTCTTTCTCCTGGATAGAAGCTGAATAGGTCTGCTGCAGGGGCGGAGGTACGGGTAATGAGTCCCATAAAATCTCCAAAAATGAGAGGTTCTCGTTTAAATTAGGTTTATTAGATTTTCTCGACTTTAAGGAGCCCGAAAAGGTCAGCGTGCGTCCAGCTGCAACCCTTGGCGGACTTCAGACCCCACGTTGTAGTTTACCGTGGTAATGGTGAGGGGGGCGGACCACCCCGCCGTGCCCCATGTCAGACGGGGCCCCCGAATAGCTTAAATACGGATAAATGAGGATTTTTAGGTTATCCATGGGTATGGGTATGTAAAGAGGTCGGACGGTTGGACAGCGATTTGGCTACTTGGTACGAATTTAAGTCTGATTTGGCTACTTGGTACGAATTTAAGTCTGTCCGACCAACCACGGGTCATGAAGTGGATATACACAGGAATCATCCGACCGCGCATCCTGCACGGGGCGGTAGCATGGTGGAGGGGGATAGAGAAGGGAGGGGGCGGATAGGCTCGCAAAAATACAAAGGCTTGCTTGCCTGGCGATTTTGGGGCCATTCCGGACAACCCCTACGAGGGCCATGGAAAGATTACTAGGCCAAAATCAAACAGAGAGTCATTATGAGAGAGGAAGGTTGGGAATCCCGGCAAGGGGAGCTGGTGTGTTATACGGACGGCTCCAAGAAGGGTCAGGAAGGGCCGACCGGAGCTGGAATTTTCGTGCCGGAGCTGGGGGTGGAAATAAGTATCCCGCTAGGGGGACACACCACAGTTTTCCAGGCCGAGGTGGTAGCGATCGATGCCTGTATTCGGGAGCTACTGAAGCGGAAAGTGACAGGTAGGGCGATCGGTATCTACTCTGATAGCAGGGCGGCGCTGGGGGCGATCACCAAACCCGTGGTGGACTCAGCGGTCGTGGCGAGTTGCAGAGTAGGGATACGGGACCTCCAGGGTGAAGGGAACTCCCTAACGTTGGGATGGATCCCGGGTCATAGAGGATGGCAGGGAAATGAAAAAGCAGACGAGCTGGCCAAGCGTGGCGCGGACCAGCCGGTAATAGGACCTGAACCATCGGTGGGCATTGCCCGCAGGGTGGTCTTGAGGGAGATAAGGGCCTGAGCCAGTGACCAAGCTCTGAGGAGATGGTGGACTGAACCCGGGTGCCGGCAAGCAAAACTGGGAATCAATGAGGAAGACCAGGAAGCTTCGGCATGGTTGCTGGGACTAACACGGGTTAAGCTTAGGCGGATAGTAGGGATGTATACAGGGCATTACGCCCTTAATAGGCATTTGTCAATCATGGGGGCAGTGGGGGAGCCCGACTGCGAAAGGTGTGGGGAGGCTGAAGAAACCGCGGAGCACGTCGTATGCGAGTGTGACGGCTACGCGGCGGCCAGATACACCATTTTTGGTGACGATAGGATACCCTTCCCCAGCTTCTCAAAGGAGAATGGGACCCGTCTCCTGAGTTTGCTGGAAAGGATAAATAGGTTTGAGGAGCCGTACTAGGCTCTCCCGAGTCCGGGCCCCAAGTGGGTATGGTGTATGGGCGGAAAGGCTTTTGGCACCTTCGGAGTCGGGAGACCGTCCGAGCCCTCAAAAAAAAAAAAAAAAAAAAAAAAAGTCTGTCCGACCTGAGGAATATAACGTTGCAATTTTGCAAGTGATATATCAGCAAAGAGTGTGGGCTGAATATAGCGCTATTCTGGTGGCTCAAATTCAGAAAATTCGCGGCTAAAAACATAAATTACGCCGTGTCCCCAGTTTCATTAGGTCCTCAAACACAGTAAAGTGCTAATATCGGCAATTCGCAACTTGTTGACGCGGCAAAAAATTGAAAAAATCGCTAATATTCGTGGCAATAACTGTGAAAAAGCTTTTCGCTGATACGTTGTCTCGCAATGCAACTTCCAGACTAAAAAGGACAAAAAAATCGCTGATTCGCGGTGCATAGAGACCATACGAATAAATTGCGGAAATCAACGCAAAAGTGTTGTGGCCATCCCCGCGGTTAAAATTGAGGAATAACTATTTAACATTGACATAAAAAGACACTTTCAGGTTAAATTGGGCAAATTCACTACTGAAATTTCGAAAAATCACCTATTCCGGTATAAAAAATAGAATAGATGCTATTTCGCCGCAAAATTAGCATAAAGCGGTATTTTACTGCTGAAGTTGAGAAAGTCGCTAATTTTTGCAATTTGCGGATTTAAAAATGAGGAAAAACGCTAATTCGCGGATACAAATGAAGAAAATCACTAATTCGCTGCTAAAATGAGAACATCACTAATTAGCGCGGCTACAATTAATAAAAACGCTAATTTTCAGTTCTAATTGGGAAAAAGTGATAATTCTCGGCTAAAAATGGAAAAAATGGCTAATTTGCAGCTTAAATTTAGGAAAAATGCCAATTCTTGGCAAATATTGAGAAAATTCTGTAATGCACGGGTTGGAAACGCTACTACGACGCCGCTAAAATTTAGAAAAAGCTCCAATTCGCTGCTGAAATTGAGGAACATCACTAATTCTAGAATAAATTGTGGTGAAATTTCTAATTTAAATAGGCGCCTTATGAAGGCAACTTCGTGGCTAAAATTCAGAAAAACGGCAAATTCATGCGCGGCTATATAAGTAAAAAAAGCGCTGAATCACGGGCTAGAACTAAGAATAAGCAATAATGTATAGCTAAAATATAAAATTGCTAATGCGGTGCTAAAATGTGAAAAACCCGCTCATTTGTGGGTGATATTTAGAAAATAAATAATTAGTCTGGCCAAAATTAAGAGATTTGAAAGTTTAATTTCAAGCCTAAATTAAGAAAAAGTGCTAATGCGCGGCTAAAAATGGAAAAAACGCCAATTTACAGCTAAAATGTTGCAAATCGCCAATTCGTGACTGAAATTGAGAAAATTCGCTAACGAGGAAATAACATAAAAAATAAAAATCGCTGGAAAAATTTTTCTCGAAAGAAAATGACTAAATATGACCAGGAATTGAATATTAGTGCGTAAATGATTGATGTCGATTTATAGTGAAATAGTAAAACTTGCCTATTTTTTTTGTTTCCTTAATCGGCCGGTCCGTGACTCGTGACGTATTAAAGGCGTTGTGACCCCTCCCAACCCTCCGCATCATTTCTGCCGCCTAAGGACGTACAGAAACTGAGAATTAGCGCTTTTTTCTCAAGTTCGTTTCTCGCCCGTAATCGCTGGCTAATCGCGAGAGGTGGGCACAAAATCAAACCCAATGACAAGGCACAACCGAGCCATTTTCGGCGGCGCGGCGCCGCGACGACCCTTAATGTGGAGGCGTTTTTGGCTGGGGCTGGTAAAAATGGACCTTAAAATCGCCCACTTAAGCCCTCCGTGTCGGTGGTTGGTATGTTAGGCAAGAATGACCATCACATTTAAAATTGAATGGAGCCGCGTACCTACTGCAAAGAAGTTACAATCAAAATTGCTATTTCCCGAATATTCCGTCAAAAAACTTCCAATTTCGAGGATATTTATATTATGTAGCTTCAAAATGTTAGCATTTTGCGGCTAACTTCAGACTTTTAGTGCTGTCGTGAGCGGCTAAACCGGGTTCCATAAACACTAAAAAGAATCCAGAAACTTGCGATTCGTGAAAATAAAGACCAGAAACTAGCAATTTCGCGAATACTCAACCCCGAAACTCAAATTATCAGGAAACTAAAGACCAGGAAATTGCAATTTTGCGCAAGTAAGAATCGAAAACTTGCAACTTCCGGAAGACTCAACCAAGAAACTTTTAATTTTGCTGAAACTTGCACACTCACAAATACTCTACTAGGCTATTTGTCATGCCTAGTCATGGCCTGCTGGCCCGGAGTCTGAGCCTAAAAGAAAGGCCCAGTAAATTGCTATTTTGCGGAAAAATATAGTCCAAAAACTCGTCCAAAATTCAAAATATAGTCCCAAAATTCAAATTTCGTGAAAATAAAGACAAGAAAATTTTTCACTGCCAATTTCAATTGGCAGTGAGGGGGGAGGGATAGCCGCATTGGGAGGCAAAATTAAATTAGCCCCGTGGCGGCAAAAAGCAAGATCCGGGCTTGGTTCCGGTTATTCGATGAGAATAAACGAGATTTGTTTTCCCTGTTAATTAAGTTATATGTAGGTAGGACTATCACTTGCAAATTTTTCCGAGATTTGTAGCCGGTGGTCACCGCTTGATGGACGAAAGTGTTGAAAATCAGGTGAAGATATTGGGGGGGGGGGGCGAAAAGGCCCACCTCGCCCTCCCTAACTCTATGCCTCTGCTGACAATAAGAGAGTGACCACGACAGTGATACCACCCTCTGACTTCTCCATAGATCTCTACACAACGCCAACGCTCCTTTTACATTAATTTATTTCGAAATTTATTTAGTTTTGAAGTATAAACGAAATGCGCTTCTTATTGTTAGTGCATTTATTCTCGTCCGACATGCCCCCCTCGTTTTGCTAGACGCACCCCTTAGGATACGGCTCGGCGCCCTGGGTTGCCGCCCAGCTCGACCCCCCCCCCCTTAAAGCTGGCACTGCTCGAGCACACCCCAATCAAAAAACTTTGGTCAGCCTCCCCCCCCCCCCAACGAATAACTTATATACCCCCTGATGACATTTTGAGCTTTTTCCCCCCTAGCTTCAGATGGACGCAATCGGCGCCCCCCTTTGTGTTTCCGCCTTGTGTAAAAGCCCCTGTTTGTCTGTAAAGAGTTTCTCTGAAAAGTGTCCCCTGGCTGTCGCGTGCCGAAGAAGTGGCGAGGGGGCGGACTGCTCCGGACCTCTCAAAGGTGGCAGAGGGGGCCCCCAAAAAAGTAAAGAATGGAAAAATTATGATTTTTCGTTTTCATATTCATAGATGTATAGGCACGTGAAATGGAGACTTGGTGCGTGGCTATAAAAATTTACGAAATCCCTAACCGATGTCAATTTTATTTTCGCCTGAATGTTAGCATAGGTACCGTGAAAAATTGAGCATTTTGCTGTTTCGCTCCCAAAACCACTCAGAAAGTGGAGTTATTTGCTGTAAACACCCCCCCCCCCCGGGACTCTCCAAGTGGCTCAATTTGACCCTCTCCATCACCTTATAAACACGGTTCTTCAATGACTGAACGAGTGAACGTAAAAACCTAAATTTGATTTCAGGTCAAGAGACTTCAGCGTAGGATGCTCGACCGGTCGTGCAGTGGTGTAGAGCGGGTCGTGCAGTCGTATTTTACTTTTATTTGGGACCTTAGTGACGAAGAAAATGCGGTCCGAGGATGTGTTAAATTCGGCGGTGTCTAACCCCCCCCCCCACCACCACTCATTATAATTGTGCGCCTGATCGAGGAGTACAAAGTCGCTCTGGCAGCTGGAGGACGGAAGAATGTCGATCCGAAGGAACTGTGAATCTTCATTTCTGAACATTCTCTCATTTTGCGTCTCGCAGCTACTCTGTTGCAGGGCCGGCGGTTTTTAGGGGTAGGTTTATTTATAAATAAAGCGATACTAGAAAAAATATTCCGTTATAATGCGACGCTTTTATTACGATTTATTTCCTCGTTCGATAGGAAGATTTTAAAAATTTCACAGTCTTATGATTCCTACATGGCAAATGATTTTAAACGCAAAAAACTTCTCTTAAACATCTGTCTAGACAAAAGAAAAATTGTATTATTTTACTTCAGTTTTACTTGTGATGCCCTTTGCGTTGTGACGATTTGAAAACTTTAAATTTTGAAGCAGAGTGAGTGGACCTTCGACGATCAAGTACAGGACTAGAGCTCCAAGGTATGCCACACAAATATCGCCGATTCCCATCCAAATCTGAAACCGGATAACAAAAATGTACAGTTATAGCGTTTTCCATTCGTACAAAATTCTGCACTGGAGCAGTTTATTTCCACCTGCCTCTCAGAATTAAATCATTTGCTAAAATTGCAGAATTGTATGCTAATTGAAAACGCTATTAGCGACGAATCACGTGTTGTATTATTCTTACCGATATGACAGTTGTGTAATAGACCGGTGACCTCGCTGTGCCGACGAGATAGAGGGTAATTAATGTGTGGACAAGAAGAGCCGAGTACGAGAGGCCATTGAGAGATTGAAATAATTTATGGCTAATGGTGAATTTGTAGTAAACTGAAAAATTGAAAAAGACGGATAAGTTATTTTATACGAGCCTCCCTCTCTGCAGTTCACTCGCTCCTGACAAGATTTAAACAAGGCGTCGTCGATGATCACCCAGCACAATGGAGCCGCATAGAAAATCGGGTAAAGAAGGCTGTACGTAACATTCTCAGTCAGGTTGTACTCCCGGCCAGGAATGAAGAAAATCCAGGCCCCCAGGAAAGACACGTTGTAGAATAAACCAGTGGTCAAAAATATAATCACTCTGGTTCGCTGAAAGATTCGAGCATGGTTTAGTTTCACATTATTGTTAAACCAGAAACCTCCTCAAAACCATACCAGCGACAAATCCAGACATTTGTTCAGCTTGAGCTCTCTATAAGCAATAGCTCCAACCATTCCTATAAAATATGGAGCTGCTCGCAGGTGAGTCATTATGTACATGGAGGAGAACTGGGCGTCGTTGAACAAATACTCGAACGTACTACGCGGAAGAAGTTTATTTAGCGTTTTTGATCCGTCAAAAAATATTAAATACTTACTGGAAAAAGAATAAATATACTCCAGTGTACTTATTAGTCCAAACTGTGATTGCAGGAAGAACGATTGAAGCAGCAGTAAACGCTCCCACGAGAAAAAATCCTAATTTTCTGGATTTAAAAAGAATGTACCCCAAAAAAGAACACACCACGTATAGTTGCATGTCGACGGCCATGTAATACGAGGGGATCAAACACTAAAAAGAAAACAACTTAGCCCGGCGTCTTAAAAATCGACAGTGACGCCTACCTGTTGATTCCTGTGAATATAATTGTTCACGTATAAAACGTGGGTCCACCAGTAGTCGCTACACGCTGATTCAAAGATGACCGATCGTCCCAAAGGTCCCATACTGATGCGCGGGTAGACAATTACGGCAAACGCCATAATGAACGCGTAAGCCGGAGTCAACCTGAGGAGTGAAGGGGGGTGCAAAAATAATTTTCAAAATGTTAAGAGACATTTTCCAAGGCCCAAACCTCATCCATCGCCGATAAATGTATGACAGGACGCTGAATTCTGAGTTTCTTTCGACATCTTTCAAAATCTTGTTAAAAGTTAAGAAGCCAGTGATGGTTAAAAATGTATTCACCAAAAGCGCTCCATTTTTTATGTATGTGTGCATCAATTCTCCAATAAGCTAAACAAAAGTAAATAAATTAACTTTGGCAGTGGCAGGGAGGGGACAAAAATATGTATTCAGTACCATTTCATTATATAATTGATTGAACAGAGACCAAGGGGCAAACAGGGATATCATCATTCGGTGTCCATAAATAATGATAAACATCGAAATGACTTTCATTCCGGAGATTGACGCAAATTCTTGATTTTGTGGGTCCGTTAATTTTTTGAAATTTGTGATTAGTGAGAAATCGTTGAACCATATTCCTGGAAACGTGAATGGTAAATGTATTGAAATAACGTGAAAACGAAGTTTCGAGTTACTTTCTTCAGGCTTGGGTCGGCCGTACTTGATATCACAGTAGGTGGAAGTTAAGGCAAAACCTACAAGTGCCAAGACGATGGCCCTGAAAAAAAAAGTGAATCAACAATCAACAATTTTAGACTATCCTGAACGATGATTTACATGAATAGAAATATTGGCAGATCCGTGAAGCGTTTATTGTAGTCATGATGTGAATACGTAAATTTTTTGTCGATCGTAACGTTAACTCTCATTCCGTATTCATGAAGTAAAGGCGTTATGGTCCTACTGACTGATGCGGCAATGTCATCGTCGGAGCAACTGTCGGGCACGCACATTGCCCAATGAATGAGATTCCTTTGCTTAACACGGGGATCTTCGGTTTTCTGAGCAAAATAAATGAGTTTCAAGAATATTTAGCGCGAAAATAAAGAAAAAGATAAACTAATCACCTGGAGTGCCGTCCAGGCGGATTTGTCCCACTCGGGATAGCTGTACACTTTGAGATTGTCCACTCGGGTCCAATCGTGGGAATTTGAAAAATACTCGTAACGGACGATAACATATTTGCCCCTGATGCGATACCGGTCGACAACAGCGTCCACGTCGACGCACTCGTCAAAATCACCGAAATCAAAATTATTCCCTTTGAGTATTCCACTGGGACCTCGGGCAGTTGCATCGAGCACTGAAGGAAAAATTGACGCATTTTTAAGGGTTTTATTCACAATACGCAAGACGACGAAGAAATAGTTGACGATTTTTGTGGACTTGGCCGCTCTTTATTTCGATCGTTAGGTCAAACTCAAGCAAGACAGAATGCAGAAAAAGTGGAATATTTGTTTCGCTGGATCAGCAGTGCATTCAATGAACTCGTTTCACTTCTTTCTTTTTTTTAAAAAAAAGTGTGAATCAGATTTCATTCACTTTTAAATGTTGTTCGAAAACTGTCTTCAAATAATGTCACCCTGAATCTGAAAAGAGGTAGCAACGTGAAGATTGGGTAATATGGTCGAGGGGGCTCCACCTATACCTTCCTACCGAGAAAATGTAAAAAGGTAGGGAAGGGAGCGCGGGGTTTGAAGCATTAATCCCTCATTATAGTAGCCAAAACACTCAAAGAGTTAATTCGGATTGTGTTTATAAACAAAATGCATGAATTTCCCAGCTTTTCTATGAGTAACTTGTTTGTTTCAATGATCCCTTTCCCGTTTCAAAAAAAACTTCTTGTACAAGACTCAGGCGTGATGCTAGCTGATGTTAGCTGTCTAATTTTTTTGTTCCGCACATCTTCCGATTATAATGTTGTTGAAATACCTTTTCTGCAGTTACTATAATTGTACATTTAACATAATTATTTTTACGTAAATAATTCTGACAGATGAAACTGTAGAGTTTTTTTTCTCGTATAACACAGTCGAGTACCCTCATCTTGTGATACTGACAAAATCAACAAATTTTGGGTCAATCAAATGAATAATTCAGCCAAGTTCGTGCATAGTATGCAGAGAAATAGGGGGAAGGAGACAGCCCACAAAAAACTTACGTTCCCCCCACCCACTCACCACCATGATGTCAGTTGGAGTGCTTGGTGATGCTGGCTATCCCGTGGAAATCAAATACACAGGAAAAAAAAAAAAAGTGATTTTTCTTCACTTCTCCTCAACAATTAGACTTTAGGCCAATCTTATGAAACGCAAGAACAAGAAACGAAAATGTAACAAAGGCGTTAACGTTTAAAATGGGATCTCTTCCTGCTATCCTAGTTTTTCGAAAGTACAGCGAAAAATGAATTTAATGGAATCAATAATACAGTTATTATAGCATGACGCAAACTTGCCACAATTATAGCTTCCGTACTCACCTCGACAGGGTGCAGCCTGCCTCATTAATTGTAATAAGAGCTGCACATTCTTTGAAAAACAAAATGAAAATCGAGATTGTTCTTGCATAGGTTTATAGTTCATAATGCATAGGTTTGTTCCTACTCTTATCTCTTCTAAAGTTACAGTGACAAAAACTGTCTTACTTTGTATGGCCCACAACGTGAAATTTGAGGCGAACTCTCGATACAGGTGTCCGTGAGTAGTACACAAACTGTTCGGATCCGATCCAGCCGGCGTGAAATGACTTAGTCCTTTATTGATCACATTTGTAACCCAAGGCATATCTGAAACATAATGGCACCGTAGTTTAAAAGAATTAAACTCGGATTGAAAGATTGAGCAAGTAAATAGAAACAGGTCGGGTTTGTTTGTTTTAATGAAACGTAAGCTGAGAAAACACTTTTAAGGATAATTGATTTCATAAATGGGCCGTCTCTGGATGTAAATCGACTCATTTCAGCGTATATATATTTACTAAAACGTGGTGGAATACTAAAAATGATCACAAACCTTTGTTTTGTGAGTTTTCAAAAAAACTGACCGGCACATTACAAGTTGCAGCGTGCAAAAGGAACGCAAACACCGCGGCACGAACAGAACGCATCACTTTGAACGGAAAACACAACAGATGAATGCCCCTAAAAAAACACACAAAAAAAGTGTAGCGCGTCGTCTTCGGCGTTTAACTGACACCTAAAGCGAACTTTAATCACCGGTAGAAATACATGCGGGGGTCCATACAAAAACTACTTTGGCATTGATACGGATATATAACTACGTCATGACTAATGAAGTGATTTCCAAGGTTACATGTTTAAAAAAATACGAGGAGGGGCTGCTCACTGCTTCAAATGAAAAACGGAAGAACCGCAACCATGGAAGGGTGTTAAGAAGGCTCTGTGTCAGCAGAAGAAGCTCTTTTAGTCCGTGTGATTGCGTAAATCACTGTCTAACGAGAGAAGCATTTTTCCCCCCTCCCTATTTATTAATTTTTTTTTTTTTTTTTTACATTACACGACGAAGGTAAAGAAAAGGTTTATAGTTTTGAACAGTCATGGAAGTTGAATATAGAGTGAACTTTGTTTAATTTCCATGTGAGCACTAAAATGTGTAAGTGACATGAAAACACCGAACTCGGAGGAAAAAAATGAGCGGAAAAATTCCCGATTTTTCCTCTCGTTTCAAGGTTTTAGTATCCATTTAATTGGGATGTTCGCCTTTGACGCCACGGAGCATTTTAGAAGTCATATTTCCGTCTCAGAAACTTTTAATACGCCAGAATAATCACACGTCAATTTTGTATTTTGAGAAAAAAAAAAAAAATCAGTAGATCGTTTCTGCGTTTTTCGCCGCATGCTTCGTCTGTCATTGGTAGTTCAAGTCATTTCGATATCATAACTATAAGCAGTTAAATTATACAAAACATCGCATATTTTCACTTGTATGAAAGAACAATTTTTTTAAAAACTCTGATTAGACTAACTGATGCACACCTGGGGGCATACGTGGATACAGCAGATCATCTGCAATTAAAAGCAGTGGCGTAGGTACGAATTTGTTCTAGGGGGAGAGGGGAGATCAGATTAAAATCTCGTTAGGGGGAGGGGAGGGGGGTAATTTCACATTTTAGCCATCATTCCACCCAGCCTGCACACTCTTTTGAATCTACGGGGCGGACATCTTGCTGGCCCCATCATAGCCTTGTCCGAGAACAAAATTACTTATTAATCCCTAATTCATCCAGACATCCCAGAATTTTATTTTCTATAAATCCTTCCCTGTTATGGAATGAGTAGAGTAGAGGCTAGTCCGCTAGTCTCATGAATGAAAGTTCTCCCGGGTGCAGATCGACAAAGTCGATGATACGAGTACAAATGCAAAACGCTTACTTTTAACTAATTTATGTTTCATGTTTCATGTTTTATTCATGAGGCCATCACAAAATAGTAAGGCCACGTCAAATTAGAACAAAACGCGAGAATCAAACGTAACCCAAACGGAAAAAGTAAAATATCACAGGTGACTATCACAAATGAGGAAAAAATTCATCCACACTGTAAATCACTTTATCGAGGAGAAAATCCCGAAGACGGCTCTTGGAGTCCTCGACACTCAGCTCCCTTAATGCGGTCGGAAGAGCGTTGAATAGTCTTGCATCTATGACCATAGGACTCGTCCTCTGCGTCACGGCAAGACGACATCACGGAACCTCCAAACACCTTTTGTGTCGGGTGTCGTAAGGGAGGGAGAAAACGATCCGAATGAATATGGATGGGAACGTGAGAAGACTAATATTCCAGAACAGTGGTTTGCAAGAAGCCTGAGGATGAGTTCCACACATGATCTGCAAGGCTCGTTTTTGTAACTTAGATACGAGCCACGCCAGGTGTGTTGCCCCAATGAGTAATGCCGTAGGATAAATGACTCACGAAAAATAGCAAAGTAGACCATGCGCAGGGCGTTTGGCGAAACAAGGTTCACGAGGCGACGCAGAGCCCAGAGCGAAAAGACTACGCGCTAAGGTCTTACTCAGGTGGATAAAGTGGTCATCCCAAGACATCTGAGAATCGAGATAAAACCCAAGAAATTTGACCGCAGTTGACTCCAACACTGAAGAGAATAGGTCGAACGTTAAATTCTGGGTTTTTGCTTCATTTAGGATTAACCGGTTAGCCACACACCAAACGCGTATTTCGGAAGAGCATGAGTCGAGCAGCAGTTCGGATTCCGTTTCATGGCTTATCACAGTTATGCCATCGTTATCAACGCGACTCAGAGCCAAGGGCAGATCGTTCACGAAGATAAGAAACAATACGGGGCCAAGGCGGGAACCCTGTTTGACGCCAAGATTGGCACACTCCAAGAGTTCAGAGATCTCTCCACCGAATTCGCAGTACTGACGCCAACCCATGAGATAGGATTCGAGAAAACGAATCGCGTGTGAGGCCAAACCCATAGTGCTCCAACTTGGTGACAAGTATATCCACGTTCACACAATCAAACGCCTTGGAGAGATCGAACAAACGCAGAGTAACATGCTGCCTAGATTCTAGAAGCTCCAGACACAGGCAGGATGTCGGCGCAGATGGAAGAGAGCGAACCAGCTGAGAGGCACAGTCCCGGAAATAGGTGTTGAATTCGGGCGCAGTTACATTGGAGTTAGGCTTCGGTCCCTTCATTGGCTTACTGTTTAGCTCTCTATGAACTATCCTGCAAGATTCCCGCGACCTGTTCGGGAAATCCCTAATGAATTCGTCATTGTGCAAGCGTTTTGCTGATACGAGAGCAGCCCGGAACTCCTTCGTAGCTTTGAGGGAGACATCTCTAAATTGGGTGCGGATTTCATGATCAGCAGAAAAATTCGACAAATGTAGAAGACCCAGATAATAGTCTCGCTTAGCTGCCAACGCATGCGTGAACCAAGGATGCTTAGAAGCATGGCGCCCCCTTGATGTATTCCATGGACAAAAGGTGTCTAGGCCAAACACCAAGGTACAGATAAAGTGGTTCCACTTATGGTTTAGATCAAGTATCGCGTAAATACCCAGCCAGACACCAACCTGACAATCTATCCACGCTCTAAGGCTCAAAAGACGGCAAATGGTTAAGAGGCACTTCGGTGAAGTAGACTCGATTCTTTTTGAAGAAGGCTGGAGCAGCAAAGTTACGTCATAAGCCCTGTGGTCAGAAAATGCCAGTCAAATACACTGGAGCTATACCACGAAAAGTGGACGTTCCTGAATATGTTATCGAGAGCCGACTCCTTGCCATTGATGTGAGTCCTAGGTGTTGAGATATAGAAGGGACAAAGCCATATGAAGACTGCAAATTCAGAAAAAATGTCGCGTCGGAATCTTGACGTAGAATATCGATATTGAAATCACCGTCGAGCAATGCTGGGCACTTGGTGTAGCTGAGGCTGTCTAAAAACTCATGAAAGATCCTGAAAAACTCAGGGTGTGAACTTCCAGAAGGTCTGTAAATGGAGCATACGACAATACCCGGGTCAGAAATGCGAAGAGCAGATATCTCAATCACAGACTGAAGAGAAAAGGAGGTCAAGTTTGTAAGTTCAGCTGAGTACAGGTCCTGCCTAATTTAAGGGACAGTGGTGGCCACTCAATGATGTTGAGGAGGAAACCGCGTATGCATTGGTCAATTGAGCGTTCTCCACGGGACTCATACTTTCGGCTCAAATCGAAATACTCGGGGAAAATGACCCTAAAAATCTCTCAGTTGGGCGATTTTTGGAGGAAATGGCCAAAATTTAGAAATGGATGAAACGGCGTATTGTGCTGGTGTCACTGGCGGACCTACACCTATCGGGGCCAGGGGTGGAAATCTCCAAGAGGCCCCTAAGTCTCTGTATAAACAAGAAATATAATTTTTAGTAAGCCTTTTCCTTATTTTAGCCACTAATTACCGCTATTTCATCATTTCTATCCGCCAATTAGCGTTTATGACCAGTTTAAGCCGTGAACTTCTCAATTTTAGCCACGAATGAGAGCCTTTTGTCAACTTTACCCCACTTTGTCCACTTTTACTTTGGAAAATAAAATAAATAGATGTTTATCTCCCAACAGAACTCTTCAATTTTGCCTTTTTGCTTATAATGCACAGAACGAAACTAATTACCACCTCACCACCCACACACCCTTGGTTATTGTTTTTCGTCTTCGTATTTTGAGTTTCCTCTTTCTTGCTCTTACATTTAATTTCTGCATAATCTCACTGGAAAATGACTGGGAAGGTACGAGTTAAAATTATGTCTTCACTGGTAGAAGCAATTTTTTCACAAATTCAAAAAAATATGAATTGTCGAAACGCGTCACTGCTGAGACTGAAGAATTGTTCTTACTCAAAGCTAAACAAGTTCCTCACCTGTTCATGACGTCCGAGTTTTTGTTGAGAAGTTTGAGGAGAAATTGTGTGACGAAATTTCAGTAGTAGTCAATAAGTTGTCAGGTTGTCACCGAATTCAAGTGAAAATGCTTGGAAGGGGGCGGGTGGTTTTAGTATCAAACTCGAACCTATCCAAATAATGCAATTTTATGGTTCCCCAGAAAATTGGACCCCGTTCTATCAATTGTTTTTAAAACTGAACTAAAGTAAATTACTTGGTAACTCACTTAACCGTAAGTGCAAGAAGCATCATTACGGGGATTCCTCCTTCCGAGGCAAATTACAATTTCTGCTAGATACGCTGGTCAATAGATTCGAGGAAAAGATGACGCTAGGTGATTGTTATTTAGACAAAATTGTTAATTTCAAACCGATCACGCAGGAGTCGGAGAAAGGTTTGAACTCGCCGTTTCTCGAGGGGTTAGTCGAGTCCGCTCTGACAATAAAGAAACTCGAAATTGATGATTTGTTTGATTTCTTTCTGGTGAGCACTGCTTGTAAACAGGGGTGGGCAAATTACAGCTTTTTGAGTAATTAATTACAAATTACTTCCCAAAAAGAGGATTATTACAAATTATCAATTACTTTTCACTTCCTCGAATAATTACGAATTACAATTACTGTAATTGAATTACTTTTTCAATCTCCAATTACCCAAGATCTAGGTTTGTCGAACGCGCGAGCATCTTGCTCTTGTTCACTGTTATTTTTTTAGTGCGTCCAGCAAACAATCGAACGTCAGAACTGATCTTTGAGATAGGAAGCAGGAACGGCATAGCCCCAAGCTTGCCAAGATGCCAAGCGCATCGCATGAGTAGGGTTGCACTGTCCCGGGTATCCCGGATAGTCATAGTTCGGCTAATTTTGTCCCGCGTCGCGACCAAGGACGTCCCGGGACGCAATGTGTCCCGGACGAGCTTTTTGTGGTTAGAGCTATTTGAGTTGGAGCTTCTTGTGGGTCGAAGTTTTTGTGATTTCAGCTTTCTGTGGTTGCAGTTTTTTGTGGCTCGAGCATTTTCGTGCTTTCTGTGGTTGGGGTTTTGATCTTCGAAACTTTTGTACCGATTTTCTCAAATTTCAAATTGGCTACCCTACGCTCGAAGGTATAGGGATCGCTCGTATCATAATTACTTTGAAACTCTTATTTCTCAGAGAATTTCATTCAAAACATGTTTTTCTCTCATGTATCAAGTAAGGCGCGAAATAGTACCTATACTCGCTGAGTTTCCGAAATAATATTGGCTCTGAAGATCGGAATGTAGTTGGTAATTGTTAATTACAAATTACTTCGAAAAAGTGCTTCTAATTACAAATTACCAATTACAACGGCTTTACTGCCCAGCCCTGCTTGTAAAAGGCTTGATCCGGAGACAGTTCGTCTTTTGACATGACTTTGAGGGAAGAGAAATTGCCCAGCTTGCAACAACTAGTCGATTTTGTTCGTTCACAGGCGAAGATTCTGGCTAGATCGGGAAGACCATTAAAACGTCCCCCCCCCCTCAACGTTACAGTTTTAAGGCGACTAGTATGTCGTTCTGAAGCTCGATCGGGCTCTTTACTTGCCTCCAAGCTGGAGAATGCAGAAGTGTGTTGGTGTAAAGACATCCAAGAAACGTGCTCAACTGAAATCGTTTCAGATCTTAAAAGAGGTGACGTTCGGAAACCCCGAAACTGAAGCTCCATCCGCTCATCTTAGGATAATCTCATCTGACTGGACTGTTCTTGGACAATGGTGTAGTGAGAGTGGAGGGACGCGACTGTAGAACTCCGGTCTGCCCTACGAACGTAAACATCCGATTCTATTTCTCAAAAGGGGAAGATTTGTTGAGATTCTAGTGGATCAATACCATCAAGACAATTTGCACACTGGGGCGCATCTGTTGTTCCCCATCGTCCATATGAAATTTTGGGTTATTTCGGCGTGTGAACTCGTCCGTTGTCAAGTAAAAAAATGTAATGGGCCCGAGGCGGTCCGTTTCCCTCGCCATCACCTCGGTAAGCTACTGCGAGGGGTATGAAGTCCAAGGAAGCAGCTGGACGCACGCGGACCTTTTCGGGCTGCTTGAAGTCGAGAAAATCAGCTAAACCTAACTTCAACGAGAAACGCTCATTTTTTGAGATTTTATGGAGCTCTTCAGAGCTTTGGTACTAGTGCCGCTTCGTTTGTATACTTGTACCCTCGGTGGAGGAGGGGACCTATTCCCGATATCCCCCCGTACCTACGCCCCTGATTAAAAGGTTTCTTCACTTGGAGATCCTGTTTTGGGTTGCTGAGGCCGGCGGGGGATTGATCGGTACCGTGGTAAATTATGCGTTTTTGGAACAAAAATCCAGATTTCAGGCCTAATGTCGTTTGTCAACATTCTATACTTCCCTGTTCCCTGCCCAGTTTGCCCCTCCACCTACACGTTACTCCCTTAGGTTTCACTTCAACAGTACACAAATTAAAGAAAAAGTTTGGAAAATTGAAATTGTCCAAGTCCACCAATAAAAGAACCAAAGAGAATAGCAACGAACCGGAAGTTATCTATGGTGAAAAACTTGATAATGTTTTGAGGTGTGCGACCGGAAATTATATAAACTCTTTTAAGAATATACATTGATTACATAAATGGGCCGTCTCTGGATGAAAATCGACTCATTTATGCGTCCTTAAAATAGATTTTCTGAAAGAGCATACTACAGCGCCAAATTTGATTTTCTGTGTCCCCCGTCCCCATCTTACGAGGGTCAGAAACGCCGCGGAACGATTTTTAAAGGAGCGAAATTGGCCGAGTTGGGGTTTGTGTAGTTGCCAAAGGAGGGGAAGTTGAAGTTAGGAAGTGACAAAACCCACATAACTGGTTTTTTGGAACAACCAAATCAGCGAATATGATCTTTTGAAAGAGCTATAAACCCGCAAAATTAGCTACTTGAAGAAGCAAAGGGTGCAAAATGTATTCTTGTGGGAGTCAAAACAATGAAATTGAATAAAAGAAGAAGAAATTGATTCGAACATTCAGAAGAAGAAAGTTCCAACGAAACGATTTTGTATAGAAGGGAAAACAGCCAAAGTGGGTTTTGAAAGAGTTTTGAAAGAGTTCAAGGCATGAAACTGATTTTCAGAATCGCGAAATTTACGATATTGACTGTCTTTAATAAGTGCCGAGAACCCTCGAAATTTGGTTGTCTGAAAGAACCAAACCCCCAAATTTTGTAATTTGGAGGAACAACCCCTCAAAACGAATGTTAAAGGACAGAAATTCGCCAAGTATATGGTTTTGAAAGAGACAAAGGTATGAAATATGTTATTTGTACGGTATGTGTGGTATGTTATATGTTCGAAAGTGCTAAATCTGAGGAGTGAGCTAAATCTTCGAATTTGATTTCGCATAGAGCCAGGCCCGCGACATAGATTTCTTGGAGGTTGGAACTCCACAAAGTTGTTTTTCTCAAAGAGCTATTAAGCTCGCGAAAATGTTTTTTGTTTGACCCACTGAAATCGCCACGAAAATTGATTTTTGGAGAGACAATCCCGCCAAACTGGTTTTATTCCGAATCCAAATCAACGAAAACTTTTTTTTTGGGTACCTAACACTTCCATTTGGCTAACATTTGCATTTGGGTTTTGGCTTTTTGAATGACCCAACACCGTGAAATTGTTTTACCCTCGTGAAAAACTTTCACTATGCGACATTTTTGTTTGTGAAAGGTGCCAGACCCGTAACATGCCTCTTTAAAATGAGCGAACACCATGGAAGTTTTAATTTTAAAGTTATGTAATCCGTGAAGTTGGCCAAATCCGATAAGATATAAAATCCGTTAAGGAGCCCATCAAATCAAAATTCAAATTCAAATGTAATTTATTCGCGTACAGAAAAAAATATGTTGCCAGCTTCCGATAGTAAAAGAACAACTTGTGATGAGAGCGCCCAATTCCACTAAATTGGTTTCTAGCATGCCAAATCCGCAAAATTTGGATTTTTAAGGAGCCAAAGGCGAAATTTGTTCTAGAATTAGCCAAAACAGCAAAATTAGGTTCTGTACGAGCCAAGAGCCAAATCCGCGAAAGAACTTCGAAAGATCCCAACCCACACGGTATTTCTGTTATGCAGGCCCCAAACTGAAATTGGCTTTTTATAAATAGAATCAAGACTGCGAAATTGGATTTTGAATGTTCAAAACAGAGAAACTGGGATTTTTGAGTGCCAAATCCACAAAATTCAGGCGTTGACAGGGCTAAACTCACGAAATTGATTTTTAAAAGTACAAAATCCACGCAATTTTGGTTTAAAGGGGGGTTAAAACAGGGGGGATAGGATTGCCAGAACCGTGAATTCCAGGTGAGGACAAAAATCATAAAAAATAAGAACAAACGGCCAAAATCAAGAGCATAATTTTTTAATAGGAAAATACCTAAGAAAATAAATAAGATGTAACAAAGACCGCGAAGACTTAAAAAGGTGACTCGTGAATCTGCTGTTTCGCCTCCCCGGTTCACGGGTGGCTTCTCGAGGGAGGAAACCCCGCGAATTGAATTGAAATTAAATGCATTTTTCCCCACAATATCATACAGGTACACCATACATTACATACTTGAATTGAGTTCTGTGAGATGCAAATCCGCGAATTTACGTCTCAAGAAGGCTGAACCGACGAAATTGCTTTTTTGATGGCGCCAAATCCTGGAAATTTTGGTTTAAAGGGCATCTCAAGGGACATGATGTTCCAAATAATGGAATGGCCAGGTTAATTAGTTTCTAACGTGCCCTGTAACCTGACCTGCCCTGGTGACCTGACCCATCGTGCCTGAGGCAATTGAGGGTTGCATAAATAATAAATAAATACATTGACAACTTTAAAGGGTGATTGATTATGGGGAGGAAGTATTAATTCATCCCATTTTTTGGTATTTTCTTATTAAAAAATTATGCTCTTGTCTTTGGCCGTTTGTTCTTATTTTTTATGATTTTTGTCCTCACCTGGAATTCACGGTTCTGGCAACCCTATCCCCGCTGTTTTAACCCCCCTTTAAACCAAAGTTTCGTGGATTTTGTACTTTTAAAAATCAATTTCGTGAGTCCCTGTCAACGCCTGAATTTTGTGGATTTGGCACTCACAAACGCTTAAGTACGTACTTTGCCATCGCGAAAGTATTTTTGTCAAAAAACTGGAATTTCAAGCCAACAATAAGAAACCTATTAATTTTACAACAGCAATTTACTAGAAACTTGATCAGCAAGTTGGACCCTGGGAACTGAATAGCCTCGTAATTCGCCCCCTGCGTTTAGACCTGGCTGTATCAACGTTTGTATGTAACTACAAGTTTCAGATAACCCTAGAGGCATTTGTTGGAAAAATTAACTGCGGATTTTCTAGAACTTTCGCCTGTCAAACAAGAAGCAATCAACGGTAGTGGATTCCCCTCCCTCCCTCGGTTCTCTGTTGACCCACCCCGGGAGCAGAATGTACTTGGTCTGCCACTTAATCTTTCACTTTCTGGGGTCTAGAATTGGTTATTTTGCCAGGGAGACGACTATCTGGTCCAGAAACTGTCCAATTCGGAAACGGAACACAAAACACAAAACTGATTATTTAGCCACAGAATCTTATATTTTTGTTTTTTTTTTGCTTCGGCAACGCGGTCATTTTGCTCCATCCAAGTGATAATTTTCCCTACTATAAAATATGAGTTATTTGAGCCACACGCTACGGCAGTGTTCATAATAGAGATGTTGATCAAGTTATTTCTCACGAAAAAGTCCCGCAGATGACAAAGTTGAAAAAGTTATGGAATTGTTGCCTATGTCTATAGTCACTAGACAGTTTGGATTGACTTTTAACGAAAGTTTCCAGAATAACAAGACGTTGGAAGTCTTTGATTTCCTTACATCATAATTCCAAGTTCCACTTTTGCCAACTTTCTTCTTATAGGGGGAATTTCTATGGAAAAGTTTCCTTAGGTGACCTTCGACACGACCCTTTCCTCTGTAGCGTTTTTTCTTTCTTTTTTCAATATCAAATAAAATATAAATACTGCCAAGGGCATGAAAACGAGACCGTTTTGGATTAGAAGGGCTGAAGGTCGTTTCAAACTCCACGCCATTTATGTGAAGGATCACATCGAACTCTGCTTTTGCAGGGTCTTGATAACGCGGAGGGGGAGGGGGGTTATAGGGTCGCTGGCTGGAATTTCAGAGAAATCACACTTCATTTAACGAGTTTAGCGTGCCAGATACGGTCAAAATTGAATGTTGCATGTTAAGATTACGTGAGTTCTGAGAGCATATTAGCATCTTTTCTCACTCTCTTTTTATTTTATTTTTTTTTTCTTTGTTTGTTTCAAAAGGGGAAAAAGGGTTGGTTGGCGAAACCACAAACTGTTTAAGATTAATTTTTCCCCCTTCCCTCGGGAAAATCAGGAGTCGATATAGTGACCACGCCCTCAGGTACCCCTTGAGCTCCCTTAAGGATGAAGGAGCTGTCATTAATGAGCCGCCAACGTTGAAACGTTTGAGGGTGCTTTGGGAAAGTGTGGCTGTGTGTGTTTCCCCTCCCTCACGAAGGGTAAAGGGAGTTTTTCGTTAGGGGGATAGCGTGCCTAGAGAGTCCGTAAAGTAGAACAGTGGAGTGAACAGGGTTGCACGGTATTGACTAACTGACTGCTCCAAAACATTGTTGTCATTCGTCCATAGACACCTGGAAAGCGTGCTTGTCTTGATGTGTCAGCGAGGTTCTCGCGAGTCGACGGTCACTTTGGAATGGAGGAGATAGTGGATCCCCCCGCCAGTCAACTATGCACAGTCGTTGCTGCATCCTTCCTCTCTTTCTACCACTTTGCACCCTCTTCGAGGGCGCTCGTTCGGCCAGAAACCTTCTAGTTAACATCAAAGGACAGGGCACTGTGATTGGCAAAGAAGTCACAATCGCTCGCAATCAAAAAGGCTCCGTTTTCTTGGGTGAGTCCTCTTCACCAGAGATTCAAAACGCTCGAATTTTATGAAGAGACGCGTTAAGCTGCTTAAAAAAATCAACAAAGAGCAAAACAAACAGCGCAATAATCATGTGCAAGCGAAGTGCCTCATGCTACTCATACCACCCCCTCACACAACTACACGGTTTTTTTTTGTGTGTGTGTGATTTTTTTTTTTTTTTTTTCACCACATCACGTTTATAACTCGTGTGACATTTAAGAGCTTTATTTCCGCCGTACCAGTCATTTATCGCTTGTAAAGTTTGTGATAAATCTTTTTTGCATACCTAGGAAATGACATCCTGTAACAAGAGCGACAGGTCACAATTCAAACTTAAGAAACCGAAACGGTCGTACGGATATTTCAAACAAGAGGCCGCACGTCCCTCAAAATTTAGGAGTTACCAGCGGAACTACCCCGAAGACTCGGGATTCTAAATCAAATTTGGTTATTTTGGAGGTCTGCAACCAATTTTGATCTCAAATGTTTCATTTAAGAAATAATAAGGAAGCATTTCAAAAACAAATCATTGCGGTAGACACCTGCACCGTATTTATTGTGATTCAAATGATGTAGAAAACGACCAAATCAAAAAACTCGTTCGTAAAGCAACCGAAAGGTTTATTTTTGTCATCTCGATCCTTCGAAAGGAGTAGGAAGTGGGAGAGTTTAAAGTTTTAACAGAGAAAATGCCAAGTTATTACAATTTGTTTATCAAGCACATGAAAAGGTTTTGTGGTGAAACAAGGGTGCCTCTTTTCTTGGAATGCTTATGCCTGCTGTTAATAATTTTTTCCCTCGAGACGATAATATGGTATTTACTGAAAAGCGTTGAGGAGATGGGTAATGTAGAATATTAAGTCGTTATGCTATTTGGTGATGGGTGGGAGGGGGCGTGATATGAAACTATGAAGCTTGTCCTTCAGAAAGAGCGAAAATAATCTTTGATTGTCAAATTTATTCATAGAAAATATTATTGGGGAATCCTCAACTCATTAAAGTTTTTCTAAGAGGAAATAATAAATTAACCCTGCGTCCTCCTCCCAGCACCCCAAAGAAATGAAAGTTTTACTTCCAGTAAAATAAGCCTTATTTGGAAGAACTTTTACTACCCGCACCGACAGTTCATCTCATTTTAAATTGTGCAATTTAAAATGAGATTATTTTATTATTATATTATTATTATAAAGATCAACATTATCCTACACGAACTTTAGTCTTGTAGTCAATGATCAACGTTTTATTATTGCTCGCCGTTTTCCAGTCAGGCAGGATTTTCAAGTGTGGGAGCGGAAAGGGATGTTAAAATAGGATACAGCATTATACTAGCTAATTTTTTAGTTATCTGCAAACACCAGCAGTATGTCTTATCTTCACTGTCTATGACTAATCTTTTAGAGAAAGAGTGAAGAAGCATAAAATACCATCATAATCTCGGGTTTAATAACAAATTCTCAAAAATGTTCGATTTCTGCCCTGTTCAAGGTATACCGTATGCAGAGCCACCCATCGGTAACAACAGATTTGCACCCCCTCAAAGAAAACCGTGGCCCTCGTGGACTGGCGTGAGAAATGCCACCGAGTTTATGCCGTCATGCATGCAAATCCATCAAAACTTCGATTTAAACGATCGGCTAAATTTGGCAACGAGGTTGTTCCCTGGTCGAACGCCCGAGTATAATGAAGACTGCCTCTACCTGAACGTGTACGTCCCCGATGGTAAGGATATAAATGTTAAACCGTCATCGTTATTTTATTTTTCTTTATTGACCATAAGAATTTTGAGGCTACTCAAAATGCGTTTAGCTTTAACGTCCACAATTATTCGGATGCAAATTTTAAAAAAAAATTCAAGTTTTTGGCTCTTCATTCCCTCAAAACTTATTTTTACATTTATTTTTGGTTTTCCTATTGAAGATTTACATCTAATCTTTCCGAAGAAAATACTTTGGACTTGAAAAAAACAAACAAACAAACTGACGGTGCTTACTGTTTCCTAATAAAGGAGCTACTGCGTCCTTTTAGCCTTAGGGGAAGCAATTCATTTATGTTTCCTATTCAACTCGCTCTTATGAATTCTTGATGCGATCTCACATCCAAAGCCTTTTTCAATTGTCTAGTACTTTTTCATTCTTTTCTTTCAGCATATTGTTCATTAAGTCGAATTCATTCAAACTTAGGAGGGGGGAAGGGGTCATGCAGAGCCCTGCCTTCCGTTTCTGCAGAAGAAAAAAAAAAAATTGCGTGCGAGGTGGCTTTATAGTAAGCCCTTGACTTCCATTCTCCCCTTTGGAGCATAAATTTCCTTCGAAATGTATTACTCTCCCCCTCCCATTCGTGAATATACAGATTTCTTAATTGCGATAACGCTGCCCAGAGAGTAGCCCAAGTTAAAAATCTGTTTTAAAAACGTCATCAACGGCACGCAAGGGCCCAGAAATGAGAGTATAAAGGAAATTGCTACCCCCTTCCCCTTCCACAACGTACGTTCAAAGGTTAAGGGGAAGTTAAAGGAGAGGTGAAGGTGAGATCTTAATATCTGGAGCCGCAATTCCGACAATTGTCGAGAAATTGCTCCTTTAATTTGCCATCTGTGAAACACGCACAGCTTAAGAGCTTAGCTGGTCAATGCCTAGCCAATCAACTGAAGCCATCGACCTTCGGGTAAGAGGGGTCGATTCGTTTTCTCCAAAATGGCGATGTAACGAAGAGCAAAATTTAAGTATTTATTTTTGTTTGAATGATGGAGTTACCGGATTGAATCAACTCGGGGTTTTCTATCCGTCTCTTAATTTGTTATTAATTTTCGAAGAAAAAAAATTGCTTAGCTAACGGTCGAAATTAGGAAAATCCGTGACAAATGGTACGCGGTAGAAAATGATGTCATTTTGGTTTATTATTCATTCTGAAAAATACACAGACCTATGATTTCGGTCAGGAAATATTTTTTACAACCCACCCTCAAACTTCTTCTGTGTGCGTTTTAATATGTCTAGAATTCGATTTCTGGAATGTTCGTACGCCGTCCAGACCACAAGTTGTCCTAGGATTGCTCGAAAAGACCCGTTATTTCGCATATAGGCTCTATTTGGGATCTATTTGGTCCTAACATCGGATCAGCTTGATCAACTAACTCCCAGGGTTTTTATGGGCCAAAGGCGGGTCCAATTTAGGGGCTTTCAAAGGTTTTGAGATCATAGGTGTGTAGGGTGTCGATTTTCATGTAATTTCTAGCCGGATCTGGATACATTCATGAATAATAAATCCATGTGTAAAATTTGCAGCGTTTTTCACTTTGTTGTAAGAAAATCAGGAAAGGGCGTAGCCAACTCGGGACAAAAGGGTGGACCGGTTTTGGAAATTCCCCACCATCACCCTGTATGACAATACAGACCCCACCCCCTCAGATTATGACTATTTGATCCAGGAACCGCTAATTTTGCGGCAGAAAACTGCCTTTTCCACATTCAAAACCCCATTTGATGGATTTCACTCCTTGAAAAACCCTTTCGAGGCGAATTTTGGAGTTTGGCCCGTTCAAACCCCAATTTTGAGCATCCATCATTCCACGGTTGACCTTATTCAGGAACCAAATGCCGCGGCTATGGCCCTTTAAGAAAACAATTTCTCGTGTTCCAAACAGTGGAAAAAAACAATTTCGGGCTTATAATTGACTCTTTCAAATAACCAGGTTTTTTAAAGCTTGTCTCACACAAAGACCAAATTTCACACATTTGGACCATTCAAACACCAATTTGAAGGATTTAAATAAAAAAACATTCACGGGCTTGGCTCACTTAAAGGGCAAACTTTGGGGGTTGACTTCTTGGTTTGGGTTGTTGGTTTCTTGGCTCAATGTCAGCTGCTGACGTTTTTTGTGGCCAAACAATCGGGTTCCTGCGACCCATTTGGAGTTCGTTTCATGGAAATTCCACTCGCAGAGTAATTATGTCCAGTTTTTGGCCGCTTGGTTGATTTCTGGCCCTCCGTTTGTCGAAACGTTAGAGTTCCGATATGTTCATCATTAGGGTCACATAATCACCAAAAATTTTGTTATCGATGATATTTTGAACCATGAACATTTTTCTTTAAAAAATTGGCCGCTTTGAACAAGGGTGGGCAGCTGCCCATTATTCCCCCCCCCCCTGGTTACGCCCATGCCTGTAGGCATGTTTTTGTTTTTCGGTCAGCAGGGCGAAGCAGGGAAAGAGGAGGAGGTTGGCCCGTGGCCATATGGTTCCATCCCGGAGATTTCAACGTCGGATCGCCCATTATATGGGACGCCGCAGCCTACAGCATCAAACAAAAGGCAACGCTTACCACCTCCCCAACAAGCCCGCCGAATTATCAATAAAAAATTATTTACAGTTGATTGTCGTCACAGTATCCTACAGATTGAACATTATGGGGTTCTTTACAACGATGGACAACAACGCGCCAGGCAATTTTGGACTTCTAGATCAAGTCGCGGCCATGGAATGGGTTCAGGATCACATAGAATATTTCAACGGGTCGAAAACTGACGTAGTTCTCTGGGGTCACAGCTCGGGGTCAATAAGCGTAACGCTTCATCTCGTCTCTGAACTGTCAGCAGGCAATTTCCATCGAGCCATCGCAATGAGCGGCACTTTCTTCAGTCGTGATCTCATCAAAACTCCCGACATATCAGTTCTGGACGACATCAGCGAGGACCTTTACTGTAATCGCCAACCGACTGAGAAGCTAATGGAGTGCCTGAGAAAAGTGGAGCCAGAACATTTGATTAAAAAAGTTTCCGAGTACGGTACGTGGGGTCCGGTGATTGACGGTGTCTTTAAAAATGTTACGCAGCCATTTCTAAAAGCTCACCCTGTCGAACTTCTGAAAGAGGGGAAAATAAACAAAGTCCCACTCTTAATGGGGTACACGGACATGGAAGATGTATACACAATGACTCCAGCTGTGTCCTCGTCCGCTTTCGAAGAAACTGTTCGAGCCTCTATTCTTCAGGAGCAACTTCTCATTGATAATGAGACTTGCACACTAAACGAGGATTTTCTCGTTGACTCGGTGTTATTTTACTACACGCCAAGCATCACGGAAGACCCATCAGTTTATAGGAGAAAATCAATCGACTTCGCTACTGAAAAAAATTACGCTTCAAAAGTGTACTATTTTGGATTACACATGAGCAAATACAGTCCCACTTATCTCTACAGATTTGACTATAAAATTAAAACGGCCGGCATCTCTGATTCACGGGACTGGGTGAGTGTTCCACAGCAGTTCGAGCTCCCCATGTTCTGGGGCATGCCCTATTGGACATCCCTCTCCCCACAAGTCATCTGGAATAGCGTCGACAAGAAAACATCCGACACCGCCATGGGTCTCTTTGGAAACTTCACAAAATATTCAGTTCCCGTTCAAACCAAAAAGACCATCTCTTGGGATCCATTTACCGAAGATCATCCCCGAATATTCATTTTCAGCAAAAATCTCAGTATGAGTGAGCCTGACACTTTTGATTACAAAGCTTTGCACTTCTGGAATGAGTACTTCCCAAAACTGGTGTATGCCGCGAACATGTGTTGCAACTCAACGAATACTGCCACTTATGAATATCCTATTAAGTTTATAGTAATTCCGTCAATTCTATTAACAAAATTTTACCTGAAAATGGCTCTTTAAACTTAATTCAATCAAGAAAACTGCATGCTCATTTTTTGGGGAAATAATTCAACGTGATTAACATTTGCCTAAGACAATTAGATCTCCAATTGGCTGTGCTAGAATTTGACCATTCATAAAGTAATCAAAACGAAACCACTTGTACCTAAGCTTTGTTAAGTGTAATAGAGACAGGGTTAACAATCAAAATTTGAGCGACATCGTCCTTAAAAGAAGCACACTCGAGAAACCCGAAGGGATTTCATGTAAAAAAGTATTGTAAATAATTTTCGTACATAATTATAAAATGATACATACGTCTATTTCAATTACAATTGTGCCATTGTTTAATCGCCTTAGCAATAGGGGGGGGGGGGAGACGATTGGTTTCGAAGATTGTGGACACACATAACTTGAAAAATACTTCCCTGAATTCCTTGGAATCTCCAAAAATTCGAGTCGAGGTACAGACTTAAAACGGACGTACAACCCAACTAATAACTCACTTTGAATGGGGGGGGGGGGTGTACTCGATAATGAACTTAATGATGTTATGGGTTCGACCTATCAGACAGCCCGAGTGTGGTCAACTCTCCGTTTTGATCTCAGAACTTCAGTCCGCTCAGGCCTACTCGATCTCAGCGGACCCCCAGGTCTGCTCAATAATTCAATATAGCCAGTTTAAAGGTCTGACTACTGTCCAGCCTCTCTCAGTGGCCTTGGAACTTCAACCCACTCCGTCTGGATCATCAGCTCGTCTAAATAACCGGGCTGAAAGGCTAGAGGCCGATGGGTGAGACTGGAACGTACTGTGGAGCATGATGTACTGCGTGCTCAGGAAAATGGGTGACTCGGTGAGACCGTATTGCCTTCGTCCTATTATTGATCATAATTATCAGAAAATAAGTTATGAAAAAACCAGGATGTTTCATAAGCAGTAATTGGTGGATATAAAATGGGAAATAGCGGTAATTCGTGGCTATAAAATAAGGAAAAGGCTAAGTAAAAATTATATTTCTTGTTTATACAGGGACTTAAAGGTCTCTTGGAGATTTCCACCCGGGGCCCCGATAGGTGTAGATCCACCAATGACCCCACGATACGCGGTTTCATCCTTTTCTAAATTTTGGTCATTTCCTCCAAAAATCACCTTTAACTGAGAGATTTTTAGGGTCATTTTCCCCGAGTATTTCGATTTGAGCCAAAAGTATATGAGCCCCGTGAAGAATGCTCAATTGACAAATGTACGCGGTTTACTCCTCAAAATCATTGAGTGGCTACCACTGTACGTTAAATTATTTAAAAGCGAGCGTTTCGCATTTGTACTCGTATCATCGACTTTGCCGATCTGCATCCGGGAGGGCTTCATGAGACTAGCGGACTGGCCTATACTCTACTGATTCCGTAACAGGGAAGGATTTATCGAAATGTAAATTCTGGAATGACTGGTTGAAGTAGGGATTAATAGTAATTTTGTACTCGGATAAGGGTGTGATGGGGCCAGCAAGATGTCCGCCGGTAGATTCAAATGAGTGTGCAGGCCGGGTGAAAGGATGGCTAAAATGTGAAATTACGCCCTCCCCTCCCCCTTACGAGATTTCATTCTGATTCTCCCCCTAGGACAAATTCCTACCTACGCCACTGTATAAATGTAGTCGATGTTTCGAGCAGTAGCCATCAGTATTTTAGTAATGCCATTATAGTGTGAAAAGCGCGGTACTACTATAAACCAACCAGGATTTTAGCATTTTGAATGCTTCTTTTTCGGTTGCGAGATTTCAACAGCGTGTTTTTGCGCCAACTACCTAAAAAAAGGCACTCCAATACCATAGGTGAGGAGAGGGTTTATAGGCTGAACAGAGGACTCTCTGTATCTTGAGGAATGCATGAACCCTGGTTGTATGGTCAGGATAGCTACACACATGTAATTTTTGTGCCACATTTCTCACTTTTCATTTCCTTGAGTGAGGCAGTGTGGGGTTTCTTCGCTTGAGTTCATGCCGATTATTGAATTATTTCGATAAACTGTTCTTTGGCATTTTCATGAGCTCAATCGATGGGTTCTGAAAAACGAGTTTAAACGCTAAGTGGCTAGTTAGGTAGGGTTCGTAGATTTATTCCTGACTCGCTTGAGAGTAGGAGAGGAGCATGTTAAATTGATGTTCATGACTGAATTAAGATTTCCTCAAGAGGTGACTACGTACTACGTTATATGTATTGGGTGGAATTCGGTCAAAAACTTGTCAATTCAGCTCCAGTTGCTTAAAAACAAGACAATTTAGCCACTAAATCAGCAATACAGCACTCACTGGGCACTGTAGGCAGTTGACTATATCTGCCTAAAAAAATGAATTATTTTATACCCAAAAATCTCATTTAATTTGACCAAAAAACGTCCCAAGAACACGTGCTTTGGACTTATGGGAACCCAAAAACTTTTATATAGTTCGTCAAGTTAAATATCTACTTGGCCCTCCCCTGATTAGCCCTTACCACCTTTAAGAAACCTCTGCTTGATAAACACACTTTACCTTTGGTAGGCAGCGGGAGAAATAATTCAGCAACGAAAGTAATTGAATGAGAGAGCGCCGTCCGCGGGTTTATGTTATTCTTGACCGGCTATACATATAGGCCTATTGGCCCATCAAAATGAGCCTGGCTGAATTTTTGAGGGGGACTTTCTTCATGCTATAGTGTTCTCGGAAAACTAAATTTGTTGAGACATTTCGAAACTACTAATCGGTTGCTTGAAAATTTACAAAAAACATTTTTTTAAATAATCAATACATTTAATTCCGCTAATTTTATTTTAATGCGTAGTTTCCAATTTTCCGCACATTTCATTGAATAATTCACGAAAGAAAGTTTTTCTTTAGTACACAAATCTATAAAATACATCAAATGAATCTGAGGCACTTTGGTGTCTAAATTATTTATGCGGTGAGTTGGACTTTGAGGTAGCTGTGGTACCTCTAAATGTGGGCAGCCCACAGCATAAAGCGTACAAAAAAAGTAATAATAGAGAAAGGAGAAGCAGCAAATAAGCGTGTTTCCCTCAAAGAATTTTACAGTAGAATTTCTATTTCTTTAGAGGACAAATGTGAAGTTTGGTAATAATATCACAGATTTTGCGAAGTAGATGTAAACAAAAAACCAATTAATTTTAAACTATAAGAAGTTGTTCACGAACTTTTATTATATTTTATCCTGTCACGCTTGGCTCGCTTTGACAATGCAATTAAATTGAGATTTTTACGTTGAATCTGGCGAACCAAGCAGTTAAGAGGATAAAACGTGGAAAAGTAATCAAATTATCTAAAAAATAAATTACAATCACATGTTAATCTCCCACAGCTTCAAATTATTATCCAAGACTTCCACGAACCAATTCTTTTTATCTTGGTCACTAAATAATGGTTCAAGAGTTCGAAGACTCATTTGAAGAACTGCTTCGTTTCCAAGCATCGAATCTAGTTCTTTCAGTAGAGAGCTATTGCCCCTCAATTTTAAAAGGCTCGTATACTTGAAAAAATAGGAAGTAATACTGAGGGCGGATTTTGCCCATTTGGCGAGGGTCGAGTTTCCACTGGCTGGGAGAACAAGACCCAAATGTTCGGCGTACCATGGAGAGAAGAGAGCAACCATTTCAGAATTGCCGAGTGAGGCGAGGCCTGTATCTTGAAGACGGGCTTTGAGTTTATTGTAGACCGGCGGCGAGTACACCAGCACCTGAGAACGGGTGAAGACAGAACTTAAAAATATGAATGAAATTATAATTTTCTAGACGAATTAATTACCTGGTATAATGAATTACCGGTCACGTACGATGCGACATAATGAGACCCGAAATTCTTGATGAAGTTAGTCGCGCTTCGAAAGTCACCCACCTTGACCAGAGCCGCTTGCGCGGCCACAGCATCCTGCACGGGAATTCTTGAAGGATCAAAATCTGAAGAAACTCGAGCTTCGTCTCTGATTCGGGACAATCGAACAAGCACGTAACAGTGTTGACCGCTAATGACATTGAAATAAATTCAATTAACAATGACGCTCAATAACTAATCCTCGACAAAAATGATTATTTACCTTGTTAGGTAAGACTCATTTACACCGAGATTGCGTGCGAGAGTCGTGTCTGACCAACTTCCTGTAAAAGCTTCCCAGGGCCGGTCCAAACGCTCGATCGTGAACTCTCTAAAATAGGCTTGAAGTAACTGAGGCATATCATCGCAAAACTCCATGTTGAAATCTCCGTGGAAAAGTCTTTCATTCTCTAGCGTTGGTTTCCTACAATATTTTTCAGAGAGCATTATGAATTACGGAGCAATTTAAATGATGATAGTCAATCATAATATTCTCTCCCATTTAGAAATTCAAAACGAACTTAAATTACAATTTTTTATTGTTTACATTTTTTTAGATACCCCGTGAGAAAGGGGGGGGGGAAGTAGACGGAATATACTCACTTTACAGGTTTTAAATCCTTGAAAACGTCGACAATAGGTTCCCGAAAAATCCAATTTCCGTCCGAGTCATTCCTTGGGACGACTTTCATTGAAATGCTCAAATAGCCGTAACGTCCGAAGACGTTCATTGCACCCCCGACCCGCAGATGGCTGCATCTGCAAATGCCCAGTGTGAGCAGTCCGAACGCCGCAAATGAGAAAACCACCTGAAATCGAGCACAAAATTAAAATAATTTAATTGTTATTATTGCACAGTTAACATTATTACAAAGGCCATCTCGTTAACATTAAGAGGAAACGATTTCAAAATTCATAAAACAATTGATTGTTACCAGCTTGTTTTTGGATTTTCTCATCACATTTCCGTCGTGGAAATAGTCATTTTATGCAACATAACGTTAGTAGACGAGCGCAATAATTATCATTTCGGCAGCAGCCTTCGACGATCATGACCCCCCCCCCCCACCAGCCACAGTCTTCGAAACATGTGGTTATGCGTCCGAAACAAAAATATGCCTTGATAATTGTTTCCGTGGTCGACTAGCTTACCGGTGTATGATTTTTTCAATATCTCAACTAGTCTTATTTCTCGAAGACTACCAAAAATGATGCCCCGTGTTATGATCGTTTAAAAGCGCTGGTTTCTTTACACGCCGAAAATTCCGTGGATTCGGTAGGCAATTGTGGCAATTCCCATAACACATTTTGTTAACTAATTGTGAGTTTAACATATATAATTGTGAATTGAGACAAGGATAATTCTTCTTGGAGTAGTAGTCAGTCAAATGTCATTTTATTTACCGAAACCACTTCTCAATTATATATTCATAGGCAAAATGGATGAGGGAATAATTTTATGATAAAAGATTGCAACGTTAATTGTTTACTTGGTTAGTGATATCGTGTTCCAAGTGTCGTTAAATATAACGCATTTTCCATCACTGTAGAAAAATCATGTAGCTCCCTCGGTTAATGATGGAAAAAAACCTTAATAGCCTTATACATTGCTCAGGCTACGAGTCAGAACAATGGGTTTCAGCAATAGAGCTCTTTAAGAGCCCCGTACTTAAGCCGTTAAAAAAAAGAGTCTCTTGTTCGAACTCAAGTGGAACCGTATTACGAATTAGTCATACTGGTATCGCTCACAAAAAAATCCAACACTTTTATCACTTATTGTTGGTGGGTGAATCATGAACAAGTTTTCTAATGACGAAGCAGCAAAATATATGTTAGCATAGACCTTGCCTCCTCCCGCCTTCCCTTCTCATCAATCATTTCACGTCATATGAAGGGAGGTGTTCACACAGTTAAAGAGCGAAATACTTGGAGTGCAGCGCAGATGTAGGCTGTAGCGTGATTTGAAAAGAGCACCGACCGAATTGCCAGAACAGAACGAGAATAAAAGCTTGTATGGTGGGCAGGGAGGGGAGTGAAAGAGTGTTTTCCTGTTGGTTTATTTTTTTGACAATGACTGTTTACTGTAGTGTCCGAGGCAATTTAGAAAGCTTTATTTCCTCAGGGGTTTAGATAATACGGAAATAATTAAAATTTAAGAAATTAACGAATTTAGTGTACTTTTTATAAAAAGTAAAACGAATCAAATAGACTGAATCAATCGAAGGACTTGAGTATGAAAAATAGAAAGGGTAATTTTCAGATTTCCCTACGCCTGTAAAAGTTTTCGAAGTATGTACTTAACCCTCGACAATTGTGATAAATTGATCGATCGTGAGGTGCACAGCTATAAATGGACAAATCTTCACGATCCCCAAGAGGCACCGTAAAATTCTTATTAAAAAATTCAAATGACTTGCAAACCCTTTCACCCAGAAGTGACCTCTCCTAAATTCAACGGTTTAGCTACTCGTTTTAGTCAAACGACGTGGTTGGTTAATTACCATAGAAGTCTGATCAGAAATAAGGTTTGACTTGCAAATAAAAACTTAAAGGGGGGAGGGAGACTTGAATGCAAGTCAATGGTGTAATGTGAACGTAGCGGCAACAACGAAAATTTTAGGCTTATATGTATTTTCCTTTCACCTCTTTGGAAATTCCCAAGAAAAAGTGCATGTAACTAAAATATATTATTTTAAATCATAAAATACATACAAAGTTGTGTGCCGCCTTGGTGGAGTGTGGTTAGGGGGGGGGGGAGGTAAGGACCACAAATCACTTCTTAGATCACGATATTCATCATGACTGTACGGTGACGAGGTTCCTCCAAACTCAGGGAGCAGGACTGATGATTCCTCGACCCCTCTATACAATGAGGAAGTAACATGATGTTGAATTTTGCCCCAAAAGTATTTTTTTCGTGACCTATTATGCTTAATTAAACATAAAATATGAAATTTTGGCACTAAAAGAGCTAAATTTATTTGTTATTTAATTATTAAAAAGCCCAATTTTTTTATGCGAGTTTAAATGTTTGTGATTGGTTGGTGACTCGTGCGGTCCACACCGGTAACGTGTCAGTTTTGACCAGCTGGCACGGCTGACGGGGAGTGGGGTGGAGATAACCAGGACTTGCACGTGCCGGGTCACTTCCCGGCCCCCAAGTCCGGCATTCCCGGTACTGCGCCCTAAAGGGCGTTCCACCGGGGCGGGAAGAAGGCACAATCCTGGTTGGTGACTCGTGTCGTCACATGGGCACTATCCGCTTATATTCTCTGAGGGGGACCGCATAAAACTGAGATAATTAATAATTCAACGGTATTAGTCATTTATAATATATTAACCTGGGCATCACTGATGTTGTTTTAAGTGAGAATTGTTTATTTTCACTGGCCAAATATGCGGCAAATGAATGCTGCATGCAAATGGCTGCCTCTTGACGCAAACAGTTTTGTAGTTGGTTGTCAGCTTTATCACTCATTGCCTCTTAAAAGATATCTTCGCTCTTTTAAAGTCTTTCCAGACCGAAATTTCAGGAAAACAAACAACAAAATACTCGACCCCAAATAGCCAAATTAAGTACCCACATTCATGGCTCTAATTTAAAACCCCCCTTTTGTTTTTCTTCGATATAAGGCTCCTTGGCCAGAAAACTTCAATAAAAAACTGACTTTAATAAAAAACCGCAAAAAACTCAAAAAGAGCATAGAAAAAGAAAATAACATTACATGTCACTCTCAGATTTTAATCCAAATTTTTTTGTTGAAAGGAGAGGTCGAGTGGACCAGCGCCTCATGCTCACTTTTTGTGAATTTTGTTTTTCTAAATTCTAAAATCAAGTTTTCAAGTATAAAAATACATTTTTAATCAGTTTCGCTTGAAGCGTTTTTTTTTTTTTTTTTTCTTGACAATATAGCGGGGATAACTTAATTTTAGAATTTTTAAAGTATTTTTTGCGTGTTTCTCGTAGTTTTTAACTTCGGAAAACATTACCGAATTGTCAAAAAATTGCTTCAGGCTGTAGTAGTTACACCCGAAAGATTTTTGTGGATACGTCACTGTTTATTTATTAATTTATTCCGTTTTTTGGGAGACGAAGAGCTTGAGTAGCCTGCGTTAAGCCGTTGGTGGGTGATCCAGTGATAGGAGAAGAGGAGTGCTGTGGGGCGGTGTTAGTAGGGTGAAGAAGAATGCTCTACTGGGTGGCTGATGAAGGAGCGGGGTTAGAGTGAAATGCGCATGTCAGATCGCCAACGAGAACTTCTACTTCTAAACTTTGAGATAATGTACCCTAATACGAAACTACGGACGTATCCACGTCCAAAATTCAAATTTTCCGATTTTCCTAATTTTTTCCAGGCCGGGGGGGGGGGGGGTGAGCATGAGCTGTTGGTCCAATCGACCCCTCCTATAAACAAAAAAATTGGGATTACAATCTGAAAGTTACATGGGGGGGGGGGACCTCTCCATGCGTAGGTACTTTTTTCCGGGGCGCCGAGCGTTTTAATCGGCATTTTCCAACTGTTTTTTTTCGGGTCCGGAGGGGGGCGTAGTTTGCCGAAGATGTAGCAGTAACGTTGTGAGTAATAAAAAATTACAAATTTTCTGTTTTCCGGGGTACCGGGTGATTTTTGTGTGCTTCAGTAAATTAGGATACCTCACCGCGTCAGTCACCTGGCAAAGGAGATAAAATAATTGAAGCTAGAACCGTCACTCCATCACAGCGCGTCCCTGCGGTTGCTCAGCTGTTCGATTGGATCAAATTCATTTGATTTTACCCATTTTTTAAAGGTTTCTTTTCGCATCGTTTGAAGAGATATTACTTGTTTGAGATCTTTGCTGCTTTCAGGTATGTGTATAAATAGTTTTTCTACCATGTTTTGAATGAATTTTGGTTACGGTAAGCATCACGAGGTGGGTTGAACAGAGGCGAAAAATGTTTCGTGTTTTTTTGCATACTTCAATTTGTCAGACCCACCGGTGGTTATCATCACGCTAAAGCCGGCCAGGCTATTTCAATGAGCGGGTAGTCTTCATTACCCGAGGTGAAATCATTCCTTTTTCTTCGCGGCCCACGCAGGGCCGTCTTTACTGAAGTTGGGGCCCCGGGCCCGGGATGAAATTGGGCCCCCTCTGTAGGTGGGGGGGGGGCGCTTTTTCTTTCCCACATGGCTTCAAATTAGTTTTCAAAAGTACTTTGGGTAAAGAGTACAGCGGTGTTCGGGTAAAGAGGCACAGGAATTTATTTACTGCAGTTTTGCTCATTTTTGAGAAATATCGATATAAAATTCAATCGCTTGTTTGGCCACATCTTTTTAGTGCATTTCATTCTGAAAAATGCACTATTGGTCTCGTCGTGTTGGTGGCAAACATGGGTCATGTCATGTTTTTTTCACGTTTCAGAACCTCTAGAACACGAATTCAGTGGTCTCCAGGATTTATATATATATATAATATTATGGCCGTTTTCTTGTTAGCACGATAACTCTCGAAGAAATCAATTTAGCGGAACGCGCTTTGGCACAAAAATCAGTAGTCATAAGACCCCGGTCGGTATTGCATTTGGGCCAAATCGGTCGAGGTGGAGTGGGGGAAAATAGGTGTTGAAATGGTCAAAAAATCACTATAAATCACCAGTTGATTTTAGAAGCTTCATATTCGGTACGTATACTCCATGTTAGAGTAGCCTTTGATTCCCATTTTAACTTTTTTAAAAAGTCGAAGGGGAGGGGGTGTTGCCCCCGGGGTGGAAGTAAGTGTGTGGTCTTGTTAGCACGATAACTCTCGAAGAAATCAATTCAGCGGAACGCGCTTTGGCACAAAAATCAGTAGTCATAAGACCCCGGTCGGTATTGCATTTGGGCCAAATCGGTCGAGGTGGAGGGGGGAAAATAGGAGTTGAAATGGTCAAAAAATCACTATAAATCACCAGTTGATTCTAGAAGCTTCATATTCGGTACGTATACTCCATGTTAGAGTAGCCTTTGATTCCCATTTTAATTTTTTGAAAAAGTCGAAGGGGAGGGGGTGATGCCCCCGGGGTGGAAGTAAGTGTGTGGTCTTGTTAGCACGATAACTCTCGAAGAAATCAATTCAGCGGAACGCGCTTTGGCACAAAAATCAGTAGTCATAAGACCCCGGTCGGTATTGCATTTGGGCCAAATCGGTCATGGTGGAGGGGGGGAATAGGGGTTAAATGGTAAAAAAATCACTATAAATCACCAGTTGATTCTAGAAGCATTATATTCGGTACGTATACTCTATGTTATAGTAGCCTTTGATTCCCATTTTAATTTTTCGAAAAAGTCAAGGTGGTGGGGGTGGTCCTTCCGGTGTGGAAGTGTAAATAGCGTTGAACTTCACTAGTTCATCTTAGCGCTCTAAAATTCGACTCAATAATTTAATGTAACGAAAGCCCTGGGTTCCATTGAGATTTATCGAAAACTTTGAGGGGGGGGGGTGAATGGGGGATGAAATTTCAAAAAAATCGCTTAAATTCACACGTTTAGGTATTATAAAATACGGCACAAAAATTTAATATAACAAAGCCCTTGGAAAACTACCGAAACTTTTCGACATTTTTGAAGAGAGGGTGGTGAAAATAGAGGAAGAAGTTCGGCTTAATGAAACAAATTATGGTATCAAAATTATTACTTCTGGGACGGCTTAGGGTATCCGTATACGTAATGAAATGCACTCTTTCCGACCGCCAGCTGCCGGAGCGAAATTTTTTCACTTTTAACCCTCAACCATGAGCGTGGGCATGGGTAAGGCACTATAAAACACGAGTACTGCAACACGCAAATCGGCGCCATACTTGGTCCCTCATATGATTATAATTATCACCTGATCTCATTGACAAGTAGGATATTTTTATTTATTTCCACCGCGTTTGTTTGCTGTTACGATGACAATTTTTTCATTCATGATATTTTGTTTACCCTAACGACTGAGGGACCAAATATGGCGCTGAAATCCGTGTTGCAGTACCTGTGTTTTAAAGGTTCTCTAGCATGGGTGGGCAGTTGACTCCAAATCGAAGACGCAGTGGGGGCAGCTGCCCACACCTTGATAATACCATCAAAAAGTACAAATCAATCAGGGTCACCACTGATTTCGCGGGGCTCTTTGATTCAAAAAACTTTCAACAGATTTTTCTTGCAAAAAAAAAGTATTCTTTGCGGGTCTAGCTCACTAAGAAACCGATTTCTCGGATTTCGCTTTCTAAAATCAAATTCCGTTGATTTTTCTCGCCAAAAAGACATGTTCGTGGGTCTGCCTCACTAAAAAATCCTTTCCCGGATTTCACCCACTAAAAAACCAACAATTTTGCCAATATTTGTAGCTTGATTAATATTTGATTTTTAGGTTTCGGCTTATTGCTTCTTCTACTTCTTCGTTTCCAATAAATCAAACCCAAAAAATAGTTGTAGGGCTTAATTCTCTGATTTCACCCTACAAAAACCACTTCTCGGATTTTTGTTGCTAAAATCCCATTTTCGTTGGGCTCACTGGAAACCCAATTTCGCGGTTGTTTTGCTGCTGAAAAAACCAATCGCGTCTGTTTGTTTCTGGAAAACTGATTTTTCTGGGTTGGCTAATCTAAAACCCAATTTTGTGTATTTTTCTTACCAAAAAAAAAAAAAAAAAATGTACATGTCTGGCTCAATAAAAAAAAGGAAATATCTCGGATTTTCACTCGCTATAACCCCAACATTTCGCGGAAATTGTATGAAATCCCAATTTCGCGGGGATATAACTCATTCAAAACCATAATTACGTGGTTTTAGCATACTAATGAAAATATCTTTACGATTCTGCCTCAATGAAACGCAAATCTCGTGTGATTTTCTCGCTATAAAACTAATTTAGGGGAGGCCCTAGATCACTAAAACACTAATTTCGAGGTGTTTTCTCGCTGAAGAACTGAAACCCGGGTTATGGACTTGCGGAAAACCAAGTTTCTCTCCGTGAACTTCACGGCCGTTGGAAACCCTGAATTTTCTCAATTTTGGCTGTGAATGTGCGCTCTTTCTTCATTTTAGCCGCGAAGTTGACCCCGGAAACAGTGAACTTCCTATTTGCCCATTTTATAGCTATGACTGAGAGCTATTCCTTGAGCGCGAATTAGTGTTTTTAAATTTTATGCGCGAATTTATCTGGCTGAGTTTTAGCCCCGAATCAGCGCATTTTTATGCGGAAGGCCCCATGTTCTCAATTTTAGCCACCAACTAGCGCTTTTTCTCAATTTTAACAATCAGGGTTTATCACTATTTTGACCGCAGATTAGGTATTAGCCCCTGCGCTTTCATCGTTGCTTTACTGGCTCCGAATGAAAAACAAAAAACCCTGGCACCCCGACGTATATGTGAGAGGGAATCGCGCGATGTCAGCTGAAAACACTCGTTGAGTTGTTATATTTGTGCCTTATCGATGAAAATCGCGCACCCGCTGCTAACACTGAATCCACTCTAAACTCTAAAATCGTGCGGTAGGACACGGGGTAAAACATTTGGGGCCACAAACAAAAATTGTATCCATAAGGTTCGATCAATACGTTGGTCTCCTATCGATAGAAGACGAAAATGAACGGGGAGCGGGGCGAGGCTGCCTTTCAGGCAGAAACCTGGTATATGTGTTTTTCAAAGCATCAAGCCAGGGAGGGAAGAAGGCACAATCCTAGAAGATGAAAATGATCTTCCCATATATTGGGGGAAAAAAATGTCAGAAGGATCCGGGGCCCCCATTGACGCGGTGCCCCGGGCCCAGGCCCGTCGGGCCCCCACCTAAAGACGGCACTGTGGCCCAGTGAATCCCACTATTATTTTCTGAGCACTTTCTTCGAAGGGCTTAATTGTGGCCTGCCGGGTGCAGAAAGCCCGCACTCCTACACTTACTTATAGAAATCTACCCGCACGACTTTAGCAGATTTTTTAGATCCTGGCACTGTACAGTTAATTATTTAGGGCAAGTTATACGCTCGTGTCTAAAGTTTGGCGCGGACTCATTCGCCCAATAAAGAGGCCCGAGCAGGGGGGGGGGGATTACTAGAGTTTCCAAAAACACTTTAAAGTACACCCCGTTTTGGCCACCCACCGCATAATCTTTTCTCACCTCATTGGTGTGAATGGGAAGGCAAAAAGGAGTTGAGAGGCACTGATCCACTGATTGATACTCCCAACAACTGAAGGGTTTTAAAATAAATCCTCATAAATCCTACCTGAAGTTGACCACCGTAAATCGTACCAACCCATAAAGTCTCATACCTACCGCCTTGAATCTTAAAGAGGAGGGTTTTTCTGGCCATCCAACAAGCCTCTTCACTAGCCTATCAGAATAGAAAATCCCCTACCGCTACTGAGGCAGCTCTCGATGATCTTGTGAGCATTCCATTTCATATATAGCGTGAAATTTTCAATTCAAAATTTCACTCTCCTGGAGCTAAGGAAATAGCCCTAGAAGCAGGACAATGCTCCTGAAAAAAATCCCACTGTTTTACCTTTTTTCCATCACAACATCCAGGGGGGGGGGCGCAAATACGAAGGGGTGTTATAATTTTAACACGGCGTGTCATTCTATCACAGTTAAAATGGTTGTTATTCCATATAACCCCCTTCATACTTCAGCCCCTGGCCAGGGGGTCAACCATGAGCTAGTTTTAAAAACTAACGCAAGCTATGGACGCTTTATCACAAATTTATAACGCCATGGATACCGCGATTGACGGGATTTTTACGCTACCCACCTACGCTACCTACGCTCTTATTAGACCCCCTGGTGTCTAATAAGATTGACTTTTTCATACTCCGTTTAGCGTTGTCACTCCCTGCGAGATACTTCATTTCTAGCAGCACACGAGTATAATAGTTGTTACCAATGTTATCAATGTTATACTACATACAAATAGTTGTTGAATTGGAAATAGTCGGCCGCGCCATTATGTATATGTTAAGCTTCGTCGGGATTCGGCCAATGAATTGAAGGTGTTTTACAACATTGATTGAGATATATTTTGAGCTTACACGCTCCTCTTCAGTCAACTGCTACTTTAACGAGTAAGTTTTGGACGGCGAAAAGTATGGCTCCAGTTTCCCCTGTCTACGACGCTAATATTTAATTCTTGTTAAAGTAGCAGTTGACTGAAGGGGAGCGTGAAAGCTATCATTCATTTTATTGCCCGAATCCCGACGAAGCTTAACATAAACTGATACTTAAGTATATTTTCTGCTCAGTGGTGGATCTAGGATTTCATCTGTGGGGGGGGGGGGTCCACTACCCCACACGGTTCCCAACCTGATACCTCTTTCTTTTTTGTTCCAGCAATTTTGCCCATTGGGTTTCCATGCCCCCTCCCCCCAAAACGTCACTGGTATTACTTTGACTTTGCTTTTATTTTATGAAAGGGAGTATCCACCAAAAATTACTTTTATTTGTGTCCGAGATGACCACAGATTTGTGTGGCATGATCTTTAGAGGCATAACACACTAGAGGCCCCAAACGCCCTGACGAATAGCCGTGAAGCCAAATAATTGGCGCGAAATTTTCCTGGTGTTTTAAGCAACTGGCTATTCTGGCTTAATTCAAGTTCATGGATTAAGAAAGTATATTAAGTTATAATACTAAGGGAATATCAAAAGTTTGAGGCCCTATTTTGTTTAATGAGACTGGCCTCGGGCTTGCCCCGACTGCACCCATAGCCTCACCATAGCAACATTAAGCGCTAAGCATTGAGTTTGCAAGTTTGGGTCCGAAATTGAGCGAAATTACGAGTTTCCTGGCTGAATTTCCACGAAATTACAAGTTTCGGGGCTTTATTCTTGCGCTAATAAAAAAATGCTAATGTCGTGTGACCGTGCCCCCCCCCCCCTTTACCCGATGTTTATTTTAGTATAGCACTATGTGTTTTTCCACATCCATTTTGCCTGTTTTGTTACTATAAACACATTCACCCTCAATAATGATTAATAATCCCTTACTTTCTTCCTTTCCCAGCACTTCCGATCCCAAGTTCTCCACATCCTACTTTGTGCTATACTACGTTTGACGAGGAAATACTTCGGTGACCATAAGTATTTTGGAGTGATACTCATTAATTTGCTGCTTCCCATACCTAATTTTCCTCTTTATTTTTGTAGAGAGAGATTTCCGCATTTTTTGTGGTGTTGATTTTTCTCTATAGCGGACTGATACGTCAAGTCTTCGGAAAACATGGCTGACTCGTTGATTGTTCACGAAGGAGAAAAGCGCTTCGTCTGCAATTACTGCGACTTCTCGTGTACGAGAGAGTGTGCTCTTACTCGCCACATCAGTCGTCACACTCGGGGGAAACATACTTGCCTTTTGTGCAGTCATGCGAGTGAAACGAAAGACGCAATGGATCATCATGAGAAGAGGGACTACAAGCCCTACAAATGTGATCACTGCGGTCACGCGGCGGCACTAAAGAAAAACTTGGCTCGCCATATGAAAATTCACACTGAGCTCAAACCATTCGAATGCGTTTTCTGTGACTACGTTTGCGCCCGTATGCAAGAATTGATGAGCCACGTTAAAATTCACCCTCGCGAGAGTCTGTATTCGTGTTCGGTTTGCAACTTGTCTTTCACTCAGAACGATGGCTTGGTTGCTCATATGGAAATCCATAGTGGAGAGGGGCCCATTACCGAAAATGCTACGGAACTCCCGGTGACCCCTGTAACTAGTTAATAAGTAAAATTGATTTTTTTCCTGGATACTGTCTTAAATCAGTTCTTAAACGGGTCTTCAGAGACAAGTTGAGAGAAATTCCTTAAAAAAAAAAAAAAAAAAAGTAATTCCAACAAAACGTCTTTTGAGACGTCAAAAACCGACCAGTGAGAGAACTGGCTTAACTCATCCAAAATCCTCCAGTTAATTCAAAATTAAACCTAAAGGTTGGTAATTTCAGTCTCAACTTACTTGCAGTGAAGTTGAGCGAGAAAAAAAAACTTGTGTGAGCAGTTCACTTGTTTTCTAATTACTTTTTCCGTTCTAAATGCCATAAAATCCCAGCGTAGTGCCAGTTTTTTTTTCCATCCAGTTTAAATGATATTTGAAAAGAGAAATAAAATACTTAATAACGACCCGATAGAAATGTCAATAAAAAGGTGTGAGCCTCACACGCACCCCTTCGGCAGATTTAAAAACACAAATTCCCTTTGGGGCACGTATTTAACGGGTTTCAAAATTTGCATTACATGAAGTTAAATGAGCTGAGCTCGAAGCTTTTCCCCTCCATGGCCGATGACTGAGACCAGTGTGGGAGGGAGTAGTGGGGGGGGGGGGTCGAGCTTTTTTGAAGTCACTGCTCCGAAGGTTTTAAGTTAACGCTAGGTTTAAATTAGCGCTATAAATTTCCATTTTTTCTGAGTTTCTAACAGAAAACAGAAGTTCTCTGGGTTTTGCATCATTCATTAAGTTGTTATATTGCTTTTTTAAACTTGACTGCTTCTTTTCTCTCTCGTCATTCTCTATTCTCCTTCTTTAATCTTTATGAGGCAAGGAATGAAAAAGTTTTGCGGGGGACCATTCAATTTAGGTCAAATCGAACTCCGTCGACGTTAGGGTATGACTTCCTTAAATACTGTACTGAAAAAAGTTGCAGCGCCATGTTTCAGTACAAGAGTGATACAGTTGACTTTCTCTTCCGTCTTCGGTTCGGATCTTGACTGACGTGAACTTATGGGTGAGGGGAGACGAGTAAAAGGCTGATTAAGTTCTCGTAAGCATACAGAAAGCTTTTAACCCTCTGAACGAAAGGTGAATTGAAAAAGGAATTACAAAAACTTGAAGGCTAAATCGCAGTTCTTCACGCTAAAGTGTTGTATCAAATTGAATTGTTAATTTTGTTTGAAAACCGGTCCAACCCTTCGAGTTCAATGAACAAACGACGATTTTTTAATTTCATCATTTCCCTTCTCTTTCCATAGTTCAATGAAAGGAAAAATATCTTCCTTCTTCCCCTTCCATCACCCTCCCACCATTACATGACTTTTAAACAAATGTTTCCTTTCAATAATCAAGTTTGATTGCAGTTGCTCCTGCGGAAAGGATTTAACTCTACCCCCTTCTTTGAACAACTCTAAAAACAATTGATTAACACCGCTTCGTATAATAAGAAAAGGAAGCCATAGAAAAAAGGGGTCGAGAGGGCTGAAAATGTCACGGAGATTACTTCTTCCCTCCCACAAGCGAAACATATTTTGTTTTTGCGTCACTAGATTTTTACATGTGTCTGGAAAAGAGGTATTATTCACTTATTTCCCAGACAATTAGAGCTTGTAAGTTTTTTTTGTTGTGGAAATGGAAAAGTTTAGAAAGGCTAAAACATGCAACAACCTCCATTGAAGCGATAGAAAATTTGAGGGGGGGGGGAATCCAAAAGTTGGTTCATCAACTCCTGCACTTGTTGAAAATGTATTCTTCATTTTTGATTGTCAAAAGAGCTCAAATACTGTCAGATCCTACCAGTTCTCAATAACTCGATTTTCCGAAAATTGCTTGGAAAGAAGGAAGTCACATGGCCCCCCTTTGAAGAAAAAAATGAACTCGAACATTTCGTGTTAGTCGAAAATCTTGCGTATGTAAATGACCTGGACATTCTCTCAGTGCACCTAACGACTGTGTTTGCGTTCAAATAGTGGTAATGACACTACGACATTGACTAGCCTTTTTCAATGCAAACTGCTCAGCAATGTTTTGATTGCCGAGCGCGTGAACCAAAAATCGAAACATTTGCCGATCGATTTTGCGTTGAAGGTGTTCTCACCCTGATTCTGGCGTTTTTGGGCGCTTAATACAACAGTGCGGGAGAGGCCCTTCAATCCCTGTCCACCGTATAGGTAACAACGACTATAGGTCAAGGTTTGGTAAGTTGAGGACAGCCCTGCTCGGCAATAATAACGTTATCGGACTGTACAAACGGACATTTTAGCCTTTTAAGGGAGAGCTGCACTTCCTCGACCCGTTCAGTCATCCCTTGATTACAACTTGGAATCCACTTTTTCGTCTTATTTCTGTACCAATCCCGAATTTGAAGGACTCATTTCAATCTTCAGGAAATTCTGAATGTGCAGTAGTACCTTTTTCAAATAAGACAAAGCAGGGGCGTCTGCACAAGGGGGGGTTGGATGCCGTCGCGTCGGCGTCCATCGGACGCTAGGGGGGGGGGGAAGCTAAACGTCATCAGGGGGGCAATGGAAGTTATTCGTGGTGGTGGGGAATTGTCCAAAAAACTCGAGGGGGGATGCTGTCCGAAACTTCTTCATTGGGGTGTGCAATGCATAGAGAGGGGGAATAATCCAGGACAAAGCTCGGCATTGGACTAGGAGTTTTCTCAGAGGGGGGGGGGGCAAGGTTTTTTTGGCCACCCTGGTAACGAGGGGCCAAGCATTATATTACCGCCCTAAGATGCAGGGGGCAATATTTCATTCAGCTTGATTCATCATTCACACCAATGTTATTACTCTCTATCAGGCGACGTTTTCGAAGGGTCTTCCCCGCGACTCAACCACTCAACGCTGTGCTGTGGTGAAACGGAGCTTTCGAAGAATTTCAGTCCATCCGACTAGGAGGATAGGGTATTAAAAGGTGCCCATCAAATTGTTTGCTTAAAATTCGATTCAGCCTACGCAAGCGCTATTCTGAAACGTGAAACCTGAAATTCAGAAATGCTCTAACTCGCGCCTTTTAGAGGCAACTTCATGGCTAAAACAGAGAAAACAAGCGGATCCCAATTGTTCATGTAATTTAGGTCTTTAGGACGCCGAAATTGAGAAGGTGCACTGAAGTGCTGTTCTTGGGGCAAGTACGCGGCAAGAAGATTGGGAAAAACGCTAATATTCATGGTTAAAACTGCGAAAAAACGCTCATTCGCTGTTTCTCGAAGCAAGTTCCAGACCAAACTCGAGAAAAAATTGCTGAATCGCGGTTTATAGAGCAGGTCATATTTTACGGCTAAAGTTTAGAGTGAACTGTTCTTGCCCCAGCCCAGAATTGAGGTAAATCGCTAATTCACGAGTAGAAGCGAGACAATTGAAAAAAGACGCTGAATCGGGCTTAAATTGAGAAAAATCGCTAACTCGCCGTATAAACGCTTCTTTATAAATAGCTATAATTCCTGGAATATAATTAAGGAAAACACTACCAATCCGCGGCTGAAAGTAACAAAAATAGCCAATTTAAGTCAGTGTAAATTATAAAAACGCTAATTTGCGGCTAAAATTATTGAGGCATATTGCAAATTCGCTGCGAAAATCGGAGGAAAACTCTCACTGACCGCTCTAATGCAGAAAATTGCTAATTAACGGCTAGAATTAGGTAAAACGCTAATTCTTGGCTAAAAACAAGGAAAATTGAAAAGATGGCCCGTCGGGACATCGCAGTTTCTCGGAGGGAACTTCGTGACTAAAATTAGGAAACAACACTAATTCACGGGTAAAATTAGGGGAAATCGCTCATTAGCGGCTGAAATAAGAAAAACACAAATTCGAGGCAATAATTGAAAAAAATCGCCAACTCGCGGCTGAAATGGACACAAAACGCTAAACCGATGAAATTGAGAAGACGCGTTGAAGTGTGGAAAAACGCTACTTTTCTGTTAAAATGGAGAAAAGGCCAATTCTTGAAGGCTCTTGAAGGCAACTTCATGAGGGCGCTGGTGGCGAAAGATTTGCCCGCGGGGGGCGCCAAATGTTTGGCCAAGGCCAGCACTGATTGTTATTCACTGTAATTTTTCTCCTACAGCCCTTTAATACGTGTGGGGGGGGGGCACTGCTCATGAAGGGGGGATTTTGCGTCAAGCCATTGGGGGAAGATAGACGCCACTGAGTCAAAGTAAGTGTGTGAAAGTGTAAGGTAAAAGTTCAAGAATATTTTTAAGTTATTTCTGGGATAAAATTTGAATAAGTGATACTACTGCACATGTGTAATTTCCTGGAGATTGAAACGAGACCTTAAAATCCAGGATCAAAAAGACGAAAAAATGGATGCCTCGTTGTAGGCGAGCGATAATGAGGAACTAACATAATTTTTTGAAATTCACGCCAATGATAGCATTTGCTGCCCAAAGTGACTACGTGAAGTTATTTTCACCGAAAAACTTTTATTTTATTTTAAATGTTTTTTTCGAATGTCAAGGAAATTTGCCCCTGTTTGAAACGACTGCAATTTGGGCGGGAAGCTCATCTGCCTAATTCCGTCATTTCCCTGAAGTTTTTATACCGTGGTGGTTAGGTAATGTAGAATGTAGGAGGACCTGCAAACTCATCGAAAAAATATTCGATAAGTTTCCACGAGCACTCTTGAAACTCATCACCCAGAAACTCGTCGAAAAAAATAGTCGCCATTTTACATCGCCATGAACATCGGCAACGTCGCAAGCCCGCTCATCGAAAACATATTCGATGAGTTTCGAATGGGAACCTTCGTGAAAGTCATCACCTCGAAACTCATCGAAAAATGTTTCGATGAGTTTCCACAGTACTAATTGGAAATGCGGAACTTGCACATTTTTCAGGCACTGGCGTTTCTTGAAGAGGGCTCTTCAATAAGACAATTGCTGACATTTAACATTGAAATCAATCAAAGGTTTTTTAAAGCGAATTTTTAAAAATTGTGAGTGGGGGTTTGATTACGTCAAAGGGCAGTTAATGAAAGGGATGGTGTTAGGAAGAGGGGGGAAGACGCGTTTTCTGTGATTCAATTTTTCTTGATATAACCAAAACATTTTAAATTTCCCTCAAATGCTTCAAAACTGCACATTGACGTCATTTCCCCTCGCACCATCCATCCCCTCCTGAAGAACTTTGAAATTTATTTAAAAATCACCAGACCGGGCAGATCGGGCTGCAATTACCGTTGATATCCTTCTGTCCATGTGCCAATTCACCGGTATAGTTTTCTCCCAAATCGGGCATTCATACAAGTTCCCCATTCATCGCCTTGAAACTCGTCGAACAGGTTTTCGATGAGTTTCAAGGAAACCCTCGGGAAAGTTATCACTGCGAAACCCACGGTTTTCGACGAGTTTCCTACAACTTATTAGGGGTATTCATTATCAGAAGTTTAACATATGTTATCGAAGTAATCCCTGTTATTTCGTATTTTTGTTGTCCAATTTTTTTCGTTCCTATGGGCTACACCCATTTTTTCAGCATTTAGCATTTAACAAATAAAAGGTTTAGCATTTTTCATGAATACCCCTATTATTCTAAGCAACTTCTCGGTCCACTTAGTGACAGACTCTAGCCCCCCCCCCCCTAGATTTTTGAGGGATGAGCTTCCCCTTTGCCCCTTCTGCTAAAAACAACGCACCGGGAATAATTTTGGAACAAATTACCACTGTGTAGCGTCTATATGTAACCTTGACTTGAGAGAATATGGTAATAAGTTAATAAGAATTAAAAGGAGCTATGTTTTTCAGGTTCAAACCCACTAATCGTAAGATTTAAAATAGGGAACTTGCATGAATCTCTGATTGGGGAGAAAAGCATACCGGTGATTTGACCCGTGAATTGAAGAATAACAACAGAGGTTGCAAGCCGATTGGTGCGTTTTAAGATTTTTAAAAAAGGTTCAAAGTTCTTCAGAAGGGGATGGATGGTGCGAGGGAAAATGACGTCAATGCAGGCTTGTGAAGCAAAAATCTAAAATTGTTTGTTTAAAAATAACCTGAAAATTTTCCCCCCAGTAAACGCATCTAACCACATCGCGTCATCGCGTTCACCGCATCATCCATTTAATAAATAAGTTTTGACCGTTTTGACGTAATCGAACCCCCACTCAAAATTTTTGAAAAGTCGCTAAAAAAGCATCCTTGATTGATTTAAAAGTTTAATGTGAGCAATAGACTTGTGGAAGAGCACTCTTTAAGAAACACCTACTTTTGAAAAATGTGCAAGTTCCCCATTGTTCATTATTAAGATAGTTACTGGACTAATTAATTGAGTGACCAATGATTCCATTCAACGGTCTCCACTCATCCTCCTACAAGTTGCATAGAATAATAACTTGTTAAGAAACTCATCGTAAAGATTTTCCATGATCACCTTCCCACTGGTTCTGTGGATTGTGGAAACTCATCGAAAAACTTTCCAATGAATTTCGAGGTAATGACTTTCCCGAAAGTTTCCTTGAAACTCATCGAAAATGAATACTTGTTTGTGGGCTTGCGACGTTGCCGATATTCATTTTCTGTGAAATGGCGACCATTTTTTCGAGGAGCTTCTTCTAGGTGATGAGTTTCACGAGTACTCATGGAAACTTGACGAATTATTTTTTCGATGAGTTTCCGTTTCGATGAGTTTAAATGACTCGTAATGTAAGGACCTCTCCTTGCTATAGCTTCCTTGGTTTCTTGGTATTTCCTACCCATCGTGGTTTTACTAGTTGACAGACTAAACACTATACCAAAGAAAAAAAAAAGTCCCAAAATTAAAAGTGCTATGGGTAACCCCCTCCCCCCACAAGTGCATCAGCCGGCAATGAGTGCAGTCGGGAGGGCGGACTGCCCCTCCCACCACGCTATCGGTAATAATTGATGAATTGCCATTGAACTTACATTGACTTTGTTCCGCCCGGGCGTCATCAAACCCATAACTTTCGAAAAGTGAAGAAGTCTTCTTCAATCAGCGTCATGCCGCCGCTTTCTTCCGTTTGTACACCTAAAAAAAAAAACATAAAAAACACGAACATTACGAGCGAGATAAACCCAACAATACATGAATTTTATGGTAGGTAATGCTTCAAATACGTATGAGTTTCGTGAAAGAAATGAGTATTTTGTATATGCCTATATTGGGGATCATCAGACGAAAGTATTCCTCCACAACTATAAATTTCGTGTTTCTCAGCCAAATCAAGCAGCCAGTGAGGCAGAAGTGCAATTCGGTTGGCTCACAATATTTTTGGTGGCAAAGTTACCATTTTGTTCAAGAATTGCAGAGTTATAAGAAGGAGGAAATAAAACCGCCCTGGTTTTTTCCTTCTGCATTCGCAATGAGATTATTAATCACCTTCTATCGCTTTTGGGCGTGTCCTAAAAACCCTTCCCTTTCTTCGTTGACGCAAACCCAGAGCTCCACTTATAAACACTTAATTTAGTCTGTATTTTCAAATTGAGATTTCCCTGGATTTTTACCGTAACAAAGAAAGATCAAGTGGAAGTGACCGCAATTTGAAATGAAGGTTGATCCCCTAGAGTTATTATATGTTTTCCTTAATTTAAATAATGGTTTACGTGGCGCAGGAGGAGAATCTAAATATGTTTGAACAGATTGACCCCTAAAACAGTACCGGTTTTGGGTTTTTTATTACTTCCCGATTCCAAAATTGGAAATTTTTGAAAAATATAATAACACTTTCGGGTGGTTCACGTAAGAGAGTTATGTGAAAGTATAATAGTTGCCCAGCTATAAAACAATTTTTTTGAAGAAAGTGTTCCTAAAATCAAGAGGATCACGAACTCCATTGTGACCTTTAACAGCAAATGAACTTCAATTATTACTAACTTTTTCTTCTTTTTCGAAAAAGGTGCCGTTTCAAGCGACTTTGAACTTCAAGAGTCCGTTGTTATGAGGAGTTGAGAACAAAAATACAATATCCTAGTGTGATTGCGGGTGGGAGGTGAACTTGGAACAACTCCTGTAATTATGAATACAAAAAAATGCATTCCTTTCGAAGAGCCTGTTTTTTCCTCGTTTAAAGAAGTGGTCAGTGGACTTCCCTCCAATCACCTCTGACAATTTTGACATATTGACTGTTCAACTGGGTAGAATTTTCATTCCAGTTGAACTTTTTTTGTGATCGTTAAAACGCTATTTCGTAATAGTAAGAAAAGGGTCACTTTTACTGGCGGAGTTCATGTAAAAAAAAAAGGAGCATGTTAAGACAGACAGACAAAAAAACAAAAACGTGCTGTCATTTTATTCTGAAGACACATAATTATGATTATGTTGAAAGCCCAAGCTTCTCCACTCTCTACCGCAAATTAACGAAACACAGTTTCAGAGGAACCGAAGGTTCGTCTTCACTAAACAGGCAATTAAAATGTCTTACGCAATGTGTAAAACGCGTCTTTTTCTTCTTTTCCTTACTTTTAAAACCATTTAATCATTTTCATTGGTTATAGCGTACAACAGCGTAGCCAGGATGGGAGGGGGGAATCAAACTGATATAGTGCTTTCACTTTTCGTCATCATTGTTGTTTGCGTCGGAAAACGCTAATCCCCCCCTCATTCCCATTTGTCCTTGAAAATGATCTGTCGAGTGTCATCTAAAAATATTGTTACACTTTTGAGGGTCGAGGACCACATTATATGGCTGTCGCGGGTTTCTAAGTGGTTTTGTTGGGGGGGGGGGGGCTAGTGGTATTGAAAAATCCAACCAAGGCCAAACAGTAGCATGCCCTTTTATTCTTGAGTCTGTGAGTTTTTTATTTTTTTATTTCGTTTTCTTCTTCTTCTTTTTAGTGAAATTGTTATTATTTCGCTGGTTACAAAACAACAGGCTCGTGTCTTTGGGCAACAACTCACGATATTTTAACGCTACACTATAATTTTTAAAAATTGTCTAGCTCTAGATCAAAGTAAGTATCATTGAAACTCATCCTAGACCCTTCGATCGTAATGGCGAGGGCCACTTTTCACATAAAACCTATTACAACAACGAAATAATGAAAATGAGAGACACAACAAAACTGCTTGTCGAGCAATGAAGAGCGCAGTCCATTTCCAGGGCTAAAAAAACGTAACCTGATGGCAGAATTGAGGCTGATGAAGCAGGGAAATGGCATAATGCGACATAAGGAGACAAACAATGATGTCGCTCTAAAAAATCACATTACATGACCTGGCGTGTCCAGGTCGAGAATCCCCCCTCCTCCCCCTTCACTAACTTATTACTTTTAAACTGACAGCGACGGTTGGCTTACTCCTGGGGGCACCCCGAGGCATTTTTTTGCGGAACTAATACCTTATGACCTTGGTCATGATGTAACTTTTTTTGTAATAATAATAATAATAATAATAATAATAATAATAATAAATTAGTATTAATCCCTCCTTGTGCCACTTATCGGTCCGAAATCTGCGTCCCGGCGCGGCGTGGAATTGAAAAAATTAATTCGTTAACGCCAGTTTACACTAGCGCCTTCAAATTCGGCTCAAAAATGCAATGCAACCTTCAATCATCGCATGCCGAGCGGGTGAAAATAGGGTTTGACATTTTCCAAAAACCATCACATTTGAACAGTTTATTGCAGAGAAACCAGTATAAGAGTTGCCAGGGGTGGTCGTAAAAAAAATTATGATAGGTTTATGAGGGGAGAGGAGAGGGTTATCATATGTTTTTTAAATGATAGCGTATTCGCTTTATTTATTTATTTTATAAACGAAACGCACTCTTTCCAACCGTGAGCTAGACCGGAGCGAATTGTGTTTTCTTTGTTATCACTTGATTTAATTTTCCACACTCTTCAAACCGCAGAACCGATGATGGCATCATCGGCTACGATTGAAACCATGAAGAATGCACAAAGTTAACTTGAAACTGAGAATAAAAACGGGCGTTTCAAAAGTCATATACGATTCTTTTGGTCACAGTGACGGATCCACATTGGGCGAAAAAGGATGAAACTTCCCCTTCGAAAAACTCAACGGAGGTTGAGGAAACGTCCTGTGGAATTGGCAACATTTCAAACTTGATTTGAGATTCACTTGGCCGAATATTCGATTTGATGGATGATAATGGCTGGTTTATGCAATTGAAACTGGACCGCCAGTTTCAAGCCAAATAGCCCAATTTTGAGGAGAAGGCAACCCAGTTTTACGACAGACATTTTGGGGATAAAATGAGCGGCTTCCTGTCAGGAGCATCCCAAAATCGGGAAGTTGAGTCCTCACTCAGTTTCTTGGATGAAATTGGCTGGTTTTGACCAGAAAATTCTGACTCGAGGAGGGCACTATTCCAGACCGAGTTCTGAGTTTCTGATTTAATAAAACACACACAAAAAACGGTAATTTCTGAGGTGGATGGTCAGTCTGAGGGTCCTACTGTTACCTGTTTACGAGTTTGGTAAGTTCCAGGGGTTATAGTGGTGGCTAAAGTATCATTCTCAGAACCCCTTTTGATGAAAAACTGTTTTTGGGGGCTAAATATCAGTTGTTATATTTAAAAAATCTATAGGTTGTTAGATTACATCGACAGCAGATTCTATGTCTGAGTAGTCGCCCCCCCCCCCCAACTTTACACATCATCAATCTGGATGTGAAATGTTACATGCCCCAGATATGCCTCGCTATCCCAATGCGAAACATATCGATGCAATTTACAGTTCGATCACCAATACGCAAGAAATTACGTATTCAAAAAGCGCGTCTCATTCTATGTATCACTTCTTCGTGAAACTAGTCGAACGTGTTTGTTCGTACGCATGTTTCCTAAAAAAAAAGTTTAACATTTTTTCTTAAACATTTTGTTAAAACATTTTTTTCCTTGATAGGGAAACGCTTTATAACAGGCCCTATCCAGAGTGTTTTCTAGTAAGGGGAATGAATGGATAAGTGTCCTCCTATTTCAAGGTACGTGATGCGGAAGAAAACTCGGCTAAATTTAATAATAAGGAGCTACCAGAAACCTTTTTCCTTTATTCGTTCGCTGCCGTATAGAAACATGAAGAGAGAGAGAGAGAGTGAGAGAGAGAGAGTAATGGAAAAGTATTCCTCTGTTAGGAATTTTATTTCTCTACATAACTAGATGGTTTCCTTTTATATACCTGTTCGGGCTGTTTGGATGGACATATGTGGGGAAACATGGTTTAGTTGTAAACCAAGTTCGCTGAAAGACAATAACAAGAATCTTTTTTTGGTATGTTTCTCTCCTTTGTGCAGCCATTTGCGAAGCTGCCTTTTCAAACGATCTTCCACTGATCTTTGATTTCCGTGAAAACAAAATGTAAGCGAAAAAAATAGTTTATATAAAGTTTATATATACCAAGTCGGAAAGTTTAAAATAAATCAAGGACTCAAGTGGGGAAAAACTGAGCAATTTTCTATAGTTTGCATTATACAAAAAAAGGTTAAAGGTGCGCCGAACCTACAGGCTCAATTCGTAAGAAGGAAACATTAAATGTTTTCGAACCAAGAAATTTACTAATAAAATAATTGTTCTTCGCATGGGCCTGGTGAAAAGGGCGAGGGCTCTTTCCCACAACACGCTACGCCAACGGCATTTTACTCTCTCTCTCCCTCATACGAGAGCGTGGGTGCGACTACAAGACATTAGAATCTCATAGTGTAGGTATTCGATAACTGTTTGAAAAAAAACAAAACAACTAGTCACACACGCTTCATCCTAATGGGAAGCAACAAGACTGAACGCAATTAAAAGATTCAAAAGGGAAGCCCACAAAACAGATTTCATCATCATTCATCTGGACCTGAGGGCATTGTAATTGAACACTTTTCTTCTCATAAAAAATAAGTTTTTTTCTTGAAGTGTTTTTTTTTTCTTTCTTTTTCAAGCTCTAGACAAAGCTACGCTATTATTCATGTGACAGCATCTGTTGAAGATGTACAATAGGACAATAAGACGGAAAACAAAAAAAGGTGGAAAAATTGCATTGATTGCCGGTGAATTAAAAGAACGGATGATAGAACAGCGCGGCGTGGAGGTTTAATGTTTTCGTACTTGTGTGAAAATATGTGTGGGTGGTACTGCATGTTATTTGAAAGAATGCGGCTGCTGATGGAAGCATGTAAAAACCGGTTTATTCAAAGATGTAGGAATTATACTTCTTTCTCAAGTGGACCCCTCGCCTCTTTTTTTACAAAGCAGAATCACGTCTATCCACTATCTGCTCCGAATCCACTCAATTTGATTCCCTCGATGCTCTTCACTTAACCTTTTCTTATAGCCACTTGATCCTGTTCTATTGGTGCTCATGGACTCCAATATTCGCCTCTCTTTCTGATTGAGATCAATTGGAGATTTCTGCGCTCCTAAGAACGAGAGTATCCCCACCCCTCCATTTTTTTTATTATAGAAAATGGTATCAAACGAGAACACAAGTAAAAAGTATCCTCACGACTTTGTTTTTAATCCCTTGGCGTGATAGTTCAGACTTCAAAGCAATTTCTATCACAATGAAATTTCGTGAGCAGAACAAGTATACAAAAAGAGCTGATATCCCGTTCTAAAAACGTTTCTGTCAATGAGAAATAAAACACTCTTCAAATCAAGATTATGAAAATTGTCTTTCTAGCTCTATCCTATTTCTCCCAAAATGACACAACTCATCGACCCCGAATTTCTTAGGTTTTAATCATTCTAAAATTGGTTTCGCAGGTTTGGCCAACTCGAGAAACTAATTTTGGCCCTTTTCAAAAACCAAATCCACGGATTTGGTTCTTTCAAAGCACGAATCCCGTGAATTTGGATCTTTCATCCAAAAAGCAGATATTTGCTTGTTGAAATTCAAATGTCTTAAAAGTGGCTGGTTTATGCTCTTTTAAAAACCAAACTTGAGGTTGACTCTTCCTACAATCTATTTATTAAGAGTGTGTAAGGGTTGCCATCTCTGTTAGAGTAAAGCCGGGTGGTCAACCATGAGCTAGTGTTAAAAACGTAACGCTAGAGGTAAGTAAGGACGCTCTATTGCAAATCGTCTTAGTATTATGTAACGCATTGACACCGCCATTGACGGTATTTTCAGGGCAGCTACAAGGGGGGGCTTGTAGCGTCCGGGACGCTACAAGCTAAAATTCGGGACATTGCGGAACAGACTTCCCTGAAAAATAAGGACAAGAGTTGAGTGTCAGATTATTCAAGAATAATGTTTAAAAACGTAATTAAAAATGAAAATAAATTCGCAAACTCTTTTAAAATTTATTCAAATGTAACAATAAGTAAAAAAATCGATAAAGGACTCATTTAATTTTCTTATAATTATATTATTTTTTCCGCCGATATCGCGTAGAACGCTTGGTTGTTGTTCTCTGTAGCAGAAAAAGTGTTCAAAGTCGTGTTGAAGTGCGTTGTTATTAAAGCTTTTTTGTATCGAAATTAAAGTTATTTCGGACTTGTAGTTTTATAAACAACAGTGACATGGTGCTTTATGTGTCGTGAGAAAAAGAAACTGCCACGGAGCGGGAATCGAACCTGGACACCGATACGGTGTACCGGTGTGCCGACGGTGTACCGTGTACGGTGTACGGTGTACCGACACAGATACGGTGTCCGGATTCGATTCCCGCTCCGTGGCAGTTTTTTTTTCTCACGACACATAAAGCACCATGTCACTGTTGTTTATAAAACTACAAGTCCGAAATAACTTTTAATTATCACGTCCTCAGATGATAGCTCACCCCCACACCCCTTCACCATCGGTGATGTTGCTAAATGTCAACGATCTGATGGGGTGGGAAATCGGGACCGAGCAAACAAAACATGGTGTTGTCGTGGGGGAAAGAGATGGCCCGGAGTTAAATAGTTCCTGGTCGCCGCGGTGTCTTGGTGGTCTAAGAGCCGTACCGGAGATACGGTGTCCGGGTTCGATTCCCGCTCCGCGGCAGTTTCTTTTTCTCACGACACATAAAGCACCACGTCACTGTTGCGTTGTTATTGTTATACGAGAGCCGTTCAGGTACGATGTACTCGACAGTGAACAAGTTTTTTCCCCAAAATGAAAAACGGGACGTCAATAAAATTTTGAGGGAAACTTCAAGAAACTGAACGGGACGCGTGGGACATTTCTGATTTCGGGACGTGTCCCACAAAAACGGGGCGGATGGCAGCCCTTTGAATTATAGCCTAATTCAAAACCCCCAATTCGACGGACATTGCTCCTTTGAAATTTTTCCAGATGGTTTGGCTATTTCTAAACTGACTTTCGAGGGTTCTGGATTATTCAAAACCTAATTTCACGGACTTTGGCTCTTATAAAAATCAATTTCGCGGGTTTGACCTTTTCTAAAACCAAATTTTACGGGTTTGACTGAAAAATCAATTCCACGGATTTGACTTCTGATAAAAACAATTTCGTGGTCTTGCCCCATTATCACGTTTCTCCGGATTTTTTAAGAATTATGGAAATACATGTTGTGTTATGAAGCTAATTTATGCCCTGATAAAATGTGTAGAGGGGCGGTCCCTCCCGGATGACCTTACCCGGGGCGCGGGACAAAATTAGCCAAATCTGGACTGTCGGCAACCCTACTGAGGACTGTTTAAATATTCTTTAACGCCCTTTGTAGGCCCACAAAACGTATACAAAAGAAGAGGAATCTACTTGTACACAATTTGCTCATTTTGGAGTAATTGACTTCTCCTTACTTATCAAAATCCCAAAAAAGAAAACTTTAAACAATTGATTCCTCTACTATCTGTTTCTATTTACAATCAATGGACGTGAGTTAAAGAATAAGATTTTATTCTAGTGGACATTTAAAAGCAATGGAACAAAGAACAAAGTAACTATATAAAGGTGCAAGACGAAATAAAACAATGTCAAGGCCTGGGATTTTTGGATTTTGCGTTTAACCCGTTAAACTAAATTAAATGAGGGAATCCTAAACAGAATACGTAGCAGGTCTTGTACCCCCTCCCCCCGCTTAATTTGTTATTCCCGTAATTCATGTCAATTAATAAAATATGATGTTATTATTTGCTGTCCTTCAGTATGAAAAAGACAAAAATGTTATTGGTGAAAATCCTCTACTTTCATTACGTGACTATCTTGAGGTCTCTTGGCGGTCAGTTATTTTAAAAGTTTGTACACTCTTATGAGAATGAGTTCTCGTTTTCATGTAAAGTTATAATTAAAATTTATCCCATCTAGCTATAGGCATTGCCTTGAGCAGCGAAACAGAAATCCCCACCAGCTGTCTGAAATTCATTTTTAAAAGTTTATTGAAGTAATTTTATTCTTTTAAATGGAAGGGGGGCGCGGAGAGGATAAGGTGGCCTCTGCTCTGAATAATAGAGCGGGACAATAGACAGATAGCAAGGACTCATCTTCTTTCGTGACAGGAACAAAAAACAACATTATAAAAGAAATTCTCCCCAACCAATTTACAGGTTTTTTTTTTTTCATGAATCGCTAATACAATTTATTTATTTATTTCATGGAAGTTCTCCGTATAGCGCGTGCTGTGAGACTCTCTCCTCACCACTCTACCGCCATTATTTTTCTTTTACTGCCGGTGTAGATTGCGGGTTAATTGAAAAAAATTCTCTCAAACTTCGGTCACAAAAGACGCGGCGCCTTTTTTTTTCTCTTTAGTCCCCCATTAAACTGTTGCGTGAACATCTAAAGAAATACTCCTGCGATTTCTCGCTTTATTATCAAAGAAAAGCTTCGGCAGACAAAATTGCGGGGGAGGGAGGGTGTAAGAAATCAAAGAGTCTGGGTGAAAAATACACATCATTAAATAATAGAGTTTCAGAAATGGCCTGTGCCGAGACGAGGGGGTTTATGCTTACGTCATTGTATGCTAAGCAATCCAATCCTCGGTGGTTTCTTTTGAAGTTAAAATAAAAATTGGATTGGGGGGGGGGGGCTGTGACCGACGCTTCACCTAAAATTCGAACTTTAAAGTGATCGAAAGAAAACCAGAAGGAGAAACCGTAGTTTTTCCGATAACAGTAATTTACTAAACTTATCCGGCTTGAACGATTTCATAATTAGGTATCGAAAAAAGTCATGAATTGATGGGAGTTTAAGGAAAAGGCATCCAGGTCACTTAACACCCCTCACAGTTCTCTCCCAGTGTGTAGTACTATGTCTTGAATCAGGTTCGCTGGGATTGTATAATCCGTATATTGCTTGGCACAGTCCTGCTATTTTTTGCGGAGCACATACAAAAAAAAAACTTGTGCAACCACTTATTAGCCAAACAATCACCTAGCCTGGTCCACCCCCTTCCCGTCGTAAACCATTTAGGAGCAAATCCCTTTAAAACTGACATGTTTTGGGAAAGTCCAACCTTGAAATCCTAGTTTGAGAGTGAATTCTGTTTCAATAAAATGTCAAGTACAAAAGGCACTCACGCTTTTTCGATCACGATCATTCCCTCTAGTTTCCTACCGAGTTTTTTTTTTCTTATCTCTTTTCACGCTCATCATTCATTCCTTGTCCCCCGACAAGTGAGAACAGATTTATCATAATTTGCTTGATCTCAAAAGTCGTATGCTATAGACAGTGAGTTTTAAGTTCATTGGCTCAAAATTGAGCAACTGGAATAAACAAAGAATTTAAAAGGCTCCAAACTCTGACCTTAGGGTAGAAAGACCTTCACCTTATACCTGTCCAAGTGGGCAAAATAAGAATGGACAAACTACGATGGTTCGGTGGAAAATTCGTAATTTCACACACTTTCCTGGCCACCTGGGGTCTTCAACATTCCCCGCCCTTTTGATCATGATTTATAATTATAATTACGATATTCCTAAATATTTCTCAAATTACCGGATGTAATCTAGTACGTCCTTAACAAAAAGTACAAGGATATCAGCCATCCTTTCTGGGACATTGACAAAGATCAAATGCTTGAGCCACAGCATCAGGCTCAATGCATTTGATTTTATGTAATTTAGTAACATTGTGGTCGTTTTCACGTTTCTACACACCTTCTGTACCACATATAAATTATCCTCATACGTGCGACTATTATACGTGTTGTCATATGCAACGAAAGGGGGAACTAATATAATAATGGCTTGCATTATCTACATGTTAAAAAGAAACACGCCAATGCCAATGTAATGGATCCCCCCCCCTTCACCATGAGAGGCCCAAAATTCAGATTTTGTATCCATAATTATTTTAATTAAGTGATGATAATTGACTAACCCTTTTCATAAGTCAAAATGCAAGCATAATGCACTTCCGTTTTATGAAAGCCGGTTGGATGTCAGGAGCACGTTACATAGCTTAATGGCGGCTAAACGGTCACAAACATCTTAATTATATACTTACACTTTAATTGAACCTCTTTTGGGAAGTTCAGGGTCGATAAATTTCCAAATTTTAAAACAAAATTTGGGCCTTGTACATACTTTTTTTGAAATGTGAATAACACTTTAAAGCGCTAATTTTGCGAGTTTTTGTTGGGAAAAATGTTTATACGGAAGTAAATGTTATGACGAACCTTAAAGGCGATCCATGAGATCGAAGATTATTACGAAAAAACAAAAAACAAAAATAACCGTCTGTCTCCTTCAACTCGCGCTCATCCACTGGTTTTGTTAGCACTGTAAGAACTCCAGCTCTTCGACAGGCCGAACCTTCACTTTCACTGAGTGCCACCCCCACCATTTTATGGTGTATTTTTTTTTTCCTCCATCCACCCCTGATCTCTTCTCCACGATTTTCAGACACTTGAGAAATAAACGGATAAGTTAAATGAAAATAAAGAAAGAAAAACTGTGTGGGAGGAGGGGGTATAATATGACACGGGGCAACGTATAGTGCCATGAAAGCATCTCTAGAAGTCCTTCATTTACAAAAACACATATTTTTTCTTCGTATGAAAATCAAAGAAAAAATAGCCCAAGGTGACAAATTGACCTATAAAATGAGTTAATAAAGTTCGCCTTATTCTCAAAACCATCCATAAATCTTATGAAGCCATGAAGAGATTCACCAACCAAGTTTCAGATATGCTTAAGATACAAAAGAGATTCAAGAATTTTCACATTTCATTTCTTTTCTCCTACGGACGGGTGAAGAGACATTCATCCCAGATGTTTGCGTATCTGTTGGATTTGCCCCCCCCCCCTCTCCACCATTAATCGTGAGTCAGTTCCAGAAATACAAACTGTGAGCTTATATTAGCTTTCAACTGTATAGTTAACCAAAGGGGAAAAAATGAATTCGGAAGTTTAATCAGTCACGAAGAATACAAGCTTTTGAAAGATTAAAAATGAGGGATCCAGGAAGTCAGGCGTATAACCGCTCTGGGGGTCAACCATGAGCTGGTGTAAAAATTCCGCCAATTGCGGTATCTATGGCGTTATAACATTATTTCTGATAAAGCGTCATTAGTTACCGCTTGCGTTATTTTTTAACGCTAGCTTATAGTTGAGCCCCTGAAATTGGTAAATCCATAGTTCAAACATAATTTTTTCTCGCGGTATGTACTATGGACAGTCGAACATTAAAAACATAGATAATACTGAAAATGTCTGCAGTTTCAGCCTTAATCATCTGTAATGCGTAGAGAAATGTATTACTTCCGTATTCTTGTCTTCCACTTTTTAATTTCTACGATTAACCCCCTCCTCCAGGCTGGACTCGAGTATTTATGGCTTTTTTTTCCTAACAAAAAAGATTCCGGTAGGATGAAACAAGCTTCAAATCTCTCGGTAATTTATAGAGTGAGATTCAAATATTCTCTTCGAACAACAAAATACGATTGTTAACAATTTGCCTTAGTCGGTCGCGTTCGTTTGAGTCCTCAAGGACTCCGTCTAGGAGTTTCATTTTGAGTTTTAAAACTGCCTCGTTCCCAAGTCGACTGCCCAAAACTGGCAGGAGATCGGGACGCTTATGAAGGAGAAGAAGACTCGGATATCGAATGATATTCACATCCGCGACGAAAACATCCCTTGCCCAAGCTGTTACATTCAAATTTCCACTTGATATCATAATAGAACCAAGCTCTTCAGCCCAGAGCGGCGAGAAAAGATTCATCCACTCGTCCGACCAGGATGAATTGAGTCCCCATTCTTCGATTTTCCATTTGATTTGTTTAAAAATGCTTTCTTTGAACACCAAAACCTATTTTAAGAAACCATACTGTTAGAATCAGAATCTGAATTGCTTGTAAAAATTATACACCTGAAAAAGCGAATTTCCAGTTGCGTAGGAGTGAATATAATGCGTCCCGACTTCATTGAGAAACTTGTCCACATTTGTCTCATTGTCTGTTGCAAGGTACTCGAGACGCTCTTGAACATACAGTGAGAGGCCCATGCCTTTGCGAGAAGTTATTCGTTCGGCCACTTTTTGAAGGCGGACTAGGACGAAGCTTAAATCCGCGTTCTCATTTCGAAGGAGGCCTTCGGGAAGGCCCAATTTTTTAGCCGCCAGACTCGTGCTCCAACCCCTCGAAAATATCTTCCAACTCTGTTCGATTCCTTCGACGGAAACATCGGAAAAATAGGCCTCGTAGAGTTTGTCCAAGTTTTCACACAGTATCATTTCATATTTTCCCTCGAGCGGAGCTTTTTGCCTGTTTCTTCTGAAAAAAAAAAAAAAAAGTCTCCATTATTTTTCTTAACTTGAAAGATCTAATTTGAACGTACTCATCATCTTCATCGGGGTAGTCAAACACAGATGGATTCAAATGACGGAAAAGCCACGGCTGGGTATCATTTCGTGGAGTCATTCGAACGCTCATTGAGAAATCGCCGAAAAAACGGAAAATGTTGACTCCACTGCCGATCTCGATGGGGGGAGCATCGTCGCAAACGATTTTCCGGCTTTGAAGTGTTACCAGAATGAGCCAAATAAGTATTGCGTCTCGATTCATGACTGTAACTGAAAATGAATTATTTGCCTCTCATAGTAACCAGGGACTCGGACGAAGTTGAAACTTCCTTGAGTGTTTCTTTACCAAGACCACCCATCCAAGATGAAGTGGTGGAAGGTACAGACCTTTCTTTGATTGCCAATTCAAGACTAAATCCAGGCCGATCCTGTCGTTTAATTTAATTTTTATAGTCAAGTTCTATCCAAATTATCTACCAAATTACTGAACAAATCAGGGCCAATCTCTCCACTGGTAAAAGCTGGAATCTGCCTATATACTCATGAAACTATATCGTCTTCGATCCCCTTCCGAATGAAGTCAGGGGTGGGTGAAGGATTTCTCTGCATGACCACGGGAATCAGAAATGACTTCTTTTTGTAAACACAAACATTAGCCACCGACTCCCACGTGAAAAATATATTTTTCATCCTTTAATTTTCATTCCACTATACAGTTCATTTCTACAATGAAGTAATCGGCGAGGATTTTTCAATAATCTCTTAACAATGAAAGAATTTCATCTGATAAAATTACATATACCCTTAAATTTAAAGCCACAATTTTTAATTATCTTGATAGCTATACTCGACGTGAAATGAATGAAATGCACAGAATAAGTTTTCCCATAAACGAAAATTAAAAGGTTATCGGATTAATCCGAGCGCCGCGAGATACTACAGCTAATTAAAATAACAAAAATAGTTAATTAAAAACTAATTTAAACAAATGTTTTTTGTTTTGTTTTTTGTATTGTATAATGCGAGAGGCATCCACCTCTTGACAACTACGCATACAGCTAAAAAAAACTAACAGTACCTAGTTAGACTTGACAGCACATGAATATAATTGCCAGTTCTAAAGAAAAACAGTGCTCACTTGTAGAGTTCAGAACTTGGAGGAAAAGTCTCTGGTTTAATCCAATAACAATCGTTAAACGGGGAAACGAATGAATGTATGAGCGACTGCAGGTTGCAGGTATAACTGATTTTGAGTGATATTGCCAGATTCACTTACGTGATTGAGATACTTACCGATTGTCACAGGCGCACTAGGCGATGCGCTCTCATAAACTGAAACCATTTTCCAAACTACACTAGATTACCTAAAACTAACTATAAAATTACCTCAGCGACTCGACTGGTCCGAACTGAAAGCTGGCGCATTCATTTGGAAGCTGGGGATTTTGCTCGAGGAGCACGTCCGTTCACGTGCCAAGTGACGTAGAAAGCGAGAAAGATAGAGGGTGGGTGAGAGAGACAAAAATTCAACCAGAAAAGAGAGGATTCTCGACAACCTTCAAAACATAACGTGCGTTTTATGTTGCGTGTTTGCGAACGTTAATTTTACGTAATAATGGTATTCATAACAGAAACAGTGCTTCCGAACTTGGTTCTACTAATATCTTACGACTACATGAGTATTACCCTCGTGTTGACGCCTTTGGGCCATAATCTCGTTTCAACAGTTAGCCCCTTCCACCAGAACCATTTGTATTTTATATCGACCTCGTTGAAAGAGAGGAATTGAAAAACAAATAAAAACAGGATAAAAAGGCTCTAAATAAATTCTACGGATAATGATTCATAAAACGATTGACAATTAAATTGACTGATGATTTCAGTTCAGATAGCGTAAAGGAGTCGGCATTACCGCGCTCGATGAGTAAGCCCATGGAAGAAATTGCCTGTTCTCGACAACAACATTGTCACTTATGCAGCGAGAACTCCGTCTTAATGGCAAAATGTCGAGGTTCCGGTGTTTGAAGGGCAAATTATAGTTTTACGTATTGGGTGCAGAGGCGGACCTACACTTACCAGGGCCCGGGGCGGAAAACTCTATGAAGCCCCTTAGTCTCTAAAGCCTCAAGCCTACCACAGGATTAAGATGACCATTTATGGACAAAATGCCGCATGCGGTGCGTATTTCCAGTTTTTAGAAGATCACACTCCGGGATCAAATTTTCAGTTAGTTGAGGAATCAGAATTTTTTTGGGTGGGAATTGGCGGAGGAATTCTAGGTTTTGGACTGAAAAATTCAGCTTCTTTGAAGAACGGACAATTTTAGGAGACAATCATGCGCCATTTCTTGCTTGAGAAATCTGTATGAATTTGGCTCACTCAGTAATAAGCCATAATTAATACGTATAGGTAAGCAATATTAATTAGTATTCAATTTTAAGCCATTCTCAATTAATAATAAATTTATCATTTTTTTCCTTATGTGTCCGACAATTAATTGAATAATTGAGCTTAGATGGCCCTATCTACGGACATATAAGGGATTACTCCCCTCCTCACCGTACCACCATAGTCACAACTGCAAATTTGAGGGAGTAGGGAGGCTGAAAATAAAGAAATTAATCTTTAAATTAAATACTTACTTTTCTTTACTTGTTTTGAGTTCCGAGAAAAAATTGCTCCCGAGGTGGGCTTCGAACCCACGAACTCCTAGTTTCGCGACAGTTGCTCTCCCATCTGAGCTATCCCGGGAGTCCACGCAAAGAGCGAATCCACCCAGGAGAAATTCCCTCTAGGAACTCAAACTGCACCTATTTATTTCATGGTCTTGGGGTATTCATGGTCTAGGAGATGACACTTCTGGGATCGCCGGACATTTTCTGCTGGACAAGGGCCCAAACCAGACCTAGCTGTTGGTGATCACCCCTTTGGGATGCTTTAAAATGGCTGGCAAGTGTAAAAATTGCTTGTTCCTTGAAAACCACCATCGCCATCCAATTCGAATGAATCCTTGCGGCTACTAGTAAGCCTAGAAATTTCACATTTTTTAAAGCTATTTTATGACGCTATCTACATCAAATTAGATGGCGTTATTATGGCTTCCTAACTCATTGTTCGCGGAAAAGGACAACCAAACACCACAACAACCAAACAAAGTGCAAAGTGTGGCAAAGGCGTGTTTGCCAACAGCTAGCTCTGTTGAGAGCCCCTGCCTCACGGAAAATGTCTAGCGATCTCGGAAGTGTCATCTCCTAGACCATAAAAAACATCCTATATGCAGGTGCCAGACACGATCAAATGATCCGGATTTTTCATACGGTAGGCTCCCGGACTATAAAGCATTTTTCTGACGAATCCTATTACTATCGGGATATTTGGTTGGTTCCAATTGGTCTGGAAAACGTGACAGTGAGTCTTACTTGCAGTCGGGCTGAAATTGATTCCACCTCAACGCGTCTGTGCTTATTGAACGCATTCTATTGCATTCAACAATAATTGAATTGTTGCTAACGAGCGATTCATCCACCACCTGGATGGTTCTCCGAACATAATTTCCCGCGAAATGTAGAAGTAAATCTACCACTTAACTAATCGTTAGTAAATAGAAATTTAGCACTTGGTGTGTATACATCCGTTAAAATTGCGTGAACATTGTGAGGCATAATTTTTCCACCCCATGTTATCCACTTAAAAAGGGATTTTACCACCCGGAAGTACAATTCGGAGCGAGTTTTACCACCTGAGAAATCATTCACCGAATTTGGGGGGGGGGGGGTTGACAACCCCCTAAATTTGCGCCCCTGCCATCCCGGTCTCTGGAACTCCAGTTATTCAATTGTCTCAAGTTTAATCTGGTAGTTGCATCAAGAAACCGTGAATTGGTGCGTCTACTCAATTTTATAGTCACGAATTAGACAATTTTCTCACTTTCAACCATGAATTAAACATTTTTTCCAACGATCTTTCGTAAAGAAGGGTTTTAAGTATATGTTCAGCGTGCGTAAAGACCTACTTTACGCACGCTGTGCGGTAAAGAGTGAAGAAAGGTGAGGGGGAAGTGGAACCGCCAGGTGGAATTCAAATTATTTAAGAAAATGACCGTAGTCAGCTGATCATTTTGGTGGAAGGATTGAGGAAGCGAAGCCTGCAATGCTTGCTCTCACGCACTCCTTTGGTTTCTTCTATTTCATTTTCCTGAAATGAAGTTTTGCGGGAGATTCTACAGAACACGTTAAATTAAATAATTAAATGACTTGAATAATCTCCTTACGATCGTAGGAAAAATAGCGTACGATGTACGATACTGAGGTGTAAAATCGCATTACGAACTCGGCCGATTATGGCACTCGACTTCGTCTCGCGCTACAAACATCGGGCCTCGTTCTTATAAAATGCTCCTTAAGGCCCGGTGCACACTTGCGGCAAAAGTAATCTAGATTCCGCGTCATTTGTAAGCTAGATACCAAGAGATACATTGAAACGAATGGAGCAGTGCACACAGGAAGAGGCTAGGTATCTGCGTTGACGCGGAATCTTGCGTCCCTCGAAGAAGTTATCTGGTCTCTGTGGGAAGCCGCTTCCTGTCTCTGCCGCGGGATACCTAGTGGTACATTGAATTCTATAGAGCAGTGCACACTTGACGCTTGATTCCGCGTCTTAGCTTCATTTTTTAAAGTTTCGTAAAGATTTTCTTCTTTCTTTATTCAAAACCTTGTTTAAACAAGTTTTTTTACTTATCGCACCCTCGCTACAATAGTGTCGTAACTCAAAAACATATTTAAAAAAAAAACACAAAAAACAGTTTTCAGCCAAGTTTTCAAAAACTGTTTTTTTGGTGTTTTCTGAAAAAATATGTTTTTGAGTTACGGCACTATTGTAGCGAGGGTGCGATATTATTTATTATATTTTATTATTTAGTTCCGGAGTTTTCATTAGCGAGGGATCGTATTGACATGCGGAAATAATTGAAAAATTTGAACTCATCTTCTCTAAGATCGATCATGCAAGTAGTAAAAGCCCTCTTTACATGTCTATCCACGATGTGGGGATAAATCCATAACTTTTTTTTACACTCGTTTTCTCGATTGTAATAGGTTTCTTACTATACTTATTGTATGTAGTAAATAAGAAAAAACTATTTTCTTTTTAACAATCTCAGAACGAGCGCGATCCATTTTCTATTTCCAAAGAGAGACTGAAGATTGGATGGTCTTGGCTAAGTGACGCGGAATCTCGCTAACAAGTGTGCATCGAAGGAGCTAGGAAGCGGCGTTAAAGTAACGCGAAATCTAGATTACTTTTGCCGCAAGTGTGCAACGAGCCTTACGCCTACGTATCGTAATATGCTATTTCTCAATTTTAGCCGGGGGCCAACCCAAGAACAGCACATTAGCGCTTTCCCCCAATTTTAGCCGTAAAAGGGCCACCAAAAACCGCGATTCAGCATTTTTTCTCAATTTCAACAGCAAATTAGCTATCTTTCTCTCTTTTCTTCAAATACTGAAATTATTTTCTATCGCAATGTTTATTAGACATAAATTCGGGGGTTTAACACGGCGATCTCCATCAAATAAAAATTATTATTTATTTATTCCAGTTAAAGTCTTACAGTACTAAAACCTTCAAGGAACTGATTTAAATGCAGATGCATTAGATACTGTAGGGAAAATTGTTCCACAATAATAAATAAATATATTAAGAATTTACACAGAGTACAAAATTTGTTCTATCAAAGAAATAATTAAAGCTATCATAATTATTTCAAGTAGTTCAACTTACGATAAGATAGCTTACTTCATAACGCAAAATTAATACACAGAGAGAACATAGAAAAAGAGATACTTGGAAAAAGCATAAAATACACGATAATGAAAAACCCTATCCCCAATAATAAATTATCGAAAATAATTTCACAAAAACTATTGGGCTGTGCCAAGTTGTTTCGATTTAGTCAATAAAGTGTTTGGCGTAGGTAGATCGGCAGTATGCATGTCAGAGAAGTGAAAGTATTTCTCTTTCTATTTTACTTTTTCTTGCTCTTGCCCAGTGTGAGCGTGTGGTGTGACGAAGAGCTTTGAACAAATTGAGACTTCCTTCTGTTGAATTCCACGAGGTCATCATCGAGTTTCTTTCTGGATTCTTCCAATTTCCTCTTCTCTTCCGTATGCTCGTGTCGTAGTTTGTCAAATTTAGCGTGAAGCTGAAATATTTGGAGTTGAGATTAAAAATGAAACCCCGCGAAACAAAGAAAAAATAGTACTTCTTTCTCGGCTTCTTTAAGTTCAGTCTCTTTTTCTTTGACGCGAACAACAAACATTTGTCTCATTTCTTCTTCTTTCTGCGTCAGTTCCTTCAGATGATTAATCCGTTTTGCTTCATACGACTGTTGAAAGCTCACAGGCTTATTTTCTGCGTCAACGTCGGTGAATCCCATCTGTGTGGTGGAAGGGGGGGGGGGCGGTATTTGAAAGTGTGCCAACTCGCGCGCTCTCTAACCAAAAAACAAACCTGCTCCAACCGTTTCTTTCTGTACAACTCATAGTGCTTAACGTGGGTTTTTTCTCTCATGTCTTCCATATTGGTTCGTATGAGCATCTCTCTCAATTTGACGAAGTCGCAGTGTGATTCGTTTTCAACTAGCAAAATAAAGTAATTAACAAATTGGAAGTTGTTTCAAAACAAAAACTAGATGTATGTACCTTGAACAGTTCCCCAGGGATACTGCCTGGATCTCATCATTTTATTTCCAACTCGGACGAACTCAGTGCTTCCGATGACTGCAAAAGGAAGATGAGAGTTCATATTGGCGTTTACATCAGCCACTTGCTCGTCATCGGTAGGAAACTGATAGATTTCGACATTGTTTTCCTTCAGCTCGCTAATAATTTTTGCCTAAAAATTAAAATGTCCATTGAAAATCACGGATGTAAGTAAAAACCTACAAAATCAATCGCAAGTCAAGAGATTTTAGCCTTAGTGAAGACGTTGATGCGAAAAGGACTCGAAGTGTTTCGTTCAAACAAGTGCAGTTCCTTTCATCTTGGACGTAGGAAGCTTAATCTAGGGATCATCAGAGGGCCTGTTCTTTGAATGAGCAGGATCCAGATTCCAGCTCGAAAGGGTCAGTTTCGGTAATGGACTCCCTTAGAGTATTCGATCGGGCAAGTGATTGTAATTTTATTGGGTAATAGCGATATTTGGGCAGAATTTACTCCATAACGGCCGAGTGCAGGGTTCCTGGGGTCATTTAAGCTACCTTTTTTTCATCAATAAAGCCTACAATAGGCGTAGGAAATATTGTGAGATTTGATAGTGTGGTCGTGAATTGAAACTAAGAATAAGCGGTAGTGGCCTATGACGATGACCTAGCTACGCGGAAAAAAATGTGGGGCTCGTGAAAACGTGCCAAACCGGCCAAAAACGCCGTAATAATGGTAAATATTCTAGAGATCAAGGACCAGGGTGGCACGAGCAATCCGTCCCCCGTCAAAGCTTTTACCTCCCTCTCCTTGGATTCTTCCAAAAATCTGTTATCGCGCTGGGTAGCCAAAAAACACGAGCTTGACACCCTGACCAGGGAACCAGTAGTGTCATCTCCTGACGCGAGCGCCCACTGCACATCGATTCTGGGAATGAACATTTATTACGCATTTTTACCTTGAATTTTTGAAGTTCTGACTTGGAAATAGTATCAGCTTTCGCAATGATTGGAATGATATTGACTTTATTATCCAGTTTCTTCATGCAGGATAGATCCAAAGATTTCAAACTGTCAAAGTAATGAGAAAATCGATGTCAAATAATCAATACACCATGTCGAATATTTGCGTTACATAACCTGTGACTAATTACCCGTGTCCTGTTGGGCAGATGAAATAAAGGCACACGTGTATTCTTGAGTCATGATACGTGAACAGTGACCGTTTGATTTTGAGCTCCTCTTGTAAATATGCCTCAAACTGATTGTCAATGTAGTCGACTACTGCCAAGTAGCTGTCTTCTTTATTGATTTGATCACCGTAACCAACAGTGTCCACTATTGTCAACTGGAAAAAAATGATGGATTTTCACGAAATTGTAGGGAAGTTGAATTATCGGAGTGGTTACCTTTAGTTTGACATTGGCCTCGTGAAGTTCGCAGGTATGGGGTTTCAATTTCACTGAGGGTAATGTGTGAGGGCTTGGGCTCGACTCAAAAGAATTGTTAAATAGCGAATCCATGAGGGTTGATTTACCCAGGCCAGTTTCTCCTGAAATAACAGTGTCGACCACGAAAATGAAATAAAGAAACATACATTTAGAGCTTGAAGAGTAGTAAAGGGTTGGGATTAATGTCATGAAACATATTTTTTTTTGGCAGAGAGCCTCATTGACATTTACACTATCAAAATGGCTTTTATACAGAAAATCGATATTATAAAAGAATGTTAGTGGTTTCACAGTCATTTCAAGCTCTTCGCCACCTACGAATTTGACATTTAAGAACACAAATGTTTACCTATGCACAGAATATTGAATATGAACCCATTTTGAACGGATTTATTGACTAACTGATCTGGAAGACTGTCGAATCCCACTCGACCTGATAACTTGAGGTTTCGAATGCCAGTTTCAACCTGTAAAACAAAAACTAACATTTTTATGGGTGATAGACCGAATTGTGGCAGGACATGAAAGCACAGAAACTGACGTTACAGACTACATTACAATACAGACACTTTTCACGCATAGCTGAACTTGAATTTTATTCATGGATGGAAAGGAGCGCTACATACTACATACAACACACAAGATTCACTCGTTTACCCCAGGGATTAATAAGATCAGTACGAAATTTCCGGGTGGCAAACAAATAAACCTGCTGCGACGGTTCACCCAGTAGACATAGAAACGGTCTCTCATAATTTGTGGGGCTGTTTCCAAGTTCCTCACAGAGATTGCTACTGCAACACCTACGGGTCTCGGGACACTAAAAAGTCCCAGTAACACGTTGATCTAAGTCAGAGGAAAACACGAAACAAATATCGCCAGTGCCGAAAACTCCACGTCAATGGAAATTTTCTCCCTTTCTATATGAGCAGGAAACACGGGCGGGCTTGTAATGATTAACACAAACTCGAAATGATAGGGCGTCTGAGGCATATTCTACGTCCACATAACGGCATAAAACAAGCCACGATCGGTTCTTTCTTGGGACAGTGTTCTCTTCAACATAAAATAAACGAAAATATAGCTCCGTTTACTACGATTTCTTTGTTCACGGTGGGATATTAGAGCAATTAGGCCACCGGGAGCCGGCAGGTCACCGTTCCATCAAAGGGGCAAAACACTAGAAATTGCAGGCCCATTCAAACTTGATAACACTCTCTTTCAAAGTTCATTGCTATGCACTAAACGCGAAACGTTTTAAAAAACAAAACATTTTAGGGCGGTGTGAATACCATTTAACTTGTTAAACATGCACTATTACCTTCTGTTTTTCTACTTCAGTTGCCATCGTATTTGAACACTGTGATACTTTCGAACTTTGAAACAATACGCTAAATGATAGAAAACACTCGAACTTATAAAGGTTCAAGAAACTAACTGAAACACACGGGTGGTTTGCCTTTTCTTAGGCTCCAGCCAGTCGGTAGTCCCCTCACCATCAAGTTCAATGATCACTCCCCCTTTATCGACGCCAGCCGTTGCCGCTCCCTTCAGTATTTTCAAGCGGTAAGTTTGAAACGTAAAAGTAGAACGCGTGAATAATTAATTCAAATATCCCGAATCAGTTTGATTTTCCTTTCTAGCAATGAACCTGTTCTTACCTAACGTGTTTTTTTGACAATATAACACCTGAGAACGTCTTATTTCACTCGGAAAGTGACATTTTACGGGCACAAGAGCCAATCGATGTCGAAAATCGCCGCTAACATCACGCTGTCTGGTCACAGCGAGGAAGGTGCGCGTTGTTTATTGGTGTGATAGCAAGTCCAACATGGCAGTGTAGAGGCCGAGTTTCGACGTTCAAGTATCAGCCCCGTCCGGCAAATTGTATTGAACGGTGTTTTTTTTGTGTTAAGTCCGTCTCTCGCCCCAAATGTACCGGATTTGACAAGTGACGCGTTCGATTCTAAACACCATGGCCGAGGCAGCGATGCCTCTTATAAATGAAATAAAGCGACCTGAGGAGGTCGTCGGAATGGCAGTAAACGACAGTTTAAAATTTGCTGTTCTCATTGGAATGGTTGAGGTGGGCCAAGTCTCCAACCGGGAAGTTGTTCACACTGTGCTTCATCTGGTGAGTCTAGTTCTGTCAAAGTATTATTGAATGTCCTGTTTCCGTTCTCACGATCCTCCCTGGGGAGTGCTCGGAGGTCTATTATCAATTTGGTATCAATTTGACACATCTTCAAATCCTTTCCAATACAAAATTTAGTCCTGTAAGAGCTCAGATTTCGACTTTACCGCAATGATTAGGTTCGCAAGTGGTGTAATGCCTCCGGTTGAGCGTTCTGTATTCATTGATGTCTTGCTTGAGCACTTAAGCACTTTATTCTTTTCATACAGTTAGCGAAGACTTCGTTTGCCGGAGGATCGTCCACTCTCCCAATATAGCAGTTATGCTTGCATCCTGGTAATTCTTCACCCTGACATGAGAGATGAGGCCGGTATGAATCGGTATATTCAGGGTTGGAGTACCACAGTCGTGGACCCGGCATGTTTTCTTGGTGTGAACGAATGACCGACCTCTTCACTCTTTCATCTGAATATTTTTACAGCAGTAATTTAGTAAATGCAGGAGGACTCCTAATGAACTGGCTGCGCCATTGAGTCAAGACCCTCCATAGCTGGAGCTCCTGAATTCATCTACGCGCCCTATTTTCCAATGAGAGTCACTTAAATACAGCTTTCCGGTCATTCCTGGATAGAGCAATTTATCTCTCTTCCTGGCCCCTGCGAGAGGTTTGTAGCCAGTTTCTTGCGCCAGCCCGCCAGGATTTGAAGCTTTTGTACATATTAAAAGGCATTACAGGAAACAACTAACTCCTTAGAAGTTTTTTTTTTTTTGTATGAGCTCAAATATTGGAGTAAACAGAAGAACTATTTCCTTTTTAAACAACGTGGCACATTATGGATACAATGTAACAATTCTCTAGGCGTGGAAAATTCTCGTTGTTATTTAATATTGGTCTTGGCGGTGAATACGGCCTTCTAGGTTTACGTACCTGTTCAGGGTATCTCATGGACTGGCGACTGGCTGTGAAGGGTTCCGTTCAGGGTTGGATAATAGGAGGGGGGGGGGACTACCGGGCTACAGCCCTGGGCGGCAAAATTTGAGAAATTGTATGAAGCGGGGAGGGGGAAAAGACAAATCGAACCAGAAGAAGGATTTGACATTGAAGAGAACGATTTTTTTCCACACGTTTTTATCTGGGGCTATTAGTGAAAATGGACCAGAGAATAGCACACTTGAGCCCTTGGTGGATAGTGGGTTAGGCAAAGATTAGCCAGCACTTCAAATTGAATATTCAGCCAGGAAGCTTTCAGTCTCGGATATTTTACTCCCAATGTTGCCATGGGCGGCTAGACCGGGTTCCACAATCACTAAAAAGAAGCCCAGAAACTTGCAATTTAGCGAAAATAAAGACCGGAAACAAACAATTTCGCGTCCAAGCGGTTACCAAATCTCCTTTTCACGATCCTACGTCCATGAGAATGAAACCTAAAAATCCTCATTTTTCCAATTTTAAGCTTTTCGGGGGCCCGGTGGTCTGCCCCTTCGCTCCTACCATTCAGGTTTCAGACCCAGGCACGCTGGCTTGCCTCAAAACCGAGTCAGAGAGGACCCGGTTCACGAGGGCTGAAGCTAGAGAAACCGTAAGGGCAAAACGGGGTGTTGGGACTGGATGCCACTGCCCAGTTCAAACATCAACACGGCTCACTCGGTTTTGCCACGTTGGGTCGAGAGTTGGGACCGGAGCCCGAGTTCGTATAGTGCAGGTGCAATTTTCACGATTGTATGGCGGGTCTTAACCCCTAACGTCATTCGCGTTCGTCACTAAAAGCCAAGATTTCATCATTTTGGGCTTCCCGTCAAGAGCCAACTGGAGGTTTTCCGCCTAGTTGAAGAAATGCGTAGTTTTTCTCTAATACTTGTAGAATCCATTCTCTCGTTACTTGATTGACTGCACAAGTCTTGCAGTTCGGGGGGGGGGGGGCAAAGCAGCATGGTGCGGCATAATTAAATTAGCCCCAGGGCCGGCAAAAAGCAAGATGCTGGCAAGTGTCATGAATCCCCGGACTCGCGGACTTTCCCGGTCCGGTGCGTTCTGTGGGTTGCAGACTGTTGAAAAGGATCCAAATCCACAGAACCCTAGAAAATTGTGGGCTAGGTAGGTCTGATGGAGTTGTGGTTCGACGATTCGATATGGCCATGCCGTCTTAGCCCAACGTCAATTGAAGGCCAGTAAATTAAGGTGCGTGCTAGCCTTTTAATTTTTTCAACCTCCAATGTGAGCGCCTTGGAGTTCTTGCAGTAAGATTTAGTGAAGCGAAAGCCCAAGGGACGCCATGAACGACGGCTCGAAGCCAAGGGGAATTCGACTTGATGCTTGGTCGCTTCTGAAGGGCCGCGAGAAAATTGGTCAATTAAGCCAACGACGTGTTCTGCACTGAAGTAAGTGGCAAGCCCATGCCTACGGCCCATTGTTTTGTAAGAGGGTTATGACAGGCCAAGTGTCGGGAAGCAGGCCGGAAAGCCCTTGTTTCCCGGACCAACAGCTCACAGAAGCTTCAAAGGCGTGAACCAGCTATGACCGTCGAAGTTGTTCGACGCGGCTCAGCCAGAACTGCCGTTTTGAATGCGCGAAAATTGGTTTTTTTGGCTCATTATTTCTCAGTCTTTGTAATCGACTCTACGCTCCTCAAAACGGAAAACTACAAATTCGGGGGGGGGGGGGGGTCAAAGGTTAACTTCCTAACTGAGGTGCCAAGCAAGTAACCAGAGATTGGATTCTACAAGTATTAGAAGGAAACTACAAATTTCTTCAACCTGCCTGAAAAACCTCAAGATGACGGGAACTGGGTTTAGACGCCAAGCTGAAGTTAGCCGCAAAATTGCAACATTTGGCAGCTGAATAATTATCCCCGAAATTGGAATTTTTCTGGTTGAGTATTCGGGACTTTGGAGTTTCAGGTTGAAATTGTAATTTTGGTAACCCAAAGTTGTAAGTATTCGCGAAAATGGATGTTTATCGTCTTAATTTTCGCGAACTTGCAAGTTTTTGGACTGTTTTTCCTCAAAATAGCAATTTTCTGGGCCATTCTTTTAGTACACGCGGACCCTGGGCCAGCCGGCCATGACTAGGCATGACGAATGGCCGTGTAATTTCAACATTTAGAGTTGCGTGTGCAAGTTTGAGCGAAATTAAAATTTTCCTGGTTCAATATTCTGGAATTTATAAGTTTCGGGCCTTTACTTCCGCGAAGTTGCAATTTCCTGGCCTTTATTTTCCCGTTTGAGTTTCGGGGCTAGGTATTCGCGATATTGCTAGTTTCTTCTTTATTTTCTCGAATCGCAAGTTTCTGGCTTCTTTTTAGTGATTGTGGAACCCTGTTTAGCGGCCCTCGACTCGACAGTGCTCAAACTCTGAAGTTAGCCGCAAAATGCCTACATTTGGGAGCTAAATATCCGCGATCTTGGGAGTTTCGTGGCTGAATATTCGGGAATTAGCCATTTTCTTTGCTATATTCTTTGCAATACCCGGTTCCATCCAATTTTAAATTTGGCCATTTTTGCCTAACACACGATCCACCGACACGGAGGGATTAAGTGACCGATGTTCACATCCATTTTTATACCAGCCCAAGCCAAAAACGCCTCAATATTAGGGATCGCCGCGCCGGCGCCGCCGAAAATGGTACGTTTGTGCTTGTTGGTTTTATTTTTGTGGTCTCATCACGCGAATGGCCAAAGATAGCAGCCTGTCGAGGTTCTTGTGCACAGTTATTTTCTACCAGCAAGCTTACGGGCTAGTCTACGCCTGAGATTGAGAAAAAAACGCTAATATCCAGTTTCTGTACGTCCTTACTCCGTTAAAATTGAGAAGACACGCTAATTTGCTGTTCTTGGGGCTATTACGCAGCTAAAAGTTTTGAAAATGCTGATATTCTTGGCTAAAATGCCAAAAAAGCTCTCATTTGTGGCTAAAATTGAGAAAATGCGTCAATTCGTCGTTGCTGATGTACAACTTCCAGGCCAAAATTGAGAAAAAACGCTCTTGTGTTCGGGCAAACCCACGACTTGAATTAAGAAAAAGCGATCATTCAGCAGTTTGACTTAGGGAAAGAGCCAACCCCGCGAAACGATTTTTTATTGGAGGGATAACAGCCAAATTGGTTTTGAAAGAGATAAAGGCATGAAAATAGAATTTTGGAAGCGCCAAAGCGAAATTGGTATTTAGAAGCTTTGTTCGTTGGCTGCTTCCAGTATTGCAAATAAAACAGAAGAAACAAAACACATCAATTTAAGTGGTCAAAATCACGCTTCCCCGTGACAAATTTTACTGCTCTGGCAGCAGCCACCGAACAAAACTAGAAAGAGCAGAACCCGTGTTTGGTTTTCTGGAAGAACCAAACCCTCGAATGGTTAGTTGGGCAAGCAAAGGATGACAAGGGGGATGAAGGAAATGTTTTGGTGGCCGAAAAATGAGTTTCGGGGGATAAAATTGACGTTTCTCAGGCCAGCTGAAGCGAAAATGACTACAATGAGGAAGTAACATAAAAAGTAAAATTCGCTGGAAACATTTTTTTTTCGAAAGAAAATGACTAAAAACGACCAGGGATGGAATGTTAGTGCGTAAATGATTGATTTCGATTTATACCGAAATAATAAAACTGGCCATTTTTTTTTGTTACCTTAAACGGCCGGTCTGTGACTCGTGACGTAGTTAAGGGGTTGTGACCCCTCCCAACCCTCCGCATCATGGCTGTTATCATGTCTTGCTCCTTCTTGTCCTCCCCTTTCTCCTATTGTTTTATTTGTGGGAAGCTATTGTGAAGGTCATGCGAATGCTGTTATTACGTCATCAGTCTATCTAGCCTATTTCAAATGGGTTCCGCAACCCAATAGTTTTAAAAATTACCTGATTTTTATTTGAACGGATCATGTTTTCATGAGTTTTGGTACCCAAGCTATCACGACAGCATGATTTCGGAAATGTGTTACTCCCTCATTGAGATATCTTGGGGTGTCCTGATGGTCTGCAATGGATCTTGGGCTCTCCTAGACAGCGTTCAACCCGCGGTTTCTTTTACCGCGAGCATCTGCCTTCTCACTTTGGAAGGAGTTGCGATGGGTTTGCATCCACTTGCTTTCCGTTTTTTCGGGGCTGATAGGCCGTGGGGAAGAGCCGATGGCTAGGTCAGGAACACAGTGGTCGTGAACCGAATCAAATAGTCCTCGTCAGGAGTGTCTCCGTGAGTCATATAACTGTGATAATTTGTGATTTTCAACCGTCGATCCGTATAGTCGGCTGGCGTGAGAATAAGCACGGCGCACAATATTTTGAAAGAACGGTGGCCCTTGTCCTAATGATATAATTGTCTGTTAAGGTGAGATGCTTTCGGTTTGGCCATTTTTTCTTGACCAATAAATTCTTACTATGGGTTGTGGACCCACTCCTTTTCCATAACAAGAGGTAGAGGCATGAGACGGTTTATCCACCCTAAAACGTTGAATGATGCCATTGTTACCCTTCTCTCATTAACTTTTTCAGAGGGGGCTATCACAACAATCACGTGAGGGCCTCCTCTTGCCTGAGGAATAGCCTAAGACTCTAAATAATCATATTACCATGTATTAAGTGGGGACGGGTGTTTGTATGTTTTGTAAGCGTTCAAGTCGGACTAATATAATTATGTAAAACACAAATTTTTAGACCGATAGTGAAGAAATGCCCAGTTTTGCTGGTCTGGGACTAAATTAAAAGTTTTGAGGCCGAATTCAGACGGGGTGCCTCTTCAAGATGTCAGTCAGTTTGTGGGGGAAAACATCTTTTTTCACGCCGAACGTCCCCGCCGCCTTTTCGCGCCGAGTTGGATTCTGCGGCTGCGTTACCAACTTTCAAGTGAAGTAATAGCCCTTTTCGTTTGTCCTACGGAGCTGCACTAACAGCACTGAAAGTACTTACCTTTTATAATTTTTTTAGCGTTATTCCACATGATAACCCGCGAGGTTACAAAATCTCGTGCTGCTCGGAGTAGTCCGGGACTGACAAATGAACGGAGCTAAAACTTTTCAAGTTACTTGACCAAACCGTCAGTTTTCGATCCGTGCAGTCGATTATGGAGACGAATGTTCAGTATCTGAGGCCAAATTCAGTTTTTTGATTAAAAAAAAAATGCATTCAGGTACACTAGACTGATCGATTACTGTCAGCGCGCCGACAGAATGCCCCTGACGAAAAACTCCCGCCTCCAGCCCCTCGTCTGATATACTGAATTTTCTTAAAAATACGATCGCCTACAGAACCATGAGGCAGACCACCGACGTGCAGAGTGGTGAGAAAAACCCTGTATGATTGAAGAGCCAAATGTTTTCGAGACTACTACAAGTGTCAAATATTTTTCTCAGGGGCATTTTTTCGGCGCGCGGACAGTAGTTGTTTTTCGAAGCAAGGAGTGCCAGTAGTATTGACGAAGAATCAGTTCCCAAGGCAAAAAAGGCAAAAAGACCAATTGTGCATTTTTTGTCATTTATGAAATGCGACTTCGAAAATAGTGACTTTTGCGGCTAGAAATAGTTGAAATCCAAAAATGCTGGTTATTTTCTCAGTCCATGCAACCCCAAACAATGAGACGAAACTGATATTCGGGTAGAAAGTGAGGTTTTACTAGGGATGATTCGAGCTGAGCCAGATGAGTGGATGTGGTCAACCAACCAACCCAGCTTTATGTATCTATTATTTATTTATTTATTTATTTATTTATTTATTTATATGCTCAACTTCTGTGCATTTTGCCTAATAAACACATGGAGTTCAACTTTACTCGTAATTTACAAAATAACTCTTCGTTTTGAACTTTTTCGTTGTTAGTGTTATCCTGAAGTAATTATCGCTCCGTCCCCTGTTGTTATCTTCAATACCTACTCCTCATTCGTGAAAGCTCAAAATTCTGGTTCGATAAGATGTTCGTTTGCTAATCGTAAACGTTGTTGAGTGACCACAATTTTCTTCGAATTAATTCCAAGTTTTTTCTGCAAAAACGTCCTGGGGGTCAACCATGAGCTAGCGTTAAACACTAACGCAAGCGGTTACTAAGGACGCTTCATCACAAATAATGTTATAACGCCATAGATACCGCGATTGACGGGATTTTCACGATAGCTCATGTTTGACCCCCTGGTGTGTTATGGTGTTGACCTTTCAAAGAGCCTAATTCTCACGTTTAAAAAACTGTTTTAGTCCCTTTATTTTAATTAAAATCACTTTTAATCACTATTGAAAACTCTGTAGACATTCAAACACTGAAGATGCCGAAAAGGCGAAATCGGTATGTTTTGGACACTCCTCAACGAGGTATGACTGACAACGTAGGCAGCAGCTACGGCTATGTATCTAAATTTGTATAATTTCACGCCTTGTTTATATATGTATAACGATGACTGTATTTTTTTTTCAATACAAGACCAACTTAACTCAAGTTTTACAAGTACTTTATAGCTCAGATTATATTGCTTCACAGGCGGATTTGTTTTAACCAGTATAAATATCACAGGGTAAATATAAATAGGTAATCAAATCATGAGCATGTCTTATCACAGAAAAATCACAGCCGGAATTTGTCTTGGAGTAGGCGGGGTTTTAATCTCCTTGATATTGTTTGGCCCAAAGCAAAGTGAACTGCACGATTTACCGTTCGTAGATTCGTGTGGAAATTTTCAAATTTCTTTGATATAGCGTCGTGGATCGGGGGTAGTTCTAATTCTCTGTGGAGTTGGGTGTTTCGAACATGCCACGGGGCGTTCACCGCCATCCTCAGGATTTTATTTTGTATAACTTGAATTTTGGACAATTTTGACGCGGCTGGTGCTCCCCATACTTCGCTTCCGTCGAGCATCAATGGAAGAATAATTGATTTGAAGACCAGGACGCAAAATTCTGGCTTTAGTGTGCTCTTCCTGTTGAGTATCGGGTGGAGTTGTCGCAGTCTGGCATAGCCTTCCCCCGCTTTTTTATTAATGTGCTCTTCCCAGGTTAGCCGTCTATCCAAGTGAAGTCCGAGGTATCGCACCGAAGATTTCTTGTCGTTACATTTGATGATATGGTTTTCTATATGGAGTTCAGGTGGGTCGGCAGGAAAGCGAAGGGTGACGATTTTTGCCTCGCATTTGCTCTGATTGGTGATGATTTTCCATTTTCTCGTGTAATCTTGGATCTCTGCTACGGCTTCCTGCACATCGTTGCGAGCGGCTGTTATATTTGATCTTGTCGAGTAGATGCGGGTGTCGTCCGCAAATGTTGCGACTTGGACGTTTTGCGGTCGCGGGAAATCACTCGAGTAAATGTTGAAGAGCATGGGCGACAGTACCGACCCTTGGGGAGTACCAGCTCCAATTCGTTTTGTACTGGAAATGCTGTCGTTGATTCGAACATAAAAGAACCTTTGGGGGAGGAAGGAACACAATGTTTCGTAGATATATTTTGGGAGCCCTATGTTTTTTAGCTCATATTTTAGTCCGACGTGCCTGTTCTTGTCGAAGGCTTTTTCTAGGTCTAAGGCTTTGTCTAGGGCAACTGTATGCTCCTTATTCTCAAATACTCTGACGATATCTTCCGTTACTCTATATGACTGGTGGACAGCGGAATAGTGTGGGATGAAACCGAATTGTTGATGTGGAATTAGATCATCTACATAAGGAGTCAGACGGCGTTGGATGCACTTTTCGAAGAGTTTACCTAGTAGGTAGTAAGCTGATTGGCCGGTAGTTTTCGACGTAGTACGAGTTGAGATTCCACCGTGATAGGATATAAAAACCTCGTGCGTGCCCTTCCCCAACAGTTTTCATTCTAAATTTCGATAAAGAGCAAATTAAATCAATTTTTTAATTTTTTTTTGTGAAATCATTCAGGCCTTAAAAGTGAATACATTAACTCACCGAACAAGATATTTGGCCCATCCGCGGTATGACGGACGGCTCCTCTCCCCCATCTATGGAGGATGAGGAGGTGGATGGAGACCCTTTTTCCGTCATATTGGGAACCCCACAAGAGAGTCCATGACAGAATTCTAGCCATAAGAAAAACGCCCGCAAGTTACCCGGGGATGACACTTTCTTGGAAAACGTGAAGAAAAAGAAATCTAAAGTCGTGGTCAACCAAAGTCCAAATCCCATATCTATAAAAAACAGATATTCTCTCCTGGAAGATAACACGGAAGCACCGTCTACACAGGAAATAAACGCAAACCGTTCGAAAGGAAAAGGTACCACCCCTTTTCATACATGAAAAAACGATCAACTACCAGAAAGTAGTGAGTGACCTAAAAATTTGTTGTAAAAATGAATTTTCCACCAAGATGACAAAAAACTCGCTGAAAATTGTACTAGAGTCTTCTGAAGACTTCCGATCGATCACCAAATTTTTCGAAAAAGAAAAAATCCCGTTTCATACGTATCGCTCACCAAATGAAAATAACATTCTTGAAGTAGCAATTAGAGGCGTACCCTGTTCCCTCACTGAAAACGAAATAAAAGAACTGCTACAATTATCCTACCCAGTAAAAAAAAGTAACGCGCTTACTCAACACGGACAAACTCCCAACGCCAATCTGCTTCGTTACTTTAGAAAAATACCCGTGAAAGAACAGGAAATCTTTAACTTAAATAGGCTATGCTATTCAGTCGTGAAAGTCGAACCTCGACGTAAAAAAAGCACCATCCCACAGTGTAAAAATTGTCAGCGATTCCACCATACCCATAACTATTGTCGGCTCCCAAGCCGATGTGTCAAATGTGATGGCAATCACCACTTCAAGGAATGCACTCTAAATAAGAAAACGGCTCCGACTTGCGTCAACTGTGGTAAACCTCACCCAGCAAACTACAGAGGTTGCGAGTACTACTTGCATATAAAACAAATGAGTCGAAAAAATGTTACGGTAAAAGAATCGAACACAAAACTCCACGAATCTCCAACCAAAAACGCTCAGCCCACCAGTAAATCGTTTGCTGAAGTCACCAAGCATTCCCAATGTCCCAACCACCCGCAAAGCGATGAGGAACCTGAAAACCTCATAAGCTCAATAGTGTCGACCATCATAAAATCCCTCGAACCCCTTATACCAAAAATTATCCCATTCCTTTTAAAAGTCATTGCAAATTATGAACGCTGATCACCAAGCGCGTGCTCCTCAGCAAATCACGAATGTGCTAAAGTCCTCAACAGTTGAACATCTCCAACTGGAACGCGAATGGAGTATTAGGCAAATAAAACGATCTTCGAGTATTTTTATACCAGCACTACATATCCGTAGCGTCGTGCATCACAGAAACCCACCTCCAACAAGCCGATAGATTTGGGATACGAGGTTACAAAACATATATGTATGACCGTCAAGAGGGGAGGTCGTGGGGCGGAGTTGCGATCCTTGTCAAGACAAATCTCCCTCACACGGAAACCCATCTTCCTTGTCCACCAAGTATCGAAGCCGCTGGGATCGAGATCCATTCACTGTATTCAACGCCGGAATTTCTCATTCTGACAAACAAGTTACCATGTACAGCGGAATTCTGTACTTTTTTTTTTTTTTTTCACATACTCAGAATTTTGAATGTTTAGAATCAACTTTCAGTATCGTTGGATTGGTTGATCCTCCCTTCCATTTTTCTTGCTACTTCGTTGAATGAAATGTATACAAACGATTCCTAACTTGGCGATACCGAATGAATAACTTCGTCCTGGGGACACCCCTCTCCCTGTCATGCACCGGATGTTTGCCCCCTTCTTCCTTCCTATATCGATTGACGAACTATAGGGTCGTCCTCGACGTCAACGTCCTCCGTGTTCCTTTCTCGTTGAATAGAGTCGGCCAGGAAGTGTTTTTTTTTGTCGCTCGTTTCTAAAGCGATGTTTTTTCCTTTCTTTTCTTCTGTACTTCCATTGGTGTGGAGCTGTTTTTTGAGATCTTACTTCTCCCACTCTAATTTTTAAACGAGAATTTGAGGCTTAAGAAGGGGTCATTAATTAAAAATGTGACGTAAAGGGCTTAAAGTAAACTCTTTCAGGTGCCGCGAGCTGTGGCCCGGATACATTATGCTTCACTTAATTATGTAGTATCTTGATCCCACCATCTTACACATCATTCAGCCCCAAGTTGACCCCCCCCCCCCTCACACGTCTAGAAACCCGGATCGCCATCGATAGGGCATGCCCCTCGTTTTGAGTGGAGGCCTGACGATGTCGACCATCAAAGAATATGCCATGATATTCCTGAAACTCATCATTTTGAATTGGCGAGCCAATCGGTCTCAGTTTCAACATGAATAAAGAAACGCTTGTTTACAGTCTAAACAACTGTGCCCTCCCGACTTCAAATACCCCAAAGCTCGGCTAAAGCCGTAATATCTCATGAATATGTAAGCATAGGAGTTTAACCCAGAGATTACCTAATCCTGTGACTCTAATTCGTGATAGTTTCTTTAAAGTTAGGGATTAAATGTACAATTTGTTCGGTTACGAGGGCTTAGAAATATCCTCCCCCCTTCTCCTAAAACCTCAAATGCTGCAACTGTTTGAAGTGAGGAGCGAACTAGTTTTCTTGTCCCTTGTCGCTCTCGTCTCTTAAAAACAAGGTACGTACTTGCTCTTCAGAGTAAGGGAGAGGAAGTACATAATTGAAACGACTCAAAAATGATGAAACCCTTCTGTATTTTTCAAGCTTAAAATGGAAGTATGTAATAATATATCATTGTTCGGGCGCTTCATGTTTTTACTGCAAAATGAACTTCAGTCCGATCAAGTTTCGTTAGAAGAACCACTTAAATTCTTAAAGAAAATAATCCTACTGTTAGCTTTGAACCTCAGGGGACTGCATTGCAGTGGAAAGTATAGTTAAGTTATGAAATTTCTAGAGAAAGAATTGCCCGGAAAATGAGAGATTAGCATAGGAGAATGAAGGGCTTGATGCAAAGTATTTCTTTTTTATTCGTTAAACCGAACTTAACAACTATTATAATCCAGAAAGACGGGGCCGTTAAAATGAATTATCCTGACATCTAGTGTAATGTATTACAGTCCACTGAAGTTTTTCCCACTACTCTTAATTTAATGATCTGACGTAAAAAGAGGAATAATCGGTGATTTAGCCACTTGCTGACTCAATAGGTAAAAAAGGATGACGGGAAGGCTAATTATATTCTCAGCCAAATGACCTGACAGTAACTGAGTACGCAAAAAAAGTACGGTGGCTTTCCACTTGTTCGAGTAAAAAAGAAATGCCCTTGACTAAGTAAGTGGGTTTCTGTTAAGTGTGCGGTTGGAGACAGTGATTGATATGCGGGGTTTCTTTTGCTGTTTTTAATTCCCTAGTCATGATTCTTGACAGCTTTGTTTAGTTTGTCCGTGATATAGTAGAAATTTCAGTTTTTGCCCAATATTACTAGGGATTGACATAAAGTACGGGAAAATGTCATAATATCCGTTCTTTATTCCTTTTTTCTTAATTAATTTACAGCAATGGTATACGCCACTTAATTAACTTGGTCTCGGTTTATTTTATTGAGTCTGATGTGCGACTGTACCTCCCCCTCTTTCCCGACAAAAATAAAATGTCTTCATTATAATGGAATTGTAAATACTTTTCAGTGTGTTTGAATATATTTGGAATTTAATCATCACCGCCAGTCATAACTTCCATGAATTCTGATTTAAAAAAGAAGTCATTAGTCACGTATATAATGACTTTACCAAAAATTAAAAATTTCTTACCATCGAAGTCCACAGTTCCTGAACCATCCGAGTCAATTTCAGCAATCATCATGTCTAATTCTTGGGAGGTGATTTTATCGTCCAGTTCTTTTAAAATTTCTCGAAGGACAGCTGTTGTTATATATCCGTTTCCTGTTGATAGGTAAAGGTACAGGATAGAAATTTTTTTCTGTCTAAGCCAAATGCCCTGCATACCTTCTTTATCGTACAGTCTGAACGCTTCACGTAATTCTTGCTGCATCGCCTCGGCATCTTGGTCTTCTTCCGTCAAAAAGCCAGCAGCCAGTGTTACGAATTCTTCAAATTCGAGTTGACCGGAGCCTTGAATGAGGGGTGGGGTTTTAATTTAAATAAGAACATTTGTACAGATTGAGTGGATACCATCAGCGTCAACTTCGTCGATGATTTCTTTGAGTCGAGCGTCTGAAACTTCGTGCCCCAACATTTGCAAGATGGTGCCCACCATCGATGCCTCGATATACCCTTTATCCTGAGCGAAGGCATCGAAAGCTCTTTTCAAAAGTTGTAGTTGGTCTTTGTTCAGGTCTTCCTGTCAAACGGGAAGAGAAACAAACGATATTTAAATAAATAGGATTTGGCCGAGTGCCTGAAATAACTCGTTTGTCTGAAAGAAAAGAGAGAAAGAATATATTTGGGCCATTTCATTATAAAAGTTCTTTTTCAGTAAATCACATTTACCACAACGAACGAAAAAATTACTGCATCTTTTAGGTTATTAATTTTTATTTATCAATTCACTCCGCTGAAACTGAAAATCACATCCATTGATGGATGAAATTAAACTTTATATGGATGTTACCCCTTACGTTTTGCCAGTTTTTTTCTTCTTCAAAAGTCTCTGTATTCTATTATCGCGGCGAACTGCTCTTTTTTATCTGCGCACTTTATAATTTTTTACCCACCAGTTCAACAATATCGCGTACAATTACTCCTGGGGGCTTGCTTCAAAAATCTTCAGTAATCTTTCAAGCGACTGTTAATACTACAAGAGGAAACACTTTCACAGGATTGTGGGCACATTTTAAAAAAAAGTTATTGCGAAGACTGTACGCTTTTTATTGCAACGTTTTTCCTCGCTCTTTTCTTCCTTCCATTCATTTTCCGCTCATCCTAAGGGTTTCTTTTCTTCCCGAGAGAAGCAATATTGAGCGAGAAAGAGAAATGACCTTGTTGAAAAATACTGCGTCCGTTTATTAATGACTCTTCTTCGGAAATCTTTTTTTTTTTTTTTTTTTCCCCGTAAGAGGGAAGGTAGGGTCATTTTTTCCATAAATAAATAATCAAACGTTAGTAACTCTACTCTTAATTGTGCTACTTGTGTGTTGTGTATGACGGAGTTGAACTGAAACAAAATTGCTGGTCCTGTTGGAACCACCGACGAAAGCATTAGATATTAGTTTCAAAGAAATGGGCACCTTATTAGAATATTATTATTGTTATTCTCTCTTCATACAACTCGACGCAAACGGGGGATTTCATTTTATTTCTTTTATCAGCTCCTTTGGGCTGGTAACTCACCATGTTTTTCAAGTGGGACTGATGGCGACTTGGCTGGAGCGACTTGAGAGTTGGTGGTACGAAGTCTCAAACGGACTGGCTTTCACTATATTTACTTCTGAGCTATTTCTCCATTTACTTTTTTGGCACATTGTTTCTTTGTCACTCCCACCCTTTTGACTTCTTCTGCTTTGCAATCAGTTATAAACCCCTGTTATAGACGAATGAAACAACGGACTGTATAGGGTTTCTCACTGTGGCGTTGGTTAATTATTTTAAACTATTACTTTTTCTGAATGAAGATAAAATTGAAAAGGTTCGACATTCGCATTGGTTCGATGAGGCTTTCATCGATACTTATTACTAAGTAGAAAAATGACGAAAGTTGAGCAGGGATACTTGTGGACTCTCCATAAAACATTTTATCTTTCTCTCTCCACTCCTGTTCTAGCCTTTTTGTTGATGAAATAATTTAATTGCTTCCTCGAATATCGAAGCTATAGGAAGCTATGTGATCATATTTTCTCGAGATAAAAAAAAAAAATTATTTCTCTCATCATCGAGACTTCCCAAATTTCAAAATTTTGATGGGCTAGATCAAGATGAGGATTAATCTGTCTATTAATATGTCTTTCGTACGAAAAAGTGAGCTAATTTGAAAATCGACGGTTTCGATTTCCGTGTGGGTCAGATGAACGCTGTACTGGTTGTCTGCTGTTTCTCTAAATTGAACGTTATCAATAAGGGAGCCCTTGTCACGCCCTCTGTGTATTACCCCCGACACCTCAGCGCCACAAGCTACTTTCGAACTGTGAATCCCAAAAGAAGGGGTTGAAGTTCGAACTCAGTTGGTTAAGAAGATGCGGGATTACGTGGTCTTATCGTGCCTCACTTAAAAATCAATTTTTAATCCCAATTGAATCAACTTGTATGCCTCCGGCTTTTAAAAAAAATGCACGCTTTTCCGTTTCAAAGTAATTAACCCCCGTCCATTGCCCAATGGACTCGAGGAAAAAAAAAGAGAGAGAAAAAAAAAACAAAAAAAAAAACATTATTCACCCCATTGAACTCGCTGAGTTTCTAAATATATCGTTGTCATTTTTAAGTGAATGACGTCTAACTTCTCGTCGGCCTTTTCAGCTTGAGAATAAATACAACCCCCTCCCCATTCTAATGTTGCAGAGGAAAAAAGAAAAAAACAATAAACCATAACTATTTCAGTCGGTTGGCTCTCTGGCAAACTGGGGAGCACTTAATCATCTAGTGTATGTGAATCAATCAAAATTATTGATTAACCATCAGTTTTAGTCAAAGCAGTTTCGTCAAATGCAGTAAAGATTGCATTCTAGCACGAATAAGTGAGCGTATTATCATCGCTACCGGCGTTAACTTGAGTTTTCCGTCATTCATCACATCAAATTAATTTTGTAGTTTGCCCTGACTTTCAATTGAGAGAGAGAATGAGCAGTCCGCAGGAGAAGAAAAACAACTTAGCATTGCTAATAGAAAAAATATAATTAACATGTAAATTACCGTCAAACTTAGATTGTCCACTTAATGAAGCTCAACGAGCTTGTGCTCAATCTCGTTCCAATTTAAAGTGTCTCCCCTCCCCCATTATCCTTTCCCGAAAAGGCCTCTGCTTCAGTGGATTGTTCTGAAATTGCATTTTCGAAACCTTCCCCGTCAATAAGTCCTTCTTTTACGTCCTGACCTATTCAGCCATCAGTAGCTTGAGCATTGTGCAGAGTTTTTCTAATATCCTTTTGTTTGGAGGGAACTAGAGCAAAATATAAATTTACGTATTTGCAAAATAAGGCATCTGATAAATTATTGATCTTATACAAACATTGTTTATCATTTTTATACATTTCACCCTCTGGAACTGTTACCACGGCTGAATCAACAATGCCCCGCATGAAACTATGTAATATGTAATGCACATTTTTTAGAACCCTGAAAAGTTCTTTCTCCCTACGCTGACTTGACCACGTATGAAACGTTATATTTGCACGGAGCATGGGGTTTGAAAATGACATTTTGCACACTTCCTACTCAAGATAACCAATATTTGGTTCGTTTATTCAACTGTTGAAGTTGTAATGAACTTTGCTCTCTCTCTCTCTCTCTCTCTCTCTCTCTCTCTCTGTTATTCACTCGAAAAGTTGTTCGATGAACATATGGGACTCGAGCGGGCTGAAGAAGAACTTAGTAGAAAGGGGGAAGAGTAAAGAGGGTGGACTCAGGAATTTAATAATGTAAGACTAACTTGGAGGCGTAGTACAGCTTTTTGAAATCTCTAAAGAAAGTTTCAAGTAATTAATTTCAAAATGAGGTGTATACGGGTTTTGAGAGTGCTCTCTCTGATGGCTTTAGTAGTTATTACTTTTATTGATTTGTCATTGCTTTTCGTATTCTTACAATTAGTTGCTGGCATCACTCGTTACTCGTACTTTTTTTTTTTAAATTTATTATTTTATTTATTCAGGTCCCAACTTTCATGCTATCGTTTGTTCTCTACTCCAAGTGTCTCTATCTGTCGGTGATTCTTCCTATTGCAATTTATTCTTAGCAAAACAAACATGGTTCAAATTTTCCTTTTTTAGAATTTTATATAAAATGTAGGTCAAACACATGAAAATTGGCACACACGTGTTGCAAGACACTGTCTAGAAATTTCTTCTTTTTATTCGCGACTGGTATGCACCTCACTTAAAAAAAGTATCGAGGTGGGAAAAATACATCTGTTATATAATTAGTTGGCCGTATTAACAGCTTCTCCCTGAAATACTGTTGGCACCTAGAGTAGCCTTTTATAAAACATCTTCTTTAATTAAGGTTCTTCTTTTCCTTTGAGGTGTGTATTTCATTGTTTTTTAGAAGTGTGGGCATAGTTGCTTCGAGAAGGAATTTTTAATTACCTCGTGTTTTACATCATTAATGGCATGCCCCATGTTTGTGTCATTTAAAAAATATATATGTGTTTAGAATAAGTTTGACTTCGAGTAACGAAGTTGACGATCACGGGACTGATTTGGCGGTCTCGAATTGTTCCGAGTCCAGCTGCCAACTACTTAAATTAACCATGTCGTGGAGTCATGGTCCTATATTTTGGGCTTTGTTTTGAGTTTTCGTCTTCTTTGATGCTTAACGTTTTTATTATTATCAAGTTTTTATTTTCTTTGCTTAATTCTTTAGCCATATTGTGCTGAACCGGACTAAGGCTGACTTAAATTTCCTATGGTTTTTACGTCTCCCCCTTTTGAATGTTGTCTCGACGAGACCTCCCCACCACTCCACCTCGCAACTGTAGTTTTCGCAACTGTAGGTTCTCTACTGTTAGTAGAATGCTTTCAAAATGGGTATCGGGAAAAGGTTGGAACACTACCATTACAACATGACTCTACCGTTCAGAATGCATACCGTGTATTCTGGGTATGAGATAGAAATACATTCTGCCGTGGCATTTTAATACTTCTTCGAATCGTAGCAGATTGTTTAAGGTTGAAGGTAAATTCTGATTCTGAGGTTCCTTTTAATTTAAAATGAAGGAATTGGATGATGGTGGTGTAGTCTAATTTTTGGGTTTCTTAATCGTTTTTTAAAAGTAAATTTCGTTTTGTTTCTGATGTATCCTTTAAACGCGCCTGTTTCACGTCCCACGAATAATTTTGTAAGACTCTTACTTGATCTCAACCAATTACCAAAAACTCCTTTTATTTCTTTTCCTTTTGAACTGAGTCGAATGCATTCTGTACAAATTTACTAGATTTTATGGTCTTCTCAGTGATTATTTAAGATGCTGCATGAAAAGGAACCCCGGCGCGGCGCTTGAACCTCTACATTAATGCCTATACTCCGTGTAAATCCTTGTAGGAAGATAATAACAACATTCATAATCCTCGTCGGATTGTGTACAACAATTTGATGTATTACTAAAAATCCGTAGTTGTTGATTTGGCGGTGCTATCGACTCTGTCGAAGTCGGTTCGTTCCGTATCTCTCCGTTATCCCTCGCCATCCCAAGCTTTTCTCATCCCCAAAAGCACAATCCAGTTCTCCTCCAGCTGTCTTGCGTGTTTGGCCTAATCTGTGCTGTTTTCCGTTCTACCCCTCGTTTCGAACACGCGGCTTTATTTTAGCGTATTTGAAAAAAAAAAATATTTTTCATTATTTTTGGGGGGGGGGGGCTTGAATTGTTTATCTTTGCCAGGTATGGATCTAAATAAGCTATAATAGAGGTAAAATTTCAACTTGGACAATTTTTATTATGCCTAAAGTCACAGCCGTCGTTTTCTGTCCATTTTCAAGAAATAATATTCGATGACATGATTTGTTGAGGCTTCAAGTAGTAATAGTAATTAACGGAGGATGTCAATTTTAGCCTAAAATTGACATCCTTCGTTAATTACTAAAAATAATATTATTACACTATGATTCCTTATCTCCTCTTTCCCACGTCCAATTTATTGTAGTCCTAAATTTTGTTCTTGTTTGAATGTGTCGGACTTCTCGGAGGGAAAAAACAATGCGCCCAAAAAATAAATCATTCCGCTTCACTTTCAAAATTCTTGTCTGCCGGCGTTAGCTCATTTCACGTTCCAAGAAGTTTTGCCCGTAGATACACATTCGGAAGGAGGTTCGCCATATGTTACCCCCACCCACACCCCCACACCGTTCATCCAACATGTACGCCGAGCCTCCCTTATTTCTTGCCACTTGAGAAATCGTGCGACGTCTTTCACTGTCTGTGAATCGAGGAATTTTAGGACGAATTCAGGTTTTAACCGTCTGGCACAGATTTACAGTTGATTGAATTTCTAGTTCTCTCACAGATGATGTTATCAGATGTTATCACTGTAATTACTTTATCGCTTTTTATAGCAGACAAAAATTATTATTCTCCTTACTTAATCTTCATGATCAACGCCAACCTTTGATCAAATTATTTAGGTCGGACGGGGTCTTTAAGCCGTTAATTTAATCTTAGTAGCTAATGAATTCACTTAAGTTCTATACTTCCATCCTCTTGCCCAGGTCATGCCATTTCAACCCCTCCTGTAGCCTGTCCTATCCCAGAGGACTCCCGCTACCTATTTTTAAATAATGCGAGACGTCGCTTCTCTTATTAGCCGTTATACAGGCAATTTGGGAGCGCCGTGAATTCGGTGTGAGAATAAGGGTATGAGGGGGTTGCTTTGTTTCAGTCATAATTAAAGTTGAACTTAGCTTCTCTTGTGAGCTGCTAAGAGATTTAAAAGTTGAATGATGAAGTTAGTCGGGACATTGACTTTTTTTGCTGTCCTATTCAGAGCACTTGTAGTGACAGTAATATTTCATTCCAAGTCCGTTTCAAATACAGGAGTAACTTGACTCTGTGAAATTTCTTTGGTAGGTATACTGATAAATGTCTGCGTTCTTCGTTTTGAAAGAGCGGCGAGGAAAAATGTGTTGTGACTACAAAAAAACGATTAAATCTGATTTCTGGCGTTCACTTCAGTTTTGCCTTGATATTAACTTTTATTAAGAAAGTTTACAAAACGAATTATATCTTTTTAAAGCTTCTTGTATTGTATTTAGAAATTATATTTAAACATTTTGAAGTTGATATAAATGAAAGCCCCATACAAATTTTAGTGTAAAATTTTTCCCTTCGTCAATAATGAAAATCATGTTATCCCCCCTCCAAGCCGCCTCTGTAAAGGTAGTGTGCTCGGTGGGAAGGGGAACGATTATAGCTAGAAGGAACATGTTAATGTGGGGTCACTAACTCTCTAGGGTGACATTGATCAACCCCTGAGGCCTTTGGGTCCTGACTTTCGTGATAGGTTAAAACCTAGCGTTGGGAGGACTTAAGATTTCCCAGCAACTAGATTTTTTGTTGCTGTTGTTTTCGAGTAAAATAATTATATTACTTAATTGTATCCCTCCTCACGCTATGTGAGCTTTTTTTATCAACTGGAATAAAAAATTCTGTATAGCATCACTATTCAAGCATATTGCCGTGCTGTCTCTGAATGCATAACTGGGCGCCCTGATGGAATGCGCTTTCACAGATTCCTTGTTGAGTGATTTAAACTGTTTGGTTTGAAGGAATTTACATGCTGCATTGTCTCTCTTTGCTAATATTAATGCATTTCTGTTTTGTTGCGCCATTTAGCGTTCTCTCCCACCTGGTCGTAAGCTTTGGAGCTTATTTAATTTGACGTTTCGAACAAAAATTGAGCTAACCCCCATTAGTATTAATTGACCTGCTTCATTTCCATTCAAATTCGCCTTTGTTTTTTAAATATCGGCACTAATTAGACTTTTTTCTCACCCTCAATTCACTTTATGGAAGAGAGTACTCGTCGTATTTTAGCTGGAAGGAATTATATCCGACCTGCGTTCTTGTAATTAATTTTATTTCTGTTTGTATTTTCATTGGAGCTAATTCCATCTTTTAAGTGTTTGCTGATAACTCCTGGAGCATTTCCAATACATTTTTTGTCGTCGCTCCAACTTTTGGATTTTTCTAGGCATTTACGTTTTTTAAAAAACGCTCTAATTACTTTTACATTCCCGCTCCATAAGTCCCTTCTTTCCAACAGTTTCATTCAGTCGATATATATTTTATTTTCAATCACCTCCTTCTTCCCACTTTTAGCCTAATGAAAAGCGAATTGTGTTCCTCTTGTTCTATATTTCCTCCGATTCAGGGTGCTAGAAACTCCTTACACGGCCGTTGAGTTAGAAATCCCTTCTTCCCTTAGCCTCAAAACGCCCCTCTTTTTAACCCATTATACGATGCCATTCGTCCAGGCCCCACATCATTCAACCCTTTTTGGGGGATAGAATGCTCAAAAACAAAGATAACGGAGACTTCAAAGTGACTCCCCCGTCCGTTTTGGCTCGTAGTCTCCTTCTGCGATAATTTGATAAATTTGGTAAGAGAGGAAGCCATCCCGTCCTCCCAGTCTCTTTTCAAAGATTTTTCCTGTTGAAGGAAACATTTTTTCTCGACATTTATTTCACTTTATTTGATTTAGTTGTTGTTCCATTTTCCCGTGGTAGTGAATGTTTCGCGTAGTAGTACCGTCTAACCTTATGTTTTTAGAACTTTTTGAACTATTTTCGAGTGGCGTTAGGAATTATGTTGGGGCTTGAGAAGATCGCTTGATAGTTCACGTTGTCAGAGTATTTTGGAGCCTAAAAAATTGAATAATTCGTTTACTGGGGCCTCCTGCTTACTTATATGCATTTCATCAGTCGTTTTAATATGACTGACCGTGCCATACTAATCGGTGCCCGCCAATATCTGCAATTTTAAATTGGTAACTGAATACCCTAAATACCCTGTAAGAATGGAAGGAAATGGTTTTGTCGGAGGCTTCATGCACTTATACTCGACCGAGGAATCAAGAGCTTTTGTTCTCTCTGCCTGCGTATTGTTTTATGTGCTGTTCTCCGGTTCTCTTATGTAAATTACCTTCCAGAACTGTGAATTTGCTGGTAGCTCCCCCCACTTCCTTCCACCCAACTCTTTCCTCCAAAACTTCTCTTTTCTGCAATATTGTAACGGTTAATCCCTGTAACCTGATCCTCTTACGTTAAGCCCATGTACTCATTAATGCGCTAAAAAGTCGCGTGAGCTGCTAATGGCCACGATTAGCTTGTTAAGTTTTATCTTTTTCTTCATATTGGGTTTTTAGCAATGGTTCTGGGTACCTAGGGGCGGTAGGTTCTCTATGTTGAAAAACCTGACACTGATGATAGGAGGACCGAAGATAACAATCTATTGTCTGTCCACTTAGTGATAGAATCTCGAACGTGTTGCTTCACTTCGATAGTTCGATTTGTTCACTCCACCAAAAATATTTAAAGAAACCAACAAAAAACTTTTACTACGGGCACCATGGTGACGTATAGACGCTACACAGTGATCATTTGTTCTAAAAGTGTTCCCGGTGTGTTATTTTTAGAAGAAGGGGTAAAGGGAAAGCTCATTTCACTAAATTCGGGGGCGGGCGAGAGTCCATCCCTAAGTGGACAGACTATAATAATCAGGGACTTAGTTCGTATACACTCACCTTTTTAGGTAGATAATACAACCAGATATGACCCTCTGACCCTCGCCTCTTGGTTTTTCCTTTTCTGAATTGGCGTTAGGAGTAAGCATAAATGAAATGCTCTTTTTTTCGTTCTTAAGGGGCCACAGGGAAAGTGTAATATACTCGCAGTTCAAGAATATCATTGAGCAAATCGAAAGGATTTAAAAAGCAAAAAAGAAAAATGGTGAAATAACAATGGCTGCTAGTAGGGCGAACAATGGGGGGGGGGGAAAGAGAAAACGTGTTTTGCTTCTCAAATTTCAATCTTAGCCTGAAATGCTTCACGATTCGCTTTCCCAGGTGCCCATCTTTCATCTTGGTTCAAACTTTTTTCTCTCTCCTCTCCTTCTTCACAATCTCTCGTTCTCTTCTTAACGTGGAAAAGAAGTAATCACGACAAAAGTAATCACGCGGTGTAGCGGGTGAAGGTAGGCTCTGGTGAGCTTTTCTTGCTCTGGCAAATAGTAAACTTCCCTCCTGTTTTGCCCGAGATATTCTTCTTTTCATCCTTTGAATAAAGGCTGACATTGGAGAAAGAAAAGGTGCATGGGCATTGTGATGATGGGAGGGGGTGGGGAGAGTTCTGATTATTCTCATTTAATCAAGTTTTCGCTCTAAAGGTTAAAAGGCATAAATTCGTGGAAAAGGAAGCTGCCAAAGGTAAATTAAACCGAACGAGTTTCCGATTTTTCTTCCTCCTGTACTAGTTTTAGAACTCCCTTTTTCAAGATCCGCCACCGAACGTTGAATTAGTTAATAAACTCCACTTCCATCTGGGTTCATGCTTACCGCAGAATTTTCTGAATTGTAATTTACTTGATGAATTAGCTTAGGCCTCTGAGAATGAAAATGGATTGTGAAAAAGTAGAAGAAAGAGTGTCAAGGAGCCATGACAAATATCACGTTGTCTCGGGAAGAGGAAAACTGAGACGTATATCCAAGTTCGCGGCATCACCTCGTATTTATCTCAATTTACTTGACTCTCCTATTGTATGTTCATCATATCGTTAACCGATGTTTCTTGGAATATTTTTCTCTCAAAATATTCCCTTTAATATCTATTTTTTCAAATTGTATAGGTCTCACTATTTTTTAAAAACTGATCATTAGCTCTCACCGTGTCGAATCATTTTTGTTTTAAATTGAGGAGAGTAGGCGTTCACCTCATCAGAAAGAAAAAGCTTTTCATGAGGTCCGAATCTCCGAAGACAAGCAACTCACATTTTTAGGCCCCGCCCAGTTTCCCTTCACGTAAATTGGATAGAATTTTCGTTTTCATTCAACACTTCGTAATGGTATTTATTTGAGGTTGTTCTCAGCGCGGGAATCAGTGAGCCATAGCACTGGTCGGTTGATGGAAAGACGAGGGAAAGCATTGGGCCAAGAGGCTGTGTGCATAAATACAAAAGGAAATAAGTCTTTTGTTAAAAAAAATTAAAAACCTTACTCGTTTTGTTTAGTTCGCCCAGTCTATTGTCCAGTTTAACGGTATGATGGAAGCGTTTTGTTAAGTTGATCCAAAGCCGTTCCTTCGGGAGGAATGGCTAGTTATACTTGTGTTCGATATTGCGATTTTCAATCTCATCGCATCGCTCTATGCAATTTTCATCGGTCATATTGAATTAAAATTTTAATTTTGACATTTAAGGCTTCTCCTTTTCTTATCCTTCTCTTTATGCTTGAACTCTCACCCCTTTCTTTTCCTATCGTTTTTTCATTATTAATTTCTTGTAATTTGAAAGGTTTCTCTCGTTAGCTTATTCAGCTTGTTAGGCTTTAGGCTTATTAGCAACTTGAAAATGATAGAAATCAACTTCTCCTTTTTCTGTTGTCTTCTAAAATTCGAGGAATAGTAGCAACCGCGTCAATTAATGAATGGCCCTTCTTTCAACGATTAATGTGCTACGAACTGGCTCATGATGAAAAATTGCGTTGAACAGCCCAGCCTGCGTTTGCTCCTTATCGAAGCCTTTTTTCTCACTTTCAAAATTTGTCTTCGTCAGCCATCCCTTCTTGGAATGACTTTATTGATGTTATTAGCCACGTCACGCAAATTTTTCGCCCCTTTTAAATTATTTCCGGCTTAAGCGTCCTTTCAAGAGTTCCAAAATGCCATACAACAAAGAGCTTTCAAAAGGTAGTTCAATAAGCTCAAACTTCCCAAAGTTCCTTCTTTATTAAAAACTTCTGAAATAAACATTGATTAAACGTGGGAAGAGATGTCTAGGTGTCTTTGACGCTTTATAGGAATGTTTCCGCCTTTTGAAAAATCAAGATTTTATTACTAGGTGTTTCGAGGATTTCTTTTCAAGAACTTTCTTTTTTGTTAATTTATTCCCACTCTTTGAGCCAAACTCTAATAGAAAGGCAAAAGTTGGGCTTGACTTTCTGGTTAAAATTATAGCCCAGCCTTTATCTTTGGCTTGCTGCGGGCATCTCTTAGTATCCACAATGGAACATTGTTAAAGAGGGGGGAGGGGTCCACTTGGCATTCAACGTATGTATTCTCGGTAATTCTAGTGGTGTTGTATGCAGACTTTAATTAGCTTATTCCAGTTTCTTAGTACCCAAATTAACACTTTTATTCTTTATCTCACCCTTTCTTTTTCATACATGTAGTAGGGGGAAAAACGACGGCTGTGAATGGGTTTTCTTTCTGTGTACGATTTAACATTTTAAGCTTTGTCATTTTTTGTGTGATAATGTCATATAGGGCCATCGCCTCAAAGAAGCGATGGAGGGTCTTCGGAAGTGTGGAGCTGTTACGTTGCTCACTTCGAAGGCCAAACACCTCGCTGGAAGCTTCTGTCTCACCGGAGAGCCTCTGGAAGGGATCGTTCAATGTCTCGTCTTCCTCAAAGCCTTTGCGGTACTATAAAATTCCAATTTGATTTAAACTGAAAAAGCGTGAAAATTGGACAAAAATTTGAGGATGTATCTACGGACCACTGATTACGCTTTAAGTGCTTCTTAAGCTCTTGAAAGGAAGGAGGGATAAGGCGTTTTGAAACGAATTTATTAGGTACAAAATCATTAAAGGTTGTTTTACACTTGAAATGGGCATCCATGTGAGACTTGGTTGTAACAAATAGTGAACATTTCTGTGAGAACTGAAGTTATTTAATATCTGGCAGGCTTTGCTATGTGCCTTACTCTTTATTATTTTCTTTAAAATATTTGCCGAGAGATCATTCAGCTCTCTTGGGACGTGACATAATCAAAATGCTTACAAGAATAAGTGTTTTTACTTTTTACAAAGTGTCTCCATCATTCTATCGCACCCTATCCCCTCCATTCATCCTATATAGTTCGTTGCAGTTTGAGGGAATGAATGAAATGAAATTTCTGTATCAAGATTCAAGGCTTTATTTTAATGGTGTGCTCACGAGCCGAATGGTTCGACTCTTTCTTACATGACTGTTGAGTCTTGAAGGCTGTAGTCTAACTATGCAGCGGCCAGACCTTGTGAAAAAGGATTTTTTTTTTTTCTTGGAAAACCCCGTTTAGCCCTTTCATGGTCGGTATTGTGAGAAAATAGCAACGACAAATGAAAAATGGGTGACAATCTGAATGTATGAAATGAGCCAATTAATCGATTGTTTATTTTTCAAAAATTCGTGGTACAGATAGACAACCCTTGTCTAGTTTGGTTTGATTCTTTCATGTATACCCGTTCAGTCTTGAAGGATGTTGCCTAATGATTCCGACAACCTTTTTATTCATGACTCCTGTAAAAGTTTTGAATTAAAGTACCTAAACTCTCGTCCACCTAATTTACTTTGATATGAGCATAAACTGAATTAAGAAACAGAGTGCTAGAGTGAAATACATGATCGTAAAAGCAAACTCTAAACAAATGAAATTATTACACAAACACTCTTGAACAATTTTTAACGTTGTTCCTTCCCGGAATTTATGAATTAGAAAATCCTGACTAAATTCTATTATTTGAACTTCACTAAGATATCTTCAACCACTCTCGAATGGTTCAACCTCCCCACATAATAAAAAAAGCTATCCCTGGGGGTTTTCAGGGACAAGCACCTTGTTTCTTTCCAGAGCCAGGTTAAGCCTTGTTTTTAGCGTACTCGAAGAGAGTTGTGATGTTGTGGGTGGTGGTGGGATTTCGCAAGTGACATACGACAGAGGTTTATCCCGACTGAGTTGGATGAGCTCGTCATGAGTTGTTCGCTTTTTTACACCAGAAGAAAAAGCTCGGCAAAAGGGGCAAGGGCTCTCCTTGGTCTAAATGAAAACTCTTCGTTTAGACATCAGCTTTGGCGAAAAAATGTCAGCTGAACATTATTGACTTGACTATTATTGTTATTTAAAAAAAAACAAAAATAATTATTTGTGGAAGGTGGTGTTGAATGAAACCATGTAGCTCGCATGATGAATGCTTGGTAAAAATATGTTGAAAAGGCATATATATGACAGTAAGTAACCCCCTGCCTGGTACGGCCACTTGAGCAACTACTTTTCATTGAAGGAGATGGTTTCCTTTGCATGTTTTTTATTTCGTTTCACCATTCAAAGTTTCAGACAAAATAGTTGAATTTTGGGAGGGAATATAGCAAGTTTTAAATTATCTACCGCCACCCTCAGGCAACCGCTATGACAGGCAAAAGATGCTTTTTCCGAGTAGCCCGACCAACTTGGCCGATATGCTGAAATGCCTTCCGTGACAAAATACGTGCACCGATGACCACATGTTGAACCATTCACGATTATCGACTCCAGTGACCTTGGAGATGTTCATTTTCTCGCTTAATTACCTATGACCCAAAAGCCAGTATCATCGAGCCCTGCGAGAAAATAAATTACCTATTTCATGGATGCCTCAAGTATTTCAGATAGCCACTATAATTTAATGATTAATGATCCCCGATCTGCTATTAGATAGGTATGCCTTAATTTAAGTGTAACCTTCGGTTATTGTAGTAATTGCAGTGATAAATGCCTGCCTTTGTCACATGGGTTTCCTCATTCATCCACTTAAATGTTTTTTACGAGTTATGAGAACACATATTTTCTGCTAGTCTCATAAATAAATAACAAAAATCCTGTTGTCATGTCGTCTTGTGGCTCTTGAGATGCCTTTTATTATTGTTTAATACTATTCATGGAGTTTCTCAAATAGCTTGGCTATTTCGGAAATCGGTAATTTTGCACCTCCTGGAACTTGTTTGGCATGTCCTATTGTTAAAGCCTCCGACGATCATTGAAAAAAAGAATAAAACGCTGCGTTTGGCGTTGAAATTAACATTATAGAGGGATTCGTAGATGAAAAGAATGCACTACTGGCGTTTTGATACGAGTCGAAACCGGCCTTTAAAGAAATTGATTTAACACTGCGTTGGCAATCAACGCCAGTTTATTGACGATAGTTTAAGATACCTATTTCTTTTCTTTTTTTTGTTCGTGGATGCGAACTTGGGTGCGCCAAAGCCATTCGTAGTAGGCTCACACGCCACACCCTGGTCCACCTGTGCACTTACTGTTGTAGTGCACTTCCTGTGCTGTACATAATGATGATCTCAATCCAAAATTCCCCTGATGCAGCTTTTGTTTCTTTGTTTTGCATGGAATAAAGCTCGCACGGGCAAAGTTTAATGAAAATGTAACTGACAGTTTTTGAAATTTTTTGTCGACATTTCGTCATTATAGTATTTCTAGTGACGTCATAATTGCTTAGGACTCCTCATGTGGTCTCCTTTGAAGCACCTGTCGATTGATGTACAACTCGATCAGATCCGCGATAAAAAAATCCAAATTAACCACCAATTAGTAATTAAATGGCCTTAATAAAAAATGCCCCCACTGCCGCTATTTTTCCTTGTTTGGCATGGAAAGAACCTCGTGCGAGCAAAGTTTAATAAAAATGTAACGAACAATTTTTGAAATTTTTTATATCATGTCAAAATGTCGTCATTAAAGTACGTCTAGTGACGTCATTATTGGGTTTAGACCCCACATAATGGGGTATATTCTTGGTCTCCTTCACAGCATCTTTCAATAGCCATCTCACGCGATTCGATTTGTTTTAAATTTTGCTAATTGAAGGTAATCAATATCCTCTGCAATGATAACATTCTGTCTCGACGGGGATGGGTTAGAAGACGCCTGTGTAAAATTGTTTTGGATTCAGTCTCACTGGTTTTTTTGTTTTCCTCCAATCTTCAAATTTGTGGTCTGGAAGCCCACAGTATCAAAAATCCGGGTCATTTGATCGTGTCTGGCACCTGCACAAGACGGTTTTTATGGTCTAGGCGATGACTCTTCTGAGATTGCCAGACATTTCCCGTGGGATAGGGGCTAACAGCAGAGCTAGTTGTAGACAAACACACCTTTTGATGCTTCGAAAACAACTGGCGAAAGTAAAAAGTCGTTTCCCACGACCAATACGTTACGAAATCAACAGCGCCATCCAATTTGATTGTAGGTGGCGCCGTCAGTGAGTTTTAGACAATGTGAAATTTCGAGGCTCACTAGTAGCCAGAGTTTCATTCGAATTAGGATGGCGGTGGTGGTTTTCTAGTTTATTGTTTGCGAAGAATCAATTTTTACAATTGTTAGCCGTTTTCAAGCAGCCCAAAGGTGTGTTTGCCAACAGCTAGCTCTGTTGTGAGCCCATGTCCTACGGAAAATGTCTGGTGATCTCAAAAGTGTATTCTCCTTGACCATAGAAAACGTCGTGCGCAGGTGCTAGACGCGATCAAATGATCCGGATTTCTCATGCTGTGGGCTCCCGGACTATTGGGATAGTTTATTTTTTGGATGACGTCGCCATAAGGGTTTCTGGTTGACCATCGAAACCCCTTTAACAAATACTTAGAAACAACTTCTCCACCTTTTTGGACTCGGCCATCCGTCGAAGATTCTGATGGCCCGCAAGCAGAAGTGGGCGATGCGGTTGTTGTCGCTTCATTTATTTGTTATTTTTCGCCAGTGGGTGAAAGGAGTATGACGCATTGACTCGACGACGTTCCTAGACGATTGGCTTCGTTTTCCTCCGTCTTGGACAAGTTGGTTCAGGCTGCAAGAAGAAATAACTATCGGGGTTCAAATCTGACTCCGTGATTTCATCGTCAGCGTCCGTACTGCAAACGCGACGAGGACACAACGCTACCACTTCCGTCGCTATTGTTGGTCACAGCGTTCGACGATGACGATCTCGGCGAATTTTTATCTCGGCTCTATTAGGGCTTCTGACGAGTATGAATTACAGCGTTTTCCTTTTGCCATTTCAAAAGTGCTCTGGAGCGGCTCTTGTGATGTCATAGAGCGGCTCGAACCAAAACCTGGCTAAGAGCGGGTTGAAATGGAACGACTTTTAACGTGTGGAAGAGAGCACTCTTTAATTACAACCTCCCTCCTTATGACTTTTTTTATAGTTTTTGTGTGTGTATTGAATGGAAGGACATATTTATTTGCGTGCATGAGCTGAGCACTTATTGTATATTTGTGTGGAGAGCTTGTATTTATTAGCGAGAATGTACTTATTAGCATGACTGTGACCAAATCGGGTACAACCCTTTGTGTGCCCAATTCCATTGATAATGTTCTTCCAAGAACATGTCTACGAAAAACAAGTTGCGCACTTAGAAATTCTCGGCCAGCAAACACGCTTTGTGGAGGCGGGAAAAACACTTGCCCTTTGGGGGAAATATGTAATTCATAAAGGGAATACCTTCATTAGTGTAGAGAATCCGGATGAACCGTTTTGTAACGATTGGAACACTGGTACTAGGTTTTTGTTATTCTGTCTTCTCCTAATTGATTGATGCTGCAATAGCCCACGTAGTCTTCTTATTTTCATATTTTTCGTCGGTCGAGCTTGACCCTATACTAGAGTTATCCATAGATTTCAAAGCCACGCCAGAGCCACTTCTCTGGATCTGTTGAGTAATCGACGATATAGCATCTAGTATAATAACAGGACTGCAATGGTTGTTAATTAAACCGCTTTAGTTCAACAAATCATTGGCTTCATCCACGACGAAAAACAAAATGCGAACTCAAAACGATGCTTATCACAATGAACCTTCCAAGAAAGGTTTACCTCTCCGTCGATTTCGACGGATCAGTTAAAGTTGCTCCAGCTCTGATCCATGGAGGAGCGTAGGGGTAAATGGAACGAATTAAAAGTCGCTCTGCTGAGGATCAATTGGCAAATGGAACCTTCAAACTCTTATCAGATCAGACCTGGAGCAGTCCCAGCTCTACTTTTGTGCTAATGTAAAACGCTATTAGTTGAGCCGAGGACACAACCTGACTTTTCGGGGGAGTCTGACGACGCAGGCTCTCCTATTCTTTGAATTCAGCTGTTCAGCAATTTCAAGCGCTGATATTTTGGCAAATTATATTTTTAAACTGTTTAGCAAAGTCTGGCCAACCTGAAAATCCACGACCGCAGAACCAAGTCCTGGCGGTTCCCGACAGAGTGAACCGTGCTGCTTCGAGCCAGTACTCCTCTGACCATCCAATGATTCTCGAGACACTTTCAGCTGCGTCTAGCCAGTGCTTCGCGATGTGGGCAGCTTCAAGTCCTTTAAACTCCGAAAGAGTTTTGTTCAAGTCCGGAACTATTCTCGTCTCAGGGGAGTTTTGGATAAGAAGAAAGGCATTTTGGCACAACAAAATCCGCACGAATTGGTTGAGATCTAGCTGAGGGTCGTTCAGGGGGTCTATAGGGTCGGATCCCTCTAACGTCCTCACTGTACCGCTTCCTTCTCCAGTCGACATCTCTTTTCGTGCTTCTTTGCTGAAGCGGTTTGTATTCCACTTCTGACTTATTCAAGTCCCGACTTTGATACATAGGTATAAAAATACTTGGAAACAATATTTCGGGACAACTTCTATTCTCACTAATTCACTTTTTTTTTACCGTTCACAATAATAATTTCATAGGAAGAAAGGGGAAAACAATAAAAATTGAGAGGGGGAGGGCAAAGAAAATGACGCTGCAGGAACAGAAGCCAACTCCCATAAATCAGATTATTTTGTCCAAAATTGGTTATTCTCTTACTACTAGGTACTAACAGCGCAGTTCAACCCCACGAAAACACACCTTATTAGGTCACAAAAATTGTAAACTCCCTGCCAACACCTTTATACCTTGAGTAACTATACCTTTTAAATAATAAATGCATAAGCGCCATATTGTGTTCATTGATTTTCAATATTTTTTATAATGTACAATTTACGATTACATCACACTGAATCATCCTACAAAACCGCTCCCCGTAAACACAGGCTATCCATCTTCAAGGTGTTAAATGATGCGGAAGAGTTTACAGCTCAGCAGCTCTATGTTTGTCGCGCACTAACCACTAATACCATAGGATATCGGGGTTGTAATTATAAAAATTGTAAGTAACGCCTCACAATTTCCTTAACTGGGTTAAATTTTTCTTTGGAGAGCGTTTCAATTAAAGCTAGTAATTTATTAACTGGATATGATGGGCACAGGGGAGTATAATATAACTACTTATATCACTATTAAATATGAGAGCGTAAAGTGTCTGAGGGTTATTAGTTATATATCTTTTGAATTAACTCTTTATAGTCTATAATCCTCCAACCCCCTCACTTCTTTTGCCGTAAAACTCATCCTCTTGAAAGTCGGTGTTTGTGTTGGCAAAAGACACGGCAAAACCGGTGACGCTTCTTCGCCGGAAGGAAACAAGAGAAGTTTATCCAACTTGGAGAGACAGACTCCGTATTGCATTTTACAACTTCCTCGTTTCGTTTTTACATTGTGATCTGATAAAAACGAAGTGGTGGTTTGTTTGCTAGGTTGTGTGAACGCTTCACTCACTATCCGTCAGTCGACGGATCGCTTTTGAAACCTCACTCTTTAAATTTCTGCCCCCCCCCCCTTATAGAATTGAGAGTAATATTTGTTCAAACACTGAGGTTTTGTTTAATCATTCGTATGTTTTGATCATTCGATCAGGGTTTGTTGATGTGGGTGTGAATCGGCAGGATCCTGTTTGTAATGCTTTTAAGGTAGATTGAAAGGAATGTCTATACTTGGTGCAAAGGAAGGTACTTTTTGGTGGAAGAGATTATTCGTTTGAGGAAAGTCGTTGAAAGTGTTGACTGTTTGCTATGTCTATTTCCGATGTATATAAATTTTCAAATTCTCTCACTTCATTTCTTGATTTTCCTTGCAATGAAGAATCTCGGGTGACACTGGTTTGTTTTCACGCTATTGTGCATTGTATTTTGTATTCACACGCAGTTTTTGGTCCCAGGCCACAGACTTTTTCACAACGATGAGGCGGGGGAAACGAAATTGAGTGAAAAAAATAATAAGCCAAAAAGTATATTTGAACACCAATATGACTGAGCTAGTTGGAATGAGTGGGGGGGGGGGGATGAGAGTGAAAGATTAAGGAAGTGCGTCGGTTGTTGTATCACAGACGGCTTATCTGGAATGCTTGGCAAGCGATAAAATTTATCAGAATAAATCGGTGCGAACTGGGATAGCTGGGAAGTGGCACAGTGGTTTAGTGAGGGTTGTGGGGTGAATGTTGGAAAGCGAGTGATGGATTGACGGGGCCTTAGAAGAGGGGCTATGGTGGATTTAGTGGGATGGCATGTTGCTTAGGAGAAGGAGTGGGGGGGCAATGTTGAAATGGAAGTAAAATGCAGGGGCCTCTCCAAAATCCTGCACAATCGGTGAAGAGGGTTGGCCCATTGAAAAGAATCGTGGTGCAAGGGTGGGGGTACACAAATAATAATTTTTCCTCGATTCTTAAGGATACCTGTCGCTTTTCGTTTGTCTGGAGATCAATTTGAACGAGAAATAGCTTGCGTTTGTATATCTTAGACCTTTGAAGGGGTGGAAGCGAACGAAATTTGAGTTTCTCCACCCCAGTATTTCTGTCTGCAACTCTACATGATTAACTTTTCCTCGGTCTTCGTAAGAGCAGAAAATAAAGCGAAGGCCTATGTCGGGGCATTCGTTGTCCCAAACTGAAACTTTAATTATACGTCAATTTATTTTGTTCAAGTTTCCGAGCTCCCAATTAGCCAGTTATCTATCAAGAATTCTGCAATTCCACTTTCTTCTCCCATTCGGAAGACAACAGCCGTCAACTGAGTTTGGGAAAGGGGAAAAAGAGGCGTGAGGCGCATTAAATGAGACTATCAAATGCACGCTGACAGGAAAGGGGGAAAAACGTCTCCTGGCACCCTCCTCCTATTCTAGACGAATACATTACGACACATCAGCTGTCCAATTTTCTTTATTGGTTTCTTATGCCTCCAAAAAAAGGTAGCAAGCACGAAGAGGATAGCCAAATTACTTTTTATTTTATCGCTCTCTCGCCCAAGTAAAGGACCCAAAGTAAAAAAATTTCGCTCCGGCAGCTGGCGGTCGGAAAGCGTGCATTTCATTTTGTATTCGGATACCCTAAGCCGTCCCAGAAGTAGTAATGTTGAGACCATCATTTGTTTCGTTAATGTTTGACCCTCCCTCGTACTGTTTGCTGCCGGGTTTGTTTAAGCTGAACTTAATGGGAATCAAAGGCTATTTCAAAATGGAATCATCATACCGAATATAATGCTTCTGGAATCAACTGGTGATTTGTAGTGATTTTTTTACCATTTCAACCCCTATTTTCCCCCCTCCACCTTGACCGATATGGCCCAAATGCAATACCGACCGGGGCCTTATGACTACTGATTTTTGTGCCAAAGCGCGTTCCGCTAAATTAATTTCTACGAGAGTTATCGTGCTAACAAGGCCTCACACTTACTTCCACCCCGGGGACATCACCCCCTCCCCCTCGACTTTTTCAAAAAATTAAAATTGGAATCAAAGGCTACTTTAACATGGAGTATACGTACTGAATATGATGCTTCTAGAATCAACTGGTGACTTGTAGTGATTTTTTGATCTCATTTCAAGCCGTAATTTTCCCCCCACCACCTTGACCGATTTGGCCCAAATGCAATACCGACCGGTGTCTTATGACTACTGATTTTTTTAGATAAACCATGTTCCCCTAAATTAATTTGTACGAAAGTTATCGTGCTAACGTGACCACACACTTATTTCCACCCCGGGGGCACAACCCCCTCCCCCTTGACTTTTTCAAAAAATTAAAATGGGAATCAAAGGCTAGTCTAACATGGAGTATACGTACCGAATATGATGCTTCTAGAATCAACTGGTGATTTTAAGTGATTTTTTTACCATTTCAACCCCTATTTTCCCCCCTCCACCTTGACCGATTTGGCCCAAATGCAATACCGACCGGTGTCTTATGACTACTGATTTTTTAGATAATTCTAGAATCAACTGGTGATTTTTAGTGATTTTTTTACCATTTCAACCCCTATTTTCCCCCCTCCACCTTGACCGATTTGGCCCAAATGCAATACCGACCGGTGTCTTATGACTACTGATTTTTGTGCCAAAGCGCGTTCCGCTAAATTAATTTCTACGAGAGTTATCGTGCTAACAAGGAAACGGCCATAAAGATATATATATATATATGAATTCCGGAGACCACTGAATTCGTGTTCTAGAGGTTCTGAAACGTGAAAAAAACATGACATGATCCATGTTTGCCACCATCACGACGAGACCAATAGTGCATTTTTCAGAATGAAATGCACTAAAACAAACAGAAAAATATTAGTAATAACAATCTGAAGTAGTTTCACAGAAAGGAAACTAGTTATATGGCTACAGCCTGCCTCGTTAATGCAGCCTTCGTCATTATAGAGCGAGTGCTCAAAGCCTATATAAGAACGAAGAAGGTCTCTTATACTAGGGTCTAACCTAAAGGGACGTAATTTAAGCGCGAGAGAATGATGGCTAGGCAAAGGGCAATAAGGGGTCAGACGGTGTTAATCTTCAGCCCCCTGTCAATGTTCAGTTTATTAGTTAAAGCCTTTGCCTTAGATTATTAAATCTTATTCAACTCTGCTGTCGAGAATGAATTTTGCTATTCAACCTTATTCCTACACTATCATCAGAGAGGATCAGGACTATTATTGTATTGCAATTCATTTAGTAACCTGTTGTCTTCTAACCTAACTTAACCTTTGTTTCGAAGAAGTCGTTGTGTAATTAATACTGTAAAACTCACAAGACTTAAGAGAATGTGTTTCCGCCCACGCATTACGAAGAAGAAGCCAGTCGAGGAGGGGTATCCTCTCTATAAATGCATTAAAATATTAAGTAGGCAGCAAGAAAAAGCAATAACCCATGGAAGACGAAGAGCGGATTACACGACAGAGCCCCCCCCCCTTCGGTTAACATTGAATTGCCGTCGACATAATAAATCAAGTAGGATCTATTCTATTATTGATGGTAGCACGCCACGTCAAGCGGCTCCAAGCTCACATTTTACTCGGCGAGGCTCGCGCCTTCATGAAATTACTCTTTTTCTCATGCCCCCGAGTGAAGCTCAAAATTAATAAATCTTTAATTCGTCCCTTTCCATTCCCTTCTGTTGTGCCATTTCTTTTGCTGATGACGCAAAGGATATGAACCCTTGAATCGCTTTCCAAAGTTGCTTACAATTCCTACTATTTCTCTGTACACTATTGCTTGACATGCGATGAACTCAGTCGTATTGACCACTGAAGTTACAAGGTTATAAAATAAATAACCTTTTTTTGTGATTTTCACGGTTAATTGTCTGACTAATTCGTTCTAATAGGGATTGTTACGAAGACAACACAATCAGCTCTTGCTGTTTTTAAACAATGCGATTCAAGCGCAAAATGAAAGCTCCATCAAGTTAGAGCTACAGTTGCCTTGTACAGGAGACGTTTAATTACTAGAGGCATGAAGAATTGGAGAGTTAATGATCACTAGGTGGTACACAGTTTCTTCGAAAGGGATTTTCGTAAAACTATTCCGATTACGTCTAGGAATAGCTTCTTGGCGAAAACAGTGCTACAATGTTTTTAACAATTCTACTTTTATTTTTGGCTGTTGATATGAAATTCATATAATAATAAAAAAAACATCCTTTCAGTGTTACCGATTATCATTTTTATAGAAGTGAAATGATATTTCGGTAGGACGGAGTACAAGATCTTATCCGGAGATATGTTGCCAACTTCCACTTACTATGAATGAAAAGAGAATCGATGTATGTGAAAGTTCCTGTGGGGTTTTGTGATTAAGGTAAAAAAACATAGAGGGAAAAACAAGAAATTGAAGAAAACTGGATGTATTCATCCTTCTGTTCACTAGGAATATAAAAAGCAGTGAGTGGGGTTGAGTGCTGTGGCACGAGAAAGGGAGGGGAAGGTATAGGATGAGGATAAAGGCCATGACCAAGTGGAATTGTTCGTGGGTTCTGGTCAAAAAGAATTGAAAGGCCGTCCGATTCATAAGAAAGAGGAGAATCAATGTTGTTATTTGAATTTGTATCGGAAAAAGGAGCCCAAACTTCACAATGAGGGGATTGGATGGAAGGTGGGTAAAGGATGTGGATTACTCCGAGCATGTTACTTGTTCACGAAGAAGATTTCACGAAGAAACAAAAGAAGTTTCAAAAACTAGTTTCGGGGTTCGGAATACTTTGATTGAGGAATTAGGGATTGCTCATTCCTTTAAAAATAGCTGATAATAGAAAACTAACCCTTATATATGGCAAAAGTTTTTTTTTTTTTTTTTTTTAAAGGAATTCGAGGTGAACCAAAATTGCTCTCTAAATTCAGTTGACGCGAAACACTTTTTGAATTTTTTTATTTCGAAGACTTTGTCACTCTAAATCGAAATTGTTTTAGAATCTTGAGAACCGCTTTTAATCATTCAATTGATGTTAACAAGGCAAGTATAATGAAGGGAAAATCTCTCAGGGAATTTATTCTCTTCGCGACTTTCTGCTTTACGTGGTATCAGACAAACTACCATTTTACCGATGCAATTTCCGTACAACTTGTTATTTTTTAATTGATTTAAGAGATACGAGGTACTCGTAATTTTTTGAAGGGGGGGGGGTATACGATTAGTGTAGCTATCTTCTCTATTTATTTTTCGAAAGTTGATGTAACCAATATACAAACGAAGTTGCAAATCGAGCTTTCCCGTATTCATCATCCCGTTGCGTTTTATTATTTATATCAAGAGTTCCCAACTTAAGGGTGCGGTGTTCCACTTAGTTCCGTGGTTCAGGAGACCGCGGTTCTCCAGATTGTAATGACTCAAGTTTCTGATATAGGTAAGTTGTGCAGTGGACTCCATCAGCTTTCTCAAACAGCTCGTGGAGGAATTTAGACCAAAAACTACTAACGACTTTACTCGCATTCTCTTGCATTTTCAGCCTCCCCCGTTCCACCAAAAGTGGTTCCATTTGATAAGATTTAAAAAAATCCTGTATCATTCAATTATATCATAGTAGAGATAGCCACTTACCGCCTAATGAATCACAGCGTACCCACGTGTGCGTATACCATAAAATGAGAAACCCTGGTAGAACATTGCTTTTGTGATCCCCCCCCCACCCATTTTCTGTAAAGCAATTACTCAAATTTTAATGAATGCTTTTTTGATTTCAGGTAAGCTTCATAGCAAATCTATTGGTTGATGTGCAAGTATACCGTAAGTTTGCCACTTCAAACCTCTGAATGCTTTTTTTGGAGTTCATTCATAAGTCTGTTGATATTAACATTGAAGTGCTGATACTGTTTGAGCGAAAAGCAACTATGCATTTTTCCCTTCGCTCTCTTCCATTTTTCATTCGCTTAAAGCTTGTACTTTTTCTAAAAAAGAATATCTTCTTCCATTCAATAATTCTTTATACATTATTTATGAGCTATGTAGTTTTGGTGAGTGGTAGGTCTTTCGGAACGAAACAAAGGAAGTTTTAAGAGAACAATTTATAAATGAGATAGCACTGAGTTTATTTGACGTAGAAGGAGACCATCTTAAAAAAAAACCTTCCTTTTATTTTATTTTTTATTTCCGTTCGGCATTACTTTTCTTTGAGAAGGCCTCGCCATGAGCCCCTTGATACATAGCATCTCATCTTGGTCTTATTGTACTTCATTTCATATATATCTAGAAGTGGGAACACGTGAAAACCCATCCTTTTCTACATAACCCTTTGACCAAAACTTGTCGCAATTATCACATTGATTTAACTGATTAGTAAAACGGAGAAGTTTCAGTACTTCTGACAGGGTCGGTAGAACAAAAAAAACCTCCCTAACGCTGTTAAAACCTCCCTAACGCTGTTAAAACCTCCCTTGTCAGGCGAGTCCGGGTTACGTGCCGGCTCTTTCAGTTCCGTCAAACTCCTTTTCATCAGCAGTGGCTTAATTTGATTTATTGCGCTTCCCATCTTAGTTTTTGTTGGTCGAGACATTTAAGGTGAGGGGGCTTAGTGAAGATGTTGGAGACCCCTTGTTTTGTGTAAACTTTTGGACAAGAATCTCGACAACTTTTATTGATTGGCTTCTTGGGTCTGTCGCAGTCACGATTTGTTTTTCTTTTAAAATGACGCTCATTGTTCATGTTCCTCTATTTTTTCATTTGTATGTGAAAATCAGTTTATTTCTGGATGAAAAATTGTAAGGAGAGACCCAAATTGACGTGAAACAGAAAGTTAAATTGAGCGCAAAGGCTCAAGGACTTGCCGCGGGACTCTTGCCTTTTGTTCATCCCAATTACTCCCCTCCCCTTTACTTCTCAGGGGAGAAAAAAAACTCTCTCCGGCTCTTTTTTGCTTTGAGGGCGAGAAATTATATTCCTTTGTCAGGGGAAACATTGCGCTTGACATTCTCGACCTGAACCGATCAAGGTAGAGCACCTTTATCAGACAGGTAAAATCACAGACGCCATGTTCGTTCTTATCAATTATCAGTCTTGTGAAATCCATCTTTCGTTGATGCGTTGTGGAGTTCATGGTTGGTCTAATTTGTGTTTTTTTTATATTAAACATGGTATTAAAAAAAGCTTGCAATTTCACAGAGAGGATAATACCATAGCTGTTTATGCTAGCCTCTTGGGCCGCTTTCCCAGGTCTTTCTTCGTCTTTTCATATTTGAAATTCCACTTAACGGTGTCTCGTAGCAATATGCAATTTCCAACATTCCTCGTAGAGGAAATTTCACGTGCGTTTGTATTTATGCTGTAACAAGGGAAGCCGGAGGTAGATATCCGCTGCAAGCCCGTTCCGTGTCACAATCAGTTTGGCGTATGCATCTCCTTACCTCGTATATGTTATTTTTTGTCCTAGCGATTGAACTAACGAAACGTTTAACAGAAACACTTCTCACTTTCTTTTCAATGGTGATTAGTGTTTATCTGATTAAACTGATAAGTGCGAACATGGCGCCGTATCCGTATACAAACGATATATAAACCTGGATTGCTCACATTGGACTGGCGGGGCGTGGAGGGGACAGGTCATCCCCTGATAAACAATCACCCTGTCCCTCTCCCTGTGTAGTTATGGAAACACAACTCTCTTCCGGTATTTACTTTGAAACTCCACCCCTCTCATCCACTTGGGGAGCTTATTTGATGGCTATTCTTTATCAGCAGTGATGAGCAATCCAGTTCTTTTATATATCGTTGGCGTATACTCGTCTTTAAAGGTTTCTTAATCAAGGTATCCCTAATGACTTCTAACATTTCGTCAATGTTACATGATTATTACAGTATAACTGGCAATTGGACTTAATTGCAAGTTTACCTTTTCGTATGAATTTGAGGGAGGGGTGTTTCATTTTCTATTGTTCTAATTGGAGATCAATGGAGATTGGAGTCAGTGGTTCGTTTTAGTGTTTCATTTTAATTATACCATTGACGAAGAATGCGCATTCATTTAATTCAAGTAACATTAAGTGATGGAGGAATTTATGTAGATGAATTTTCCAGAGAATGGTAGAGTCCTTTCCAAAAGTACTTCACTATCCATTCTGAACAAAATGTAGTGAAGGATTCATGTCTCGCTAAACACGTAGTAATTAGGCTCGAGGGAATTGAAAAGGTCACTTATAATGTCGGACATACCTCGGTGAATATTGCGATCGTAAAGAGAAGCATTTCCAAAGGAAGTTTGAGCTTTTGCTTTTAACAAATAAATAGAAAGTGGGAATCAAATACATTTGAATAGGGCCCGAAATAAAATCTCCCCGGCCGAAAAGGATGTAGGATTTCCCTCCCAACAAACGCTATCCCCATGAACAGAAAGGTGGGATAATCGTTCGTGGGCTAGTGTAGAAAACAGAGAAGTGGATATGTATGTTGCGGGATGTGGGTTTTCTGCTTGGTGAATGGAGTTTGGAAGAGTAAAAGGAGATCAGTTTTGATGAAGGGCTTTAGTCGTTTGTTAAAGCGGGGTGCATGAAGGGAACGGCTCAAAAAGGAACTTTTGCTTGAAGTTTCGATACTCGCAATTTTAAGCGTAACGACGCTCTTCGGTGACATGTCGTTTTCAGCTTTTCTTTTTGCACAGGAGTAAAATAAATGTTAATGAGGGCAGATTTCTTCTTTTCAATGTTATATCAACTTCGATTTGATAGTTCACACATTGGTACTCATACTGTGGTACTCAAGTAAAGTTGGAGGGGCCGTGTGCTTGTGTATTTGTCATTATAGAAGTGATTGCTAAGCCTGTTTTCGATAGCATTAGATTACAAGCATGTCCCCAGAGAGTCGATGGTATACGATCAACTTTTGTTCGCTGTCACCTTAGTAGTAATCCCCCCGTAATCGATAAATCATTGCATGTCGCCCCTGGGGACCTTTGACCCCTTTGGATATTGAGCTTTGAGTAGAGTTGATTTCATTTTTTCGTTCATCGGACATAATTTAAATGACTGAATTTCTCCATTAAAGTTTGACGGAATGCATTTTTCTTCTCTCATCTTTGTATATAGGTGACCCTCATACATTTGTGCAAGCCTTGCGATAGATATCTAGTCTTATCCTGGGGGCCTGGGAATTCATGGTTTAGTTAGTAACAGTCGAAACGACAGTTGATAGGGACTGTCGATTGTAGTGTTGTTATCAACAATCGTTTTCTACATGTCGAAATCGTTTTGTGTGTTGATGTTCTGTAAGAACGAACTTCCATAAACAATAATGGATTCATTTGGATACAATGGACCACATCAATCAGAATTCGTTCGAATAGGCGTCCCAATCTGTCAGCCATGACTGAAGAAGTCTCAGTGCTACATAAAGCCCTTTTTCACGGGTAAGTTTTTGGATCAAAAATAAGCACAAAGTCTAGAGGCGCGAATTGGAAACGTTTACGTCAAAACTATGTTCAAAATTTTTAACGACGCCAAATTGGGGTTTTTTCACGGCTTGTTCTTAATTTCGATCAAAGAGAGCTATAACCTGACGTTTATAAACGCAACTGATGTTTAACCTATTGTTTAGTTTTTTTTTGTCTTTGGTGTCGGACATGAAATCATGAATAGAAAAAGTGTTATTCTTGGCGCCTCGGCTGTCATTATTAGTGCCGTTTGTGTGTCCAACAAAAAAAAATTCGCTCCGGCAGCTGGCGGTCGGAAAGAGTGCATTTCATTTCGTACCACAATTCTTCCTCATCGGTGTATTCGAGGAAGCAAGACTCATTCATGCAGTAAAGTCAATAAATAATATTTGACAAAGTGAATTGCAAGAATACAGACACAACGGTAAAATTCGTAACTTTGCTTTTGCCATTCCTAGGATTGCCTCTCGTCTCTCCTCTTAGTCGGCCGAGTTTCTTGTTGGCAGTTTGTGGCGCCCGTTTCCAATGCTCAAGTTCCCAGTAACTCAACACTCTTTTTTTGACTTTGTATCTGTTTCTTTTACTTCTAATAAGTTTCCTGAAAGGAAAAGGAAAGATGCTACTGGGAAAAATCGGGTCTGTGCTGATTGAAGATTCGTGTTCTAGGGCCACTCAATCGAGAAAAAACCAATATGTTTACGTCAGTGTTTCTTAGCATTGGAACAGTTGAACTGATAGTGTTTCCACGTCTTTTCATTATCTAGATAAGTATATAAGACGACTACAATTCCTTTAATAGATTAAAAACTGCATTATACACTATTAGTGCCAGAATTTCTCCGTAGTGATGGATTAGAGTGGGAAGTGGTGAGTAGATATAATTTGCAGCGCCTATGGCTTTCAACCTGTCAGAGGGAGACAGCCTTGGTTCTCCTTTGAATTAATTCCCTCTCATGAGAGAGACCCGAGTTCGCGATTAACCCTCGTAAAAAAATTACGTAACGGTATCGATCCTAATGCGATTCTGACATTAGTGTAGATTTTTATCGTTTCAAAGTCCTATGGGTGCTCTATTTCGATAATCATAGGAAGTGCTTGCAAGAAGTGATCAACGATTTTCCGCACAGTGGCTCCCAGAATTTCTTCCAGTTAGTGGAACCATATCGTGTGCTTTGGTATCTACGTGAAATGGAAGGGCAATCGCATTTTTTGGGGTGTGCGTAAAAAGTGTGCGAAACGCCACTCCCTTTTATTCATTATCAGCTTCTGATGTGAATTCGACATTTATATGAGTCTGAAATGCTTGGAAGCTTCCTTTCTTGATATTAAATTAAAGTGTTGTGATAGGGTTCTTACAAACGTTGAATTGAATTATTGGCGTGGCCTCTAGTTTTATTAATAATATATTTGAAGGAAAATTCTCTTCTCTGATATTCCCTTTGTTGAAGGTGTGTACGAATTTTCAAGGTATTTCCAACAAAGAGATGAATCCCTCTCAACCGATGAGCAAATGAATTCCTCTGCGGGATGTTTTAATACGCTACCAATTTAATTAGTTTTGAAAACCTCTCTTTGTATTTTCCCGTCCGTCTCTTGATTAGCAGATTCTGAGACATCCTTGCCTTATTTTGGTTTTTATTAGGTACTTTGACAATCTCCGGGAATCTCAATTCAGACAGCTTCAAAGGGGCATTTGCGGTGCTCAAGCATTCAAGAGCGGGCTAGCTTAAAAGTCCGTTGCCAGGAATTTAACTTCACTATTCTAGATGTCTTCTTCTATAAGCCTCGCTATAATTGCCAACACCTACTGACTCGGACCTTGACTCTCGGAATCGATAAATACGGTTTCTTTAGTAGTTTCTCATTTAGAGTTGTTTTTTGATGAGGTCATTAATGATCAATGAGAAAAACGCCACTTCCGTCCAGTTGACCTTGAATTCGAGGGTTGTGTGCTGCAGATTCGCCCTAGGTTTTTGTATGTGAAGCCTTAGTTGGGCCATATGGATCTTGGAGCGGGGTCTTTATGAGGGTTCGGGGTATAATTGTGTGAGTGTTTTCCTGATGGCATGAAGACTCCAGGCCTATACAGGAAACAAGTTACATTTGGAAACTAAGAAAGACCCCGGTCTCGGGGTAACCCAGCTGACGGTTTCATTAGAACCTCAATCTGGGGCTTGGCATTTAGGCCCCGTGTCTGTATGGAGAGGGACTTGTATATAGCTACCCTGTATTCTTTTTAATGGATCCATGCATTTACCTGTCCACTTTCGGTGTTCTGATGATATTATCCGTAGTTGCCTTTCTCTTAATAATTGGGCGGAAACGAAATCTCTTCATCTCCGCGATGATGACTGTAAACCGATATTATACTTACTCGGTGGTTCTAAACGTTCTTAAGAGATTGGAAAGCCGTGAAACTTGTGGGCAATTAAGCTAAGTCGATAGAAATGACGAAGGGATGAGAAAGTTCATTGAGGGGTGTGAGAATTGGTATAAAGCGTTGAAAGATGAGTGAGAGAACGGAGATGGAAAATCTAAGTCTTTCCCATCTCCGTGACTTCTCCCACCCCCTCTTTAAAACACTTGTCATTATCTCCTTTCTCTCATCATCTTGTGCGATAAGACGAGCGGATTAAATAAGGAGTGGGAGCCGGCTCATTTATGAACTGGCGTTCTAACAAAAACATCCTGTCTTTTCATTCACGTCTCACATAATCCTGTTAAGAGCGTGAAATTTCGAGTTTGACAAGGTTACGAAGCAATCCCATGTGAGAATTCCGATGACGTGAATCCCATCACACCCCCGTCTTTATAATGTTCATTCGTTACGGAAACCAATGTTTCAATCGAGAAATTCGTTGAAGCCCCCCCCCCCCACATTTTCAGCGTAATTAATTCTTCGATCATCTTTCCATACCTGAAAGTGATGAAATTTTTCCGATTAAATCTGATTGATGATGAGTGATTAAATTTTTTAAAGTTTTTGTTTTAATTTATGACTTTTCCATCACGAAAACTCAAGTTGTCACACCCCCGTCGGCACTGATAATCTGTATATTCCTCCCACCGCTGCTTACTATTCATGTCTGAGCTTTTTTTCTCCCTTTTTAGAAATATTTCGCGTTTACCCACACTATTTGCACGGATTTTTTTTCTTTACAAAATGTGTCTTGAGATGTGACTGTGTACATTTTCTTTTTTTTGTGTGTTTCTTTGTGTTTACTATTACTTTTAGTGTTGTTGATTTAAACAGCTCGTAGTGGTATTACGTTTTCCATAACAGTATGTTTTCATTTTGTTATCTTTCCGTCTCTTTCATATAAAGTATATATTTAGGAATAAAATTGTTTGCGCGAGTTTCTTGGGTTTTACCCTTGATACTAGTCAACTAACAAATTGCGCCCGTGTTTCGATAAAAATTTTAGTCAAGGGAAGAATTAAAATAAATGATTCCATTAACAACATAATTAAAGTGTGGCCAGACATTAAAGAGCCACGAATATTCCGATGATTATTTTTTGCGCCATTGCCACTGGAAAAGCGTTACAATCTATAACACTTTTTATCTTTTTTAAATATTTTTTATTTATTTTTATTAGAGAGCGCTGCTCGCAGTTCCTTGAAAGCATGATCCCACTTTAGCGTACTGAGGTTGAGGTGCATATTCATTGACGTCACTTAAAAACTTAAATTTTCCTACCGACCGCCGAAACATTTTTTGTTTGAGAGGAAGGAACAAAAAACCTTCCGTTTCGACTGCCACAGAAGAGACGTTTAATTCAATGGCGTCCATGAATAAGGACCTTATTCTGAGCCTTAAATATTTACGTATCTGTATAACTTGCAGCACCTGCTGGTAATCAAGATAGTGAGTAATAATGATAGTGCGAGAATCGCCACCTAATCATCTGTTTGGAAACTTGGCGACGATTCCATCTTTCCATCCTCATTGAAACTTTAGATTTGATTGTAAGTGGAACTAGTTACGAAAGTTGTATAATATCCTTTGCAGATAAGAACAACTTTCTGTGTTGCTTAAGACACAATGAACAGCAAATTATAAACTAAAATCGGAGTGTTGTTTGTTGTGAAAAAATTATTTGCCTGTCGAAGCATGCGACGGTTCTTTACATTTTGAGGTTTAGCTGGGTGTACTTATTTGAGTAAGTTTACATCGTAGAACTCCTCCTCAGTGTCTTGTATTGCTGTACTTTTATTATTTCATTCCAAAGCCAAAGCTCATTGATTTCGAAATTCAATCCCGCATAAAAGGTGTCTTCACCGTACAATTTTCATGAGATTGTTAAAGTGAATAGTTTTTTTATTTAATATGTGCAACACGCTCGCACGTTGCACTCGTTTTGCAGTTTCTTCCCTTTTTTACTTTCGTGCTTCAAAGCTCTCCTCTGTGTTCATGAGGATCACGCGTATTCAGAAATACTTAACTCAACTAGAGAAATGAGCATCTTATCTTTTTCAACATTCGTTTGTTTCCGGTACTGCCATATCAATGATGACATGACATCACATGGCGTTGAGGCCATGGAAAGACGGTCATCAATCACACTCATTTGAAGAGTTTCGCTAAATTCGTCAACATTATGTATTTCGACAGTAAGAATAAGAATACAATGTCGTAGTTATTCCGAATGATGATGAAAATTTAAAATCATGTTTCAGGAGAAATAATGTTTTGTGCAATAGGGCACTATGTAGAAAACCACTATAGTTCCCTCTCTATTTCGTTTTAATCACAAATTGATCATACGTAGGAGCTTTTGCGTGTTCCGTTGGCAATGGGAGGCGTAAACAACGGCACAAAGGCCAATACTGAATAAAACTCATCGTTAAAGCAGGGGTTTCCCTCAATCCTTGTTTTCGGAGTAGCTTGAGTGTATGCAAACAGAGCTCTTAAAAATGATATTTCGCGTGTCCAATTGGTACCTCAATTTATTCTTTTTTTTTTATAGAATGGATGAAATTTATAGATTTTTAAATATTTTTATTTGATTGAATCATGTGCCTAAAACTCATAGTGGAAAATGTACACCCAATACAGTCGGTCGATTGATGTCAGCTGTTGTGAAATGAATTCAGACAGAAACTGACTTCTGTATTCCGAGGCAAAAGTCGGGACGTGTTTTACTGGTGAAGCAATTAAATTAATAACTCTAGCAAGGTTGAAGTATTCAACTAATGCGGCCCCGGCCCATTTTCAGACTTATTAACAATTACTTCTTTCTACCCGCAAACCAAGCCATCCACGTCTTGAAACGAAAAAAAATGAATAATGAATGAAAGGTGAAAAACAGTCATTCTTAAATAAATATAAAAAAAGAGAAAGAAAAAACACATCGTGGTTGAATCTGCTTGTTTACCAATTTCAAAAGCTCGATTTGTCAAATGGGAGGAAAGAGATATTTTTTGAAAGTTTTTCTCTCCCTCTCCACAACTCATGTCGGCCACGCCTATTTTGCTCGATCTTGTCGATTTTCTTGTATTGTAGTTTTCACGTGTAGCATATAAAAGACGTAAAAGACAATACGTTTAGTTTCGGAAGATAAGGTTGAAAAACCACAGAGTTTGCCTTTGTAGGTTTAATCGAAATGTGATTTATGTACATACATGTATCAAATGTTGTTACATATTGTTCCATTTAAGGATTCTCAATACTTCCACCAAGTTTAGGTGGCCTACTTCTGCACAATTGAAACCTTTCTGACTCTGCACGTTAAGAGGAAGGGTTGTGATGGCGTCGCTTTTCAAATTACCCTCAGGGCCCCCCTCAAGAGCTGACGCTGTACGCCCGAGGGGGAGGGGGATACATTTTCAATTTCAGTACCGAACCGCAGACAGCAGAATGAGCTTACCCAAACTTTCGAAAATTGATCAAATAACACAATAAGGTCATTTTCACGGAGAAACTCGGCACTCTCGGAACATTTTGTTAGAAATAGTTATGCGCCAATTTTCGTGAAGATATTTCGTTCCCAGACTAAAGAAGTCGAGTGCCGAAGCGGAGGAATTATTTTTCGGGGCCCTCTCACTTTTCTATTAACTTGTTCTGAACTATTTCTACCATCATTTCGACTAATTCAATTACTCTTAGCTCCCTCGTTAATTAACGACGGCGAGTACCTCGTTATGACAGTGTTCAGGGGAGCGCCTTTCTCGTTGAATGACTTATTGACGTGAAAGTTTCTCTTAGTTGCAATACTTTTTTTCCACCCTGGTTCATTCAACTACGGAAATGCCTCTCCACGAACAAAAACATGTAATGAGCTTGAGAATAGGGAGCTTGAGCTTTTCTTTCTTTCTCGGGTGGACTATATGCATTCTTTTTCAACAAGAAGTTATAGTTGGCGTTCACTTCACTCTGATTTATTTCCCCCCACTCAAGCCCTTACAACCGTCCTTTCATTTAATGTCGAATACTCTCTGTGTCAATTTTTAACCGGCTAAACACAGTTAGTATAGGTGGGGGGGGGGGTTATTTTGTAGCGGACACTAACAGTGGGTGGAACCTTTATGAGTTTACGGACAGTGCAACAGATATAACTATAAAAATAATTAAAAAATGCGAAAGTTTCACATTTTCCTTCATGATTGACGATAGCGTGGCTGCCGTCTACTGGGAAATTCGCACGGCCCCCTCCCACCGGAATCATGTTGAGAAACCCACAAACGGATCTTACAAAACCTTTTATTAATTAACTTTAGATGTTTTCTTAACGGACTGAGTTCGATATTAGGGAGTTATTGCATAACCGTCTGACGGTTAACGTTAACGGTTATGTGACGTCATGATAAGCGAAAATTCAAATTTTGAGTTTAAGCGTTAATAGGGAGATTTTGAAATACGTAAAAAAGAAAAACGTTCGCGTCTTTTTGAAATTCCACCTATCAGCTGATCCATACCCTAGCAACCGTCGGACGTTAACGAAGACGTTCATGTTTTTACTTCATTCAAAATCTCACTAATCACAATGTTTAAAGACCAGTATGAGGAGGTGTTTCATTAATTTCTTTGAAGCAATTAAGTGCACACAAACGGCTACGCTTATGTGACGTCACATTATCGTTAACGTTAACCGTCAGACGGTTATGCAATAACTCCCTATTGACTCAACTTTCGTAAATATACACCAAGCAGTCTCACCATCGAGGTGCGATTGACCCAACAATTCTTTTCAGGCCCGGGAATTTCTTTTTCTCAGTCGTGCTGAATATTTTTTTCCCCCAAACAAAAGGCTTGTTTTGAACAGGTGTCGACAGAATTGATGCCATGAAATTCAGTTCGGTTGGTGGAGGGAAAAAGCTAAAAAAGGTGAGAGGGCTTCAAGAAGATTGTTTGTAATTTAGTACATAGAAGGGAAAAGGTCATTAAGCTTGTACTTTTCGGGGGTAGCTGATAGGAGGCGTATCAGGGGAAAAAGGCAATTAGAAAAAAGAATCCGGCGAAGGCAAGAACACTTCAAAAAGGACTAGGACTTTGTGCTTCAGGCAAGGGAGAGGCTCTTGTTTAAAGCTCTGAAAAAGGATATTGGTGTAGCGGGGAAGGGGGGCTCATAACCTTCGGGCTCTATGTAACCCTCGCTTTTAATTTAATAGTACCATTTTTGTCTCTTTATACTGTAGGAATCCACGGAATTTAAACTAGATAAGTTCTTTTTCAGAGAACCTTAGCGATTAGCTCTCGTGAAGTGTCCCCTAGAGTGAAGAAATAAAGCGAAGACGTTTAAAATTAAATTTCCTCCGGGTGCCTCTGATTGATATGTTAATCCCGTTTTTGATTCACTTTTATGTTTTCCTCGGAGGGGAAAAAGTCTCCAATAAAGCCTTCTTTTCCAAGTTAAAATATAAGGGTCGCTAATCACTAGCTCGTATATCTAACCCCTGTAGCACAGGTGCTGCCCTCGTTCCTAGTCGAATTACTTCTGGAGTTGTTTTGTAAGAACCCCTTCCACTAGTTACAACGCAATTACTTTCCCGAATAAAGCTGGCGGAACGGAATTGCTTCGCTATTTAGCTAAGTTTCAAAAGATTGCGGGACGTGTAGGTGGAGAAGAGTTTCGTGATAAATCGTGAAACTAGCTTTTTCAGGGTACGGCCACTTTGCTCACAGAAATGACCCCTAAAACAGAAATTGAGTGAAACCCTGTTTCCACCTGTGTGGATCACTCTTACTAGTTTCCTGAGAATTATTAGTTACGCTCGAAGCGCTTCTCTTGTTGGCTGTTGCACACATCAGCTTGCTCGTCTACCATCTTTTATCTTAAAGTGACGCTATTCGAGATGAATACAAGAGCAATATCGTTAACCTATACCTATCTCCTGAAGTCCTTGTGGTGCCGAATTTGGGGGAAAAAAAGGGAATAAATACAAAGTAAAACGATGAAATAAAAAAATAGTACCTGTTCTATTTTAAGAAATAAAACTTCTGTCTGCTGGCGTCAAAGAGAGAGCTAGAACAAAACTTGTGTTAACAAGCATTAAAAGAAATAATGGTGAAAAACATAGCAACACTTACCTTGTGAAAGGCTAATGAAGTAATGACCTAATATGTCAAAGCCTCAAAAAATAAAAATAAAAATAAAATAAAATAAAATATAATAAAAATAATAATAAATCCATTATTTCATATTTGGAAGTAACAGAGCTTTTCATGATGGTGTTGAGCGATGGAATCTTTCTCAGGCAGACTGGGACAGGTACACAAACTTATTAGAATTTAAATTGTTAGTAAAAGCGCTTAAACTACGAGGGTTAGTGGATAAAGCATGCATTAACCTGTAGCCGTAGGAGCCTACATCGCCTCTCTTCCCTCGTTGAGGTTCGTCAAAAACGGAGGACCGGTTTCGGCTGCTCGCCATCTTCAGCATTTGGTTTCCCAACTGAAACTGAGCGGTGGTCATGTTACCCATTTGTATTTATACCCCCTTTTCCTATTATCTCCTTTCACTTGTATCCCATGTATGTCTGTTTCTGATAAAAAAGTCCGTTATTTTCTGCCTCTTGTTTGGTTGCGTTATGATGTCTCGGTTGTGGTAGCTTTTTGTTTTTTAGCCTCCGGTGAGATGTTTTGGGTCGCTTTTCTTTTTACCTGGTAGATTTCCTTCAGAGGAGTGAAGATAGTATCGGAAGTGGTATTCAGCTGTTTGTTTATTACGTTTCCCTCGAACGTTTTTTGCTTGTAGATCTCGATATTCTCCAATAAGTTTAGTCTTCGTCCTTTTAGTGCATTTCATTCAAAAAATGCACTATTGGTCTCGCCCTGGTGGTCGCACATATGGGTTGTGATACTTTTTTTTCACGTTTCAGAACCCCTAGAACACGAATTCGAGGTCGGTTCGATATATATATGACCCCTCTCTTGTTAGCACGATCACGGTCGCAATTTTTGACTTAGGGCAACCAAATTTGGTCTAAAAATCAATAGCGTTAATATCTCGGTCAACGGGAACGGTGTGAAAGAGGGGTTTGAATTAGTTGAAAATTCGCTACCGCACGGCTGTTGCTGCAATTGCCCCCAAAATTGACTCGAGTAATGAGAAATGAACGCGCTTTCGTATGAGACCCTAGTGAACCAAATCCGTTAATATGGCAGGGGAGTTCTCGGCGGAGGGGAGCTATTAAATTAACGCTCTGCCTTACTGGACCACCCAATTACCAAAAAATTTCATTGACATTGTATTTTGAGCCGTCTCTTTTATTTGATTTGCCTACAGCCTAATAAATCTTGAGTAAAAAATCTTGAGGTGGGCCAAAAAGGGGGGAACAAAAAAATTTTTTTTTTTTAAATTGTTTCGTATTCGAACCAAGGCACTCCGCATTCCGCAATGGTGAAATAGTGACATACCATTTAACCTAATGTAACTGATCTGAAAATTAACGAAATCTGAAAAAAGTTTTGTTCCGACAGGAGCCTGTCGGGAAAAGTGCATTTCATTCATGCGACAATCGAGTCAAACCTCATAAGTTAGAACGATATCAATCAATTATGAATGAAATTTAGGCCGGGATAAAGATTTTAGTTGCAAATAAGTCCTCTAACAAGAGTCCGCCTTCCCTAGACAACCAAACTGACTCTGTTTCATTTTTCATTTTCATAATTTTGTTCCCCCTCAGTTGGTGCCAAAAAAGGGGCCTGCGGTAAAAAGAAACACGATTTTATGATTTTGATTTTCTATACCACGGCCTAAATGTCATTCATAATTGATTGATATCGTTCTAACTTATGAGGTTTGACTCGATTGTCGCATGAATGAAATGCATTTTTCCCGACAGGCTGCTGTCGGAACAAAACTTTTTGTTTATTGTGTGATTTTTCGACCATTTCAAGCCATATTACCCCCCCCCCTTCCAAGCGACCGATTTGGCCCAAATGCAATACCAATCGAGGTCGTACGACTACTAATTTCTTCTACGGGCCAAATCTCGTTCCGATAAATTAATTTCTTCGAGAGTTATCGTGCTAACAAGACCACACGCTTACTTCCACTCCGGGGGCAACACCCCCTCCCCTTCGACTTTTTCAAAAAATTAAAATGGGAATCAAAGGCTACTCTAACATGAAGTATACGTACCGAATATGATGCTTCTAGAATCAACTGGTGATTTATAGTGATTTTTTGACCATTTCAACCCCTATTTTCTCCCCCTCCACCTCGACCGATTTGGCCCAAATGCAATACTGACCGGGGTCTTATGACTACTGATTTTTGTGCCAAAGCGCGTTCCGCTAAATTGATTTCTTCGAGAGTTATCGTGCTAACAAGACCACACGCTTACTTCCACTCTGGGGGCAACACCCCCTCCCCTTCGACTTTTTCAAAAAATTGAAATGGGAATCAAAGGCTACTCTAACATGAAGTATACGTACCGAATATGATGCTTCTAGAATCAACTGGTGATTTATAGTGATTTTTTGACCGTTTAACCCCTATTTTCCCCCCTTCCACCTTGACCGATTTGGCCCAAATGCAATACCGACCGGGGTCTTATGACTACTGATTATTGTGCCAAAGCGCGTTCCGCTAAATTGATTTCTTCGAGAGTTAACGTGCTAACAAGAAAATGGCCATAATATTATATATGTATAATATATAAAGAAATATACTATATATATGTGTGAATCCTGGAGACCACTGAATTCGTGTTCTAGAGGTTCTGAAACGTGAAAAAAACATGACATGACCCATGTTTGCCACCATCACGACGAGACCAATAGTGCATTTTCAGAATGAAATGCACTAAAAAGATGTAAAATAAAGTACAAACAAGAGGGGGAAGACTGTGATGCGGGAAAACTGTGATATTTACCTGTGATAGATTTAATGCCGAAAAAACTGTGGAGTAACTTCCGAACATCTCTGATGAACAAAGAACAACAAAAATTAAATTACAGTTAGACAAGGAATGAATAGAATATAAATACGTAAGTTTCTCGCCAGTCTTCGAACCTTATTGTTGGACTTTGACCCTTTTACTTCTTTCTTATCATTTATTTATTATCTCTGTTTAAATCCTTTTTTTTGTAAACTGTCCTGCGAGGCAGTCGCGTTCTATACTCTGTGGTATCTACTTCTCGTGTTCTCACGGAAAACAGCATTTTGTAGCTAGAAGTTAAGCGTTCGATTCTCAATAAAAGCTTGAGCATCGAATCTTGGTGTTACTCGGTTTGTGTTCAAAATTCCCCAGTCTCACAAACCGAAAACTCGTTCTAACTATGACGAACGTACGCGCTAAAATCTTGATAGCGGCCGGGGCTAGCGACGACAATAAAACTACCGTCTTTTGCATAAAACGATTTCAACTTCTCGGTGGTCAAACGGTCTACGTATTTCCGCCAGACAAGCAGGCCATCGGAAAACACCAACAACTCGCAAAACACCCGATCATCAAGAGCGCATTTAAATCAATCAAAATGAGAGGAAAATTCTGAAACCTGACCATACCGCTTTCAGAAGACCTCCAATTAGAGGTGGGTTAAATAACGGTTAACTGTTATGGCGCAACAGTTAACAATAAAATAACTAACGACCAGTTAATCACGTTAAAAAATAACCGTTGAAAAATAACTGGTCAATTCAAACAGTTTCTTCTCAACGCTCGGAGATGGCGTTATCTATCAACGAGTTAACACTTTCAACAGTTGCGGGAGAAGAACTGTTGTCCCTAGCGGGAACGAAACAAAACAGACCAACCAGTTAATTTTTAACGGTTATTTCGCAACAGTTATTTTTCGTCAACGAACGTTAATTAACGTTTACGAAAAATAACGATAACGCCCATCTCTACCTCCAATCGACCTATCTTGACGAAGAAGGAAATCCCCGTTTCGAAGAAGAGTACCTTGAAGAACTATCAGACAATTCGAAACTTGAAAAGACATCAACGGAGTCCACCCACAAAACACAGAAAAACGAGTCGCCAACTAACGTAAATCCTTACAATCGGTGACAAAGGACCTCGTTCTAAGCAAATTCAACGGGAAAAACGTCAACGCTACAACGTGGATCACAACGCTGGAGATGGAGTGCGTACGCCTTGACATCCCTAAGGAACGCCATTGCGAAGTCATACGCCTGTTCATCGAAGGACCTGTAAACGACTGGTACACCTCAAATCGGGTACTCCTAGGAGACGCGCCCTGGACAACCTGGAAACAATCGTTTCTCGACTATTTCTCCAACAAAGGTTGGTCAAATGATAAAGACACTGATGCGTCAGGTATCCTGCAGTCCGGCATTGATGGCCTCGTAGCTCGGGCGGCAGAGGGGGGGGGCTGACGATTTCTCAAGAGAAATCCTCAGCGCTTCATTTCTGTCGTTTGCGCTCGTCTCACTCACCACCACGGCTATATCTAAATGGTATTGAGATCCCTTATAAGAATGCTCATAAATTCCTGGGCATCACGTCGGATCGAGGCATACGGTAGCGGCAAGCCGTTTACCTCCTGGGTACTGCCGCCAACAAGTCTTATTAAACTGTTTCCTCTCAAAAACAACAAAACCAAATCATTTTCTTCACAGCTACGTGCGATACGAAGATTTACGAAAGTATAGGGTTTTCCCTAGTAGGACGCGCCCATCTCTGGTCCGCACAGAGGAGGCTCTTAGGCTTTTGGATTCTGAGCGACCACCTCTTTTAGAAAATATTGAATTGGGAATATATCCGTGGCTTATCCCAAACGCTAAAGTGGATTTGAGCCTAATTGTTTGGTTGAAATGATTTAAGACCTTTTGTAAAATAAGGCTTTATTTGACAAAATTATGCAATCAGGGTTTTAAATGGGTTTGTAAAGAAAGGTAAACGTAAACAGTAAACATGTGGGAATATTCAATTTCACATCATTCTTCCCTCCTGGTGAATCTTTCGTGACCAAGGTTTACTTGGTGCAGTCTGAAAGGTAAGAAGGTGTCTTTCGTGTCCGTGAACTTCTACGAAGAATTGGTGGAGAGAAATCATGTCGCGGAGTGGAAGGATTTGAGTTATGATCCGATTGAGAATTCAGGTCAATGTTTTGAGGTTCATCGGAATCAGCGTTGTCGTTTTCGGAGCGTGAATTATCGATATCTTTTTGCAATTCCATTGACGTTGTGAGAGGAGCTAGATCTCTAGTCGATACAACCGTTACTCTTCCGTCGTGTAGTTCTACTTGGGCGTACTCTGAGTTTCCTTCAATAAGAGTAGCTTCTTCGACTATAGGATCGTACTTTGAAGCCCTAACATGTTTCTTCAACAGAATCGGTCCCGGCGTTGATAACCAAGACGGCGTTGATGTGCCATTTCCCGTTCTTCTGGCGAATTTAAACATACGTTCGTGGGGTGTCTCGTTTGTTGCTGTGCACAGCAGGGAGCGAATAGAGTGAAGAGCCACACCCAGCACGTCTTCCCAGTGGGTTATTGGTAATCCAGCACTTTTCAAAGCTAGTTGTACAGATTTCCAGATGACCCCATTATAACGTTCTGCTTGTCCGTTTCCTCTTGGGTTATACGGCGTCGTTCTACTAGACGCTATTCCTTGAGAATTTAGATATGCCTTGAATTCGAACGACATGAATGAAGACCCTTGGTCTGAGTGAATGTAGGAAGGTGTTCCAAACAGATGAATTACTGACTCCAGAGCTTTTATCAAAGTGGGAGTTGTCATGTCCGGGCAAGGAATTGCTAGAGGAAACCTTGAATATTCGTCAATTATTGTTAAAATGTATTTATTTCGCGATTTAGAGGGTAAGGGACCTTTAAAATCAATATTGATTCGTTCGAGAGGAGAAGTAGCTTTTATTAAGGTTCCTCTATGTTTGAAAAATGTCGGTTTAATTTCACGACAAATTCGACAATTGGCCACAGTTCGTCGAACTTCCTCGACCGAAAATGGTAATTTTTTTGTTTTTATCCAATGATAGAATCGAGTTATACCAGGATGGCATAGTGTTTCATGGTACTCTTGCAACCTGTCGTGAGAGCGTGTTATGTTGGCGCATATCCGAGAAAACGCGTCTGCGGCTACATTCTCTTTCCCGGGGCGATAAACTATATCGTACGAGAAACAAGATAGCTCCAATCTCCAGCGCATTATCTTCTCGTTTTTAATTTTGCTTGTGTGATTCTTGGAGAATATGAATGAAACTGAGCGTTGATCCGTTATGAGCTGAAAATGTCGTCCAGTTAAGAAGTGCCGCCATTTACGTACAGCCTCTACAATGGCGCATGCTTCTTTTTCTACTGCTGCATATCCTTGCTCTGTTTTAGTTAGCTGGCGAGAGTAGAACGCAACTCGGCGTCCGCTTTGTGACAACGTTGCGGCCAAAGCAAATGACGAAGCGTCCGTTTCGACTGTAAAGGGGAAGTTATAGTCTGTAGCAACGAGAGCAGCATCTACAATGCACTTTTTGAGCTCTTCAAATGCCCTTAGAGGCTCTTCAGTTAAGGGAAATGTACAGTTTACGAGTGGGCGTACTTTTTCGGAAAATCGTTGTACAAACTTCGAATAATGTGAAAACAATCCCATCGTCCGTTTCAAAGAAGCTGTGTTTGTTGGAGGTTTCAAGTTTATTAAATGAGTTAAACGTTCTGGATCCGGTCGTATTGTCTTATTTTTGATTATGTATCCTAAAAGACTTATTTCCGATTGGTTAAAATGGCTTTTCTCAAAATTTATTGTTAAATTGTACTTCTCAGCTATCTCCATGAACTTCTTTAATTTATTGTCGTGATCGGTTCTATCTTTCCCGCATATCGTTACATCATCTAGGTAAGCGAATGCCCCTTCTAGGTTTTCTGTTCGTATGATGTCGTCTATAACCCTTTGAAACGCTGCCACGCCATTTGTGACTCCGAACGGAATACGCTTGAATTGGTACAGCCGTCCGTCAGCTTCAAATGCGGTGTATATTCTGTCTGAGTCCCTAATTGGAATTTGATGGTATGCGCTACGTAGGTCGATGGTACTGAAAATTGAAAATTGCGCTACTTTATTCACTACGTCTTCGAGATTTGGTAGTGGATACGAATCCAACATGGTATACCGATTGATAGTTGTGGAATAATCAATTACCATACGACGTTTATGGTTTGAGTTCGACGTAACTAATACCTGGGCGCGCCACGGGGAGCTGCTTGGTTCGATTATATCTTCCTGCAGAAGTCGTTTTACTTCTTCCCTAATGAAAGTTAGGTCCAAAGGATTATACCTTCTTGCACGTTTGCAACAGCCAGAGCACTGATATTTAAAGGGGACTTTGTTCCTCCGAAAGACATTTGAAGGCTTTCGTGATTCTGGAGAATGTCGTGTCCGATTAACACATCACAGCATAAATCCCGGAGGACATACAGGTAGACTTTGTGGACAAAGTGCCCGGGTAACTGTAATGTCACAGAACATTTGTTTTCGACGGGTGTTTGAGAGGAGGTTGAAGCCATTGAGATTCGTTCTTGACAACGTAGAATTTTCAAATTCAAACTTCGAGCTAGTTGTTCACTCACAAAACTAATTGAACTACCAGTGTCGATAAGAGCAAGGGCTTTGAAATTGTTCAGGAAGACAGGAACAGTAGCTTTCTTCAGAGAAGAGGGAGTGGATGAGCTAGCAACGACCGCTGAGACATGTTTTACCGAAGTTTTTAGAGCAACACGCGGACCCGATCGGCACACCTTGGCAAAATGCCCTAATTTGTTACACTTCGAGCACGTGACGTCCCGAGCTGGGCAACGATCCCTTGTGTGGAAATTGCGACCACAGAAGTAACATGATTTGACATGGATAGTTTTTGTAGAAGACTCTGAAGTTGATGCAACTGCTGGATCCTTCTCAGAAATTTCTGAGGATGGATTTGAAGGATTTTTGTCTATCGATAACGAATTAACGGAATGAATATTGTTGTACATCATTGAATGTTGTTGGACTGGCTCCATTGCTCTAGCTTGATCGACTGCTTCAGTTAAACTTAATGTACTCGTCTCAAGGAGACGCTGTCTAATCTGATTCGACAACAACCCACTGATAAAGGCATCCCTCATAAAATCAGAGCAGTTTTGTTCAGCTGTCACTGCTTTGAATTTACACCTATTAGCAAGAATTTTTAGAGCTTCCACGTACCTTTCGATTGCTTCTCCGGGTTGCTGTCGTCTAGTTTGAAGCTCATGCCTCGCAAATACTTCATTAACTGGCTTGACGTATAGATTTTGTAGTACACTCATTGCGTCCGTGTAGGTTCCGGAATGTCTAATGTATTGGAACACCGTAGGTGATACAAGGTTGTGAAGTATTCTTAGCTTCTGTTCATCGTTCGTTTGGATTGACGCAATTAAGTTTAGAAAGGTGCGATGCCAGTGTTCCCATTCAATCGTCGCTGTCGGTGAACCCGGATCGAGATTTAGTTTGTCTGGTTGAAGGAGACGGTCCATGTCTCCTAGGTAGATGTTCCCAAAATAATTTTGTCAAATAAATTGAAATGATTTAAGACCTTTTGTAAAATAAGGCTTTATTTGACAAAATTATGCAATCAGGGTTTTAAATGGGTTTGTAAAGAAAGGTAAACGTAAACAGTAAACATGTGGGAATATTCAATTTCACATCATTGGTCAAAGGAAGAGCTACCACCACGAGTTTTTCAAGTCAAATTTCACTCAATAATAGAGCGATACACTGGATTCCTGCCCATATTTACTGATGGATCGAAGACTGAACACGGGGCTGGATGTGCCTTTCACATTCCCCACGTTGCCTTTTTCTCCAAGCCGCTTGATGCGACGTCAACTATACTTACTGCTGTGCTATACGCAATATTTTTTGCCCTAGATTTTTGCCTCTCCAATAGGTCAAGTGCGCTAGAGGAACGGAAAGTGCTGATACTAACAGACTCTTACAACTCACTGCACCTCATAAAGGATAAATTCACAAAAAACTTGCTTGCTCAAGCAATTTGTGAAAAAGTGATGAAATTGGCTGACATAGAGCGGAATGTCCACTTTATGTGGATCCCAAGTCATGTAGGAATCCCTGGGAACGAGCAGGCGGACTTACTGGCAAAGCAAGCGTCCCAAGCACACTGCATTGAGACAGTCCCTGTGACCATAGAAGAAACGTATCGCATAGGGCGTAAAATTTGGAGCTCGTGGCAAACAGAATGGGATTGTAGTGGCACACAGTTGCAGCATGTAGTTCCCAAAGTTCGAAACGATCTAACCAGCCCAAAACAGACAAGAAAGGAAAGCATCGTGTTCACAAGACTGTGTATCGGACACACGAGATTAACAAATCTTACTCGAGCTCAGCGACCAGTGTGCCAGAACTGTTTGACCCCCTTGACTGTGGAACACTCTCTGCTGCACTGCCCTTCATATCAAGAAGCCAGAGAAGCCTATAATCTTCCAGAACCTTTTAGGGAAGCTCTGGCCCTAAAAAATGTACAATTAATCATAAACTACCTGAGATCTGTAGAACTTCATCACGAAATTTAACTATTATTACCTGTGATATGACTACGAAATTTAATAAATCTGTGATAATTGTCTTACTGTTGGTCTGTGAGATTTTAAGAGTACGAGTAAACATGATGCGCTTGAAGCCATGAGCGGAGGCTGGCAGACCCAGAACAGAGAATATAGAATGTAATTGAAATACCTACTTGCGTGAAGGTTAATGACCTCAGTAGTCGACGCCTTAAAAAAAATTACGGGCTAATGACCTTTGACGTCGATGCCAAAAAAAATGACATAAAATAATATAATAATAATAATAATAATAATAATAATAATAATAATAATAATAATAATAATAATAATAATAATAATGAAGGAACACACAAAGCGTTAGTGTCTGTTTTTTCAAATTGATGCTCCGTGTTGGGTGGAAGGAGTTGATTGGGTGCACTTTTTTCTGCCTGGCTCAAAGAGTTAATTGAGCAAACTCTGCTAGTTTTCTCCTGAATTAAACTTTTCATTTTTTTCAAAGCCTCTCAACTAAATGAAATGTCTGACGCAATTGATATTTTAATATCCTGCTTCTTGCAACTCCCCATTAAAAGGGGAAGAGCACTCTTCATCCGCACCCTCTGGCCTGATGTCTAAATGAAAACAACTGACCTGTTTTTTCAACGGGTCATGTATTGTTGGTGCGTAGAATTTATTCTTGTTGTCCTTGGAGACAACGGCGGCCTTCTGTCTCCCTATCTGTGTCCAAACGTTCATCTCCTCGAGGTGCTACCTGATTTTAGGAGATTGCCACTTCCATCACGTGTGTCCGATTGAGGCGTAATCCGGATTAGCCTGCAAAAGTTTGACTTCTGTGACAAGAGGGCTGAAGTTGTAAGGACCGGGCGGGTTGCGTGCTTTCCTTTTGGAAATACTTTCCTAGGTTAACTAACCACGCTAGAAGTTTTGGAACGGAGCGGCCATTGCAAAATGCCGTTTCGTGTCGGGTGCAGCTACTTGACGTACACAGCAGTGATCATTGTGAAAATTCTGGTAAACCATGGTCTTACTTTTTGAGACCAATACCAACCTTTCAGATTAGAGGCCGAGGAAAATATTTGTTGTACTCCTCCGTGCTCTTTTTACCACCTCCTTAGCCGCGCCAAACTCCCCCCTCCCCGAATTCACACTGAACTCTTGAACTCTGGATTTGGTGAAAAGTGATCGAAATGAATCAAACTAATTGCTACATTCATTCTATTTTCGGCTATATAATAAAGTTATTTGTGGCTAATTAGTATTGCCCCGTCGGCGCTGATTCTGTTCGACCCTTGCAGAGCTCAACACGCGCACTATTTACGAATTTGAAAGGGTTGGCAGCCTCGAATCGGGTGCTGTGCGCGTCAGCTTGCTAGCAAAATCAAGTAGAAATTATGAGAGGGTTACCTATTCCATGAAATGTTGTTGGTGATAAAACGAAAGCTTTATAAGTGCATGGTAAAACCCACAGGAACAGCTCAAAGAAAATCCTTTCTATTTTACCAGAAAACGGCTGGACCAATTTGTGGTTGACTTGCGTGAGGTTTGTTACAAAAGCTTATAGGGTTCTGAGCTTTTAACAGACTTTAGTCCGTGGGAGCAGTAGAAGAGACTCCTTCAATTTCCAAACCTAAACTACCTCCACACCTATAATTTTGAATGCCAAATGGATACGAGAAGGACACATTAGCAATTGGGTTAAAAGGTTCGAAACCAATCTTTCCTGCGAATGAAGCAAAAAAGCCCCCTTCGAACAGCTGTTTTTGTTTCCGTATTAGAAACCAATTAGTTTTCCATATGTTTGTCTTCGGCAGTCATTTCTTATAGGAAGCTGAGTGCCGTCTTTCGAACTGCATCAAAGTTCGCCTCAGAAGTCCCTTACCCCGATTTCCGTGTGTCACAAAAGGCCAGGTTTTTTTTGTTTCGTGGTTGGTTTCGTGTACTCCGTTCTGTGTATTTCCTGCCGTGGCAGCTGACTGCTGAGTCCAGCTACAATATTTTATTTCATCGTCGCTCTCCTCCTCCCCCTCCACCGGTGTATGACAAGTTAAAAAAAGTAGTTTATTCGTGGTTTGGAAGGTGCCATTATCTAACTTTAACGATTTTATAAGCTGAACATGGAAGACCGCTCTAAAACCCATCTTCCCTTAAATTAGCTCGCCACCCCTTTTGTACAACCCACAAGTGCGAGATTTACAGTTACTGGAAGTACTTTTAAGTAATTAGACCAAAGTTTACCTCCCATTTACCCCTTTTCTCTTGTAAACCTCTCCGTCAATTGTGCTTCACTTTCGTTGAAATATGAAGTCGAAAGGAAAAAGATGCTGGGGGTTGGGTAGTAAATTTCAAATTCGATCAATACCGACAAACGATTATTATTGTTCTTATAAATCATTCTTAACAGAGCTCTTTAATTCAATAAAATAAAGAGCCGCTACTAATTCGCCAATCATTTCGTTAATTAATTTTCCAACTTTTCTCGTATAATTAGTCTTTCAACTTTTCAGTATTTTCTAGGTAGTAAGGATTATGAAAAACTCTGTTTCTAATTAATTTTCCTTGTGTAAAACATTAATTTAGCTTTTATTTTGCTTGAGGGAGCCTATATATGAGAAATTGGCTTCTCCCTTTTCAATTCCTTTGATTTTTATATTTTATAAAGAAGAAGAAGAAGAAGAAGAAGACGAATACAAACTTGTTGCTGAACGGATGAAGAGTTTATAACGTCACTTGGGGAAATCAATTTAATTAATGCCTATGTTAATTACATGGAAATGCAGCTTCTTGGGACTTGATTTCCTGGTAATTAATTCAAGACCAAAATGCTTCTCAAGTTACTTTCAATTCATCTCCTCCTTAGTCGCCGATAAAGCTGGACATTTTCCTGTGCGGTAAGTATTAAAACAATAGCGCAGAATTGCCACTCGAGTAGCAACCTCGTCTATTAAATATTTATTCAGAGTCGTAGCCTTGAAGCCTCGGGTCTATTTCAATATTAACAATTTTCGTCACCGTTCAACTGTATGATGCACCTCGTTTTGATTTTGAATCTCATTTTACCTCCCTAACTCAATACGAAGGGAAGCGCAATGAATTAATATGCCGTGTAAATTCGTCTTCGCCTCTACCTCCTGCTACCTCTACATAATACCTTTGGAATAGGTAGATTTAAACGTGAACGACTCCTTCAACGGTGGCCTACATCCGGTATTCGCCTACCACGGTCAGAGAATATCGAGGGGAAAGAAGTTGGGTGTATGGGGGGGAGGAGCCACGTGGAAAATTGGCAAAAGGAATGCAGAAGTGATGGTTATTCAAATTATTTCTCCTTTCCCCTTTGCGGATGAATTTGAAATTATAATTTCAGACTCTTGATTAGCGGAGTTTCTTCATGCTTTCTTAATGAACGGGTTCCTTGTTACATGAAGATTCCCTCTTCCTTTCATCCTACAGCGTTCACGAAAACAACTGCTTAATAGGAGCAGGTTATCACGGTATGCTATACATGTTTTTATTATTTTGCTTCCTCGAATACCGAAGATATGGGTAGCTATGTGATCGTTTCTCGAGGTGAAAAAATTTTTGGTCTCCGATTTCAAAAATTCCACTTGCCTTTTGCGTTTCAGAGCTATCTGAACAACTTTGGTTCCGTATCTGTCTGTCTGTAAGTCTGTGTGTCCGTACACTTTATACGAACGCGCACATCTCCTGAAGTATAGCCAACCGATTTTGATGAAATTTTCGTGGTACACGTAGGTTAGGCTACAGATGGTCCCATTTCAATTTGAGTTGAATCGGTCCAATAGGAGGGGCTCCAGGGGGGCAGTGTACACTTCTGACCAACGCTCATATCTCTTAGAATGGGCAACCGAGCTTGACGAAATATTCATTATGAACTTTGGTTGAGCCACATTTGGACCCCTTTTAAATTTGAATAAAATCGGTCCAGTTGGAGAGGCTCCAGGGGGGGGGGGGCGTTTACACTTCTCACCAACGCACATATCTCCTAGAAGAGGCAACTTATCTTCGCGAAGTATTCATGATAAACGTAGGTTAGACTGTAGATGGTCCGATTCGAATCTGAATTAAATTGGTCCAATATGCGAGGCTGCTTGGGAGGGGTGGGGGAACTTCCCACAAATGCACACATTTACTAAAAGAGGTAACTTTATGAAATATTCATGATGAACGTAGGATAGGCCGTAGATGATCCCATTTTGAATTTAACCGGTCCAAGTGGAGGAGGTCTAGAGTGCCTCTTACAAATAGCGGTGGGAGGGGCTTGTGGCCTTCCCACCAACATACATATCTCTTGACAAAGTCTAAGTATGGGTAAATATTGAGGAGTAGTTGTACAAGATATGTATAAGTCATATTTTTTTTTTTTTTTTTTTTTTTTTTTTTTTTTTTTTTATAGCCACAAAATCACATAAAATGCGGCAGGCTCACGGACCCGGAGGCCAGCGTGAATGCGAATGAGTGCATTTCTTGCCATTTTTTTGTTGGAAAGTTTGATTATAAACAGGCGAAATCCGTGAAGTTGGCCTTTTTAGTAAGACATCCCACGAAATTAGTTTCTCTGACGTTCAAGATTAGCCAACATTTTGTTATCGAATTATCTAAACTACTTTTGGTTGATTTGTCTCCTTGATAAGAGCTCAATTGCTGCCCCTGGCGGAGTGGCGAGTGCTGCCTTGGAGAAAATGCCTCTCCTACCCCCCTCCCACACCCAATAGATCCGGTCCTGTTCAATGAGAACACGTTACTCGAGGAAGCATTGTGTTACACGATTAGCAGACGTTTTTCTAAGTATTATTGGTATTATCGCCCCTTCCCAACTGTTTTAGTAAATGGTTCAACAAATTTATTCAACCTTGACACATCCCGCACGTAAATTTTTCTTTTTCGCAAAAAAGTTGTCACCCTTTGAAAGTAAATCCTTAACAATAAGTTGAAGGGGTGAACAAATTTATCCCTTCAGTAAAAAAAGATCCAGAAAAAGGTAAAAGTTTGGAAACTGGAAGAAAAGTTTTAAGTAGAAAGCCCATAGCCTCTAAAGGGCAAGGGAGCTTGGAAGGAAAAAAAAGAGAGACGTAGCTGATTCTGCTCGTTCACTCGATTTTTCGAACGATCCTTAACTGTTAAATAATCGTTGCATTGCGAGGAACGTGGAAGCTCCCGTCATTCATTTTTAAAGAGTTTCCCATCTCCGACAGCTGTGGATCTTATGACAACACCACCCATTACCAACGTCTAGTGTGCTCTGCGTTGATCATTTGTTTAAATAAATTAAAAAAAAAAAAATACACGAAACAAAAATCAAAGCGGATGTGTGTAAAGAGGAATGTAATGCGGGTAAGGCATTACTAAGGTAACAAGATTGTTCGAAGGCCTCTGGGTAGGCAAACATAACTAAATAAACACTGAGCTATAAGGCACCAGTTAGATATGCAAATTAGTTTAGCATTTTGATTAGACTGGCCGTGTGTTCTCTGAGGTCCGGAGGCCCTCTCCCGAATGCATGAAAATATGTATTACTGGGGAAAACAGCTGTGTGATTATACATATTTTGTCCCTTTCTTTATTTCCTTCATGTTTCCCGCTTCATCCTGGCAAGAACTAATACAAGTTAGAGTGACAGCGCATAACCCTTTTCTGGCCGAAATTAACTACGAGCCCTTGGTATGGTAATGAATCAATTAGCAGACAGACATCAATCAAAACAAGCTGACGCAAGAAAATCATTTTAAAAAACACGTTCCATCATTAAAAACACTTGACTCGGATTCCTTTATTTACTTAATGTAACCTCCTCCGCCCCATCAACCCGGCCACACTTTCCATTTAGGCGCATTTCCTAATGATAAATTGATGAACCCTCTTCTCTTTTCCATGCTCTTCACAGCCATTTCTTCAGCTATGCTTTTCACGTAACGTTTTAGCTTCAACAAAGAGGCACTGAGGGAACTGGAGGCGGTGGTGTGGAGTTGGAGGACTTCACATGTTTCTCTTTGCGTTGCGACCATTATTTTTTATTAAACTGAGGAGCGAACGTGACAGCACAACGTGGACGTGACGGCCTTTTCTGACCTCTGTGTGATGAGTTATATCCCTCGTCCTTCTTAATTTTCCCCTGATGTGAGAACGACTTTCGGAAAAAGTTTTGTTGTTGTTTTTGTCGTCGTCTTTTTTCCAAGGAGAGGAGACCACTCGCAGTATTTGTTTGGGACGACTCATTGTCTGTCCAACTTCCTTATTTGAGTGGGTCGATGTGAGCATGCCTTGGATAAGGGTGACCTAATGTCCAAGTTTACTATTCGACAGGATAAGGCATGAATCCTGCGCAAACTGTTTTTATAAATTGAAAGGGTTCGCGTCATGGTGGACTACTATTGTTATTTTGCTTCCAGAATTGCCAAAGTTGCGTTTGTGGGTAGGGGAGTTTTTAATTTTCAATGCATTAGTAAATGTTGTTCTCGTTTTATGTAAATAATTGTATTATCACCCGTTTTCCATTTTTACTTGATGAAATTTCTCTCATTGCACTGTGTTCCAACCACTACAATTATTACACCCCTCCCCACCACTTTCACCCATCATGAAATGACCACATCCCCTCACCTTCCAGAGGGGGGGGGGGCTTATACCCCAGATGCTGTTGTTGAAAAGGAAAACATGAACAGAAATGAGAGATGTTCTTCATTAAACTCTTGACAGGTCTCTCCCTCCAAAACTACCCCTAATCCTCCCAGCATCCATAACCTTTCTTTATTAATACTCTTGGCTTCTTTCATACGCGTGCGCGAAAGGGGTTCCAAGAGCCGGATTTATGGCCATCGGGGAAAAATAGCACGTTCTGAAACTACTAAGGTAGAGGGACTTGAAAAATAGCGTATACTTTGAGACGCTATTAACGTCTCCCGTCAGTCAATCTTTCGACTTCGATGATCGCTGATATAGCAAATAGAGAGGATGAATAGGGTTTAGATACAAAAACTCTTTTGGAGTGCCCCCCGAGACAGCCTATTCAAGCAAAACACTAGCAATTTTGCCCTCAGAGCCTGAGGCCCCTTTTACACAGTAGGAGAAAAAAGCGTCTCGTTTTTTTCCCCAATGTGAAATGCCCCATCATAAGAGTCCTATGTGTTTTGCAAGTTTCGGACGCTCACGCTCTCGTCGGCGTCTTTTTCTTCTAGTGTGAAAGAGGCCCGATTCGTTTGGCTATCATCAATAACGTGGTTTTTAGCTCAGAAAAAGCAAAGTTGACTAGATAACTGACGTAAAAAGTGACTTTTTGACTTTGCTTCGATACCAGACGCTATTTTTAAGGAGCTGTAGGTCAAACATGGTATCTTTTGCGATAGAGACCGACTTTTCAGATTCGTGACCGAGACTGCTCAATTCTCGTGCTACGCTATTCGCATGGTCGCTATTTGCTTTCTGTGTTTTCTGCTCAAAAAGTGGAATTTCGGTGGATGGTATACCCACAATCGTCTGTTTAAGGTCTTGTGAAGCTGACTTCTCACCAAAGAAGTTATGGCATTTTCATTAAAAAGTCTGGTCGGGCGTGGGAGGGGGTGTAACGTGATTTCAAAGTGATTGAAGAAGGGGCTTGCGAAGGGCTGCCCACCCTTCGGTCTATAGGGCCCAGCCTTCGTCCATGTTGAACTCTCTACAGTCTACATGTACAGCACAATGGTTTTTATTCATCCTACGCGATCGTCTTATTTTTTAAGGTCATTTTTTAATCTATGAACGACGAACGGACTTAACTCTGGTGCTGCTAGGAGGTTGAACGTTGAATATCGGATGTAATTTTTTTATTTTTTAAACGAGATTCTGGGGTTACGGAAAAGTATCAATCAATAAGTCTATTTGTGGAAATGAGATGAGTTTTTACTAGGGATAAACTTTTTCAGCAGAGGGAGCTCATTTTATTCGATTATCTGAGCTTTCGTTAAAAGGAAAAAAAACTTGTGTCTCCTTTCCCAAAAAATCGCTTTTGATGACATTCCGTGTCTGGATAGCAAATATACGAGTACTATAACAAAAAAACTGAAAATGTGTCGCTTTCTTCAGAAAACTAACGTTTTGACCATAATTCTTAATTGATACACCATGAAATGATAGGTGTAAAAAGTGATGCAGCTGAAAATTAATTGTTTATCCGTTCGTGGGCTAAAGGCCTTAAATGCTACGGTTTCAGGGTAGGGAGAGGGAGTACCCTCATATTTACCTCTGACGGAATATTTAACCTGGCTGCTCCATCGTGGCAAGCGGAAGCCCCGCTGTTTCTGCTGAAAGGTTGACTTAGTCTTCTTATCGCCTTATATACTTATTATCTATTTATTAAAATTATCCTTGATTAGTTGTGTTCTGATCGTGTGAGCTCTACAATTTCATGCTTGTTTTTTTCGCAATCTTATTAATTCAACACGAGCAATCTTATTAATTACAGTGAAAGTGATGAGTTTTCCGGGACTTGTACCACCCGGCTGTGGAACAGGCGCGGACAAAACTCGAACCGTTGAAGCCTAGGGTGAAAGTAAGAACTCTCGCCAGGCATTTAATTTTAATACTTTTTGACCGTAGAAAACATAGCGTTCTATACACGAGGGGATATTCGGTCATTCCCTGATCTCGTTGATGTGAAGAAATGCCCCCTGTATCCTCCTCGCATCAAAATATACTAATGAGCGCCCACACTTCAAGTTCACCATCCCCGCCTATTTGGTAGAGAGAGAGAGAGAGAGAGAGAGAATGATGGAGATAAAAATTTTTGAAAAACATATTATTGAAAAACATACAATTAGTTTGCTGGTGCCTTCTTCCTTTCCGTTTCTCAGCAATAAATTCTGAAAGGAAAACCCCCTGAAGACTTATAGCCCCGTCGCCCGACCGTTCGAAGAGGTTAAGGGGTTTTGAATTGGTGAGGAGGGGGGGCGATATTGTTTTGCTACTACCAACTAGGTATAACGTTGAAGAAAATAAATCCCATTTTTCTATATATTTTGTTGTGTACAAATTGAAATTGTGAGGCTTGAAGTTGTGACAGTCCAAAAAAAAAAAGGAAAAAGACGGTATAGAGCAAGAAATAGGCTAGTTAAAATCAGAGATAAAAATGTTGGCGTCAGAAAATCGAATTCTGCGAAAGAACCTCCATTGAAAGCTTGAACGGTGAGAAATTCGAGTTTAAATCCTGAATCGAGGAACTTACCAGCAATTTTGCTACTGTTAATGCAGCGCTAAGCTGCTGTATGGAGCTTAGCTCGCCGGACTGATTGAAAAAGAAAATAAACTAATGCTCCGTTAGAGTTCAATTCCATAATCCTCGACCTCTGAATCCTAGTTAGTTCGGTCGTTTAAAACAAAGCAAAATAAAGAGGAATGCCCCGTTACAATTTATTGTCATCGAGGTTACTTTTTTTTTTTGTACCCGAGCTAAATTTTGTGTAATCTTTAGTGCAATGAATTCGATAAATGTGATGCATCGGAGACTCATTTTATGGAATACTTTCCTTGTACGCAAAGGGCAGTCTCTATAATGTTAGCTATTGTTGTCAGTAGTGTATCCAAGGGAGAGAGAGGATACAAGAGTCTCGTTTTATTTAAATATTTACTCGGGGAGAGTCTTTCATTCTCTTCCTCTCGGAGTATTAAAATAAGCAGTTTTGTGTGGTTTCCTTGCTCATTACACAAAGACGTTTTCTTCTGTTGAGCCTTTTGATAGAACTCCCTTGTGCAAATAGATTAGGAATACCTCGAGTTATGTAAATATTGATGCTTTGAGAAGGAAGTTTCAGTATATTTTTTTCTTTTCCTCGGCCAGTTTTTGGTTCATTTTTTTATTTATTAGCTTGATGTTAACATCATACTCGTGTTCGAATTAAAGGCGTTTCTTTCTACTACTTCTACCAAACTCGTTAACGCTATTCCTGTACGAATACCGAAATAACGTGGATTCTCCTTGATATCTCAAGAATGACAGGTATTTCTCTTTCGACAAGGTTCTTCTATCCGAGAAGGTGGCCAGGCATGCCTTCTCTGAAGGAGCACGGGCAATCCAAAATATTTCTTCGTGGTTCTTTGCTTGAAAGAGAATTTGATATTTTATAGCTGAGATTGTGAGCCCTATTCGCGGGAATCTTTGAAATAGAGAATACAGGTGCTAATGCTTGTTCTATATGAAAATAATTCGTCGTAATGAAATTCAATTTGTTTTTCAATTCGGTTAGTTACAAGCTTGATTAATGGCCACACGTTGGCTTGGTCTCGGACCAATTATTATTTACTATCTAACAGCACAAGTAAAACAGCAAGTGGTTGTAACGAAACTAACAGGCTAATTGAGTAATTCTTTAGACAGACACATTTACAGAAAATGTATCAATTCCATTTGGAAAAATAACGATGGATTAAGGCAGTGAAATATTACCTCAGTGCTAACAAACGAGCCCAGTGCTCTTGTTTGTCGAGTAGATCAAATTTATCTCCTTTAAAAGCGAGAGAGAGAGATAGAAAGAGTGAGTGAGTGAGTGAGTGAGAGCGAGAAAATCGCCAAACTTGATATCTTGGAACAACTTAATCGCCATGCATTTTTCCCTTCTGAGCCTCTGATGAATGATAGTTACCATAGTTCAGGGAGGTGACGAAGATGACACTGCTGAGTGCTTCATTTAGCTCCCTTCCCTTCCCCATAACGATGGACAGAACTTGAGTCTTTAATAGCGCTTTAAATCGGTCCAACCCGCAATGATTGCTTCCATGAATGTGTGAGGGGTCAAACCGATCAGGTGCGGTTGAGTCAGGACGGACAGCTTGGCCTAGGCAAGGAACCCAACGCTCATTAACTGTAAAACTTAATTATTAATCTATTTATAACTTACATACGAAGGGGTGTATGCATATTTGAAATAAAAATGTAATCACGAACGCGTGATACGGCATGTCGACCAAAAACCTCCAACCCCAGTGTTTAACTTGTCTGTCGGTGCGTCCGGAATCTGAAAGGCGGTACGCGTTAATGATCGGTAAACGGTTCGACTACGGAAATACACAAAAGGGCTGTAATAACGTCAATTTACTCACGCAAGAACAAATAAACGGAACTCGAACGGTATTAACATGGAAATACTACTTATTCATCTTCGTACTTGTAAAAGGTTTAACTCACATGGAGGTGGTCTGGTGGGGTTCTACTCTCTTTCATACTCATCCCTCTCAACGTGATGGCGTCAAAAATTCACAATGACATCACAAAATCATATATCACAATACGCCCTCCTTATTTATTTTTTTTTTTTACAACAAATATAACTTATTCTGCGTCTACAAGAGAGAGAGAGAGAAACAAAATAAAATAGCAAAAACAAACACGTTAAATCAGAAAATTGATCGAGTAACCACCTTAAAACAAAATTATTCGTTCACAATTGTTATTAAATATGTAGCATCCCTTGAAACCTGTAAAAATAAATAAAACAAAGTACAACGAGAAGATTTAAAAAATATTAACTTACATGATGAAAGAATGAATACACCGGAAAATAAAAACCTCCCTATATTCAAAACTTACGGCTCCCTTCAACTATAAATCCACACTCCATAGGATAGACCTAACCTTCAATGACCTGTTACTCTTCATAAGTAAGTATAAAATCATAGTTTAACACACAATAACAAAAACACATCATATCAGCATCATTTTCTAAAAAAAATAAAACAAAAGTAAAATAAATAAGTAAATAACAAATAATAATAATAAAAACGTAAATAAGTAAATAAAGTAAAATAAAATAAAATAAAAGTAAAAAGATATACATGCAAACCAACGGCGGCTAATGGCTCTAGCTAGCATAAGCCAAAAAATCAAATAAAATTATGGTTGGCAAAATCATGTCGGTTTAAAAATATATACATAAAATTAGGGAAATTGAATACAGAAGACTTTCATGTCAGCACAAACCTCTGTCTCTGTCTTTTTGGTCCGTCCATTTTTTGATTATCGTCATTATTTTCGCAAGGAAAAGATACTTTACAAGAAGCGTACATTACTTCTGGTATAGCCACCTCGGGTGGAATTTCACAGGATGGATCAGGTAATCCATTCCGCTCACTCTCTAATTCGACATGATGTGTCGAAGCACTTGGCATTTGAGTCTTCTCACGAATGATAGATACAGGTTAACTGGGGAAAGAAGGTAGATGAGGTTGAATTTGGTAATCGGTCGGGAAATTAACCAATGTTTCCTGTGAATCGCCAGAGAACCACAAAAGCTGATCGTAATGCCTTTTCCACACAATAGGAGATCCCAAAACTTTACAATAGCAAATTCAACGACAAAGGTTTTTATTAATTTGAACTTTACACCATTTTTCTCCAGAACTTGAGTAATTTCTCGCCAAAGCAATGTCCCTTTCTTTAAACTCTAATTTTCGATTGCCCCTAAAATTGGCGGCTTGTTTTTCTGCCTTGCCGTCAGTACTGGGATTACTTATTCCTGGCAACTCTCCCTATCATACGTTTGGCGGGTTCCACGCCCGTTGTCGAATGTAGCGTGTTTCTATGCATAAATAAGTACCGATTTAAAATAAAATGAGAAGTTTGATGTATCTGATCCTTCAAAGCCTTAAGTAAACCCATTTTACAAGACTCAAGAGTGTTTTCCGCTGCCCCATTTCCCGCAGGACGGAAGGGAGGGGGGGTGCAATAACTTTATCCCTTGGGCTTCGCAAAAAGTTCTAAACTCTACCGAAGAAAAATACGAGGCATTGTCTGAGACAATGATCTTAGGTAATCCAAAACGAATGAAAAATTCCTGTAAAAAAGAAATCGTGGTAGAACTATCGACCCGCGTCGTTTCGAACACTTCAGGCCATTTAGAAAACGCGTCTGTAATGATATAATAATTTTTCCCTGTACAAGGACCAAAATAGTCAATATTAATCCGAGCTAACGGCTCTTGGATCTCCCGTTATTTACACAAAAGCACTTTTTTCCGGTAAAGGTCATAACGGAATACAACGAACGGAATACAAATGGCACAAGACTTACTCACCGACTCAATGTCTTTATCGAGCCCTGGCCACCAAAAATACGCTCTGGAAAGTTCCTTCATTTTAGACACATCCATATGGGTTGTGTGCAAGTCTTTTAATAATTGAGGCCGTAAACTTCCCGGGATGATGGCTCTAAATCCCCACAAAAGAATTCCGTCGTCTTCATACAGCTATGATTGACGAGTAATAAACGGTTTTAATTCATCGGCATTATGATTTTGTGGCCAATCTTTTCGACAAAAATAAACAATTTTTTGTAACAGAGTGTCTTTTTTAGTTAATAACATTAACCTCTATAACATTAACCTCTGCATAACATTAACCTCTATCTAACTATTTTTTAAAATACTTGAATCAATAAGTGGAGTTTCTGCCAAAAAATCAACATACTCACTAACACCCTCACTTGGTTCCGGGCTGTCGAAAGGTAGTAGTGAAAGGGAATCCGCAATAACGTTCTCGCTGCCTTTAATATGCTTAAACTTGTAATTAAATTCCGATAAATATGATGCACACCGTTGTATGCGACCCGCCGCCATTTTCGGTAATTGAGCCCTTTCGCCGAAAATGGCGTCCAAGGCCTTATGGTCTGAAACCATTTCGAAAGGACACCCTGCCAAATATTGATAACATTTCTTGACACCCCAAAATAGAGCTAACGCTTCTTTATGAATTGCTGAGTAATTTTTCGCAGCCGTGTTGTAGGTCCGTGTTGTAGGGTCAAATATGACAGAAAACCCCCCAACCCAGAATTCAAAATAACCTCTACTCCAGACAAGCCATTTGAAAAATTGCAAATGGATATTCTTTTTTATAACGACGCTCTCTTATTAACCCTTGAGATTGATTGCTTCTCAAAAAAATTATTCGCATATAAACTCAATTACAAAAAAAATGCAGTTGAAATAGTTAACAAATTGAAGGCATATTTCGGTACTTTCCCAGCGCCCCTAGAAATTCAAGCAGACAATGGAGCCGAATTTGTAAATAACTCAGTTAAAAATTTCGTCGAATACAATAACATTAACCTCTATCTAACAACACCTACTAATTATGACAACTCAAACGGATTAATTAACAGAGCACACTCCACTCGTATAGAAATCATGAATGTTATAAGAACCGAAAACAAAGACATATCCATGACAAATTTACTACACCTAGCCCTCAACGCATGTAATAACACTCCACTCTAAAACTCACCCCTAACGAAATAACGTTTGGCATAACTATTCCCACCGAACATAATACAAAATTTATAATGGAACAGAAAACTAACGAATTTCATAAAGAAAAACATCTTATTAACAAGGCGATAAAAGAAATTATTGAAAAAGAGAAGAAAGACAGAACCTCTCAACTTAATAAAACTCGTGAAAAAATTGATATTCCCGAAGGTGACGTATATATCAAAACTTACGTTAGGAATAAGGCTAAAAATAAGTATAAGAAAGCACATTACAATAAAGAAGAGAATGAAATAAAGATAGGCAAGAAAAAGGGTAAAGTTCACCCAAACCAAATTAAAAGACCAAAAAAATGGGAACAACATACCGACCAAAGTATTTTATTTCAGAGCAAAAATGAAGACCCTAATGAATCTCGTAATCGTGATTCTCCTCAGCCAGGAACAAGTTCAAACGTTTAAAATTACCGACCTATCTCAGTGACCTGGTGCCTTATTCAGAAACGCCGGAAAAAATGCCGCAAGCGGGATCCAAGGACTCCGAATAAGAAATAACATTATCCCGCCCTAGCAACCACAATTTGTGGCATTTTTCCCGACGTTTCTGAATAGAGCCCCAGGAGTTATACCCATTAAAATTCAAAATTATTATATTTTAAAAGATTATTTCACTTACGATCAATCTAACTTCTCTTCAAGAAGAATTAAATTTTATTTCTCAGACCCTTAATGCGACGATAACAGTTAAGAGAAGAGAGAATCATAATATGATTATGATATTATGTTGATGTATTGAAAGAGCAGACGCTTGTAGCCCAACAAAATTTGTTTAAGTCCCACGAAGAGTACGCTCAAGATAAGTTGAACCGTATCGTTTCTAATACCGCTCACCCCATAAATTATTCTTATTTAATATGGGGAGCTCAATAATATTAAGGGGGAGTTGTACATGTGATTCCTCGACCCCCCTCCAATCGTACCTCGCCTACTCCGCGTTACGGAAATTACCGCAGTATTTCTGCACCAATCGTGGACTTCAAGGGCTCATTTTTTCCGCACTCAGATATTCCGCACAAGCGCACGATCTTCCTTTTTCATATTTCATCCCTAAAATAACTGTAAAACGCACCCAAACTTTTACCTTGAAAATTCACACTCTTTCGACGACTTATTTAGGAAAGCAAGATCGTACGCTTGTGCGGAATTTCCTGAAGATTTAAAGGAGCCCTTGAAGTCCACGATTGGTGCAGAAATACGGCGGTAATTTCCGTAACGCAGAGTAGGCGAGGTATGATTGGAGGGGGGACGAGGAAACACATGTACAACTCCCCCTTAAGGTCTTTCTTTAAGGTAATTTTCTGATCACTTTTGTCAGTCATAGTGTACTTTAATTTAAATTGTTCATTATTAGCTATCATTGTATGGGTTTCAAAATTTAACTTAATGTTTAGATCTTTCCTTGTTTCATACCCTCGTATTGGAAAAGGGGAATAAATACATTTTAATCCACGCATCGATATCAAAGTAATGCTTTAGGTTTGTTAATATAGAATATTCGTAGCCTTCTTTTTCACCTGCCGTGGTGCTAACAATAAAATGTTCTTTGAATTTAGGAATTTTTGCAGTAATTATCTCAGGGTGGATATAATTTTTTGCTGAGCCGGTGTTAATTAGTCATTTTAGATCAAATTTGTCTTGGGCGTACGGTAGGGACTTACCTACGAAGTTAATTTCTAATTTTGGCACATTTCTGTCGGGATTACGCAGTTTATTTGACCACTGCCATTGAGAAAAGGCTGGTTCATCATTTGACTTGACTTGTTCTTCGAAGGGGTTGCCTTGATTTTGGGGATTCGGATCAAATCGATAACTTTGAGAATTTAAAAATCTTGATAATTTTCGCTAGGTGGTTGACCTGACGAGGAGGCAAAATTTTTATATTCTTGAGGACAGTATTGATTTTGACTGGCCGGATTGCTTAAATAATTAAATTCATGTGCTGGAGAATAATTTCTTCGATTGGGGTTGCTATTTTGCGTTCTCATCGATACAGTGCTTTGGCCTACATAATTTCTTTGTTGTGGATTTTGATAATTTTGAGGAAAGGATTGGAATTGTCTCTGCTGCTGAAAAGCTTGGGGATTTTGAAATTGTCTTAGTTGTTGTTGTTGTTGTTGTTGAAAAGCTCGGGGTATTTGAAAATGAAAATTTTGGGGGTTTTGGAATTGCCTTTGTTGTTGAAAAGCTTGAGGGGCAAAATTTCGTTGATTAAATTGTGGGTTAGTATTGTTGTATATACCGTTGTTACTAAACTTCTTATTGTTGAAATTATCATTTTGAGTGAAATTCGATTCAAATGTTCGGTAATAAAAATACATTTTGTGTTCCAGACATTTCTGAATTCCATCAAATTTTCGGGATTGAATGTTATTATGTGATTGGTCAGTTGCCAAGGTAGGGTGGAGTACAAATGATGGATAATTTCTTTTTCAGTCGTTTCCATAATTAAATAAAAAATATCTCCATCTATTCCTAGTTTAGCGAAAATTACATGTCTTATACCTTCCAAACGGTTTAGGTATTCCGCTGGAGTTTCTTTAGGAAAAGGTTTAGCTTGTTAAATTTAGAATTTTAGAGATTCTAATGTTCTTGAATCTGCAAAATTTGATTTTAGAAGTTGACGTAACGCAGGTACAGTATTTACTTCCCGAGTAAGGATTAAGGATTGTGCAGATCCCGTTAATTTCTATTTAACTTTACTTAAAAGAAGAGCGTGATTTTGCGCTCTCTCAGCGTTGTCATTGGCACATAGCGCGTTAAGAATGTTTGTTACTGCCGAAAGAAAACATACAAGTTCCGTAGGGTTTCCGTCATACAACGGTAAATGATCATAATCTTCTCTACGAATTTGCCTATTAACTGCCATTTTTATTAAAAGAGAAAGTTTATTTCTACGCTTAGAGCTAAGTATAAACAAAGAAACTTACAACTACGGTCGAGTCGACAGACGATGCTATGGGGAAGACGGTGACGGGGGATTGACCACCTTACTGTCTTTGACCTGCGATGCGTTGAACTTGGGAGAAAACGACTGGGGAATCGACCACAGCTTTCTTTCTCAATTGAATGTGCAATAGTTCGTTAGTAAAGTTGTTGATTCTCGAGGTCTTTTCGGGAATCGGAGTCTGTTTTCGAGCGAGAAGGCCCAAGATTTTCGAAGGTGGATGTTCGAAAATTGTTGTTCTTGACTGACTTTGATGAAAGTGGGACAATCGGTCACACTTCGCTTCAAATTAGGTTTCCGAAAATGGTGAGACAAATAGTTGTACCTCATCAAACGCGAGAAAAATTGGTGGGACAACTGGTCACACTTGTTGAAGCACGCGTTTTTTGATTTTTTTTTTTCGGAAAACGGTGGGATAAATGATCACGCCGTATCACTAATTTGCACTTAGTCAGTTCCTGCAGTCGGGCGCCAGTTAAATGAGTTACCTCGCGAATACAGTTTTTAAAAAGAAAACTTTATTTTATCAACACAAAGACACAACTTTACATTACCCGTTACCTCTATCGACTAACTTACTTTTCATTTTCCTTAGCTATTTATCCCTCTATAATTAGCTGATCAAGTCATTTCGCACGGGTTTCCTATTCTAATAAGAGCAGGGGAATTTCTCTCATAACTTTCGTCGCCATATAATTTAGTAACGTCTATGTACTCACGCAAGTACAAATAAACGGAACTCAAACGGTATTAACATGGAAATACTACTTATTCATCTTCGTACTTGTAAAATGTTTAACTCACATGGAGGTGGTCTGGTGGGGTTCTACTCTCTCTCATACTCAACCACCTCAACGTGATGGTGTCACGAATTCACAATGACATCACAAAATCATATATCTTAAGGATTTACGTGATTTCGCGAGATGAAAAATTACTCCAGCCTCGGGGAGTGGCAAGACTGGCACAGCCGAAAATAAACGAAACAAGAAACATCCACGTGGAAACAAGATCGGCAATCCCGAGGTGGAGAGAACTATGGGCAGGAGAGATTAAAGAAAGAAGACGCTGAGATCGGCCATTTTTCCGCACACCCGGAGCCCGAGCAGAAGTCTTGTCGGACGGAGGAACAAACTGTGGAAGCCCAAGAAGCTGGAGTAGAGCACACGGTAAGCCACCAACCACACCACCTAGCCAAGTTAAAAAGGGACTTACCCAAGCATTGAAAACCAGACGCGCCAACAGTGGAGGAACAACTAGAGGAAGCCGCCACGCCTTTCGAGGGGCATCCGGGGGACGACGTATAACAAGAACAAAGGCGCGAGGTACATGCTGAGAAAGTGACGAGGGAGGCCACAGCTCCAATAACTCGTACTTATCTCTTTCAGTCTTTTTTTTTTTTTTTTTTTTGTTATTTTCGTCTCTTCGTACATCTTGTGTATATCGTCCCTCTGTCGTCACCTGACGACTGGGAGCGTCGCGGTGACGCCTTGACTCCGTCTGTTGAGCGGTAGCTCCTTCGCCGACCGTCGTCCGTGTAAGTCTCGCTGTCTCGGGGCGACTTTTTCGTCGCGCTATCGCGTGAGGGACTAAACTTCCCCTATCCTGACTCATTATCTCACTCCGTCACTCTTGAACGTAATATCGATCCTTCATGTAATCCATCGCGTTTTGTCACTAACCATTCTTAAGTTCAGAAGTTCTTCATTTGCACGATTGACCCTGTATCAGGGTGGCTTTATCAGCCACGTTTAAGCGATAATTTCCGAGCCGCGCAGGGAGGAGCGAGCATTCTTGTGCACAAATTTAAATTCAAACTGTTAAACTTTTATATTAAAATATTGTTCACAATAAAGCGCAAAGTAAACCGCATTGTTGTTGTTTGTTGTTATTAACAAATTGTCGGTCCCACTGCAACACCAGCTAACTATCATTTTGTCGGTTTTGGGGTTGTGATAAATCTAGATTCTAATTTTCGTGCTGGATCGAATGGTGAGCTCGGTTTTCCACTCATGAATTTATTTTTTATTATTTACATACCGAAGTTATTACTGTTATTAAGTTATCTACCTAAGCCTGAAACAACAGCAGACAATTTTTTCATTACGGCCACTTTTTCAAAGATTAAAACTGAGTACGCATGATGATATTGATTTTCGAGCTAGTTAAAGGTTAAGTGAACGTTTGGAGGAAGAATAATTATTGAAAATAAGTTTTTTGCCTCTCCTGAAAAGTTGTTTATAATCAGTTAGCCAGTGTTGCAGTGGGACCGACGAAATGTATCCCTTTAGGTTGTGAATTGCTGTGATTAGAAACACATTTCACCTCATAATTTTTGTGCTCTGAATCCCAAACCTCTCTGTTCCTTTTTTCAATGTTTGTTCCACTTTTTTTTTTTTTTTTTTTTTTTTTTTTTTTTTTTTTTTTTTTAAATTTCAAACCTTAGTTGAACTTACTTAATGCATTTTTGAAACTGCAGATTTGTATTAGTCCGTGCTCCCCAAGTTTGAAACGTACAATAGACCTTCACCTTTCTTACTTTCGACGTACATTTTTTTGTGAAATTTTTTTTTATTTATTTATTTATTTTAAAATTATTTGGATGACAATGAATAATAACATAAAACAAAAATACATTAAATAAATGCCATCCTACCCCCTAATAAGTCCGGGGACTTGTGTGAGGGGGATTTTGATTCCCCCATTCAGGAGGGCCCTCTCATTCAGGGGGGGGGGGAAGTTTCACCCAGAAGACAAACCGTATTTGGATGTTGGATCGGGAGGAGGGGGTATGAAAGGTGCGAATAAAAGCTTTCGTTGTGTGGTCGAGGTTGGGGGAGTTTTTCACGGGAGTTTTGGAAACAAAATGCAAATGGCAGTTCTAAAAACCTTCTCCGGGTCAACTGTGGCGTGACCGAAAACTGAGGCAACATTGTCTTGTTACTTTCAGCTTTTCTCTTAAGCCGATTATTCTTTGAAAATCCCCTTAAAGTTTCAAAGAGACGCTGAAAAAAAAGTAAAAGGTGGTGGAAAGAGGTATTTGCAAGGAGAAGGGGGGTGGCGAGGAATACAAATTAACGACCAAAATAAAAAAGAATGCTTTCGATAAAGTAGGATCTAATATTATATTTTTAATTTCAATTCTTTTTGAAGAGGATTACAACCTTATTTTACTTTGTGTCCCCTAATTTATTGTTTATCTTATTTGTTCTTTGAAAAAACTCTCCTCCCTGCCCTTTAAGTTGCCCATCCGTTTTTGTTTTATTGATATCTTCAAAAAAGTGTTTTAATAAACTTAGCCGAAAAATGTTCCCCGAGTGGAAGTATACTTTGTTCCGCCCGGCAAACTTGTCTCACTCTTTGCTGTCAACCTGTTGCCTTTAACTCGAGGGAATCGCGTGTGTGTGGATATTTCACGAAATGTCTATTACCCCGCGATCACCGCCGCTCTATCATTTGGGGTTACCCGTACTCTTGTTTATTATAATTTTTGTGTGAAGAAGACAGTCGACGGTTTACCGTTAATTAACAAAACCTATTTTCTGTTGAACTTGACCAATTTCTGAAATGAGAGCGAAGGATGAATACGCTTTTCATCCTTCGCTCTCGCATGGTCCCATTTTTGCTTTTCCAATTCTATTTTCACTGACCCCATGATAACCTTTCCCATTCCTCCCCCTCTTGTAGTCGCATTTCTTCCGTACTTTGTTATTTGGTAGTCTAATATGAGGCATTTTTCAATACTATTGCCGTTTTTTTGACAGAAAAAGAGATTGATGAAGCGCGTGCCTGCCTTAACCAGCGGAAGGGTTCCGGCCATAGAGAGCCGGCTTTTATTTTATTTTCGAGCAGCGCGTCTCCTCATAAATAAATATGTGTTTTCATAGTTTATTTATACAAAACATTACCTTTCTTTTTTCTTTTTTTCAGCTTGTCGGAGGGGAATTCGATATGGAGCTAAATTTCGTCATTCAAGACGCTCAGAACATCAAACACATGCTGGATCTATTGGACCATTGCCCTCCAAATTTGCAAGTGAGTGCTAGAATTATGAGTTTCTGGGTTTCTTGGTATAAATACGGTTAGGTTTTGAGGCTCTATATTTCTAGTGTTTATGCTCCGAATTTTTTTTCTGTGATTTTTCCTTGGTTTTTAGGAGGCGGTCCTATTGAGTTACTTGGAATGCCGCCTGTACTTTTATTCCTAATTGGGAGCCCAGTGAAGGCCCTCAAAATGTGAAATGTTTTTGTGTTCAGACAGGCAGGCCTATTTGGGTTCACGCTAAGGAACATATTTCGCTAACAAGCTCCTCATAAGGTGGTGAAGAGGGAATTAGTAATGTGTACTTCATTTTTCTTCCCATTTCGCGATGAATACAATTAATTTAGGATTATACTGCGAGATTACCCGGCTTATATTTCATATTTTTTAGATCTCTTCTTCCGTCACTCATCACAAGTCTTTTCGTCGGGATTTCTTTCAATCCCTTCTCATGAAACGAGTTTTTTTTTACAAGACTATCTTTCCAGTTGGTTTGTCTTAACGAACGGTTATGAACGAATCCGCTCTGCTTAACTCTTGTGATGGGGGCTTTGAGAACACTGTGAAGAGAAAGCTCCATTAAAGTGTAGTTTGGGTGATAGAAGTCTCTTGACATTCAAGAGTTCTGAAGGACTCTTGACCGCGATGGGATAGGGGGTGTTACCTACCCTTTCTAGATTCAAGAATAGTGCTGATAAAGGTGGTTAGAGTAAGGGGAGGGTGGGGGACTAAATTACCACAACCATTTTTCATTTCTGACTAGGGAAATAGAAATTACCAGAAATACGGGCAATTTGATGGGGAATATATTCCTACAATCATGGTTTGAATCTTCCTCTTTTTGAAATTAATGTTTGTTGGGGAGGAAAACGGCGCTCAACTTTTAACTAGGTTCCACCTCCTCTCTAACCAGGTGTTGTTCATATAGCCCTTTTTCATCCAACTATATGCAAAGCCAAGCCATATGGGGGAGAGGGCTCGGGGTGATGTAAATGATTTCTAATAACTCTGAATGCCACAACTTCGTCAATTAATCAACTTCTCTTGACAGAAGGAGAGCAAATTTAATCTTACCCTCTCATTGGTTTGTCATCCCCACCCCGTCTTGACAATCTTTCATGCACTCTACCAGTCATGTTCCATATTATATTTGCCTTTGCTACCAGTTTTCAATATTAAACTTTCATTTGATAATGTGAACAGTTAACCTTGAGGGTTTGATTTGATGAGCCAGTTTGTTAATGAGGAATTTCGAATGTTGGTTTGAATTTTAAGAGATTTTTTTTCAGCCTACATATCGTTTTCATTCTACACCAATCTAGATTAACGGGACAATGACAGAGAGGCGAATATTGTGGTACATTTGCTAGCAAGAGAGCTTAATAGAACTCTATAAAATGCAATGCAACAACAGGTTGGAAGCGAATGTGTAGTGAGAAACGCGCAGATTTTTGGTGAAGTGTAGAGTGAGTTGGTGTGCATCAGAAAACTCGAATCGAGAGCCCAACGATATGGTTGAATCTCAATATTAATAGATCGCCATTTCGCATTACGTGGCGTGAAGGGCGGGTAAAGCGTGTGTCTATCGCATCTATGGGACAAGAAAAGTGTGGTGGGGGGGGGCGAGGCTTCGTCATAATACAATGCACTCGCCTCGGGATAAAGGGGAGACTATTAGAACGCCCTCGGGGAGGAATACATCATCAATTCGTATTTCCAGCTGAACTACCGCTGGTGTAGAACAGCTAATCCCTTCACTACTCCGCGCGTTCTGCTAACCGTAATCCATCCACATACGGCTTCATATTTTAACCCCTTTCACCATAACAAATTGCGAGGGAATACCAGAGAAGGTTTTTACGTCGGGTGGTCACCGTTGCATGGTCCGCAAGACTATGACGTTAAAAAAATACGGACGCGTGGTACCAGCTATCAAAGTACTATGTGAGAGGCTAGCTTAAATTAGTATTTGACTTCCCTTAAAATTTTTTTTTTATTATTTGAAATGGTTTGTGAATATGTTGTATGCTTCTCAGTATAGAGAGGGAGACATTTCAATAATTTTCCATAGCTTTTCATGTATGGCGAGTATTAAAACGAAATAGTCGCTCGGGAAAATAAATTTCTTTATCTGGAAGAGATGTGCAGGACATAAAACTTGGTACACCTTCTTCTCTGTTACGAGTGAAATCGTCCAATATTTTCTATTTCATGTTTTTTTATGGGCAGTGAATCCGTTCTTTACGGTCTTGAACTGATCGTAAACAACATTTTGAAAACTCTCACGGCATCTTATGATGGTTGTAGGCATTGTCATCACCTTTTGTGTAAGAGATGTTTGGATTTTTGAAATGCGAGCGTAAGTTAAGAATGCACTAGAATTGGATTATTCTGAAGAACAGTGAATTATCGAGGTGCTTTCATTTATTCCATGCATTTTTATACACTAGCTTTATGGGTAATTTTCCCTTCACTGTATTGTATACCATAAAGAGGGTGGATTCATGTACCTCTTGACCTTTTGCCTTTCCCTCTCTAAGTTTTTTTTTTTTTTTTAAATCGTACACGCACTATCCATATTTCAATAATTGATGTTATACCACTTGCGCTGTCGACGGGTGACTGCAGGTAATTAATTCTCCAATTCCCACAGCCTTTTTCCACAATTCCTACCGCAGATCGGATTTTCTATTGTCCCATTATAAAATAACCACAGGCAGAATATTTTCCCTCGTTCAAAGCAAAGCATTGTACTCCAGTATCTAGTAATGAGACTGTCCTCTTGTGATGTCTTCCCTTTAATGCAATCTTCCCTTTTCATTCCATCGTTGAAAAGCGACCCTTTCCTATACTTCAATTTCTGATATTGGTCCTATCCAGTAATTCTCTCAGCTCAAAACACGCATTTCTTTTAAAGTATGGCTTTTTTCCAATTTAAAACTTAATTAAAGTCCTTTCTACTTCAATTGCTGACTTGTCCCTCTGACTAATGAGAGTATCTTATCCAGACACAAAACTATCGAAAAAGAGAGTGAGAGAGAATGCTCAGAGCTTTACAGTATCACATTAGAAATCAACACATAGAAAGCCAAGCAAAGATGCCGCTAGATACTAGTCCTAGGACTTCTGGATACGCTTCAAATTATGGAGGTATGAAGAAAGAGGGAGCGATAGATAGGTACTAAAATCTAGATGACGAGGGGACGCCGAATTCAGCCATATTAGTAGAGAACCTATAATCAGACTGGTAAAATCACAGACGTCATGTTCGCTCTTATCAATTATCAGTCTTGTAAAATCCACCTTTTGTTGATGTTTTGTGGATGTCAACAAACCACCCCCAACCATTCTTATCAAACTGATAAGAACGAACATGGCGCCGTATGCTACAGTATTTACGCCGTATAAATACTACAGTATTTTTGTGCCTCTACAAAAATACTCTAAACCGAATGAATTCGGACCAGATCAATTCAAATGATTAAAATTGAATTGCCAGTAATGTTTCCTTGCCTTGAAGTGGTATGTGAAAGAGTTCTTTTGAACGTAAAATGCACGTTTTATTAAATGATTAGCCGCTAATTATTCGAATTGACTAATTAGTTAATTAATTCAGTAGGTGGTAACAACTTTCACTATATTATGTCTAGAACTCTTCCCTTCCTCAGCTTCTTCAAATTATTATGCATGGAGAAAGGCTCCAGGCTTGTGTATGGAGTGGTTTACGTTGAACGGATTCCACACGTTTCCAATTTAAGTAATCCAAAATCAATAGCTGCATGATTAAAAACTCGTGAGTCATGTCGAAATTCGGGATTTATCTCTATCAGATCCCATTCCCTACTCAATTTGCTCATTTCGGTTTTTAAAACGATTACTGGACCACAAATGGCTACCTCACTGCTGAGTCAATGTTGATACATTTAGGTTTGTTTGACGGGTTTTCTCTTCCATTGAATTACAAAGAACGTATTGATTCTTACTATACTTATTAAAACGCAAAATCCCCTTGAGGGGACCGCTATAGGCTGTTTTTACGTTTTTCTCTATTTTCGGCGGTTTATTTTGTTCTTCATTATATAAAAAAATACTTGAAATTGTTTAAAAATTACCGTTCTTGCTAAAAGAAGACAACTGGCTGCTTGCTTGACCTGTTGCAGCTGTTTTTTGTTGTTTTTCTGTAAGAAAAAGTAACAGCGGGGGTGTGGGTGAAATTAAGAATTTCAAAACTTTTCTCTCTTTCCCCGTACGAAGGCATTCATGTTTTAGGAATTTCCTGAAACAACACCTCTGCTGGGCACTTGTAGCCCAAGGGGTTTGCGATTCGAGCAAGCCTGAGTACTACATACTCAGGCAGCTCTTGTTGTTTAAAGGAAGGGGGAGTTGAAGAAAGGAAGGAGGGGGGAAGGGGGCTAGCATGTTTTTTGTTTCAGATGCAAGGGGTCAAGTTAGACTAATGTGTTTGAAGGTGAGAGGCTTGGTCTTCCTCAAGGTTCAAGTTAAGAGTTGATTTGATGCAGCCGTCAGCGATATTCAGAGTGTGGCCCACTATAGATAAGTAGATAGGCCGCTGTGGGTGGTATTAATTGATTATTAGAATGATTACAATCTGGATTGAAGAGGAGAAGCGTTCGGAGTGTTTTCTACTATCATGTTGGTTGTAAGGGGGGGGGGGGCTTACCAGCTTTCTCTTTGTTTTGCCCGACCAGTTTGGCAAATGATGAAGAGCTTTCCACGTCAAATGCAGGCCATCAAAAGACCCTCCTTTTGTTGTGTCAATCATTTAGTGCCAAGTTTTCCGTTTCTTATAAAAAAGGCTCAATTTCTCCGTGTGATTGGAAGAAGGCATTGATTGAATTAATTCCAAATACTTCTCCTCGCCAACAATCTTCATTTCAGCCTCCGTTTCTCACTTAATTAAATTTGTACGAGAAAAGGGAAAAGGGGAAATATTTAGTAGAGATTCCCGGGCCTAAAGCTAGGAATTTTAATCTCTCTGCGATCTAATTTTTTATTGGGTTGTGGCAATCCCCTATACTACAGACGAATTTTACTATTATTATTATTATTATTATTATTATTATTGTTATTGAATTTTTAGCCGTACTTAATTGATAATTAATTTTTAGGGTTCAGGCTTTTGATTTTTTCACCTCCCTTTTCTTTTTCCGAGCTTTTGCCATCCTCTTTTCGAGGAATACAAGAGAAATAAAAAAAAAATCACTTTTTTCTTTATGCGTCCGACAATAAGTGACTTAATTGAGTTTAGAAGACCCTTTCCACGGACAATTATGGGATTACTCCCCCCTCACCGCACTACCCTAGTCAAACTGTGAATTCGAGGGAGTGGGGAGGCTGAAAATATAGAAACTAATCTTGAAATTAAATACTTACCATTTTTTCACTTGTTTTGAGCTCCGAGAAAAAATTGCTCCCCAGGTGGGATTCGAACCCACGACCTCCTGGTTTCGCGGCAGGTGCTCTAACCAACTGAGTTACCCGGGAGTCCACACGTCTGCGAATTCACAGTCGTGACTAGGGCAGTGCGATGAGGGGGGAGTAATCCCATAATTGTCCCTGGAAAGGGTCTTCTGAACTCAATTAATTAATTAAAAAAAAAAAAAAACTTTCTCTGACGATGCCTTCAGCCCAGGACGGCGAAAACGAAAACTCGGGGGAAAACAAGAAGATGAAGAAAAAAGAAGCCTGAACCCTAAAAATAAATTATCAAATATAGACGAATTGTTCCCACATGTTTTACTTTTAAAGAATTGATTGTTTAATCAAGACTTCAAGAAAATCCTAAACTCCATACTAGATCCTTCAAACAAATTGATCCCCTCCCCCTCCATCACAATCAGACTTACACAATGTGAAGTGAGAAACAATATTGAAACGCAGAGGATGTTTCGAAATTCGTTTTAATTAACTGTCCGTGGGTGAGGTTCTATTCCCCTCCCATCAAATTCCTTTTGCTTATCGCCAACATACATTTAGCTACTGTCGATCCCCCGACTCCTCACCTTCAACTTCTGTCATCCTCCAGCACCGCAAAAACCCCTGGAGTTCATTTTGACGCGTTGGGTTAATTACTGTGGCTCGAGAGATATGATGCTGACGTGTGAAGGGGGAAAGGGGAATGAAATACCTCGTTTATAAGCCACAATGTTTTGATGGTTTTGAGCACATGTCTTTTTTCCTTCGAAAAATTCCGATGGTGCTATAATTAAAAAACAAGTTGGGACACCCACATTTTTCATACTGTATGACCTAAAGGTTTTAAAGCCTTCATGAAGCTCAATTAAATCACGGAAATTATTCGTTAAAATTTTGCTAACTGGGCTGATTTATTTTTGTTGCTAATTAGAGATAATTAAGATACCTTTGAGAAATAGGCCAATCTTCAATGATGAAGTTGTATGTATCGAATGTTGGTTAGTGACACTTTTTTTTACTGTGAAATGTGGTTAAATAATCCGTCGGGCCTCCTACTTCATTGCTGAAAATGAATGAAGTATAATTTAAATATCGAATTAAAATTGATTGACAGGGTTCGAAGGGGTTATGAAAGGGAACCCCACTCCTTTGTGACGTAATAGTTCACAGTTACACTAGACTGCTCAATACACTTTTGAAGCATGGTATGATGAAGGCATAGTGAATTACTATCAAAACAAAATTAATAACTTCTCATTTGCTTAAGTATCAATGTATGGCCCCAACCTGAATCTTAAGGTGCCACTGTCAGGAGGGGAAGGGTGAAAATGGGAATTTCGAATCAAGTACTTCAAAACATGTTTTGAATAGTCTTATTGATGATTAAATAATTAGAAATGCATCTCATCGTGTTTATAGTTGACCAAGCTTTAAAAATAAAAAAATTATTCTTTCTTATTCTGTACCTGCTGACTTCTCTTCCTGTCCTCTATTTTTGTGGCACCTGCTGATTCCGTATTGAGCAAGTAGTAAAACGATTCTGTTGTCAATCCATCGCCTCCTACGCCGACAGTATTTATTTTTCTTAACTCTTGTCACGTACCTATTTCTTGCTCGTGACGTTTTACTCAATTGCTAGAGAGAAAACCGGAAAAAAAGTAAGAAGTCATCGAATTCTGCAAATTTCCACGGGAAACCCAATTTCCCATCCATTGATTCACACAAGAATCAAACAACGACGCATTTCGCGATTGTGGCCCCCCTCTCTTTCCATGCCCAGTTCCAGAACTGTTGAGTATCAGTAGGAGTGAATTCAGCTTTTAGCCTGGGTCAATATTTGCTCGGAGATTGGTGGCTGGGGCCAGATGGACTAGACTTGGTGGCGGCTCTTTCTTTGTTAATAATATAAACTTACATCAACCGCCTTTTCCTTTCAAACCGCTTTCTGTTTTGTTTTTTCACTATTGTACGGCGAGTTTGATGCGGAGCATTTTCCGTTTTCCTCGATCTTCACAATTCCAATGCCCGCATACGATGAATTTAGTACGAACTGAAAGAGAAAAAAGTAGCTAGGAGGCTTGAAGTTTTGGAGAGAAGCGTAGCATTAGCTCTTTACCCCTATCATCACCGTGGGTGATCTATCCATCCTTCTCTATCTCTGCAGTTCCATTTCAAAGTTGAAGTGGAATGGGATAAAAAAAGGTGGGTACACTTCAAAGGCGTATTAGTTACCAGTGGAAAAAAATTAGTTTGAAAAAGTTCAAAATAAAAAATATCTTTGAAAAGAGAAAAAAACAAGTGAGAATACCGACGAAATGCCAAAATGAAAGTTCCCTTCTTTTTTAATTAAAGCAAATGTCCGGTTGAACGGGCCCGCAAAACGTGTCATTAGAGGGCGAACAGAAAAGTTTGTTTCTCCTAATTCCGTAAGTAAAACGAGGTAGAGATAAATACTTAGTAAACAAATCTGTATTTATCAAGCTTTGTTTTAAATCTAGAGATCTCTCCTTTCCACGAGTCCAGAGGAAAAACGAGAAAGAAGCTAGTTCTAATGAATCCATTTATATTCAATTGTTAGAGCTGTTCAGGCTCAGGTTGAGGAGCTTGGTAGATGGGTGTTATGTTAAATAGATATGAAAGACCATCAAGCTAGTCTTATTTTAATAATAGCCGGCCGACGAGTAGGGGAAAGGTTTGAAGCCCAAGTTGTTTCCCCCAATATTACAAGCGGCTTTTCTCCTTTCGATCTCTTTTTTTTTATTGTTGCACTGGGTAAATTTTATTTTTGTTTATACTCCACCTCTCGCAACTTCTGTCTTATCTGATTGGACGAACTAATGAATGCATCACTCATGAAGTCAGAGCAGTTTTTTTCAGCTGTTACTGCTTTAAATTTACACCTGCTCACGGAATTTTTAAAGCTTCCACATACCTTTCTACTGTTTCTCCGGGTTGCTGCTGTCTATTTTGAAGTTCGTGTCTTGCAAATACTTCATTAATCGGTTTGACGTTGAGGTTCTGAAGCACACTTCTTGTCGGAGTTCGTGTGTGTTCCGTAATTTTAATGAAGAGGAATGCCGTAGTCGGTACAAGGTTGTCAAGTATTCTTATCTTCTGTTCATCGTTTGATTGAATTGTCGCAATTAAATTTAGAACTGTGCGCGTGCGGTGTCAGTTTTCTCGTTCAATTGTTGCTGTTGGTAAACCATCAAGGATCAAGTTTATTCAGTTGAAGGAGACACACACGGTCCATGACTCATAATATTTCGATTACATCGAAATGATGAAGGCATTTTGTAAATACGGCTTTAATCGATCAAATTATGCATTAGGAAAAAGTTTACTTTATAAATGTTTCATAAACGGGTATATGAGATCATTAAATTTCGCATTATCTTTCCTGTATTCCTTAGCTTTTATCACTTGCATGACTCGAATGGCATAACTAGAGTTATTGCTTCACTTTTTTTTATTAAGAAAGAGCGGGGGGGGGGATGGGAGGAATTCATTTAATACAATTTTATTCGTGAGGTAGGGGAAACACGCCAGGACCTTATATGAGCCCCTCCCCTTCGTTTCCTTCAAAATCTCGAGTTTTCCAATTAACTCAAACGGGAAATTTTTGCTTTTTTTCTTTCTTCTTCCGCCTCGTGTTTTATGGATGGCACGCCTGGAGATAAAACTGCAGATTGTCTAGCTGAAGCTTTCCATAAAGTTTTGTCTATGAAGACTCATACGCGTCGCGAAAGCAAGTATCAAGAAATAAAAGTTAATATCGCTAATTCAGAGGCACTAAAGATTCGATTCGAATTGTTGCGTGTGTTTCGTATGCTAAGATTCCCTACTCCCCTCCTGGACACTTTCTCATGTGTTAGAGAGTCTCTGACAACCATCTCTCACCTCCGACAATAGCTAATCAGTTTGGCAGGGTGAAATCCATTTAACCCAGATTTATTTTCTACTCAATATCCTTCTCAGACTGATTATGCTCCTTTAAAATGGCTCTTTCAGATACTGTGAATATACTCCGGTACGCGGACGACGTCTGATTGTACGCAACAGAGTCAAGCTTAGAGCGCAGTGTTGAGTTACTTCAGCAGGGCATGCACAGGTTCAATGAATGGCTTCATAACAACGGACTGACATTCTCAGAGAATAAATCAGTAGTTTGCCCCTTTTCCAGACAGTAGATCTAGTGTGTTGAGTGGTTACTTGAAATTAGACATCTTCAATTTTCCCGTTAAGAATGAAGTAAATTTCTGGGTTTATATTTCGATCGGAAACTTACCTGGAGGAACCACGTAGAAAAAATTGTATTTAAAGCCGCAAAATTTGTTAATGTATTGCGAATGATATCACATACCCGTTGGGGAGCAGATCCAGGTGTCAGCCTTTTGTTTTACAAAGGAACGGTTCGCTCTATCTTCGATTATGGGTGATATGTTGTATGGCTCGGCGTGTGAATCTATCCTCAGAAGGCTAGATGTAATACAATTTAAATGCAACCGTTTATGCCTGGGAATGCTTCGCTCTATTCCTATTAACAATCTTCTTAACGAAGCCGGCGAAGCTCCTCTTAAAATTAGACGGGAGATTTTGTCAGACCGTCTTCTTTTAAAAATTCAGAGTTTTATTCTGTCATGGCAAACAAGATTTCTCACCTGAATACGCTCGACCTCATCCGTAAATTTTGGCAGAAAAAAGCCTCTCCAATGCTTGTACGCAGCTTCCGACGACTACATTCGATATTACCTCAGATCCAGTGTACAAATTACTCAATACCACTATTCTGTTTGACTTAAGATGTACACAAAAGTTTGTACAGGGAAAGTAGCCTATTTAGCCTAACGTTTTTCTTAAGAATCCCACTGGTTCCCCCTAATAAGGTGATGGAGTCAGAGTTAAAGCTGATGGCCAACACTCATCACATCTTCACGGACGGGTCAAAGTCACAATATGTGTCTGGATGTTCGTTCTATGACCAAACGTACGACATAAGAAGCAAATTTAGACTTCCGGACAATACATCGAGCTACACTTGCGAGATGGTGGCGGTGCGAGAGGCCTTGAAATATTTCAACGGCCTTCACACAACTAATGATCTTGTTATCACTACCGATAGCAAGAGCATTCTAAAAGCAGTGGACAATCCCCTAGGATATTATGGAAGCCTCGAACTAATGTTACAAGCGTTTGATATTGTATGCCAAATTAGAAAGAAAAACAAGAAAATCACTTTTTTCTGGGTACCAAGTCATTCAGGTATTTTTGGTAACGAGCAGGCCGACCGTCTTGCGAAACAAGCGTGTTCTACGGGAGATCAGTTAAAAATTAAAATGAATTACACTGAGTTTTTTGGGATAAGCAAGTCAATAGTAGATCAAACATGGTACCACAGATACAATAATAACCACAGATAAAGTAATTTGGGCTAAATTTAAGGGGAAATTATTTCGCAATTTTTCGGCAGAAATGGCCATTTTTTAATTTAAATTAAGTTTGTGTGGAGGACCCCACGATACTTTCATGTTCCCGTCGTTCGCTTGCATCATGCTTTTCACACGAAACAATTCCGACACGAGTGATTAATCATCAAAACTCACCCATCAAAATTAATTAATTAAATTGCCGCGTCTTCTAGGAACCTAGATGACGATTTTGAACGATCGATCATCAAATTTTATAATATTCTCTTGGAATTATAAGGATCCAACCATTTTTACATCGAGCACATTTGTTACAATATCTTCCATATTGCTCAACCAATCGTTTTCAAATTTTACGGTGTACATCTAAAGATGAAGACACAACTTTTGAGCCATCACTTATCCAGATCTGTCGAGATTAAAAGTGGACGACGGACGAAGGACGGATGACAAACGCCATACTGAAAATTGTGATTTAGGCCTTTTCGGGGTCCAGGAACACGAATCTGGTGTCAGCTAAAAAAAAATTTTTTACCATTACCAAACTTCCTTCCCTACGGGAACATGGAAATAAAAAATGATTAAAAATTAAAATAAAATAAAATTCGAGAGATTAAATTGAAAAGAAGTGTACTTTCTTGAATTTCTATTCAACATTGAAATTGAGAGAGCATCTTTCCGGCTCCAGAGTCAACCTTGAATAACAACAAAGGAGCTTTTCAAGTGGGTTGGACTTTTCATTCCAACATTGTCCAGATACTTGAATTGTGGAAAGTTTTGGAATAGAGTTCTTCATTAAAAATTATTTTGCATGGAATTGACAAAGACCAAATTGAGAAGGATGATTTTATAAAACTTTAGCACAATTTTAGATTATAAAATACATTTTTTATGAAGTTCTGGAGAGTTTTCTTCCAATTGAATGTGACATACTCGTTCCAGCCCGCTTGAAAAGTATTGGAAACATTGCCGCTTTACTGTTGGCTTACTATGCCTTTGATCGATGAACTAATAAGACTCCCTGGTTCAGACTTCACACTGAGAATCCTTCCTTGGTATTTCAATCATCCATATTTTTTTTATTTATTTATTTTTTTTTTTATTTATTTCTTTCACTTTCTAATATGGGGTCCACCACTTTATAATTAAATACAGTTTTTATAGTTGTTCCCATATTCATCAAAGTCAAAAGAGGTGTTAATTGGCTTCAACCTATCCCTTTTGGCAATTTAAATTGAGATTATAATTATGATTCAAGTTATTTTCTTAATGGAATGAATTAGTTGGCAAAGGTTACGAAAAGATGTGAGGTCTGTGTTTTCGGTTGCTGCGAGGGCGGTTTTTTAATGAGTTCGCGCTTCTGGGAGGTTTTTGTCCTGTTTGAACGACGTTGACGGTTAATTGAAACCAAAGGTTGGCGAGCTTAGGGTTAATCATCTTCATTTTAAAATTGCTTTTGAGTTTCACTGCGGCATAGGAAAGTCACACAAAAATTGCTGCAGGTGTAGTAGATAGTAGACAGACCCGAAAGATTTCCGTGGATACGTCACTGTTTATTTATTGCATTTTTCAGCCGGTTTATGGAGGCGAAGAGCAAGAGCATGAGCCTACGAAAGTACGAACCTACTACAATGGGCGTTGTTGGGTGATCCAGTGATTGAGAAGAGGAGTGTGGTGGGGCTGTGTGTGTAGGGAGAACGGTGAAGGAGAATGCTCTACTGTTGACGGCAGGAGCGGGGTTAGAGTGAAATGCGCATAGTCAGATCGCCAGCGAGAACTTCTTCCTTCTAAACTTTGAGAAAATGTACCCTACAACGAAACTACGGACGTATCCACGTCAAAACGTTCGGGTTACCCACTTGGCTAGCGGGACACGGTTTTCTGGCTGACCGTTTCGCGTGATGGACTAGGCAACAACTCTATGGATCGGTCCAGACCAGACCTATCGAGCAGGGAAGCTTTTCATCGTTTTCAAAGGTTCATAACAGTTTGTTAAAATGACGCAAAATATGGTTTGATTTCTGGCGTCATGGTATCGTAAAATACGGGTCTCTTCCTCCTGTTGTACAGGGTGGCGGGTTTTAAGTGGGGCGCCGCGTTTTCTTTTATAACTAATGCAGTCACCGACTACTCTGTTTAAGAAATCACACGAAAATGTGTGGTTTTGTTTTTTCTTGTTCTGCAAACGCGGCTGCTTGATTCCAGCGGAAATAGAGGCTCTCTCTCTCTTCGTGCTGATTAGGCAATTCCCCGGCTTCGGGGCTCATGATGAAAGCCACCTTTCTCCAATCTTGACCTTTCTGTTTCATTTTGTAGTGAAATCGTTTGGGTTTAAACGAATAAGGCGGCTTATCAATTTATTGTTGTGTAATGAAAGAATTGACTCTCTCCGACAAAAAAACAAAAACTATTTCTTAGGAGCTCCCGCCAAAAAAAAAAAAATAAATAAATAAATTAAAAGGTAATCTGATCCTGAATAAAACAATAAGATAGATAGAGTCCCCTTTATTTGTAATAATTAATACAACAACAATACTATACATAATCCAAATAAACAATAACTAATTGTAAAAGAAAGGGACATTCTCCATGGCCAAAGCTGTCGGAGGAGTCTAATCTTTCACTTAATTCACAAACGTTTACTTCTTAATTCTAGGGCTAATTTGCAAAACTTAACAAGCATTTGCCAATTTACTCCATTCAGCAGCGCCACCCCAGTTTGAACACTTATTATTTCCCCAAATATCTGCATCTTTAGATCGTTATAACTGGGACAGGCTATCAGAAAGTGGAACAAATCTTCCTTTTCTGGACAGTTACACACAGGCAGTACTCGGTCTCTCTAATTTCTTTGGACTCATATGGGGAATAATTCAAACGTAACAGCTCACCTCTTAACTTCATTATTAGACCAATACTAGCAGAGGCCATATCACTATGCACATAACTCGTTGTTACCCGGTAATCAAAACTCAGTTCTTTAGTTAACAAATGTGTCTTAGAATTATAAATATCCGTTAGAAATTTGGTCCTGTAATATTCGGTTATCTTTAATCTTATATTCCCCAGCTTTTTTCTCCACGTTTCAGTATTATCCAAACTTGAAATTTCTCGCCCAGATTAAACTCCTCGATATAATCATTAGCCCTTTTGAACCACAAAATATTTCTTGTCACAATTTCATAAGCCAGCACTTTAGGCAGTCTATTATCCGACATGTTGACCACTTTTACTATAAAGTCGTGGTGGAGCTTCACGGCAAACAGATTCATGACGTCCACTCCAGTTTCTATATGTATGAATGAAGTCCGGGTACACATGGGCAATCTTAAACATTTTTTAATAAAAAATCCAAATAGCTTTTCTATCTCTTCCTGCCAGTCACTTCCCCATACTTGAGCTCCATAACATAGAATCGACCTACATACACTATTAAACACTTGCAGCTTAGAGCTAAACGATACCAGCTCATTTTCTATTAACGGTTCCCACACTGCGTTTGACGCATTTTTTGATTTTTGCAATTTTTCTTTAACATTTTCCTCCCAGGACAGCTTTGGTGTGAGAGAAACCCCCAGGTCCTTATAATTATTAACAATCTCTATTTCTTTCCCCTCAAAAAGCCACGATTCTCTCTTCGCTCTTTTACCACCATTAGAAACAATTATGAATTTCGATTTCTGTAGGTTTACCTTGAGGTTCCACGCACTAACATATTTCTCGAACGAATTTATCATTCTCTGTAACGAGTTCGGTTCTGATGCTAATAGTACAATGTCATCGGCATATGACAGTATTTTCACACGGCTGTTACATATATGTACTCCTCCGACATCTAGCCAATCTTCTAAGTCGTTTAAGAATAAGCAAAACAGAAGCGGACTCAATAAACACCCTTGCTTAATCCCCATACAAGTCTCGAAATATTCGGTGAGCCCCTCATTACACTAAACCGCTCCCCTACTTCCCGTAAGAAGGCCTTTTACGCTATTAAGCGTTTTTGTTGACATTCCCAATTGAATAAGCTTGAAAATTAATGCATGCCTGTCCACGGTGTCGAATGCTGCCGAAAAGTCGACAAAAGAAGCATATACTTTATTTCTTTTTTGAGTTAATTTTATTTTTACCATGTTAACTAGACTAAAAATATTGTCCACGGTTGAATAATGTTTCCTAAATCCTCCCTGAAATTACTTTATAGCGTTTTCCTTTTGCCATTTCAAAAGTGCTCTGGGGCCGCTCTTGTGACGTCACAAGCCCGCTCGGATCGAACCAAAATCTGGCTAAGAGTGGGTTGAAATGGAACGACTTTTAACAAGTGGAAGAGAGCGCTCTTTAATAACAACCTTCCTCCTCATGACTGTTTTGTAGTTTTTGTGTTTGTATTGAATGGAAGTACATATTTATTTACGTGCATGAGCTGAGCACTTGTATATTTTTGTGTGGAGTGCTTGTATTTATTAGCGAGAATGTACTTATTAGCATGACTGTGAGCAAATCGGGTGCGTCCATTCGTGAGTTCAATGCCCAATTCTATTAATAATGTTCTTCCAGGAACATAATTAATATCTAATAACAACAAGTTGCGAATTTAGAAATTCTCGGCCAGCAAACACGCTTTGTGGCGGCAGGAAAAATGAAGGAATGGGCTTTGGGGGAAATATGTAATACATAAAGGGAATAACTTCATTAATGTAGAGAATCCGGATGAACCGTTTTGTAACGATTGGAACACTGGTACTAGGTTTTTGTTATTCTGTCTTCTCCTTATTGATTGATGCTGCAATAATAGCCCACGTAGTCTTCTTATTTTCATATTTTTCGTCGGACGAGCTTGACTCTAAACTACAGTTATCCATACATTTCAAAATGAGCCTAGTGGCTTCATCTGACCACTTCTCTGGATCTGTTGAGTAATCGACGATAATGGTACCTACGAATAACAGAACTTGAATGATTGTTGAACCGCTTTCGTTCAACAAATCGTTGGCTTCATCCGCGGGGAAAAACAAAATACAAACTTAAAACGATGCTTATCACAATGAACCTTCCAAGAGAGGTTTACCGCAGTTAAGCAGTTGAAGTTGCTCTAGCTCTGATCCATGGAGGAGCGTAGGGATAAATGGAACGAATAAAAAGTCGCTCTGCAGGGATCAATTGGCAAATGGAACCTTCAAACTCTTATCAGATCAGACCTGGAGCAGCCCCAGTTCTACTTTTTGTGCTAATGGAAAACGCTATTAGAATGCCAGCCTCAGCCCACCTTACTGGTCTTTGTAATAATAGGCCAGTGTATATCTTACTAACAGCGTTATTGAAAGAAATTGCTCTGTAATTTTCGACCTGCGCTTAAAACAATAATATTACTGGGAAAATTATTCCTCTCGGATTATTCGCAAAGTCGAAAGTTGCTATGCTCTTCAAGATAACAATATATTGAGGCGGCAACGCAGTCCAATACCCAAGCCGACAGAAAATATGAAAGGGTGACTTCCCTGTATGGCTGGCGACCTCTGAGAATCTTCGGTCAGTGCCGCACTTGATTATGCCAGTTTCTGTTTCGCCTCCCTCAATCTGCTCCGTCGACAACCAACGCATAAAAAGTTCAGGAAAGAATTCTTGATAGTAAAAGTGAGCCCTAAGGCCGGAGCTTAAAACAATTTTTTTTTTTTCCTCGAGGGACTCCGCCAACTCAAACAAGGGCGGAACGACACTGTGGGACAACTCAATCAACACGCCACCCTAGAAGCTCACTTTTGACGACTCAACTTAATTTGTTTTTCTTTTTCACTTAAATTCGGCAAGAGCAAAAGGAAACGGCTCAAACGGCGTGACTCATGTCCCGATCGCTTTTACAATTCAACTCACTGGAGATTTAAAAAAAAAAAAAAAAAAAATAGAAAACCAAAGGGGAAAGTCTGGCTAAAAAAAAAAAAAAATCTTTGCCCTGATGTTTCTTTCATCAACACAGGAGGGGGGAGGGAAATAAGCGAGAAAATTTAAAAATCCATTACAATTTTCATCTTCCTTGAAATTTTAAAAATATTATTGTTATAACAACGACTTCCCCTGGGGTTATTTTTTTTTATGTTTTATCGCCTGAAATAGCTCATCGCCATATTTAATGCATTCCCACTCCCACCCCTCATAATGCCCTTCGCCCCCTTTTTCGTCTGTTCTTTATATTCTGAATTTTAGATAAGAAAGAAAACACGAAGAGGGAAAAAGATCATTTATTGTGGGAACGGAGTTCGACGTCGAAGGATGAATAGCACCGTGGGTTGAGTTTGATGTTGACGAGACGTAAATTGGGGGTAGGGGTTAGGAGCGCACTCGCGGTGGCGTTTCCTTTAAGGCTACTCTGTTCAGAAAGCGATAAACCTGTTGGGCTCATTTATTATAAATTATAAATATTATAAATTGGTGGGAGATGACGTGGCGCCCAGTATTTATGCAAAATGGATAGATGAGAAAAGGAAGTGACGCAGTATGCGTGGTGGGGGCTGTTAACGCAAACTCCAGAGTTTTCCTTTGCCTTGGTCCTTACCCACTTTGATCCGAGACGTTACGTGTTTCAAAGGTTGTCCCTATTTCTACACCTACGGTGATCCAAATTCACACTATAGTACGGATAATTTAATTATACTTCCCCCTTTTCACAGGTGAATCCCCCAACGCACTTATCGGTTTGTTTTACTCCAAGCTCTTTACCGCGCGTATTCTTTCACGGAAGATAAACCCGTTTAAATTCAAACATCAAATTGGCTGTGATGCCTTCGAATGACCGGTGCCTAGGCCGTTGTCGACCTTTAACCGGCACACCGCCCCATCCATGGCCCGGCTGCCACAGCAAGAGACGGGTCGCTCCCCCGGTCCCCGTCCGTTAGCAACGGCTGGTGGCCAGCCAGCCGTGTCCGAGAGAGACCACGCGGAGGTGGGCGTTCTTCTAGACCGGAAGAGTGGCAATGGCGAAACGCCTTTGACCCAACTCCCAACTTACTCCTACCCTTCAATGGGCAGCATGGGCCCCAGCCCTCTCCGCGCCAACCAGGCGCGACAGAAGGCCAGGGGCCTTATTACGAACGGTCGGGAAAAAATGTCGCTAGCGGGATCCAAGGACGCCGAATAAGAAATAACACTATCCCGCCATAGCAACCGCATCTTGCGGCATTTTGACACGGCTTCGTAAAACGGCCCTAGGACCTTTTCAAACTCCCTCCGGCTCCCGACAAGCACCGGGTCCCACGGGTCCCACTCTCTTCCCTCACGGGGAATATTAGATCTTGAAACAATGAGTATTTTCAATTTCTATTCAAGGGCTTGGAGGCATAATATTTTGAAATGGAAGATAAGACTCTGAATAATGGTCAAGAGGCCTACTACCTAGATTGGCATGGGCCTTTTTTTATCCGGCTGTTTCAAGCCTTGCAATTATCAACCGTATTCAAATACATCCGAGGTTCACGTTATTTCTTCTTTTTTTATCCCAGGCCCTCCCAGGAATCTGGTACATTCACTCGAATTGCTCCTGCCATTGTTCCCTTTCTCAATTTAAATTGTCGAGTTTACGATTCTTCCTTCTCATTTGCATAAAACAACTCTTGTCTCATACCCCAGTCATTCAACTGTCCATTCTGGCAAATAGTCTTACCGACTTGAGAAATAAATATAATTGAACCTAATCCTTTGTTTTTTCTGAACTTGATCAAGGGTGCAGGAAGTTTGAGTGAAGGGAGAACGTTACTGCTTAACAATGCTGGAAGACTCCTCCCTCTATCCACCCTATGAAAACTACGCTCCGGCAGAGTTTTCAGCTTTAGAAAGTCACTTCCCATTCGAACTTTCAAGTAATTAAAGTAACCAGTATTCCAAACAATAAATCTTTTCTCCCCTCTAAGGGCCTCTCTCATACTAGCTCATTAAGTTTTTTTTTAAACTAATCTAGGTGAGTTTTTCTCACAAAGAAAATTCACGGCTAGTAAATTGCAAATTATTCCATTTTTAAATAAAAAAAAATCTGCGAGGGCCACTAAATCTAATATACTGAATCACCCAGATCGATCATACTACGCTAATCAAGTAAAAAATGTTCTAATTCTACCGGGAATAAAGCTCTTTTCGGTACCTCCGAGTCTAATATCATTAGCTAGAGAGATCATCCTCTTCCCTTCGCTTCTTGATTTTATCAGTGAAGGCTGGGTATAAGACTGGTCTTGAGGGTGGTTGAGTGTCGGGGTTGTCCCTTCCGTAATTCACGCCGAGTGATCTTGATTGAGTGTTAAATCTCCTTCCCCCGCGCCCCTGGCATTTCGTCCCTTCGGGTTTCTCATAAACCTTCAACCGCGAAAATGATGAGAGAGAGAGAGAGAGTGAGAGGGAAAGTACAATTTCATGGAAAACAAAATTGAGCTAAATTGATTTTCTTTTCAGTTTTGTGAACTATTGTGACCTGAAATTGCGAGTGAAGATGTTGTCCGGCAGGTAGTGTCCTTTCACTTTTTCCAGACGACCACCTCAAAATCATTTGTTAAATTCTATTAGTTGCATGTTCTTTCCCCTTACTATTCGAGTAGCTCAATCTGAATAATGTAAGAACAGTAGTACTTTTAGTATATTCTGATACGTTCTTACATTTTGCTATCTTCTTGAGCTGATACAACTTCATTCATTCAATAAATTTTAATCTATTTAACTGATTGTATTGAAATTGATATACTAAAATCATTATACACAGCACAATACATGAAAGATTATATTATTTAAAAACAAAAATTAGGCTACGTAGGGAGTTAACGCGACGCCAGTTCTTCTATGCGGTTCCCTCATGAAGCTCCGTAAACTCATTTTCTTCTCTTCCTCCCCAATGAATCATTAATAACTTCAATTTCTTCTGGTTTACACGTTTTAAATATTTGACATCCTGTGATTAATTAAATTGAAGGTAAAAATAAATGATAGCGAACTTTGTAGTGGGACTGGGAGTAAACTTCGTCTGCTGCCTCGCTCTGTATAAATGTTATGGCCACGAAATGAAAGTATTAATTACATGGAATAGAAAATTAAGAAATTCATAAAAATACAAGACCATGATTGATTCGATTCGCAGAGCCGTGAACGATAAAGTTTGTATTTTGCTGAAAATAACTGGCCGAAGCCCTTTGAGAAACAAAAAACGTATGCAATTTCCCGCAAGACGTATCGTTGTTAAAGACTCTAGCCTAACCATCCTGGCCTTCAATGAAACTCTCTCCGCTGCCGGCGCGGCGGCACGAGAGCAATAAATCTTGTGAACATAACAGGGACCTGTCATCGTTAAGTTTCAGAAATGATAAGAGTTTGTTCTTTCAGGAAAAGGGGGGTATGGAATGGGGTTTCTCGTTGAGGTTTGTTGAGATTGCTTGTAGTTAATTTCTCACGTTGAAGGAACACTCAAATCACACAGTTTTCGTGACAATTTGGTCGTGTTGCATCATTTTCTCTGCCCCATCTCCCCTAGTAACCCGTTTTGAACGTTATCGTTTATCTAAAAATAAATTGATGTTGTGTAGCTGTAATAATTTTGTATGTAATAATTTTCCAGGAGCTTGAATGTTTCAGGCCAGCATTAATTACTTTATAGGATATTTTTAAGCTAAATGACGGTTTTGATGTCTCCGATTGATTTTCGAAACTAATCGATAGAAAACGAGACAAGTCTTTCATGAATAAGACAACTATGGCTAGTTCAAAGCCATTTCATTTGTAATGTGTTTTTTTTTTTTTTTTTTTTTTTGAAACCTTAACACTCCAACACGTACATTCCCTATCAATCTCATTTAGGGAGAATTCCAGCTCTGCGGGGAAAAATATAAGTGAATAAATAGCCGTTGAAATGTATACTCCCACCTTCTATCTCCTCTTTTAACAACATACTTTATCTTTCGAGTTCTAATCTAGCGTTTTCTTCAGTGCTTATCTTCGGCAATTAATTTTGGGAAAGCAATCGGGTCTGAAGGTCCCCTGAGCTCTTAAGACAGTAGACTAAGCAGTCAAGTTTGAAAGCATTCACTGTGGTGGGTCTTCCTTTTTTTCCTTTCTTTTTCTTTTTTTTTATTATTGCCTCGCTGTGCTAAGTGGAATATCGTGGGGGGGGGGGGGCTTCGTTAGGTTTTTAAGATATATCACCAATTCAGTCAATTTGTTCATGAGCACGAATCTACAATTAGTGAAACGCCAGTATCACTTTTAATTAGAATTGACTTGTCAAGAGAAATTGCCGCGGTTGGTGCTCGTTAATTGGAGTGAAATTCAAGATTTTTTATCATTATGTATATTTTTTTTACTGTTAGCTGAATTAAGGCAATAGAGTTTCTGATATTAAAATGTGAGTTATTTCCTTGAGCTTGGCTGGAAAGTAACAGCGGAAATATCGGAAATGTAATGCCCTACCTCCTCCCCTCACCGCCCATCGAATCATCCTTTTCTGCTACACTTGAAACATCGAAGCCTCTCCCCCACTGTGGTGGTTGTAGTGATGGGCGGATCGAAGGGGTTTTGAGGGTATAATATCAAGAAACGTTATAACCCTTTCCTGAAAGCAACTCCCCCCCCCCCACTATCGTGGTTTAGACAGATATTTATTGGTTCTTCACATGGAAAATAATACCAGGGGTATTTGATAAATTTCTGGAACTAGTGTAAATCAGTTATTGTATGTTAGTGGGTGGGGGATATCACTATAAGATGAAATCTATAAACGGATCTTGTACATTAAATCCAACTACCTGGAAATACCCAATAAAAATTCCGTGCTTTATTTCTCAAACAATATCCTTTTCCACTCCTTCTCCCCTCTCTTTCGCTTTTTGGGCTCAAACCCCACTGCTGGGGACAATGAAAGAAAAAACGCTTTTATTGCCTATAAAAGAAACTGAGCTCGACTCTATATTTTTTTCGTGGGCACGGACCTGGCCTAGCCAAGCCCGCCGGCGCCAAAGCCATCAGTAGGCTCATACACCTTCATACATCTTCCTATCCTCTCGAGAAACTCCAGGACCCGAACCCCATTAGTCCGGGAGAATTCTAAAGAGGTTATCCTATCATCTCCGAAAACTTCGAATCTTGTCCCTGCGTACCTATCGCATTCGCACACTATGTGTTTCATCATCCCCCTCTTCAAGCCCGCACTTTCCACAGATAGGGCTGCTGACCACACTCATCTTGTGCAGGTGTCTCTCCTCAGCATAATGTCCCGTGAAGTACCCCATTAGGTTTCTAGTCTGCCTCCGCCCTAAACTGAGCAGCCATTTCATCGTTTTTCTATCCGAACCCCTGATGCCTTCTCATGCATGCCGGCTGTGGGTTTCCTCTTCCTATATTGCCTGACCGCGGCCTGCTGCCCATCCTCTGATCTCCCCTAAGCCGGACTCTTTTTTCACCCCCAGAACTGGTTCCCGTCCCACATATTGGGTCCAGGCCCCCTTTTTTGCTAACTCATCTGCCTTCAAGTTGCCCGGGACACCCACGTGCCCCGGCACCCAGCCTAAGGTCATTTCGTTCCCTTTTTTCCTGTAATTCTCTGATACTCCTCCTGCAGCTCGCTACCACCCCAGATTTTACTACCGGCCTGGTTATAGCGCCGAGGGCAGCCGGGCTGTCGGAGTATATCGTTATTCGCCTATCCGTTGTTCTCCTTTTTTGCAACTCCATCGCACATGCCTCAATCGCTATTACTTCCGCCTGGAACATAGTCGCGTGTGTTCCTAGCGTCGTGATGCTCTCCTCAAACATCAGGTCGGGCGCGTAAATGCCCGCCCCTGATCGCCCCCCTCACTTTTCAGTCTCGAGCCATCCGCGTAATACTTCAGAACCGTATGGTCATCCGCGTCCGGATTTCTTCCCATCCCTCAGCTTGATGGGGATTGATGTCTCGAAATCCGCAAACTGCGCTACCTGATCTGATATCGTCTTGGTCTTGGGGGCGACGTCATGCATAAATTTCTTAACTTCTCTTATTCTCCCCGCCTTCCTGTTTGATCTCTGCCCACTTAAACAGTCCATCCTGTAGGCTGCCTCCATGGCCCGCTCCTTGACCTCTAGGCTCAAGGGTCTTACGTTAGCCCCAGTATCACTTCCATCGGCCTAGTTGGCCTCACCCGCCAATTCCGCCCAACTCAGCCATTTCTCTTGACCTGTCGCCCAACTCCCCTGTCCCCAATAATCCCTCAGCCGTTCCAGGCTTTCTGGGATCCCCCCACTCTCCGCCCCTCTATACCAAGAGGCCACCACAACATTCTTCTTTCCCTGGCATCGCTTGACGTGCGGCCACTGGAACCATGTCCCTTGTCGCTCGTCCCTAGGCTCTTAGCGGCTTCGGCTTGAGGCCTATCGCAACTTGAGAACCTATACTACCAGGTGAGCTCACGGCCATATTGGGGTAGATAAAATTATCATACATTTAATAAAGCCTCGTGGGACACTTCCAATTCCATGCACCCCTCCTACTCATTAAATATCAACTTTATCTACCCCAAAATGCCGGATGGGCTCACTCGGTTGTATAGTTACCTTACCGCAACCAACACGCATGCCCCAGGCACTCTCTCTCCACCTGCATAAAATAACTCATAATTACCGTTATATTTAACTCCCTCACCCTCCCGTTGTGTACATACGGTTCCTGTATAAGGCCAATGTCGAACCTTTGTCTGCCCAGCATCACCGCCACGTCGGCTGCAGCGGTCTTGCCGTGCTGGGCGTTCACCTGCAAAAGCATAACCCGCACGTTACTCCTTCGGAGAGCGGAGGAGCTCCTCCTCCAGGGCCCTCACGAAGGGCGGGCTCCGCGATCCCTCCGTCGATTCGGTACCTCTCGGTTCCTCCTCAACCTCCACTTCGCTCTCCCCGTCTGTTTCCTCCCCTATCGGCGCTATCTTTGCTCGCCTGCCTAATGAATCATCGAGATGAGAAAAATATAATTGGAAAGAAAACGTTTTTTCCCCTTCCCCCCCACATATGTCCAGTCTTCATGTAACTTTTCGCTTCAATACAGCTAATTTTCGCTGTTTCTATCAAATAATTAAGCGTTTTTCCTTTGACTTCTCATCCAGCAATATGATACAATTCAAAATTGAATATTCGCCTTTCGAGAACATATTTTTCGTTTGATTTACATACTCTCTCGCGGGACCCTTTGGGGTAAAATGAAAAAGGTCGGTCAATTGGGAATGGTTGACTGGTCAAATGCAACTTTCCACTCTCTTTTATGGGGGTCGCCCCTTTAGAATAAAGTGTCTACTTTGATCTAATTCTTTCTCTTTCTACCATTCAATATGAATGAGACATGTGACTAAAATGACTTAAGTCTTTCTTTACTTTTATGTTATTTATAAGTAGTCGGTGTAGTACTTTTATTTTTATTTGCGTTTGACCCTTGCTATTCAAACTAAACATGTAAAATAGAAGGAATTTACCGGCGGGAAAAAGGTTAATGTTTCGTGAGTGAAGGTGTATTTGAGCTCAAGAGTATTGTGTGTGAGACAAACTCTGTTTCACAGTTGAGTGAGTAAGCGTGGTGTCCGTTAGCTGACAAGCTGCTGGTGAAATATTGTGTAATATTTCATTTCTCAAATTAAAACCCCGCTCGGATAATTTTTTCCTTGTTTAAAAAAAAAAAACTCAATAAAGGGCAGTCTAGTGTAATCTGTAGTGGTGGGTCTCGTCATTTCAGTTATTCAGAACGCGTCGTAGTTAAGGGAATCTCCACATAAATTCCTATCTCGTCTCACCCAGTACTTTCGCCATTAAGCCATCTTGAAAATGAAGTTTTCCTCCAGAATAAACATATTTGAATCTTGGGTTCATTTGTATTACATTCTTGGCTTCCTTCAATCATTTACGAAAGTGGCCCGGAAGTATTTTTTTTTATACTTTTCCCTTCACCATTTAATACTGTTTTGTGGATAATTTCAAGACTAGAGATGGTCTGCACCACTCAATAGACGATTTCCGTAGAAAATGCGAAGGTTTAGAACTGCAGGTTATGGGTTTATTTCTAGTTGTCTACAGCCTCTTTAACAGTATTTTTATTTTTTTTTCAAATTGCTAGCATTATTACGAGTGTATTACTACATGATTTTTTGAGTTTTACTTCCATGTTCCCTACGGGAATGGAAGTGTGGTGTTCGTGAAAAAAATCGAATCCGAGCTGACATCACATTCATAATGTACAACCTCAAAAAATTTCGTTTATTTAGAGTCTGCAATTACACTTCCTTCGCATGCTTCTCATCTAAAGCCAGAAAAATGCGATACTATTGCTGCTTCGGTGACTGTGCGAGTTCTTCCATTCCGGGTCGACCTGGTTTTGATCCAGCTACTAAATTTATCCCTTTCCCTCAACCTCACCGGCACTTAACTGAAAACGTATTAAATTGAGGAAAAAGGGAAGTGAAAGTACATGTGAAGGAGTGTGATGAATGCGCAACTATGATGGGACTTCTTGTTAAGGTGCCGCCGGATCGACGAGTTTTCATCGGTACGTTTCGCGAGACGGAGGCTGAAGAATTTAATCAAAATTGAATAACTCCAAATGTGGTTTTAGTTTGACGGGAATGAGAGAAAAATAAGTTCACTTTACACAGCACAAGACGAGAGTAACCCCATAACCTGGCCTAAGCGGGTTGCAAAACTATTGAAGTAGGACTGGAGAGCGCATGAGTGGAAATCGTCTATTCTTTTCTTTATGTTTGACGTGAAACGTCTTTAAAATGGCTATGAGGTGTAACGACAAGCGTTTAAGTGAAACGCTCCAATATCTCAGCACTGAAGTGTGTTAGCAATTTGAAATTTTGCATACTTGTGTGATGAGTGAAGGACATTCAAGTTCAATCATAAAAAATGCATTTTTATTTTCCCCCACTCCGGGGTGACGATGAAAGTTGGGGCATTAAAACAAAATTTCAAAATATCCCGTTGAGTGGGTTGTCATAAGAAAGAGCTTGGCCCAAGGATCACAAATGTATTTTGTTCAAATTTTTAAGTCAAACATGGACCCCCTCCCCTCTATATAAGAAAATACGTGAGCTAAAATTGTGAAAAAAATCCTGTTGATAGGCCTTATGGTCTAGTTTAAAGGAAAATTGTCGCGAAGATCATATCGCACCCTCGCGATATGACAACAGTTTTTGAAAACCTGGCTGAAAACTGTTTTTTGTGTTTTCTGAAAAAAATGTTTTCGAGTTACGACACTATTGTAGCGGGGGTGCGATATCTTTCATGTTTTCAGAAATATAAATATAAATACATTTTTACTGGTGCTTGATTTTCCGAGAAACTGCTGGGCCGATCTCATTCAAATTCATGGGAGACCATCTACAAACTACAACAAAACTATCCTCCCACGTTTAAATTTCATTGCGTTCGTATTTCTCGAGTTATTAGCGAACAGCGGCATTTTTTCGTAACTGTCCGTTGGGCAAACGGCTCAAATTTTTCAAATGAAATTTGTGTAGTGCATTAAGAAAGATATTTATCTTACTATCCTCCAATTTTGAGAAATAACGGGCGAGTAGTTACAGAGTAATTCCAAAAAATTATCTAGCCATAAAACGGGAATATAAAGAAACAAAGAACCGTGGCGTGCTGGTAGCTGGTCGTTGGACGACAACGGGGCAGGGGGGTTCCTCGGAGCTCGGAGTGGTAGGGTGTTGGTAAGTGACGAGTGAAGTGAGGAGCTCTCCGCTGCTCCATCCCCTTTGCTTGTATATATCTGTCCTTTTGTTGACTGTAATAGACAAAATTTAATAGGTATTAAGCACGAGAGAAAAGCATTTTAAAGCTCTCGCGCTCGAGTGTGGAAAAGTATGGTTTTTCTCTTTTGTATAATTAATACTATTCTCCCCAAACAAAAAAGACGTTTCACGTCAAAAACTTACCGTAGTGTATCAATACTACCCACCATATTTTTTAGTTGAACTACATTCATTGAAATGGTGGAAAAGGGGAAAATGTTATTGTGAGATGTTAATATATTGGTTTACAAAACTAAAATACCTTGACATCATATTTGACCAAACAGGTGAAGGTCTTGTCAATCAATCTTTTGATTGTTATGATAGCGACTCAAAGCCTTAAAAAACTCATATTAACGTGTAGGATGATTCGAAAAATACCGATTTTAATACGAGAAGGAGCTGGGATTTATGAGAAAAAAGGGACTAACTGGAAACCGGCGAGAGGCCAGTTTTATGATCGCTACACTTATGCAAATTGTTTGAATATTTCCCTTCAAAATCTCCATGTGTGGGCGTGAGAAATAAAAATAGGGTAAACGGACTTACCTCAATCCTAGTGAAATACGAGGTCTATTGTGTTGGGAAATCAGAATCTCGAGTGAAGTGTGGCGGGGGTAAAAATACGCTATAACTCTCAATGCCAGCCCCCCCTTCCCCTGCGTCATGGTAGAAAAGGAGATTTGATCCTTAAACATTTGCCCTTTTCCTTTTGATGGTAGTGATGTGAAGGTAAATAATCTGATTCCGACCCATTTTACTCTGGAAACAAGTCAAGGGGGAGGGGGTAAAACTATTTTAGAGCGCCTTAAGTGGTTAATTTAAGGTTGAAGGGAGAGGAATGAAGGACGGACCATTTGATTTAAGACCAAGACAAGAGATAAGACAACCTAATTAAACGTTCGTAGAAGGGATTTCGGGCCGAACCGTGGATTACTAGCGCACAATGGTAATTTACTTAACCTTACAGTAGAAATTAAGCCGCGAATACTCACTTATCCTTCATCCATATAAATCAACCGTTTTTGTTATTTCGAATGCTTTCCATTGTAGCTTATTTCACATTGTCTTCCTCTGGCGCTGTATTATAAATCAAAAACATTAATTTCCAGTTTTATGAGTGCGTGTCTATAAAACGTTGCATTACTCTTCTTGAAACGTCACAGCTTTTCAACTCACATTATCGTGATGTGGTTGCTCTGCAGAAAACTGATTATGAGCTTTTGGTATGGGAACGAATAAGAGATTGATATAAGTAGCTTATAGGGGGGAAGGCGAGTGAAAAATATCAGGACTCTAGCAAGTACCCCTCATCTTCACGCAACTGAAAACAGACTCTTCCTTCTTTATCGGCACAATAAGGTCATATGCCTTGCCATTAGAAGCTAAACCGACACGTAAAGGCCTCTACCTTCTTGAGCGTGCAATCCCGTAATATTGACTTTGAATGGACCAAGCTGCGAAATTTAGTTTTAAAATGGATGTAAAAATAACCAGACCCGAGGATTTTCCTTTAAAATGATTCAGGTGGTTTTTTGTTGTTTTTTTTTTTTTTTTTTATAACGCGGACTCCAGTTTACCGAGCCCGCCGGGCCCAAGCCCTTAAGCGGCTCTCACACAAAACCCTGTCATCCATCAGCTGCGCACTCCACACCCGTACTACGCGGGCGTTTCGGTCGATGCGCGGTTTGTCGTAAGCGCGCCCACAACAAGCGCGCCACACAATGCCGAGTGAGCCGTGTCACAGCTCGCCACAGCCTTAGGGTATGTTTATATAGAAGCGGTGAATAAATAAAAGAGCTAAGAGCCCCTCTTGGCTGATAAAGTGAGCCTAGAAATTACACATCTCTACTTTTGTGTCACGCTGCTTCGACATAAACATTTCCTCTGGAAACCAATATGAAAATTTTCTCTGCTATGCTCCTGTACAAACATACCGTTATTGGGCCTCTTAATGGGCAGTAGCTGGATTCGAACCCAGGCCCGCTGGGTTGCGAAGCGAGTTTTGTATCCATTACACCATCGAGGCGCGCTTGATGAGTCAGGTGTGCGTTCTGCTCTTGCCACTCAGCGTGAGCTATTGATAGGTTGTTCACGGTTTAGGAAAGTGGCCCAACGCCGTGCCTGGCTCTCCCTCACCTCTAAAATGAGCTAAAACCCCGGAAATACTGATTTCAAACGTGTGAAATCAGGGGCGTAGCTAACCTTCGATCTAGGGGTGGGCAACTTCCCAGCAGAAGTTATCAGATGCACCGTTGTCTATTGAATGCAACAGGTGAAACGGATTACTTCATTGAGACAGTCAACCCCGCGAAATTCGGGGGTCTCAGCAGCCAAAACCCACGAAATTTGGTTTTTAGTTAGCCATACCCGCGAACATTGTTCTCATTCTATTCCATTCTGCTGTTAAAGACGAGAATTTCACCTACCATCAATATGTTAAGAACGTGATCATATTTTCAAAAAAGGGGAAAATTACTTTTTTTAATGGAACCCAGTTAATTTTATGCCTGCCAATGTGAAACTCCGGTTGATGATACACGACATTTTGATCAGTCAACCAGTTCTAATTTTGCCCTTCCGAAATATAATTAATATGCATAAGTTTGAAGTTGAGTGAAAATCGATAAAAAGGTAATTCGGGTGGCTACTGGCTATTTCCAATTCTGATGACATTATATTTGGAGGAAAAGAAGTAAAAAAAAAATTGTGCCTGAAAGGTATTGTCTTGAATTTGTGAGCTTCTTCTGTAGAAGACATTCGGAATTACCCTAAATTATTAGGGAGGTGGGGTAGGTGGAAATGTGTGGTTTTTTTCACAACTTTTAAAAAATATTGGTAAACTTCGGTAGAGAAGGCTTCTTTTTGGAGCTTCTTTTATGGCTAAGATATACCCACCCTTCAAGACACAAAATGTCATGAGGGTCAAAGCGTGTCGATTATTGTTCATCAGCTTTTCAAATTCCGTGAAACTCCTGTCTATAAACATCTATTAAACATCTATTCATCCAACTACAACTATACATCCATGTGTTCATCTAGTTTGTAATTCCTGAAATTCTTAAATTTAAATAAGCCCTCAACAAATTCATTATAACAATTTACAAGCCCCTCTTCCTCACCTCCTTCCAAAACAAGTTTGAACGAAACATACAGCAGACGTGCTGGAACGGTAACAAGCTACTTATCGCACATGTTCGACGACTGAGGAAAAGTGTCGGGTTCTGAGTTACACTTGTTTATATCTCGCAACGATTGCCTGTTTCTTCCGAGACATTTAGTTTAATGGTGAGTGAGGGAGGTGTGCTTGGACAGCAATTCTCTTTTCCCTTATAAGCCTGTTGCGTATACTTACGGTTTTGTAAGGGCTGGGGGACAAAGTTACTTCTGTAATTGTTTAGTAATCTGAATTCGTTTGTTTTTTTGGTTTTTACCAGGCTGAAATCTGGAGCGTATTCATAGCCATCCTAAGGAAAAGCGTCAGAAATCTTCAAGCTTGCACGGAAATAGGGCTCATCGAACATGTTCTCCACCGACTACCAAAAGCAGACGCCGTTGTTGCAGGTACTGCGGGTCATCTTGATTGGAGTGGTAATAACAGATTTTTGGGTTGGGGTTGCTTAGGGGTGGATTGGGTGTGATTCTCTTTCAGTCTTGGTCCCACAAATTCAGGAACTAAAGCGAGTTTTTCTGTTTCCCCTGCTCATTTAATCGATTTGAAGGGTGTGAAATAAGCGTCTCTTTTATTCTGAGTAGAGTTACCAATTTCCTGGTATTCCCCCTGTTATCGAAAGAAAGAAAATCTAATAGGCCCCTTAGGTGTTATGTATAAACCGATTTCTTATCGGAATTCTGTGCCCATAGATTCAGTTTGGTGTATTATTGATCTGTGTAGGTCCTTTCTTTAAATTGTTGGCTTTTAAACAATTGATTAATTATTTCACAAATTGCATTGTTCACTTATGATGTTATGACTTACTGACAATGAGAGATCCCTAAAGTTGAAAGGAGGGCAAATATTTTCTAGGGTGTATTCATCATCATTAAAATTTTCTTATAAAGTAAGTCTAACACGAAGTCTTGGAGGATGATAAACTCGAGTCGAGAAGAACTTTGGGAAAGATTATGTCAGTGGCAATTGCTGTTAACAGGGAAAACCTAAAGTTTTATAAGTGTTTGTGTCTGATGGAAGGAGGGGTGGTATCCTCAGGTACGTGCCAAGAAAATAAATAATGCGCGGGAGAGAAAAAGAGAGGGTGAGCGTGTGCATGTTAAACGGATCTTTAGAAACACCTTTTCAGTCTGCCGTTTTTTAACAGTAAGATATCACATTCAGGAGGAACATTTTTTTTCAATTTAGTTTTTTTCTTTTAAAGACGGAATCAAACAGCTATTACATCCCCTCCTTCTAGATCCCGCCACTATTTCACAAATAGATCAAGTCCTTATCAAGATGAGAAAAATAACCACTCGCCTTTTTGATTGAGCTCAATATAAAAAGTATGTTGGAACAAGATATAAGCGAAAACTTCTCTCCATGCCATGCCACAGTCTGTTGAAGAAAAGATAACTTATTGAAGGCTATTCCACGGAAGTTTTCAGGCCTGACTTAAATAAATGACTTTGAGTTGTCCGTTCACAGCTTCTTTTTGCTAGAAGAGTCGGGGCCTAGTTCATTTATTTCTAGGCCCTTTTCATGAATTTGTGGGGGGGGGGCTGAGGAAGGGGACAAAATACTTAGAGAATCGACTTGGGGATTCGATGGGATTTTGTAACGAATTCACCCCGAACTGAAGAAGTTCGAAAGTAAACTCTTAGGGTCCAGAATAAAAATGATTAATTTTATTCTTTAAAAAAATGAAAATTAAGGCGTGGGTTGCATTAAAATAATTTATTTTCCATAATAACCACTAAAAAAAATCATGAATTTATATTGAAATTAAGGTGGGAGTTATTGGCCAACTTTTGATAGAAATTCAACAGTTTAGAATCTCAAACTTACTGTGGTTTTTGTACCACGGTAAATACTGATGAGATCAGGTTATCGGATATGTTATTTGGTTGGTTGGTTTTACTTGAGCCCCCTCCCCTCCCACAAGATCAATCAGGAAATAGTGATCGGTACTGATCAGTTTTGTTTTTGAGCCAAACGTCAAGCTCGTCGGCTGCAAGACGAAGGATCAGTAAATATGGAGTACCAGTGCCCTGTGATTGATCAACAAATAGTTCCATGAGTGTTGGAGGAGAGGGGTTATCCGTGATTCGTCTCATAAATGGAGTAATTACAATTTCCCTTTACTGAGCTTTTTTATTGATAAAAACTATGAGGGAGGTGGGTGTAAATCTTTTGTCTGTTTTGTAGGCGAATTAAATCGTGGAAAAAAATATTTAAAAAAGAGTGGGGAGGGGGATCATTTTGGACCTGAGGGTCTTGAGCATTGTGAAGGGGGGAGGGAGAAGGGTATACTCAAGAATACCTTCCTAATGATCAATTTATATTTCAGATCTTCAGAGATTAATAGCACCGATTAAAAAAAAAAAAGGAAAAAAAAACCTTGCGATATTTTAATGAGAATCGTTCTTAACAATCAATTAATTTCTCTAAATAGTAAGTCTCCTTCCCAATCCAGCGTCCACTTTCAACTATGAAAATAGGATGGTCCTCCAACTTTTCAATTTATGCACCATCTGGACACATTAATTGTAAGCTTTTCAATAAAATGTAAATGCAGGAAACACCGGACGAGCTCACTCCCGGACTTTTTCCCTTCTCTGTCACGCCCCCCCCCCTCCGCCCGACAAGCGAACTTCTAATGAAATTTAAAATCAGTTTTCCGGAAAATTCGATGTGGAATGCACGAAAACTTCTAACGTGATTTTCTCTATAATCCTCCTTTCTAACGCCTTCTCAATTCCGAATCAGTGGGCGGAAATAAGAAGTCTGAAAAGAAAGTCGTTGAAGTCAATAAGGGCTGAAAAAGAAAAAGAATTTTTTCCCTGAGAATTCTTTTTAAAAAAGACACCATGTAACCTTTTGTTTTTTTCTGGTAAACCACACGAACCGAGAAAAAGCAATTTGAAAAATATTTTACTCCACAGTTTTTTAACCTTTGTTATAACGTTCACACCAATAAATAAAAATCCTTTATATAGAATTTAAAAAGTGATAATATTGACACGAAATTTAGGATTCTGTCCAGATTTTTTACCGCTATTTATAAGACCTATACTATCTAGGTCCTAGGCCACTATAAAACGTCCCTTCAAAAAGGGGAAAAAATTATTTGTCTTTTATTAGTAAGTCAATTTCGGAGGTGATATGTGAGGAGAGGGAGTGGAGAAGTAACGAGGTAGAGTAAAGTAATAAATGGTAGAAATGGGAAGCTGTTAAAGTTGATGGAAGTGTTGTAAAAGATTTGTTGTTGGTGTGGAATTGGCTGAAACGGCCGCTTAAGGTGTCTCTCTAACTCTTTTTCGCTCCCATCAAAAACCTTGGACTTTAAGTTTAGAATCTTCTCCGACCTGCACATGCCCGACATTGTCCAACTTTCTTTCTCTCCCGCTCACTCACACTCTCTTCTCTCTGTCTCACTCCTTGTCTCTTTTTCATAAAATCGCCCGATTGAGAACTATTTATAAACTGGAAGAAAATTCGGAGGATCCAATTCAATAAAATTAATTCGGGTATTATTCAAAAACAACTTGGAACTATTAACACTCTTCTTTCCGAGGCAAGCCGTGATAATGTCGTTTATTTTCAAAATAATTGCTTTTTCTCTCCCGTTAAAAGTTAAGCGTCTCAGGACCGTCTTAATCGATATTTTTAAGTTTGAAACTTATCGGTCCTTTTTACCCTTAGGCTTATTATTCGACACGTTCTGGTATATCGTTAATTTTCAGATCTCCTCATTGATATGCTTGGAGTCCTGGCAAGCTATAGCATCACAGTCAAAGAGTTGAAACTTTTATTCGGTTCAATGAAAGCTACAAATGGAAAATGGGTAATTATATTTTTAGGGCAATTTCTCACCCAGTGCAATCCATCATAGTATTGGGTTTTTTCAAATTCAATTCAATTCAACTTTTATTTCCTTCTTCGTCCCCCCCCCCCACAAATCTCATCAATAACTAATTTTTCTATGTTTGCAGCCAAGGCACTCAACCAAACTTCTCAACGTCATTAGACAAATGCCTCAACGAAACGGGCCCGACGTTTTCTTTAGTTTCCCCGGGAAAAAAGGCTCTGTAAGCTATTACCAAACTGTCAAACGAAGAAAGCTCTTTCTTCGCTCTCCTACCTCCCTCCTCTTGTTAAATTTTTTCGGTTTAAAGCCATTCGACTACTACCACCCCCTCCCCTTCACAAAACACTAAACAGCACTTGTTCCAATGCCTTCTTATGATTTTAGGCGATTGTCTTACCTCCTCTTGCCAGGTGGCCATATGAAAGTGGTTTCACATTTACTACTTGGTTCCGACTAGATCCGATCAATTCTGTTAATATTGAAAGAGAAAAACCTTACCTCTATTGGTAAATAATTTGTTTAGTTTAAAATAGTAATTTAGTGATTAATATCCCTCCCCCACCCCCTTTTAGTTTCAAAACAAGCAAAGGAGTGGGATATTCTGCTCATTTCGTTGGGAACTGTCTTGTGTTAACATCCATGAAAGTTAAAGGTAAAGGGTTTCAGCACTGCGTAAAATACGAATTTCAACCGAGGAAGGTATAGAAAAAAATTTAAATGGTGAACTCTAACAGGCTGAAAACCCGCGGATTATTTTCTTGTTTGTTTCAGTGGTACATGATAGCCATCGTGTACATTTATAACAGATGGACCAAGAGTGAAATCAAATGTTTAGTGAACGGTCAATTAGCTTCAAACACTGAAATGGCTTGGTTTGTTTCTGCTAACGAGGTAAACACTCCGATTTGTCTCTTGCGATTTTTTTTTTATTGGAGCGTTTTTCACTCCACCAATTGCTGGTTTTTTACCCCACCCCCACCATCACCGTGATATCGCGAACAATGTTCAATGTTTTGATTTCAGCCATTCGACAAATGTTTCATTGGAGCCACTCCTGAGCTGGATGAAGAGCGAGTGTTTTGCGGTCAAATGTCCGCCGTGTATCTATTTAGTGAAGCTCTGTCGACTCATCAGATTTGTGCTATGCACAGGTTAGGTCCAGGCTACAAGGTATGTGATTGCTCTTCGTTTCCTTACTTATTAGTTGATTGGACCCGAGAAAATACATTAATTTCAGACGCAACGCCGACCAGTTTTACATAATTTGTCTTTGTGTTATTCCAGAGCCAATTTCGATTTGACAATGAGTGCCATTTAAGTTTACCTGAAAACCATAAGAGGGTGAGTGATGTGGGTCCTGTCCCGTCAGAGCAACAAAGCACGCCGCCTGTGAATGCTGTAAGCGACATCATCATGTCACCTAGCTGCCTTTTTTTTAAACAAAATTAACCGTTGACACTATACAAAACAAATCACAGTCAAGGCTCACTTGTGTGAATATTTTTCTCACACAGTACAGCATTTAACCACTTCTGTACAATTGGCACTCTCTGAAACTAATCTTGTTTTAGACTCAGGAAAGCGTGCACTTTTCTGGCCGCTGTTAACGCTCACAACACCTAAATCATTGAAGGGTAGATAGGCCGAGAGCTGTAGCGAGAACCGAATTCGTTTCTCATTCTTGTTTTAGCACTCCTGCTCTGCAATGTACTCGCCCCCCCCCCCATCCTTCGTCGAGTTATTAGGTTGGGGCTTTTTTCTTCCCCGTGGATAAGTGCCCTTTTGGATTCAAATTCAATAAGAATTCTTACTATTAGCCTTCTGCCCTTTAAATAAAAAGAAGGCCTCCAGTGGCAGCTTGGTGGTGTGGCAGTAGCTTTTTTTCAGAGTTTTTTCTTGGTCTTTATTTTTTTTTCTTATTTTAGGTATTTAGTATTGGTTAGCTTCGTTTTAAAACTGAGTTATTGTTGTTACATGCTGCATCTATAGATTTTTCTTTTGATTTATCGTTTTTGCTAGACAATGTATCTCTTTTTTTTGGGCATGTGTTTTGAATTTGTTTTCCCACCACAACATTTGCATTGTCATCATGTATGAAAATGTCTGTAAATGTTTTCGTTGGATGCCGGATTTTATAACATTACAGCGTAAGACATGACTATTGCCTCTAACCATTTGTCCATGCCCTTAGGTTCTCTACGACGGGAAACTCTCTAGTGCAATAGTATTCATGTACAATCCAGTTGCGACTGACAGTCAGTTATGTTTACAATCGGCACCCAAAGGAAATGTTTCCTACTTTGTACATACTCCCCACGCGTTAATGCTTCAGGTAAGTGTAGTTTTTTAAACGTTTGTTTTACTTATTTATTCATTTATTTGTCATTTCAGGACGTCAAGGCTGTGATTACGCACTCTATACATAGTACTCTTAATTCAGTCGGAGGCATTCAAGTTTTATTCCCCTTATTTTCCCAATTGGACATGCCATATGATTCAATAGACAACAGAAGAGATCCAACATTATGGTAATTAACAAATTAGCCTACTCTCATATCAGCTTTCTTAATTTTGTTTATTTTCCGTCAGTTCTAAGCTCTTAGGGTTCATATGTGAACTCGTCGAGAGCTCTCCTACAGTCCAACAGCACATGATTCAAAACAGAGGTTTTCTAGTAATAAGTTATATGCTTCAGCGGTCTTCTCGGGAACATCTCACCCTTGAAGTTCTCAATTCATTTCTGGGTCTCACGAAATATCTGGTGACTTGCCTCAGTTCCAACAGCGAACTATTGTTGAAACAGGTGAACTGACCCTGATAGTACATTGATGGTTTTCATTCTTCAATTTATCATTCTTTGTAGCTGCTGGACCACGTCTTATTCAATCCAGCTCTATGGATTTATACGCCCGCTACTGTGCATACTCGGCTGTATTCATATTTAGCTACTGAATTTCTTGCCGACACTCAAATTTACTCCAATGTTCGTCGCGTGTCAACTGTTTTACAGACTATTCATACACTGAAGTATTATTATTGGGTTGTAAATCCTCGTGCCAAAAGTGGAATCACGCCTAAAGGCCTGGGTAAGCTTTACAGTTGAGTTGCGATTTTATGGTAATTTGATTACTCAATCCCCTCCTTGTCCACCTTTAGATGGTCCAAGGCCGGCTCAAAAAGACATCTTGGGCGTAAGAGCCTACATACTCATACTGCTCAAGCAACTCATGATGGGTGGGTCGGGAGTTCGCGAAGACGAACTTCAAAGCGTTCTCAACTATATTTCAACCGTTCACGAGGATGAAAACCTTCACGACGTCGTTCAAACTCTCATCTCTCTCTTGTCCGAACACCCGGCCGCAATGGTGCCGGCTTTCGACGCCAAGCATGGCGTTCGCTGTGTTTTCAAGCTCCTCGCGTCGCAGAGTCACTTAATTCGACTGCAGGCTTTGAAACTTCTCGGATTTTTTCTGAGTCGTTCCACTCACAAGTGAGTTTTGAAGGAGTTCCCTCCTCCCCCTCTGGTTACTGAATAAAACGCGTTTTCTCAGGAGAAAATATGACGTGATGAGCCCCCATAATTTGTACACCCTCCTAGCTGAGAGAATTCTTCTCAACGAAGAAACACTTACTTTACCGACTTACAACGTTTTGTACGAGGCGAGTAATTTACCGGTAATTTCATTTCATTTTTACATTTATTTTCCTTCTTTCCTACAGATTATGACTGAACATATTAGCCAGCAAATTTTGTACACGAGGCATCCCGAACCCGAATCACATTTTCGATTAGAAAATCCTAGTAAGTTATTTCCAAAAATTCTCCATTTCTTCCCATTTTATTTTATTTGTTATTATTTAATGCAGCAAAAAGAACAAAAACAAGTGTGTTACTAATGAGGAACGGTCGAGCTTTATGGCAATATGAAAACAATTAGTTTCTTAATTTTATTTCAGAGGGAAAGGTTTCAAAATGATTTCCGCTTCAGAGACCACGGTATTTTTTTCGATTTTGTCGTATTGATTATGGCTGGCATTCATTAATTCAATCTAACAAACAAAAAACATGCCCTTTCTCATCGATAGCATGTACATTTTCGTTGAGTTTCTCTGCCTGACTAACAAAAGTAATATGAGTGAAAACTATTGTTGTAAATACTGTAGTAGTTCCTATCTATGGGGTGCCGTGATGTTAGAACTAAGAAGATGGGGACCGGAATGCCCTGCTTGGAAAGTCCGAATAGGGCGAAATCTTCAAAACGGAGGGGATTAAGGAACCTGAAGATTGAATTGTACAAGGAGAGAGCTGGGCAAGTTTTGAATTTTTTGCTGGTCCGTAAAAATGGTGCCCCAAAAGTCGAAAAGTATCTTGAGTTATGAGTCTGGTGTTGTACTTTTACTATAAATGGAAAGCAGTCATTCCCACTCCACTGGAGCTGAGCAGTTTCGTGTTTTCTCCTATTTTCTCCTCTTCCCCTTTGTTTCACAATGCCATTCAGATCGGTCGATTGTTCCATGTTTGTGTGTTCGCTCCAATGTGAATAACGATTGAAATAAGGAATTTATTCCATTGATGAAAAAAAAAATAGATCCATATCTCACGGTCAAATGGATCCCTTTACAGGAATAGGAAATCTCTTAGTGATCTGCTCTTCTTCAAGAGTCAACCTAATGCATCAGCATCGTTCCCCCCCCCCTTTTTTTTTTTTGTTTGTTAACACACGTCATCCAATGCAGAATTGCCATTGTGATCTGTGAATTAATCGTCAAGTCCAAATAAAACTATGTAATGATCGTATGAAGGCATGCTCGGCTTATTGCCTTTTAAACATTTCCACAACCAACTCGAAAATCATTTGTTTCCAGTGATTCTGAAGGTTGTAGCTACCTTGATTCGGCAGTCCAAACAAACAGAACAACTAATGGAAGTCAAGAAGCTCTTCCTCTCGGACATGACGCTCCTTTGCAATAATAACCGTGAAAACCGAAGGACTGTATTACAAATGTCAGTTTGGCAGGTTCGTTTTCCCTTTCATCTTACTGTTAAATACTTGAATTTCCCGTTTGACTATATTTGCGCTTTGTGTTTTTAGGAATGGCTGATAGCGATGGCTTATATTCACCCGAAAAACGTTGAAGAGCAGAAAACGTCAGACATGGTTTATTCGTTGTTTAGAATGTTACTCCATCATGCTATAAAACATGAGTATGGTGGTTGGAGGGTTTGGGTCGACACTTTGGCCATTGTTCATTCCAAGGTAACTTTTTAAAATCTTGATTTTGATTTTTTTCAAATTGTTTTATCGGGTGACAGGTGTCTTACGAAGAATTCAAGCTTCAGTTCGCTCAAATGTACGAACACTATGAGAGACAAAGGTCAGACAACATAACCGATCCAGCTCTCCGACAGCAAAGACCCATCAGTACAATATCTGGTTGGGAGCAGCAAGCAACGAGACCTGCGTCAGTCTACCCGGTAAATTATACCTGTTCATTATCAAAATTGGTTCTTTTCTTGGAAAAAAAGAAATTTTTTTTTTCTTCTTTCAGGAAATCACTGAAGGAACTACAGAAGAAAGAGACGACCGACGCATTGAGCCTCCACCAGACTGGAACAGCGACAAAAAACCAGACACTTCTCTATCCATCGAAGACTCGCCCACTGCGACAACGATGGCTCTTCACGACACGGCTGAAGTCAACGTTCCCGAAAATGACGCTAACACCGAGGACGAGGTCAAACCAATCGAAGACGACCTTCCAACCGCTGACGAGTTTCAGACGACCACCGTCAACATCGCCACCGTCGTTGAGGACGCCCTCAAAGTCGAAGCTTCTGAGGTTGAAATGGCGAATGAATTGAGTAAAGTTTGCGATAGTGACAATTCGGAAATTTATCTGACTCCAACCGGTACTGGCATTGATGATAAAAAAGACGATCTACACAGCCCCGAATACAATGAAGACAATGAATCCGTCCAACATTCCAGCAGTGACGCCATATCTGACATGTACGAAGTTAGTGAAATTGTGGAGAACATCGTTTCAGAAGTTATTAACGTATTGGAAAATTGCTCAAATTCCCCGGATTACATAGAGGAAATCAAACATGACATTCACGATTATGTAAACAATATAATGCCGTCCACCGTAGAAAATGAAGATCCTAGCAGCTTGAACGACGGTGCCTCTATTGATCAGGAAGAAGAAGAAGAAGAAGAAGAAGAGGAAGAAGAAGAAGAAGAAACTGAAAAAGAATGGGACTACAAAACCACAGAAGTCAATATAAACGGTGAAATTAAAGAACCATCCTCGGACAACGACTGCCGTAGGAGCGAAATGAATAAACAAAATAGTGAAGAGACAGCCAAAGAGTCTGAAGATGCTGGAAATGAGGTCGATCAACAAAATCTGGAAGTTGAGGCGAAGAAAGAGGTTGCTATTGCAACTATTGAAGATACAGCTAACGCTGCTCGTGAATTGATTGAAAATTCCGAGTCTGGTGCCAACATGGAAAATGAAAACACGGTCGAAATGTCAGGTACTATACTTAGTTTTTTTATTTTTATTATTCACGTCTTTAATTTTATCGACACTTTTAGATGAGTCGTTGCCTCAAACGAAGCCAAATAGCACGTCTATGTCGACTCAAGTCGAGCCAGGCCATTTTCAGGGTACTTATACTTTCAACTTTTTTTTCTGTTTTTATTTCATAACTGATTTTGCTTTGCAGGTGTTCCTGAAACAAAACGTAAAATTCCTCAAGACCCCAACGGCCGACCCATGTTCAGCCCAGGGCCGTCGCGCCCGCCATTTAGAATTCCAGAGTTCAAGTGGTCGTACATTCACCAGCGTCTATTGTCTGACGTTCTTTTCTCGATTGAAACCGACATTCAAGTGTGGAAGAGGTGAGACAACCCATTACAACATTCCGCGGCCACATACTCCAACCCAACCTTGAAAAAGGGAGAAGGGTTAGAATGAAGGGGCATTAGAAAATCCTCAAAAACTGTCGGTTGATTTGAGCGTCTCGATTTTTTCTTTCAAAAAGACGCTATAAAAGCTGGACTCAGTTGCCGGATGGAATTTTCACTTGTCTACCATGCTATTGGTTTTGGAAAGGAGTGGAACCGTGGATACCGTGAACTCACCCTTCAGCCTACCTCTCATTTTTTGTTATTTTTGACTCCCTCCCCTAACTGAGATAACCTCCCCCTCCCCCTCAAGAAGAACATAAACCCGTGGACTCTCTCATTCTGCTCCCTCTACTTTTGTTACCGAATTTGTTGTCCCGCTGTTTACCTAAGATAAAGCGTTTTTATTAAGCAGAGGTTTCATTGAGGTGGGAAAATGAAGTAGCCAAATAGGTTCACCAAGAGAGGGCGAGGTCGATGTTAAACTTGAGAGGAAAAAATTATGGGGGTGATGAAACGTTCTTTGATCTAGTTGAGCCTCGGGGGTTGTGCTAGATGCCCCACTCATTCCCGCGACTTCTTATTTTGTTTTTGTTATTTCTGTTTTCTAGCCATTCAACCAAATCCGTCCTAGACTTTGTAAATAGCAGTGAAAACGCTATTTTTGTTGTAAATACTGTACATTTAATCTCTCAACTGGCTGACAACTTGATTATTGCCTGTGGAGGTCTGCTCCCTTTGCTTGCTTCTGCAACTTCGCCTAATGTGAGCTTCTTGTTTCCAGTCTTTCTCTTTTTTTCATTCTCAAGCCTTTAATTATTGTGTTCATTTTTTCAGAGTGAACTTGATGTCATGGAGCCAACTCAAGGAATGCCGATTGAGGTGGCTGTTTCGTTTTTACAGCGTTTGGTCAACTTAGCTGATGTCCTTGTATTTGCGAGTTCTCTCAATTTCGGGGAACTCGAGGCAGAAAAGAATATGTCAAGTGGTGGTATTCTTAGACAGTGTTTACGGCTGGTATATTGACAATTTATAGTTGCAAAAACTCAGTTTTTCCCATTAAATTTTATGTATTTTGTAGGTGTGTACGTGCGCTGTAAGAAATTGCCTGGAATGCAAGGAGAGAAGTCGACCGTTTACCTTAGCTTCGAATTTCAATGGAAAAGCGGCACATTTACAGTCATTGATACGTGGGGCACAATCTTCACCCAAAGTTGTTTCCTATCCCTATCGCTATTGTTTGCATGTATACTCTTATGAATGGAACCGTTTGTTTTTCAGAATATCGGCGACAGCATTTCCAATCAAGGTAATCCTGTAAAAGACCCCGAAAAACTGTTGCAAGATATGGACGTCAACAGACTGAGAGCTGTCATCTACAGGGACGTGGTAAGTTATCTAACCCACCCACCCTTACGAACCGATCGAACTGACCCATTCTTCTCTCTTCGTAGGAGGAAACCAAACAAGCTCAGTTTCTCTCCTTAGCTGTCGTCTACTTCATATCAGTTCTGATGGTGAGTAAATACAGGGACATACTCGAACCCCCGGTGACTCGAGTGCCGACTCCACCGGTCAGCATTACAAATCAACACGCGAGTGACAGCCCACCAGGTTTGTGGATGTTTCCTTTTTTTTAATATCAAGCTTTTTGACACAATTAAGCTCATTTTATGGGAAGATGCTAGTTCGAGCCCAGTTAAGCATTTTCTGGGTCCTGAATCTAGGGATTCTCTGAAATGGGCTCTAAGAATTACATTAAAAAATTCCGAGTTGATCAAACTAAATTCAACACTTGAGAAGTCATGTAATGGCTGTTGGTTCCAGAAGTATTCAGTTGGTATAATATTTGTGATTCCCTTATCGCCTTCTCGATTTCCTAGGTGGTTGACTGCTACGGTCGAGTTTCTAAAAATTACCCGCTTTGCTTTGTCTAATCCGTGAAAAACGATTTTCCGATTTTATCAAAACTTTTAGGGGAAAACTACGTATGGGAGAATGGTAGGACTTTGTCGCAGTTTTCGTAATTCTTCCAATTGTTATTCATTGTCATTCCTTATTTTAATAACTTTCAGTTGTGTGAATTGAATGTTTCCTTCATTACCCTTTTTCTGCTAAAGTTGATTCAAGATTCGGAATTCCAATTTGTTCAATGTTGACAAAAGTCCCTGTATTGACATGAAACTCATGTTAAAAAGTTGATTTTTTTCAGACTAGAATTCACGATGCTTGTTACTATGAGCCCCTGCAGTAGGCTGCATGATCGATACATTTTTGGCCTAAGCCTGCATTTTTTTAAATTTTAGAAGTCAATTTATCGGGCCCCTTTCTCTTCATCACATTTGCAGGGACCTCCACTTTCCCCTCGTAGGATATGCTGCATGCATTCTCTTTTTTTGTTACTAAGTAGTTGCCCTGATATGTAACCTTTTTTGGCCGCTCGATCGAGCCTTCTAGAGCAGCACGCGGATTCGAGGTTCTTTTTTTGGTGATTTTTTGTTTTACGCAGTGATTAACCGGCTTTAGACTCCTTAGGCGTGGTCATACTATAACTGAAAGAAAAACTGAACTGAACTGAAGAAAAAAAGAAACGAAGAATCATCTGCTGGCGTAACAGGACTTTTAGTTGTTCGTGGAAAAAAATAGGGGGCCTGCAAGTGATGGGGGAGGGCGATCGGTGGATTGCATAGAGTGGGCAGGGGGTCTAAGGGAGGGGATAGGCTTACTGAAATAAAAATGTTTGCTTGCTTACATTTTGGGGACATTCCAAATTACACCCTCGAAGGCTATATGTAGATCGGAGGCTGGCCACTTTTAGGTAGGCTTGCACTTTTTGGCAACCCCCCACTGAAACAACTTCCCTTTCTTCCAGTTCTCAGGGTTAAGTGACCCCCCTTTTGGGGGTTGGGGCTCATCAGAAGACAAGCGCACACGTGAGCGTCCCAATAATAGCGTTCTATAGCAGCCATTTTCAGCTTACCTCTCGGTCTTGCGACAGTTATCTTTACCCCCCAGAACAATCCATTGTTCTGCCACTAAACTCGGTGAAAGTGATGATTTAGCTCAAGATTCATACTATCAAGCCCTAAATCAGCCGTTTTTCAAAAGAGGATCACTAATCGACTAAATCACCCGGCGAAATTTCTGGTTTTCACCTCTGAAACTGAGTATTAAGTCGCATTACTATAATCCCCAAAAACTGACAGTTAGGTCAAGCTGTAAAATGGGGCCACGTAAATCGGCCGTTCGGTTACATGTGTTGGAAATTGCCCCATCCCCTTCAAAGTCAACAGGCAACATGTTAACACAAGTCACTAAAAACTATTATTTATCCTCAAAACTCTTCATTTCATCACAAAAACTGATGTGTTCGCCCCAAAAACCATGTCAAATTGCCGTGATAAGTGACTATCCATACGGCTCTCATGATTCTGGCGGGAAAAGATGGCTCGCCTCAGGTTCGTCAACACTCCGGATAATCCATGAATCCCCTCCAGTTAGATGATTGATAATTTTGCTGCTTGACCCTTTGGTCACAGGTATTGACCAAATTGCGAAGCTAAACATTTTTAAAAGCGCCCCCCCCCCTCAAAGCTGTGTCTGTTTGTTCGAAGAAAAAAACAGTTATTCCAAAAAGTAAAAATAATTCATTTCAATCCTCACCAACCACTTCCACCCGTAGCAACTTCTGGAAAGCCGACCCCCACCCCCAGTAGGGAGTGGAATGGCCCGGGCCGCGGTCCTGTAGCACTCTCGTTACGGCTTCAAATTCTCACTGTTGTAACTCAATTAAAGCGCACGTAAAAACCACTTTGCAATGTGTTTGAAATCATACCACTTCTTTATCATCAGGCGTGCTTATATTTATCACGTACCATTTTTTTTAAATTGAATTAGGCATCACGATCGTTAGACATTGAAGCACTTCGCGGGCTAGCTAATTTTAGTTTTTTCATGCGCTTTCTGAATTTCAGAGAATACTTCTGGATCCACGTTACTTTTATTGAAGAATCATTTTCATTAATAAGTTTTTTTAAATAGTGTCTAAAAATTTGTAGTCTAGCTCCAAAAATATTTAATATATACAGATTGCAGTGGGCCGCGACCTCTTTTCCCTCAATGGTCGCATCATGTGTACCCTCAGTTCTTACCTAACTCACATCCCAATGCGCCCCTACTTAGAAACAACAATAATAACTACAGCAGCAGCAACAACAATAATAATAATATCAACAATGCTAAAGTTCTAAGATATCCAATTCTTCCTCGCCAAGGTACAACTGCAAAAAAAATGTCTGCTCAATTTTATTATATTTATTTAATGTTTGGAATAGCGAAAAAAAAAACGTTTCGAAACATGACATAAGGTGTTGCCTTGAATTTCGGAGTTGCACTTGACAGTTAGCATTTACGGCCTTTATTTTCGTTGAAATAAATAAATGTTCCATTTCTTGCAACCAGATTCTTGATGTGAACTGTTGAACCAAAAAAAAAATTAATTAGAATCGCGATATTTTTGAATGGATTATGTTGCTATTTATTTCTATTTTATTTTTTCTCTGCAAGCTGAACTAATTGTGCACCCCTGCCAACTAGAATGAAATTCAACGCTTTGCATGATTTTTAAGTTCAGGACATCAAGCATGGTCATTTTGTATACTATTATTGATTGGTGCCTGTTGATTTTCAAGTCCCCAAGACAATCGATGGGACTCAAAAAAAATAAATAAATAAATAAAAATAATAATAATAATAATAATAATAATAATAATAATAATGATGATGATAAAATAAAGAAAAAAAACTGTCCGATAGAACGCTTGAAGAGTGTTGCATAACACAATAACATATCAGGGACTCGCCTTATTGTAAACTTTATTTCTAACTGTAGTATGGCTCGCCCGGCTATGAATTTTATTTTGTGTGCCTCTATTTGTAATTAAGTCAAAATACATAAAGCTTTGATATTTCTTTTCGATTCATATGTTCGATTGTATTTTCAGATGGCGAATGTGACGTTATGGTCGTAGAAGAAAACAATCCCACGATTGTTACGAACGTATCTCACGATCAGAATGCTCATCCGTCACTTAAGGTAAGCTTGAGTGATTTTTCAGGTAATAATTATGCAGCTTTTCCAAATGGTCAGTCACAACCTTCTCCCTCGCATGTTTAATTATGCCATGAAATAGTACAGTTAATTTTCGCTAAAAATTTCGTCGATATTTTTGGGGGAAAATCGAAATTTGAGTCTTGAAGTCTGTCCTCCCCTTCTAGACCATTGTATGGTTAAAGTATTTTTAGATGGGAAATACTTCGCAATCAAAACACGAGAAGTACTGGAACGTGCAAAAGACATTTTTTCAGACGCATATCACTTATTATTGAAGGATTTCAACGATTGGGAGTTTCTGCAATGCCGGGTCAACCCTCTCAGAAGCCTTGTCTCTGAAACGGTGACGAGGGGGGAGATGAATTGACGAAATTTTTCAGCTTGTTAAAAAAAAAAATGCTTCCCCAGTTCCCAGTTCATTAAGTTAATTCGTTTCACTCGACCGTGGTTTCTCTTACTAACACAATCCTCACATTTTGCATCCAGAGATCCCCTTACTCTCACCACGCGTTTGATATTGAGGGGCAGAGGTTTAACGGACGACCGCAAATCAACTTTACTAACAAGGTGCTAGGAAATTGAAATGACCATTGCACGAATTAATTTTGGGTTTATTTTACTTATAATTGAAAGATGTTTGCATGTATCGTATAAATTGTTTCACAGAACGTTGGTTCAGTTGATGAGGTCATTTCGGTTACTTCACTTGCTGCGAGTGATGCTGACAGTAATACAACCGCTGAAACTCTTCATGACGACAATAAGATGTCCAGTATGCCAACGAATGAAGAAAACTGGACTGATGTAAATCTGAATGATGATACTGAGCATCGAAATATGCAGAACATGCAAATCAGAGGTGAAAATGATATTGAATTAATTTCAAAACAATTTTAAATGTTAAACTCGAGCTTTTGTTTCAAGGTACTCTGCGTGACAGTGAGGGCAATATCGCCAGAGGTGATAAACCTCGAGGTGAAATAAGCGTCGTTGGAGTTGTTGGAGGTGGGGACATTTCTCAACAAATGTCACATTCTGATGATATGGCTCTTAAAAATTTGCCGCTTCCGTCAGCCTCAGCCACTCCGACTCCCACACCTTCAAGGGAGGCTTCCCTGACTCAGAAACTTGAAACGGCCCTAGGGTCGGTCTGTCCTCTTCTAAGAGAAATCATGTTGGATTTCGCTCCTTTCCTCTCAAAAACACTTGTTGGATCGCACGGGCAAGAGCTCTTAATGGAAGGAAAAGGTCACTGTGATTTTGGTATTCTGCTTTGTGTGTTAGAAATTTCATTTTTTTATTTTTTTTCTTCTCCGGATTTTAGGCTTGATTACTTTTAAGAACAGTCATTCTGTGGTGGAACTCGTGATGCTATTGTGCTCCCAGGAGTGGCAAAATTCACTCCAAAAGCACGCAGGGCTTGCGTTCATTGAATTGATCAACGAAGGGAGGTATGTATAATTGTCTTAAAATCCAAGTTTTTGCAAGCTTAAAACTTCATACAAATGATTTCTTTTCAGACTTTTGTCCCATGCCATGAAGGACCATATCGTTAGAGTTGCTAACGAAGCCGAATTCATTTTGAACCGCATGCGTGCCGACGATGTTTTAAAACACGCAGACTTTGAGGTAACTGTTTTTTTTTTTTTCAATTATTCGTTCTATTAGCATGTTATTTCATTTTACGCTGTATTTTCCAGTCGCAATGCGCTCAAACGTTATTAGACAGACGTGAAGAAGAAAGAATGTGCGACCATTTGATTACTGCAGCTCGTCGCAGAGACAACGTCATCGCGGGTCGTCTCTTGGAAAAAATTTGCAACATTTTATCGAACAAGCACGGTGCATGGGGTTACGTAGATCCGGCTGCCACAAAGTTAGACATTTTTCCCCCCCATAAATATGAATCTCCCCCTTGAAATACATCGTTCACCAGATTGTCCGAATTTTGGAAACTGGACGCCTGGGAGGATGACGCACGTCGACGGAAACGCCTTGTTCATAATCCCAGAGGATCGAGTCACCCACAAGCGACATTAAAAGCGGCGGTTGAGCACGGTGCACCTGATGATGCTATTCTTCAGGTATTTGCTTCATCGAAGATTTTGTTTCATTTTATAATCAATTTTTTGTCTTCGCTTAGGCCCGTAACGAATTTCACGCTCAATTAGCTGCCTCGTACACTCAACAAGTTCAATCAACGGATCTCCTCGACGACGGAGATTTGTTGACTGAAGATAGAGACTTGGATGTTGATCTAACAGGTCTGGTTTTTCATATTAGTCATTCGCCAAACCGAATGTATCACAATTTCGTCCATTCTCTGATCCAGGACCTGTAAATATGAGTACTAAAGCACGATTGATTGCTCCTGGTATTGTCGCTCCTGGGACAGTGTCCATCACGTCGAGCGAACTGTATTTTGAAGTTGATGAAGAAGAGGAGGAGTTCAAACGTCTTGATCCCGAGGTAAGTCACTTTTGAATCAGCATGCTTCATATTTGTAACCTCGAATTTCCTTCGAGGAACCAACGAATGTAGTTATCATTTACACTATAGCCCAAAGAAACACTCAACAAATATTTTTAGAGATCGTTGACCGCGGTTCTTCAAAGTCGGTTAGATTTACTGTTAGGTGGTATGATGGTGATGTTAATAAATCAGGAAACACTCATTTAGCCTATATTTCAATATTTTGTCTTACGTTTTTGTGAGAGGTGTCCAAGAATTTGGGAAGGCCCTTGAAAAGCTACGCATTGTCGTGGAAGGGGTGAGAAAAAACTTTTTTGGTGTAAATCATCAGCGTCTGCCACCGTACCTTATCAAAATCAGCACACAATTTCTGTAGTAGAGTAGCTTCGCAATTTCCGATGAATAAAATATGGAAAAATTAGGGGAAACCCTAACCCGCTCTGTAGCAAATATTCCACGTCTCGGTTACTTGACGTCAACTCCAGAGAGGGGGGGGCAGGCATGGCTACTGGCACTGCCCAGTTTTTGACACGCCGAACCCGAAAATTCATGCGACGCGTTCAACCTCCCCCCCCCCACTCTTTTTTACCTCTTTAGAGCGTTTTCCGGGTGTACCAGGTGTGTGCCTTCTTCCCGCCCCGGCTTGATGCCTTGAAAGGCACATAACCGGGTTAAGAAGGACATGACCCGAACGGGAAGTGACCCGACACGTGCAAGTCCTGGTTATCCTCGCCCCACTCCCCGTCAGCCGTGCCAATTGGTCAGGGCTGGCACGTTACCGGTATGGACCGCTTGGCGGTGGGGAGTTTACAGGTGTTGTGTGGGACGAGGATACCCGTTAATGTGTTATGAGGAAACTGATGTGCAGATATCGTTGACCATTGAGCATATTGAGAGCGACGTAGGACGCTGTGAACGCGGTGTGAGACGGTTGTAGTCAGCGTTTGTTATTGCCAGTCAAGAGAACTACACACCAGTACTCTGGGTATCCTGTAACTCCGATGTGTTCATCATGGCGGTCCTGTGCCTCTACGGTGCTGCCAAGCGTTTGCAAAGGCTAAGAAGCGACGTGTCCTTGCTTTTGTTGTTAGAAGGCGGCTGAGGTCCTGAGGTATTTTCCATCTAGCATGAAGGGAGCTGAAGAGATCGCACCTTATCAGAATGTGCTCCGCCGTTTCCGGTTCACTGGCACAGGGACAGTTTGGTTCATCTAGCGTTTGTGGAAGTGTAATTTGTCGTTAAAGGAGCCATGGCCGGAGAGGAGCTGTACTGCCGTTCCGGGTGTACCAGGAATCCTCGCGCATTGTAGGCCACCAACCTTGCCGATTAAGAGCATCGATGCGAGAAAATGGACCGAATGATAATGCAAAACGCTCACTTTTGGCCAAGGTGTCCACTCAGTAGCGTTACTTATGATGGGCCCCGGCTAAATTGGACTTTTGAGCATTGTTCAAGGGACTCATAAGCCGCGTCTGACTCGAATCGCATATCAAAATGTAAAAAGGGACGAAACTGCGTATCTCGGGGTTTCTCGACACGGGGAATCTGAAATTCGGGTCGGGATTTACAATCAGACGAGCCATTAAAAAGGTTCTCACTGTGATGCCGCCATTTTTGGCCGCTTTGGCTCGTTTTCAGGAGTCGCACGAATTCCCCCCACCTAGTAGCCAACGCTTTTGACAGGCTTACAATCCAAGGAAAAGCCTCGTGAGTCCTTTGAAATTGAGAAAACCTACCAAACCCAACTGCAAGGCAAACCGCTCATTTTCGGACACTATGAGGGCCTCTGACGCGGACGGCCCCTCCCAGGGGCGTTTTGGGCATGGCAGACTGCACTTATGAAATGGCCTGTTGGACTCATAAACCGCGTCCGGCTCAGATTGATACTCTTTGAAAATCTGCCTCCGGCTCAGATTGAAAATGCCCACTATAGCTTCCCTAATTCCCCTCCTCCACCCGATATTTTATAGCTTGGGCGTTTTTGGTGAAAACGGCCAAAATTAAGAAATGGACGAAACCGCGTACTTATAGCGTTTTCCATTTGCATCAAATTCGGGCCTCAAGCAGAGCATTTCCACCCGTCTTCTCTGAATTTTATCATATGGTAACGGAGAAGACGGGTGGAAATGCTCGTCTCCAGAGCGGAATTGTACGCAAATGGAAAACGCCGTAAGTTTCTCGACTCAGAGAATTCGAAAATCGAACCGGATATCCAATCAGGCGAAGGGTGGAAAGGAATATTTCCTGCGATTCCAGTGTTTTTGACCGCTTTGGCCCGTTTAAGGGCCCACAAATTTTCCTGTGGATAGCGGCCGCGTGATCGTTAGCCCTGAAGTCCATGGAAAAGCCTCCATCCCAGTGGATCTTCTTGACCCGCGTTAGTGTGGAGGAATTAGGCTGAAATCAGCGTCAACGCAGCGCGCTCATTTTTGGCCATGTAACCGCCTGAATTCGTCATTGAGCAATCGGAACACGTGAAAGATAATTGCTTCAAAAAACGCCCACCTAACATGGGCATTTTTGTCAAAAATGGACGAAACCGGATATCTTGAGATTTCTCCTCACGGGCAATCTGGAAATCGAAACGGATTTTTGATCAGACGAGCGGTTGAAGGGGTTCTCTCCGTGATTCCGGGGTTTCGTGGGGGGGGGGGGAGGCTCCGGGTCTGGAGTCGAGAAAATCGACTAGAACACTTCGACTTCGAAAAAATTGGCCCAAAGATTAAAAAGTTGGGCGAATCTATGAAAATCAAGTCGAATAATTTTCGAGTGGACAAGACATGACATTGATGGGATTCTTCACCGTTCGTGGCCACTTGCACACGTTTATAGGGGACTGACTTCGGTGCAATCACAAGACCGGGCCCCTGTGTGCTCCCCCTCCCCCACTTGGATCCGCGACTGGTCCTGGCCTGGTTTTACGGCCAGAAAACGTTTTGCTGCCGGAGAGCATTTGACTAATATAGGGCCATGGATATTAAGTATTTAACAGTGAAGCTTAATGTTTGCAAAAACCTCCCCCATCAGAGTATCTGTTCCAGGGAATAACATTATTGCATTCATTCTCCCTTTCCCTCCCAGGGACGATTTGTGGTTACGCCGCTGCTCGAGTGCAAAACGGATTTGGTTACATCGCTGCGCAGCGCGTAAAATTAGTAGCAACTTCTCATAAGAACTGTTTTGTCAATGCGTGATATCTCCCGCACAACCCTTCAGTTCACGGGTGTTTTTCAAGGAAACCTTCGCAACCCCCTTTTAGCTTTTAAGGAAATCATTACGCTTTGTTGGTTGGTAGTTGAGGCCGCTAGAATTAGCTTGTCACGTTTGTTAGCACTGGGGTTTCCATAATGGGTGAAGGGGTGGAATAATAGGGTAAACATACCTTCCATTTCTTATTGGGGGGACTTCACAATTCTAAATTCCCCAGCAGCGAAACGCGACTTTGTTAAAATGTTAATTATACAATTAATAGCGGGAAATGGGACCATTCCCCCCCCCCCATATTGATATTTTTTTCATTTTTACCACTTTTTTATGGCATCAATGACTTGGGTACTGTCGAGGGACTCACAAACCGCGTCCGGCCCAAATCTTAACACTTCGACAAAAATGACCGTAAAATTTAAGGTTATAATACCTTCTCAACTTTGGCGGAAATGGGAAAAATTTCAAATTGGATTAATTCCCGTATCGTGAGGTTTTCCTCGTCACAGGAATCCGAAAATATGTTAAACGAATGTTTGATCAGACGAACGGTTTAGTCCAATTTTCAGGGGCCGCACGAAGAGTGTCGACGCGGGTCCTTTGACCACAGCAATTTTCCACCGCGCTTAATCGATTATTTTCAGTCTTAAGAGCACTGGGTCTCTCGTCCTAACGTAATAAAATAAAAATCACTCCGATTCCCACCCGTGTCTTGGTAAAAGTTTGGGGTTAATGCCTCGGAAAATCGTTAAAAGCTTCGTTGGGTCATGATGATACTACCTAGTCGAACTTTATTCGTTGGCCTAACGACTCCTTTTCATATGTTTAGACCATGTTGTTAACAGTACGCGACCCGAATGCCTAGCGCTCTCTTAAGTTTAAAATAAAACATATTCTCTCAGCCATTTATTCCGTACATAGTTTACTTTGATTTTCAATATCGTAAATAATTCCAATTTATGTCGTGCCCGGCACTAATAAAAGGAAAATAAAAAGATAAAAGCTGGCGACATAATATTTACACCGAGGACAGAATATCTTGGACCGAATCTTAAAAGTTTTTTATTTATTATTTAAAAAAGATGGCTTTGAACTTATCCGCGAGTATAAATTAAAAAAGAGCGGCTATATACATACTTATATGAACAAGGTGATATGTCTTGACGTGCGATACGATCTTGTGTCGAGGGACTTGCTTATTTTAGTAAAAGAAACAAAGAGGAGAATGTGTTTTTTTATTTCTTCTTTTTACAGATAGTCCAGGCAGTGTAAAAGATGTTTTAGGCATAATTTGTGTCTGGAACATGAGCTTTAAGCCCTCTTCCTCTCGAATGTCGACGTTTTTCTAATGCTTATTCGAGTGCAATAAATTAAAGTTGGGTGCTCCGAAGAAAATAAAAGAATTGGATTAAGCTTGATTGGGGCTAGCTGTTCACATACCGTAGAAAAAGTTTGTTTGGTGATGGGGGAAAAGGGTAGCTGGGTTGGATGGGGGGAGGGAAGCGACTCCGTAACTCCCAATTACACTTTTAAACTCAGGGTCTCTGTCAGGTCTTGTAAACTTCGTAAAGTACAATTTCGCCCGTGAAACCTGTAATTATAGGCTTCTCTAGCACGCTTCCAGAGTAGGTGGTAGACTGTGGATATCTCCTTTTACTGAACTTCTGAATTTATAGTCCCCATACGGGTGGTCCCTCCTTTAAAAAAAATTTCCGATACAGGCTCATACTAATTATAAACCTGAATTAAGTAACGTTTGCGGATCAGCTGGTGTTCTTTTTTATTTATGAGCATCTTAGCAACAGTTTTTTTTTGTTTCACGAATATTTTTTTCAAATGCATTTATGTTGGTGCGAGCGCGAACCCCACAAGAAGACTCTGAGTGATGACAAAGGAGTGTTAGTTAGTGGTAAATGGCATAATGGTGTAGCAAGGAGATTAGTAGTAATTTGTAGAGAGAAGCCCCGAGGGCTCAGCTAAAGATGGACTCGAAGCTACTCAATAATTTAAAAGACGATAACGGGAAAGTGGTTTGCTGGTTTGTTATGAGAATGATTGATGGAACTTTATCGTTTGAATGTTTACCTTGGGCCCTTCCTTACCTTAGAACTACGCGATTCTCGCATGAAAAGGGCTGAATGTTGTTTCTAAAACATCGAATAGGCATACCATTTATAAATTCATAGATCTGATGTTATTTTCTCGGGCCATGTAAAGTGGAGGCAAGTAACAAGAAGAAGAAATAAATTAACTCCATAGTAGACATTTCTAGATAAATAATGAGACAGAAGAAATACTAAGAATTACCTTAGGATTTCTCATTTTGTTTACAATTCGATATAAGTAGAACTTGCCTCGTAATTCAAAGGTTATTCTTTAAACCGTAAGATAAGTGGCATTCCACTCACTAAAATCGACGTCAAAACTATTTATGCAAATCAGTTAGTCTACATGGGTCACCACTAAGAGCCTTTTTAAAAATATCATTTCATTATCTGTTACTTTTAAATTTAGAAGTCCCTAGGGGATTTGCCTGCGAGGCTAACTAGAAGGCTTGTTTGCAAGTTTAATCGGCGAAAAATCGGTTCAGTTCACTTTCTGTAAGATCTTGCAAAGAATGCTTCCAACGTCCTGTAGAAACCAGGGCCTCTCTAGGATTTTTTTAAGGCGAGCTTTATTTTACCCCAATCTGTTGCCGAATACATAGTTGTTTCCACGTGCTCTTGACGCTGAATTGAGTAGCTAGTAGCTACAGTGTTTTCAATTTAATATCTCACTTACTGAGACGAACATTTATGTTTCTGTGATAGTAAGCAACAAGATTGTGACAAATTCGCTTTTGAGATGTCAGTTTTGAGATTCTTGACCCCTTTTCTGGAGTCAAATGATTAGTTTTTGGGCGCAAAGTTACCAAAAATGAGGATTATGGTGGTGATTTCCTCAGTTTTTGGTCCCACAATTGGATTTTGGAAATAAATTGTCATAAGACTCGTGGGTATGGATATCCCCATGATTGATGGATAGTCACTTGGTAAATTAATGACCACTTTTAGGGTTCGCGGAAAAAACCCCCGTTTTTTACCCGAAAATTCGTACTCTGGGGCTGAAGTGCGATTTGCAAAACTAAAACTTTGAAGAGCTCACAAAAGATGTAGTGACTTGTGACCCCATAGGGTTTGTACTTGCCGCTGGTATGCAAGGCTGGCAGCTGCCCCACTCCGGGTCTTGCCTTCTGGTCAAGACGAAAGTGACTGCTCACCCTCTGGCTACACCCATTTTTTGTGTTTAAGTCGAATCAGAAGGCTAAATTGACTCAACGCTGAGTGAAAAACTCTGAGATGTCCGTTTGTGGGGGGGGGGGAGGTAAATTTCCCGGCCAAACACATGGCCGGCTAGCGGCATTTTTCCCCGACCGTTCGTAATAAGGCCCATCAATGAATGAATCAATCAATGATCAAATGAATCAAAAGAAATCAGTTTTTGAGGCAAAATGATTAGTTTTTGGGTCCAGTTAATCAGTTTCTAAGCCCAAGTAATAATTTTCTGGATTCAAATAATCAGTTTCCCCGCGTGATATGAGGTCATTCAATCAGCACAGATGCGTTTCACGATGTTGCAGTAGGTAAAAATTTATGGTCAAAAATTCCGGTTTTTTTTTTTTTTTTTTTTTTTTTTTTTTAATATATATGTTTTTGGGCGATGCTGGGCTGGAAACACGTTTTATTGTCAAAATTATCAGATTTTGGGGCTAAATTACCTATTTTCTGCTTGAATAGTCAGATTCTAGGACAAAATCGTGAGATTCCGTGCCTTTGAAATTTTCTTCGTCTTTCTTTCGAAAATAAATGGGCCCCATGCAAAGGCGTAGCCAGCTCGGGACAAAATGGTGGGCCGGTTTTCGAAATCCCCCGCCCATCGCCCTCATTATTTCTAGGAAAATAAAGCCCCCCACCCACCCACCACCACAGATATCGATTATTTGATGTAGAAACTGCTAATTTTGTGGCAGAAAACGGCTCATTCAAAACACAATTTGGTGGATTTCGCGGCTAATAGCCCCGACGACAAACAACTAAACAATTTCTCGCGTTCCACTCGTTGAAAAAACACATTTTCACGGTCTTCAATCATTAAAAAAGCCAAAGTTTGAAGCTTGTCTTGCCCAAAGGGCAAATTTCACGGGTTTGAACGTTCCAAACCCGAAGAATTATTTAAGGAAAAAAATCGCTGACTTTGCTCCTTCAAAATGCCAAATATCGAAGTTTGGCACGTATCCAAAGTCTAAACTTTGAGGATTTTGCCCGTTCAAGCCCCAATTTAGAGGATTTCATAAGCTCGTGGGCTCGTCTCTTTCAAAAAGCTAAACTACGAAGCTTATCTCCCCCAAAGACCACCTTTCATGGATTTGTGGGCCATTCAATTACCAATTCGAAGGATTTATGGAAAAAACGCTGGCTTGGATCACTTAAAATGCCAAATTTCAGAATTTGGCTTTTTGGCTCAATTGTCGGTTGCTGTCGTTTTATGTTGACGGGAAATTGGGTTCCTGGGAGGGAGTTGGTTTCATGAAGAATCCGATTTCAGCGTATAATAATGACCAGCTTTTTGTCGCTTGGTTACTTTCTGGGGCTCCTTTTGACGCTTAGTTCCGATTTGTTCACGATTAGGGTCAGATAATAATCGCCAATTAAGAGGCCAATTAAGGCCTAAGAAGGGGGCCCCAGAAAAATTTGCGTTTCTCTCTCCTAAAAATAGCCAGTTTTTCATTTTCACGCAATTTATCGAGGGTGAAGCGACATGTCGCCCGCGGCGCGGCGTGTCGAAAAGCAATTTTGACAACTTGTATCACGAATATGGAAAAATGTTTTTTTATACAGAGATGATTGTATTACCAACTAGGGATCCCCCTTGGCTCAACAGCCCTGCGTACAACTGGGGCCTTATTCTCTAACGAAATAGAAACGTTGCTTTGGAAGAAACATTGAAATCTCATTCATGAAATTAAGAAAACTGAACGGAAACATATGATTTTTGAAAAAAGCAATGATGAAAAAAGTTAGTGAATCAGGCCCCAGGTGTTGTGACGCCTTGTTAGTGTACAATAGTGGTTCTCAGTGAAAGGCTGCTGCGGGGTGGTGAACTGTTTTTGGGCAGTATGGTGGTGGTGAGTGTACCTCAGGCGGTCGGGGGGGGGGGGGATGAGCATGCTTCATGCGGCCGTGCTCGATTAGGCGGTAGAAGAGTCCAACTCCCGGTCCACGTGACGTAAAACATAAGTTGCGCAAAAGCAAAAGGGTATTGAAGAAGGAAAGGTAAAAACAATGAGAAAGAACACTCATTATCGGCTTTTATTCGCTAGTGCTAGTGCTGATGGTGTGATGGTGCTAGTGATAGTGATTGATGCATTGATGGTGCTAGTGCACCATCAAGGTCAACCATCCCACTGATTTAGTCTCACTATCGTTTGTTCCTACTTAAAGATTTGCATAGTATGTTCGCCCATTTCTCCACAAATACATAAATGCGTACCATTGATATGCCATGAAAAATGCTACAAAATAACCTCTCCCCGAAAAACCACAACAATTACTACATTTTGGTAAGGAGGGGGGGTAGTGAAATTTGTATTTTTCCTGGGGGGGGGGGCGCTCTAAAAAAGTTGAGAACCACTGGTGTACAAGAATTACAGATGTCGTGAAAATTGTTCACGAAAAATTAGGATGCTCACCTAAAACATATAGATAAAGAATAAATTGGGGAGGGGGCGAACGGATTTCCCCATGACAAATTTTTTCGCTAACGATCGGCGATTCATTACGCCTTCAAATTGAGAAGGCAAGAGTAGACTGCTTATTAACTTTGACGTTTATGAATACATTAATAAATAGTTTCTTCAGCAATACAAATACCGGCTTCTCTACTAACAAATAAACAATTCATTTCTCAAGTTGTTTGTCCTTCTTCACCTTCATCATAAGTGTTGGTGAGTGAATAAAAAAAAAGAACGAAATAATGGACAGGCTGTAATCACTGCTCTAGCCATAACTTGTGTTTTGACAAATTACAGTGTGCATTAATGAGGGCAGCCCTAAGTAATTGATTTTTTTTAAATCATTTCTGTTTACATAAACCACGCCTAACTTTTAAGAGGATTTCGAAAAAGGCAATTCCTTTCTGGGCTTCGCGGGACACTTTTCAAAATTCCAATCCTAAAATTGTATTTGATTTATAAAGGAAATTATCTAAAAGAACAAGGGAACGGGTTTTAAAAAAGAAAAATATGAAGGATGAAGAGGGTGGTGGCAGACACCTGATTACGAAGCATGAATCCCTGTTGACAGCCAGGAGTCAACTTATAATGGAAACTCTGTAATTATGCTTTCATGTTGGTTTTGGATAATTGATTTTTAAATGTTGTTTTGCATGACTTATGCTGACCTGGGGCCTAATCCACTCGCCGCTCCGCCTACTCGCATCAATCTTGGCCCATTCTAAAAAAAAAAAAAAAAAAAAAAAAAAAAAAAAAGAGCTCCGAGTCTTTACTATTTCACCCTTCCACATCGTCTAGCCAACCACAAAATTACAATTGTTTTCATTATTTTTAAGAAAACAATCGTCTTAAAATCAAGGACCTGCAGCTGTATCAAACATAAAATATAATAATTACGCCGGTCAACTGTTTCGATGAACAAGGACATTTAAATATTTTAATTAGTCAATTCTAGTGCCTCGTTTAAAAAGAGAAACAAACAATAGCCAGAAGGATCGTGTCGGAGGAGAGGAGCCCACGTATAAATGCTAATCATCTAAGGTAGAGGGTAAACTATGTTTGATAAGTTAATAATGGGTTCCAAGGATAGGAAGTGAGGTAACAGCAAAATTGGCGCCTTGCTCTACATGGGAGGCCATCCCCCTCTCTTCATCCCCCTGCCACATAGCCACCAAACAAATTGAAGTCGGTAAGAATTAAAACACATGTCCACGAGGGGGTTTTGGATGCTTTTAATTGCAGACCTGGTATGGTAAGAAATAATCACACACTCCTCTGATTAAAACTGATTAATGAGTCCGCTGACTAAATGGTGGCATTTGTACCGGACCTCTGATGTACGATCAGACGACTTTCATAACCCGCTATTAGAGCCTTAGAGGAGACGGAGTTCCGACTACTATGGGGGTCAATTTGATCGGCTTGATGGGGGGGGGGGTTGATATTGGTTCGTGATGAATATACATCGCTAGTGTTTTGAATAATCTGAAAAACGTGCAATTATGAAGAACCCAGAAAAAAATATTCGCCACTCTGCTGTGCAAAAAACCAACACTACACTTTTTTTCTCTGCAATATTGTTGAAGGGACCCTCATGAATTACTCCCCACCCCCCACCCCGTATCCTTCGACAAAAAAGGAGTACTTACACTACTGAATTTTCAAAAGACCATTAATAAGTCCTTTCTTAGCTGTGGAAAGTCCGCGCTCACGTTTACTCGTGTATATGTATTTTCCCTTTAGGCCAATCGCATAACTCTTACTATGAACTTAATGGATTTCAATTCGGAAGAAGACTCGAACAAATGTTCCGCCAGTGCGGTGCAGATGAAAGAGAATGAAAGCGCCGCCCTTTAAAGAAATGAAGAATGGTCTCTCTCTCCCTACATCCTATAAAGCAAAAAATAAAGAAAACAAAAACTAGGATAGTAGATAGTTTGTCATTTTTATAAGTAATTTAGCAGAAATTGGTTGTACTTCCTCTTCTTATTCGGTTAATTTTTGGCCTTACACTGAGTTCTCCCTCCCTTCTATAACTATAAAAACCTTCTGGGAAGTCGAAGTTACAAAAATCAAATAGATCCTTAGAATGTGTGAACAATTAAGTTAGAGTGTTATAGTGTTTATACTATGGAGTTATAGTGTGTTAGACAATTAAATACGTCTTCTCGTTTTGCAAATCTCTGAAACCTAGGTGTGTTAACGTCGAGAGTTTCGTTTTTGAAGTTCAAAACTGCTTGTTTCACTGGTTTTGAATGTTAGGTGTCTTGGCAGTCTTGAAACAATTCCCTTGGTTTTTTGTGGGATGAGGTGGCACTAGCTCTGTTCTTTGGTCCGTTCCGGATGAACAATGTGTGCAATAACCTGCATCTTTTTTGTCGTGTTATTTGAGGGGGCAAACGTCGACAAACGAAGTGGCGCTTTTGAGGTTGCACCAGTTTGCCAGTGAGCATAGCGCGGGGTATTAGCAGAGAGTCGTAAATGGTTCGAATATTTCTATTTTTTAGACCGCAACGTAGCGAAAATAGAAAGGTTTACAAAGATTTTGAGGCCCGAAAACTGATGACCCCCTCCTCCACTCCCCTCTCCCGTAGCCAGAGAGTGATCGATGAATCTAGTCCTGAAGCCTTCTCTATAATAGATTCCAGGCCCTCTCATTACCAACGTGATACTACACCATTATGCTAATGCCTCGAGATAAATATGCCCACAACACTCCTTTGGACTCACACGGAACTCACACACACACACGTCAATAAACATCGATTGACTCTCTCTCTTGTTTTTTTTTTAATCTTTTTCTTACCAGTAACGCACGCTACTTCTCCCTCGTCCCTTGGCGCCAGTCAAATTGTGAGGAATTTATTTTGTGCAACTACATTTCACTCATTTCGAGTGTGACTTAATTGAGAATGTTAGACTAAGTGCGTTCACGTTTTCGCTGGTAAAGGTTAAAAGGTTCCCTCCTGTCCGTTTGATCACGTATACTTTTTCCGTCTTAATTATGCGGCATATCTATTAAATTCTCTTAGTACAAGGTTTGAAACAAGTTTGTGGGTGAAGGCTTGATAAATTTTAATTTTTTCCTCTTTTTTTATATATATTTTCTTCCCTGATCTTTCTCTGATAAAAACCTTTGATATGTGATCTGTCATCCGTTACTTTTCGCCCTTCTTCCCTTAATTGATTTTTATCTTCAACTACATGTCGCTATGCAGTTTGACTCCACTCCCGCCCCTTCGTTATTTGTTTGCTCATTAATTTCGTAATTTTTATAAGCATAAATTGGGGGAAAATGGAGTTCCTCCAGGTCCCATTTAGTTTCTTCAACGTCCCTGTTTTAGTATGCTTCATTGGTTGTTTAAAATGCCTCATCTGACTGCGACTTGTTAAGGAGCTCTAAACCAGTTGACTTTTATCTCACACCGAAACCAGCCTCTTGAGAAATGTCTAGCGTGGGACTTAAGAGGGAGAAGGTAGAGAAATTAATATCACCCGAGTAATTTTCATCGAAGATTTAACCCCTCCCCTTACCCATTGTTCTTTTCGTCTCATAACCCCGCAACTTTTGCCACCCTCCACTAAATTTGGTTTATTCAGATAATATGAGAGTGGTCTGTCCCCACTTTAACCCTGACTGTTAGAGATCTCTGATTGTTAGCTGGGAAGTGACACGACGATTCATGAGGAAAGCACCTGAATTATTCACGTTTCGAACGCATTAACAGTCATGATTTCTTCACTGGTGAAAATTGATGAGACTGACCTTCTCTTCTTTCCAAGTTCCTACTTTTTTCCTCCTCTGAAAAAACCATATTTCCCCATTTTAAATCATATTTCCATATTTTAAAAATGAATTTCTTTCCTTTAGCTTCAGCTGTAGAAAAAGGGGGGAGAGAGGACCCTTGTTTACATTACCACCCGGGTCTATTGAATCATAGCTACGAGTATAAGGGATTATTGTATTGTTGATGCAGTGTTGATTGGAAATGTCAGTAACCGTTTTAAAAGTGGATAGGTCATTGTTGTGCCCCGTTGCGTTTCAATGAGACACACGCGGTTGTTTTTTTTTGTGTGTATGTGTGTGGAGAGAGGGGTTGTCACCAGAGTTTCTCACCCTCTTCTTCTTAATTGCTGGAGGAAGAAGCGCCTCTGAGATATGGGTGGGATCTTGGGAGATGTCGAGACTCGTTAAAAGGAGTTAATGAGTGGATCACGTGGCGCCTGCTCATTCATCCTTTTTTGGGGGTCTTTACCTTTCTTCATTGAATATGGGGATGACTGATAGGGATAGGAGATTCCGCGTTTTGAAGGCAAGAAGAAATGGTCGTACAAGAAAAAAAATGGGAGGAGTAGGTGAAGAAAGAAAAACATTATTCTTTCACTCAGGACTGAACCTTTGGCGGCTTTGATTTTTTGTTCTTGACTCACCCACGTCATTCAGCGAAGTCATTCGCCATGTAATGTGAATGAAACATCTCAATTTTTTGACATTCGGACATAACTCTTGCCCCCCACCCCTTCCGATAATGAAGAATGGAGGATTGACTCTCATTACAATTGTAAAATAAATATTCCGTTAGAACAAGATGAGGGGTTTGTAGAATAAATTGAATTGTTCTTACCGGGGGGAAAAATTCTGTTCAAATCGTTTAAAAGCTTGTCATATTCAAATTTTTCGCGTGGTGAACAATCAACAAGCACCATCAGGTGGGTTGTATTCAGTATTTTAAACAAAACGCTTTATTATTTTATTTTCTGAAAGAACATCATTGATTAACTGAAATCCGTTGGTCCCCGCAGTGGGCCCAATATTTCCCTGCGTTGTTAAATAGCTTGGCGCTTGGACTGCCTTGCGGCTGTCTTTCCGCGGATTTATTATCACTTCCAACTTGAAAAGAAAGCTGTCGTCTTATAAATTGCTGCCGTTAGGGTGTCTTTAATTTCTATTTATTTGGTCTAAAAATAAACAGTGTTCTAGGATAGAAGAGAGCTAAGTGAAGAGTGGTGTTGTGGAGGGCGAACAAAACTAAATTATGTTTCAACAGTTAAAGGACTCCTGTCTCCTACATTGTTCCTTTCAAGGGTAAAAATGAACCCGGTTCGCGTTTGAGGAACCGGAGCGCGCGGGTCGCTGACTCCGTTGAAGCACGAAAATCGCGTTTCCCTTATACGATTCGCTAAAATCCTGTAGGTTGCTTCAAAATAATTATTTAAAAAGTGCGACGTATTTTCTCGCTGACGGCATTCACCACAGCGTTTTGTGATGCCGATTTTCACGACTCCCAGGGCCATCAGACCCAGCGAGATCCGCGGGCGTCGAGGTTCTTACTTAGAACTTCAAGGCCGTTGATTGCGTGGCAAACTCGTGCGGCCCCTGAAAACGGGGCAAAAATAAAGCGACCGAAAAGGTCCAAAGCACGGTGAGAACCCCATCAGCAACGTCTCGTCTGATCGAAAATTCATTTCAATTTTTACGGTTTACGCGTGCCGTGAGATCCCAAAAGACTCAGTTTTTGTCCAATTTTAGTTTTTGGACATTCTTGCAAAAATCAAGAATGTCCAAAAACTAAAAACTAAAAATCGCCGAGGCGTTAGTGGGTGATTTTTAGGGCGAAATTTCCAAACTTTTTCCGTTTGAGTAGAGTGGATTTGAAGAATGAGTCTCTCAAGACAAGGCTCAATTGACAAATACAGGTGGTCCCGTTCAAAACGCCCCTAAGCCGTCAGCGCACTGTGGCACAAAATGAAACATTTTGCCTTGTCATTGGTTTTGCTCGATCGAGGCCCACTAGCGTTGTTCTTCAGTAAAGTTTCACTGCAAAAATTGAGAAGAAACGCCAGTTCGCGGTATTCAAAGCCGGGGGCAACCTCGCGCTGTAGTCCCTGGCATTTGAAGGTCCTTGTGGGGCTAAAATTGATAAAAAGCTCTCATTTGATTAGAATTTGGGGGAAAACCGCCAATTCGTGGGGTCTGAAGTCAACTTTATTGATAAAATTGAGAAAAGGCCATAATTTGCTTTTCCAGAAGATTTTCTTTCGCTTGTGAAGTGGCCCAATCTGGCAACACTCTGCTTCCGTTTGTTGCCATTAGCTTATTTGTGCGGACTTCCTTAAAGTTGCTTGTTCTGGAATCGCTGGAATAAATAAGTTGCCGCCCTGATAAGTTCGACGAAAATACAATGCTGGTTGGGTGTTTTACTGTTTCGAGACGTGAAAGTTTCCCTTCCGATAAAAGCTGTATAACTCGTATATATGGGATGAAAGAAACCCTTCGGACACATTCTCTTTTTGTGGTGTGGAGGTGTGGGTGCGTTCAAAACTGGAAAATAGCTCCCCCCTGAGGCGTTGTATTTTTCAAATTCCAGAGGACCCTCTATCCCCCCCCCCCACTTCAGTCTTACACCGCTGGGGCTGTTTTGTCTCCCCGCTCTCTCTCCACGGTCCGTTGACTTTGTTGGGCTTTGAGATCCAGTGGGACATTCATTCAGCATTTTGGTCTTGTTGACTTGTATAGCTAATGAAACTGACTAAAGTTGCATGATGTTTTTTATTAATTTGGATTCTTCCCTCTCTTTGTTGTTGTAAATCGACTCTGTTTTCCCTTTTTTTTGTTCAAGTTTATATTAAATATTCAATTTAGTAGAACTATCCGCTCTCGAAAAATAATTATAATCAAATAGTTGATGCATATTTCATGAGATGGTTTTAAGTAACCACCTTGTGGATATTAACACTTTACTTTGCTTTCAAGCGTTATTATCTTAATGATAATTCATCATAGGTAATTACCTAAGGTCCTGAGGTTTGGTGGTCCAGAGGGAGTTGACAGATGGGAGGATCGTAAATAATCCATTCTCCTGAACCTCAGCTATCACTGTAGACGATCATCTGGCTCCTCCGACCCCCTCTCCTTCCATTACCTTCCCATCCCCCCCCCGCGTAGAATACTCCCGCTTGACTAACCGGCTCCGGAAGTGCTTCGTTATTCTGTCGTCTTTCTCATTTTTAAAGGAATAAAATTGTCTCTTCAACCGTACGTTGCAAAAAAAAAGTTGGTCGTATAATAGGAGTAAAATTCTTTTCTTTCTTTTATTCGATGGCTGGTTTGCTATAGGTTCATTGTTTCAAGGTTTAATCCCATAATTTGTTGAATCTGCTGGGATTTTTCTCTTTGCTGAAAAATGATTCTTTAAACATTTTTTTAAATTGTTGTTTCCTTGTTTTTACTAAAAAACAATTAAGATAATCTTTAGATTTAGTGTTTGTACTTTTGTAACTTCCCTCTCACTGTGCAACAATTTTGTCGAAATTTATGTTGCCATAAATTTAAAAAGAACAGGCCATAGGAGAAGAGAATCTGTTGTGGATCTGGTTTGTTTCACCAATTACCTGTCATGATAAACCCAGGTACATTAGATTGTCTGTCCCATTCCTCGTAAGTTTTTTTCTTCGAGGGTTCAAGAGGTTTCGGGCTATAGTCTTAGCAGTGTATGAGGGGTGGGGTGGGCCCCGAAATATAGATTCTATTGTCTTAGGAGTAGCTATGTGCTACGTAGGTTGGTAGCTCCTGTCACGGAGCGTATAATAGCGTGAGGGAGGGTCAAACCATTAATAAATATAAATGACTGGATAATTTAATCTCGAAAAAAAAAATGAATTAACTTTAACTACTCTGTGAGCATGTCAGGATGAATTAATTGTAGATGCTCAGCTATTACATCTATGAGTAATCGCATGCCTGAGAAGCCACTTCCGATCTTGGTAGCTTCCGATACACAATACTCATGATGACCCCCGTCATTCATAATGTTCTTTTGTTTCTAAGCTGAACGGGATCAACTTTTAAAAGGAGAGGGTGGGAAAAAAACACTGATTATAAGTTAGGAAATTTTAGCTGTCATCGAAGTGAAACAAACCGTTTATCTCGTCGAGAATATTAATAAGGCATTATGTGTCCCATAAATATTGGTTTTAGGTTTGGATGGTGCGGGGAAGGGTGAGCTCCAAGTGAGTTTTTATTCTCCCCTCTTCATCCATAATATTTGATGACGGGTGGAACGAACTGGTGACCCGCTACTTACACTCATCATACCCCCTCTTTTCTTCACGCTTTGAATTTTATCTAACAAATATCTTCCCGAGCATTTTATTGCAAAGGCACGCGTTTGCTTGAAGAATTTACACGGTTCGGTCGGTCTGAATTTTGCCTGCTCTGATCTGTCGTCACGCCTTGGGGGGGGGGGGACTCTGAAACCGGAGGTTGTATCTTATTTTCGGGAAACTGTAAAATCTGCCTAATTTATCACCCTAAATGGTGGTGATGGTGAAAAGGAGCAATTCTTTCACAGGCAGATGGGCAAAAAATCCTCAAAAATATTCCATAGAGCAGAGCGAGGGAATTATTTTCTTTTCCGACCCTTTTTTTAACGTGAATACGTTTCACGGGAGTATAGGGACCAATGAGGAAGTAACACATTTTCCAAAATTATGCTGTCGTGATAGCTTAGGTACCAAAACTCATGAAAACCCGATCCTTTCAAATAAAATCAGGCCCTATATTTTTTTTATTAATTTTTAAAACTATTGGGTTGCGGGACCCATTTGAAATAGGCTAGATAGACTGATGACGTAATAACAGCATTTGCATGGCCTTCACAATAGCTTCCCACAAATCAAACAATAGGACTTAAGAGAATGGGATGGACAAGAAAGGGCAAGACATGATAACAGTCATGATGCGGAGGGTTGGGAGGGGTCACAACCCCTTTACTACGTCACGAGTCACAGACCGGGCGTTTAAGGTAACAAACAAAATTCGCAAGTCTTATTATTTCGCTATAAATCGAAATCAATCATTTACGCACTAATATTCAATTTTTGGTCATATTTAGCCATTTTCCTTCGAAAAAAAATGTTTCCAGCGATTTTTATTCTTTATGTTACTTCCTCATTCAGAATCTCCAAAGCTTTTCATTCCGGGACATCAGACATGATTGTTTTAAACAGCTAGGCCAGTGGAACCGACAGAAATACCTGGCCATGTTTAAAAAAATGCATTTTCCAAAAAAAAAAAAAAAGTTGTCGACCCCTTCCCCATCGTACATTTCGTAGTATGATCTCTTCTACACAAACATCCAACCTCAAAACAAGTTTTTAAAAATGATAAATACATAGATAGTTTCGTTGCGTATATAGAATGTTAAGCCTTTCTATTAAAACATTCCCTTAGCGCTTTACGTGAAATTACACTAAAACTCTCACGTGCTCCCGGGAGAAGGGGAGGTGTTGTTTGATAATATGAAGTGGTCGAAAAGGGTGAAATCTTGCTCCCGCCTTCATAAATTCAATGAAGAAGAAATAGGGAAGAAAAAACAAAAACAAAAGCTTTTAAAGCCTTATCAAGTAGGCCGCATTAAAATTATAATGGCGTACGACAGCTAAAGTCCATTAATCCAAAGCATTGCTCTAAATATTTTGTATTTGCCTTAATTTCTGTTTAAAACTCAACGAAAATATGCCCAGGAAGATATAAATCAATCTATTCGTCTTTTATAATGGCCGCATTCATGTTTTATTGCCTCAAAACCAAGCAGTGTACAAGTTTTCAAGCTCTTAAATTATGTTTTGCGATCCGGCGACAGATACAGGTGGAAATGACGTTATTTTTACTAGAGTAATTGATACTGGTGGATAGAAAACAACAGAGAGAGAACTGCCTCTTTCTCCGAAGTGACACAAGAACGATTTATGGTTGGTGTGGGGTTGGTTGAAGGTGCGCTAATTAGAGCTCGTATATTGTATAGGTTTTCATGGATGTCAGATTGATCCGACTTTGATCATTTTTCTGAGTTACTAATGACCATATTTGGGATATAAAAATCGAAGCAGAAATTGTCGTTAATATTTCGAATAACAGTTTGTACTATCGCTGTGGGGGGGGGGGGGATCTTCTCACTGTTGAAGCACAGGGCGCGATGAGCTGTGAAGCGGAGCTTTCATTTGATGAAACAAATGCCTTCCATTCCAGCCAAGTGGACACTCATAAATTGATTAGGAAAGGCAGGGTATGTCACATGTTATAAGAACATGTGCGCTGTAAGTGAGGGATGAACCCTCCCCCTCCCACCCCACTACTGTCATCCAACGTTTTTCTTTCGACACTTAGCTCGACACGGTTGGTAAGCTCACACTAAAATAATAATATAGCGATTACTCCAAATATTGTTTTGTGAGGTAATTTAAAAAATAGGCCTAATAAATTATCCTCAACTATAAGCCTCTCTTAATGACCCTAATGACAGAAATCAATTATTATTTGCCCGACGGGGCGAGAGCATCTTTCAATTGACCGAATCCTCGAGTTGTGGAAAAGTAAACAAAGAAGGAACGAGCGTAGAACGTGGCTGGTTCCGCTTTGAACTCCAAGGAGTTTTTTTTAATACTTTTCTTTATTATTTATTACCCCTTACCGGCCTTTAACAGCGGCATGTTTTGTTTTTGATTCATTATTGAATAGTATATGGTATAAATCGTCGGCGAGGCACACGCAACAAGAGGAACGCCAATGTATCCCGCGTGGATCTGCTTTGAACATGCAACCACGCCACGCCCTAAAACTTTATTTTATTTAAAACTCTTGATTTCTAATTACTATTCTTCGCTTGGTGGTAGGGCATGTCAGAGCGAGTACATATACGAGGTGTACATAAGTATCTTTTTTACAATGATATATTCGGCGCCGGCGATGAAAATCGTGTTCTCTTCCCCCCATCCCCCCCATCATAACTCTTCTTTTCGCTTACGAGCCAATATTTTTAAACAGCTTTCAAGAAAGTAATTAATCGCGCTTGCAAGGTATTTTTGATACCTATTTTGGGAAAGCGAAAATTATTAACCTGTGGGTAATTGGCAGCGTGCTCATTTTAACCAGGTACGTTGTTCCAATATTCTAATTTTTTTGCTGGTTAAAATTTAATTTTGTTAACCGATAGGAACTCACGTGCCCAGACCGTTGATGAGCACAAAAAGATTGTTTGTAAATGCGGTAGCGGGGATGGTGGAGGGGCTTTCTTTGAATGGAGTTCCCCCATTCAGAACGTTTCAAACTTAATGACCTCATCCCTATACAACTTTAGCTGCGGGCCTTCATCATTTAAAAGATATAGAGCGGACTGCATGTTGGCAAAATCTCCAGCCAAACGACCCCTTTGTCATTTATTGGTTATTAGAGGAAACAAATTTTAATAGCGGAATTTCTTTTAAACTTTTATCACCTTATCGTTTAATGAATTGGCGACTTCTCAGTCTATAAACCGTTCTTTGCAGGTCAAGTTCAATAACATGATGACCCGCGTTCAAAATTTCGTTTGCCTGCTGAAAGAGCGAAATGAGAATAAGATTTCTGATCGAATGTCCCCTAATAGGCCACTGGTCTCTCTGTGACCATTTTGGAACAAAATCCGTAAATTTTGTGTCCAAATGGCTCTATTTAAAATCTGACAAAACCACGTATCTTGGGGTTTGTCTACACGGGGAATCCGAATATCGATACGGATTTTCAGTGATCAGAAGAGTCGTCGTTGAAGAGGTTTCTCTCTGTGATGCCGCACTTGGACGCGTTGTCCAGGGACCGCGCAATCGACTGCCCTGACGTCCGAGGAAGAGCCTTCACACGTAGACCACGCTGGGTCACTCGGGAACCTTAGTGCGAAAGGCCGACTGCACACTCGCTTTTTTTCCCCACCGAGTGTTTGTATTAGTGCCGCAAGATTCGAAAAAATCGGCAGCCACCACGCGAAACATTCATTTCTGGACTCTTTGAGGATCGCTGCCGTCGGTCGCTGGCGGCCACTATTTCTTGTTCTGGGGTGGAACCGTCCGTATTTCTCGGTTATGGTCCGAGTGACTCATAAACAACGTCTGTCTAAAACCACCAGTACATGTATACTTTTGAGAAAATGATTCAAGCAAAAAATTTGAGAAGGTTATGGTGGTTGTAATGATGTTTTTACCCCTGTGACCCGCCCTCCCCTGGATCTACGCCTGTCGGAGTCGATAAAATCAACTAAATCCAACGACGACTTTGCGATGAGTCTTTTATGTGACACAGCTATGTTTTATAAAGGGTCATTATTCCGTGAGAAATCCTGTGATTGATAAACTGGCTATTATAGTTAACCTAAAACTAGGTCGTATTGAGGTGATTTCGTGACGTTAATGCGTCAAGAAACCGAGAGTTTAATCAAAACAGTAAAATCGACTGGATTGAAAAATTGTTAATTTTGTTAGCGTATATGTATAGTGTGTGATCGGGCACTTCACTTAATGTACAACGGACATCCATTATTATTTAATCATTATGATGGTCCTCTAATCTTCAACGATTATAGGGAACAGGTCCTAAGGTTTCAGTAATGACATGCTATTTCTCTCAATTAGTTTTCACCCTCCCCCCATTGTCCCTTCCTTCCATCTCCTTGTCACTTTTCGTCTTGTTAGTTTTCAGTTCAGTACAGTTTGATTATGACGGGATCTGTCAAGGCATTAAAGATCGCGATCACACGGTTCTTATAAGGGGAGATACGTCAGTGATGAAGAGGGGGTAGAAGTGAATCAGTAGTTGAGAGGCGAATGAGACTATAGTCATTAACGATGGTGTACGATAGGGATGATTCTAAATGACAGCGATATTTATGTGGCGCCTGTTGTTCCAATAGACTCACCGCGGGGTATTCCTCTTAATACCGTTCTCGGTTTCCCAAGGGGGCTCGGCCTAAAACTTGAATCCTTCCGTCTCTCGCGCCCGAGCTCCGCTTCATCATTCCTCGTTTTTGAAAAAAATGGTCCCTCTCGTATGTAATGTTCTGATAATAGAATTCAAACTTGAGAAGCAACAACTGAGTCCACATCTGTTTGTTTATGCATTTTTTTTTTTTTTTTTTTTTTTAAGCGCTGTAGTAATCCAGCTTAGCAAGTCCCCTGAGGTGGTGACAGGACTCTTTTGTGATTCCAAAGCTTTTGACGTCTCAGGAAACATTTTATTTATCGCATACCCTGAAGTTTTGTTTCCGCCCGAGTTAAAAACATAAAACGAATAACTTTTGCCCGAAAGAAAAGGTATAGAAGAAATATTTCCCCGGTCGTTATATGCAGTGCCCTCCCGATTATTTTTATACATGCACAGATTTTTATTTTTTTCATCCTCGTCGGAGATTCTTAATTGTCTTTGGTGTTGATCAAAGGCGGGCCTCCTCTCTTTGTCCAAGTGGGCGAAACGATAAAACCCTTCCATTACATGACTTTATTTATCCCTCACCTAAGGGAATGTAATTGCCAACACCTTAAGATTTACTGAAGTTCGGCGGCTTTTAATTTACTTTTAGAGGTGCATAAAGTTTTCTAACCGTATTAGTAGCCATAAAAAAGGGAGGATACATTTTTTGTACCATTCCCAAGATACAATTACCACACAATGTAAGGGAAGTAATTTTTCTTTTGCGAAACGCGAAAATTATTAACTCCTGTTGTCACGTTTTTGGTTTAATTGCTGCGTTGTATAGGCGGAGGAGTGGGCAACTTGCATGTTTCTCTTGTCTTCTCCGGCATAAATCGTCAAAAAAGAAGAGAGAGGACCTTGTCTTGCAAACCCACACTATTTGTTGCTGAAAAGCGCTCCTGATTCACTTTGTCAGTATGTCGTGGTGTGATGCTTTTAATGAATGGCAGGAGACATTTATGAGTAAGATGAGTCGTCTTTTGGCCAGTCGTTTTGTGACTGGATGTTTATCTTTGTGAAGACGTTAGTGGCGGGGGGTGGGAGTGTGAAACCAACGTTGAGTCAAGGCTGAAACCCCGATCGTTACATACTCGTATTTTGAACAGCCAGACATTTTTGGAGTTAAACGCCCGCGGTGTAAACTTCCTAATCCTTAAACAGACTGCGAGTAAAATAAATTCATGTATGGAAAGTAAAAGTATAATGTTCTACCTACACATGCATGTATTATGGGTACATAATATGTAATATATATGATATATAATTTATTTATCATGTACTTATCCCTTCCTACCTACTCAACTTACCCGATCGGTGCAGAAATAAGGCGGGAAAGTGTATGCCGAGTAATAGACGAGGGGTGATTGTAGGGGGTGCATGGAGGAATCATCACTGCAGCTCCCCCTTGATGTTTGCCGTGTGGGCGTTACAGCGAAACACCGCGAATTAACGCTATCTATCAATTTTATAACCGTGAATGAGCACCTTTTTTCCATTTTGGCCGCAAATGAGCGTATTTTCTTAATTTTAGCCACAGTTTAGTGCTTTAGCGCGCTAAAACGGGGACCAGCCCCAAGAACAACACAATATAAGAGCGCTTTCTCAATTTGTGTAGTATAGGTGAGGATTAACTCTTTCTATTAGTTTTAGCCGCCTATTTGCTTCCAGAAGCCGCGAATTAGTAATTTTCTTTTCATTTCAGCATTGAAGTGCAGGCTTCCACTATATTTAGCAAATTAACGCATTTTCTCATTTATACCAACTGAACCTGCCTCCAGACAGCCCTAGTTGGCGAGTTAGCCGCAAATTAGCACTTTTTCTCAATTTTCACCTTGAACAAGCAATTTTTCCCAATTTCAGCCAAGGACTTGCCTCAATAACAGTCTAATTAGCGAGCGCATCTTCTCGATCTTTGCCGTGAAAGCGTCTCTAGCCACCGCCGCGCTGTTTCTTAACTTTGCTCTTGGAAGTTGAATCTAGAAACCGTTAATGGGAGCTTTTTCCCAATTATAACCGTGAATGAGCGCTTTTCCTCCATTTTAGCCGTGCGTGGGCGTTTTTTCTCGATTTTAGCCGCGAATTAGCGCTTTGTCTCATTCTAGTCGTAATTTTTCCCTTGAACAGCGCTCCACGCCGTGAACCTCGATGAGTTACTCTTTGACTCGGCGGATTCGATAAAATCAGTCGACTACCAGACGAATTACTAGCCAGGGCGTGAAATAGTCTCGAAACTGCAAAGATTAAGGCTAAATAACGTATGAAAATGCCAGTTTCTGGGCTGAATTACGGAATCGATGGCCAAAGAGTTGATATTCGATGGATAAATAGCCTTGCAATTGCTAAATATCCGTAAAATGCAAGTTTGGGGCTAAGTAGCCCCGAAACTGTTTGTTAGTGACTATAAACAGCAGCGAAATAACTTTTTAAACCGAGAAATTTTAAAGCGATAATTTTGATTTTCAAAATCAAAATTACACATCACATTTCCACATTGCCACATGTTTCATTGCCACATTTTCAATGTGATTGTACGCGTCATAGAATGACATACGTATAGCTGATAAGCCATTCAAATAACTAATTGTATAAAAAACCGTTGAATTGATACAGTGGAGCCAAGTGCCGCGAAATTGCTATATTCAGACATGAAAATGTGCGTAATTGCAAGTTTCGCGTTCAAATCTCAGCGAAATAGCATGTTTCTGGTCTGCACTTTCGCGACACGGTCAAGTTGCGGGGACCTTTGTAGCGAGAACGCGTGGACCCCGCGGTCATTCCGTCCCGATAGTGCCTAAAGCTTGATGAATGACCGTGAAATTACATCATTCGAAGCTAAATATCCGTGAAATTTTAAATTATGGGTCTGAATATTCTGAAAATTGCGAGTTTATGATCTTAATTTTCCCGAAATTGCAGGTTTTTGCCCTTTTTCTTTAGTGGGCGCAGAACCCGAGCTAAGCCGGCCACGACAGCGTCCAAATTCAACAACGAAGTATCATCACATCCGAACTCATAATCTGTGATACTGGAAAATTTCGGGTCTAACATTCACGAAATTGCTATTATCTCGTCTTTATTTGCGCGAAATTGCAAGTTATGGGTCTATATCGCAAAATCGGTAGTTTCCGGTCTTCATTTTTGCGAAATTGACAGTTTCTCGTCTATACTTACGCGATTTTCTCGTTGTATTTTGTAGTGAGAGCGGAATCTGAGCAAGCCGGTCCCGACTGAACACATAGCCAGGTAAATAGCCGTGTAACTGCGACATTTAGAGCTCAATATTTTTTGAGTTTGCAAGTTCGTTTCTTTGAGCGAAATTGGCAGTTTTGGGTTTTAATTTCAGCGAAAGCTATAGTTCAGGGTCTTAATTCTGGGCCTTTTTTGTGGCGGCCGAACTCAGAGTAGCCAGAGTACCCACGAATTTAGAAGTTCCTAGGCTGAAAATCCGCGGCTTTGTAACATTTGGGTTTTAATTCCGGCGAAAATTAAAAAATTAAAGTTCGGGTCTTAATTTAGGTAAAATTGCAAGTCTTGGGAATATATATATATATATAGTGACCGCAGACTCCGGTCCAGCTGGTCCCGAGAGCAGGCAAGCTTCATGAATAGCCTCAAAATTGTATCATTCAGTTTCGGGGCTAAATATCCGCGATTCAAGTGAAAAAATCTGGTCACCGTACTCATCAACCGCGTTGGGCGCACATTGAAGTTCTTCGGAAAAATGCCTCAAAATACTCAATTTCCGACCTTCTGGACACTTTGGGAGGCACTAATGGCCCCTTTAGGGACGTGCTGGTCGGGACGGCCTGAGTTTGTCAGTTGAGAATGATCTGAGGGGCTCATAAAACCGCATTCAGCGCAGAACGGAACACTTTAAGAAAATTGTCCCAAAAACGTCCGATCGGCGGTCGGCGTTTTTGGCGAGAATGGCCAAAATTACAATTGATCGAAACCGCGTATCTTGGGGTTTCTCAGCACGGGGAAACTGAAAATCAAGACATGTTTTCGGCCCTGTTTAAACGCTCAGACGACCAGTTCATGGGGTTCGACTCGAGATGCCGCGGTTTGTGGTCCTTCATGCGGTGTATCCCTTTGACACACTCAAAAAAAGGACAGAATATTGAGCGCAACGTCCCCTTGGCCAAGACCAGGATGCACCTGGGGCTGAGCTGACCTTATACGGCCAGGCACGGATTATCCCCCGCAGGACACAAATCGAATCGGTGGGCTGAATATTCAGTCACAAAAACTGCTGAGCACCTGCAATGTCCTGTTCTCATGGTCGGATGAAACAAAAATCGTTGCATGACGCACCGTTCATTTTGTGCTTAAATTAATGACAGCACGGCGTGGTACGGACACCATTTTTCCCAATTTAAAAACAGACCCCACGCCAACGCCATTGCAATTTCATAACCATTTTGCACGCGTGAAGGAGAAAGGCAAGTTTAAATGAAGTTACTGACTTTCAATTATAGCCATTACTGGTAGTTGCATGATCACCAGTTTCAGTTATAGGGCCGCAGAACAGCTTGATTGTTTGTAAAGTGTGGAATCTTTGTGTTTTCTCTAGTCTAGTTTACGAGTTTTTGATTGGTTATCAAAGGAGATACGTTTAGTAAAGGTAGAGAGGCATGCAAGGTTTAATGATTTTTTTTTATGTCTCGTTTTAGACCAGAACGCCCACGATAACGTATCTCTCACCTCGCTTTTGGGAGTTCTCTGAGTGGGCAAAAATGTCTTTGTCACTTCTTTTCATGTTACTTATAGTCTAAAAAGAGTAGTCATCCGCAAAGTGACGTGAATCACACTCCAAGTAGCGTCTTAATTCAAATATAGGCCCAAACTATGCGGTAGTGAACAGTCGAAGATGAGGGGGTTAGTCCCTTATACTTGCTTTTGTAATCGGGTCGTGTGTGTCTTTATTACATTCGAATTAACCATGGAGACAAATAACTCGTGAAACGGTTGCTCTCACCCCCCCCCCTCACACTCTCTCTCTCTCGAGTAACTGATTCATCTACGATTTTTCCTCCCTCGTTCATTCTGTATAAAAGGCGTTGGAGCAGGTTCGCCGGGGGCTCACCCTTTAATTTTCCGGGTCGATGAACCGACACATTGGGCATCGAGATTTCCATTTTTATTTTTTGCTTGTACTGAGCTAGAATTGACAAAATGTGGTTAAGTTAACGTTTTCATTTTTTTTCCTGGCAGGTGTTGTACGCAAAAAATGGATGAATAAGACAACGTTCTCATTCTTTCCGATGTTTATGGTTTTTTTGTTTTTTTCATTTATATAAAAAGGTCTTTAGTTCTTTCAGATAATGGAAACCCTTAGGTAGATTTTAATCTGAAGAAACATAATACTAGCTTGGGAAGGGAATGACGATCGAGCCGATTAAAATATTTGATGACAGACCCCATGGGTACGTACATAAGAACTTGTGACTGAAGAATGGTGTGGTAGGGGGGGGGGGCGTCACGGTTACTATCAGCGCATCAGTAACCATGCATCAACCATTACCGACCAATGTCAATGCCTCTGTTGGATTACTTCAAGCACATAAATTAAACTAATTAATATAAACAAAAGGCTGAACCCAGTAAAGTTGTCAAAGGAGTGTCCTCATGCCCCAGGTGGACGGGGTGTTCCTCCCCAACTATAAATCCTCGCCTCAGGCACGCTGGGTTTAAAGTTGGTTCGTGGACGAAGGACATGCTGAAGAAGACTTGGAATGAGGGGATGGAGGCATTCTTGAAAATTTTTTATCTCTCTAAAGAATCTCCCCCAGCGCAAAAGCCGTAACTTTTTATTTCACAGTTCACTTCGTAAAACAAGAATTAAATGATGGTGTTGTTCAAGAATAGGTGAAGAGTGGAGAAGATTCTGATTCTGAAAAAAATTAGCGTAAACATTCATTAAGGGCCGGTGTTTTTCCCAGCATCTTCTTTTGATGCAATAAAATACAACGTATTTTAATAGTACGAATAGTAATTCTTATTCGTTTTAAAACATAATATGTGCTCGTCTCTTGTGCGTCCATTTCTTTTTTCAAAATCTCATACAAAAAGCTATTGTTGAATGCACTTTAAACAAATGTACATAAAAATAAGGAAACAGTAGCAGGTACACGCAGGCAGTCAAAAGGCCGAGGAGAAAAAGACTATCCCTCGTCGTCTTCTGTTGGAAGTGAAAGCCTCTCTAAACAAATAAATAGTCGGGACAGAATGATCAGATGAAAGGACTCGCAGAGGAGGTGGAGGATAATCCCACAGAATAATAGAGATCGCGGCGCCAGGCTCCGGGAGAATTTTTGGCCTGGAGCATCTTAGGTCATATTTTGTCGAGGAACGGTCATCTAATAATTATATTGTTTGCATTATGATTTTCATGTGTATGTGCATGCTCTACTGGGATATTATGGAGTCTTCTATTTGTAGAAAGTTCTCAGTCCTCCGGATGGATGTCCATGCATATAGACAGAGTACTGGCAGTAGAAGGAATGGTATTGCTATAGGAAATGTATTTCCTGTATTTTTGATGTAACGTCCTTAAAATTTCAAAAGGTTTCTAGGAATCTCACTTTCGTACTATATCTGTTGTCAGAATCGTGTTTCTAGGCTGAAAATGATTTCTCTTTTCTTTGGTATTTGGAAGGCACGATTAACTTTATAAAGTGTTTCCTTTATTCGTCCCCCCCTCCACCGTTACCAATAATCTAAATCTAACGATTGTTCTATTTACTTCTTGTTTGCAAATTAGTACTGGAATGACTTCACATGGGGTCATCCCCTGAGGATGATTTTTGTCTTCCTTTTTCATGGGTTTATTTATTTTTATCACGATATTCCTTAGGGGGGCATCATCCCACTTTTCGGGCCCTCATCAACCTTCTGAACCCCTCTCACCATCATTCTTGTTTCATTTTCTTCGTTTTAATTGCTCTTTGTTGACGTTTTAAACCATTAAAAAACATGCAGATTCTTTCTCTCATTGTAAAAATCAGAAGCTAATAACTGTCCCTCGCATAGTTTATGGGAGCAACTTCTTTAATAGCTGTCGAGTTTGCAAAGCCCCCTTATTAAATAATAATCGTAGGCGTGCACTCCTACCTTGTTTCTTTTACTCTATCCTCTTCGATATTTATTTTACCCCCGTATTCAAGGAAATTCAATGCTTTGAGGTACATAGTATACGATACACAAAAACAGTTATTTTTTTGTCTTAATTGAAAAACAATGGGCTGAATGTGACCCCCATTGGGCTATCTCTGTTGGTGTTCCCCCTTGGAGCCAGCAATAAATTATTTTAATTGATTCCAAGATGTATTTTTTTTTGTTCTGGTTTGACCAAGATTTTTTTCCCCCTCAGGGCTTGTGTGTGTGCTTTGTTTTTATTGCTTAGGATTTCTATCCGAATAAAAGTAATTTTAACTACTTGAGTCTACCTGGACAAATGTTTAAACAAAATGCCAAAAACCCTCAACATCTATTCCCTTGTTTTTTTTTAAGTTTGAGTGAGAAAGAGAGGGGAGAAAGTTTATGTTCCGTGGAAAACAAGAGTGAAGGGGTGAGACTTGGAACATCCCTATCTATATATCTCCATTAGTACAAGAGATCTATCCCTCTATTCTCCCATTTTCCCGGGGCAAATGAGATTTGGAATGGGACAAAGCTACATTAGGGGATGCTCTAGATTAATTCCAAATTCGATTGAGATCCCCCTTTACACCACCCCGCCGTCATGGTCGTGCGGAGTCTTGTCAGTCATGGTTGAACTCCTTTCGATTTTAGCCATCTGGTTTGGAAGGTTTTTGGTAACTCGCGACACTTTTAATTTCAAAACATTTCCAAACGAAAAAATTAAATATTTGACGACTCGTGAGACACACCTGTCCAGAGGAGGGACCCCCTCTAGACAAAACATCCGCCCAGCGTTCTCCCTTCGCGGCTACTTTGTCGGAAAAAGATATTAGAGCTTTAGGTATCTAAAATTACTTATCTCGTTCCCTAAACCATTGAAGCGTGCGTGGCTTGGACTCCTTTTAAGTAGCTTTGTCTTCGTAGCCCCCCCCCCTCCCATGACATCCACGTCAGTCTTTTCGTCGATGGACCACTTTTAAATAAAGGATTCCAATTTTTTCCTTACTCAAAGAATGTTGCATTTTACTTCTTTATTTTGCCTGGCTTAGAGCCCCCCCCCCACTGCCCTTCCGTTCATTTTGCTAAATTAGATCGTGATGATCTTATGGGAGAAGTAAACGGTGTCTAAAATCTTTCCTCGTTCCTGAATTGTTCGTCTTTTCAATTTATTTTTCGGTTACCGATGACGTTCGAAGTTTTATTTATTTTTTTGTGTTTAGTAATTAATTTTTTGACATTGAAGTAACCAAGTGTGGAAACGAGATGGAACCCCCGCTGTTCCTACAGGTCTTCTTCCCTTTCACAACGGGGGAATGTGCTACTAAAAATGTGCAGTGCTTATCAGCCCCTTCCCAACCTTATTTATGCAGACCAGGGGGAGGGGGCGTTATAATTTTAACACGGCGTTATCCTATCACAATTAAAATGGTTGTCACGTGGATACCACCCGTATTATTTCATTTAACACCCCTTCGTATACTTGGGCCTCTGGAACGATGCTATTGCATTAAAAATTACTCCACCCCCCTCCTTCAAATGTTGAATGGATTTTCAACATTTCAATTTGTTCAAACATGAAATCGTGTCTAAATTCTAAGCGACAATAATTTGAAAATTTATTTTATACGTCACCCTATATACGCAGTTTTTGCCACCAAGCCAGCGCAGTGTTTGCCATGAAGCTTTGTATAAACAACAAAAACGCGAGCTCAAGCATTATCTTATATACTTATTTACACTCTTAATAAAATTCCCCACATGCTTTATCACCCCGCCCTCTTGTTTCCAACTTGTAACCGTTCTATTAAGCTCAGCTTGTCATAAAACGAACCCACATTCGTTCTATGTTTTTCTGGTTAAAGGTGAGATTTGGTGGCATATGAAAGAGAGATGGTGAAAACTTGAAAATAGTCTAGCCTGAATAAATTTGAGTTTATGAATGACGGTTTTCAAGTTCTTAAAACGTTCTCCTTTTAAACATGTGACAGAATCCCCCCCCCCTCTCACACTGATTCAGTCAGAAACAACCTTTTCGGACGCCCAATCGACGTATTCGACACGACTTGTAATGGAAGAGGTTTTCATTTGAAATGGGAATTTAATCCTCGCTTGGGAGAAGAACTTAGCTGTAAAGAACCTTCTGTTGAGAATTAAAAAGACGTTTTGAGATAAATAAAAATAAAAAAAATAAAGGGGGGAGAAAAACAATAGCTTTGTGTCCTCGTTGCCTACCTTTGGGCAGGAAAGCAAGGAGGCCCCGTAGCAGACTTTTATCTGATCTGAAAACGGGTTGTTGTGGCAAGAAAGGTTGAGGTCTGCTCCACCCCCTTCCCTGATCACTATTTCTTTTATTTTTTCCCCTTTTGTCTTTTTATGCACTTGAGCTTCTATAATGCGTCGAGCTGAATTATATATATGTCATTCTGTCGCAGGGTATAAAAAATTTATGAATCTCGAAGTGTTTATTTTTGTCCATTTTTTTTCCAACCAAATACCGAACAATAAAACACTGCCACCGAGAGTTCCTATAGTTTGCTAACGATTTGTTATAAAGTACAAAACTGTACTCCAGGCTTCATCCTCTATTTATAGAAGCCACGGAGAAGTTGATTAAGTAAAAAGAAGAAGTTGTTGGTTCCATCAGGCGCGTTCGAGACTCATAAAAGAAACGAGCTGCACCTGATGCCAACTGATCAAAAATTCTGGCTAAAAGCACTTAAGTCGGTGAGAGGGTGATAGAAGTTAAAGGGAGGGGGGCTGCCGAAGCAAGGCCTAAAATGCTCTTGTTATTTACGATCTGAAAGGGCCTCTGAAAATAATGCCCTTAAAAGGTGTAAACTTGCCAGTAAACAAACGAACGCTCTTTGAATTAGAATTTGAATTGTTTTCTGGAAGCTTGAACCGTGGCTGAAAGACAATTTTATCGACTCTTTCATGAAAGAAAAAACAGGGGATTAAAGACTGAAACGTTTTGTTTTTAATATTTTATTTTATCTTTCATTAAAATTGATATAGTAATTTGTTTTTTTTTTATGCATGCAATAATTTATTTTTATTTTGTTTCAGGTAAGTCAATCCACGATTTCCAATCTAATGTCAGGTAAATTATTTTTAATTATCATGCAATCGTTCAACGATCTACCCTATCCGCCCTCCTCTCTGATTTCTGACCCTTTAACCCTTTCAAGTCACTTAAAATGCTCTCTGGAGATCTTGTTTTAAGAATTTGCTAGTAAATATTCACCCCTCGCCACCATTTTCTCTCATTATAACGCCAACTGTTACCCTATGTTATGAATGGTGGGAGGGGTTTATACCCGCCGTTTGTTTTCATTAACATTGCCCCTTCTCAGTTGGGTTATCAATCGTTTCTCAATCATGTAAAAAGCTTGAAGAAGAAGTAGAGGAAAAAAAAAATCATATATCTCAATCGTTTTGGGCTCCTTGGGAATTTTTGTAATGTTGAAAAATGATGCAATACTTTCCATGAAGGGTGGTCCCTACCGCAAGGCTTTTGGTCGTACGCTTAACGTTTATATGATGCCAGTTTGAAGTATAATTTCTTTGATAAGAAAAGTCAGGTAGAGGTGTCACTGTAATCCGAATTTGCTGCTCAACCTCTGGAAGAGAGCCGACGACAGATGTAGCGCCCTTTATTCCCTTTAAAAAGTTGAAGTTTGCTCGGAATTTAATCTTTGTGAAAGGTAATAGTTTAAGAGAAGACCTATACTAAAGGACATGTGCCATTTGAAGGGCACTCGAGGGAAATAAGAGCCAAGTGGTTTTGGCGCCCCCCTTCCCATACCCGTTAGTCCTCTCGTTTCCAGACCTCCCGCACTTTGTATGAGCGTACCTTCTTCCTTCGCATCATTTACTCTAATTCAGAGCAATCCCATTAACCCTCTTCGATAAAAAAGACAAACTCAAACCCTTTCTCATGAGCGAAAAGGTTTCTCTTCTCTCATTTTAAATGACGTTATTACTTACAACCCTGTTACTTAAAGCGGTTAATTCCCCGGGGGGAATTTCGCTGTATCAGAATTGAATTTTCATAGCTTGATATCATTTCGTAATGACTTATCTTCCAGGAGGAGAATCATTAATGTCTGTGAATTTATAGGGTGCATTTCGCGCAGTACATTGTGTATAAACGTTTGGTATGGGCTTTCGAATTTATAATAGGGGCGTTACATTAGGTCTGTTCGTTTCTTGTTCGGAATGCTCTAAATGTTGTGACCTCCAAGTTTACCCTCTCAAATAATGAGGCAAAAAAGTGTAGGTTAGAAAATCCAGAGTAGTAGGGGGGAGGGGAGTACGAAGGGCGTTATAGTTTTAACGCGGCGTTATCCTATCACAATTAAAATGGTTGTCACATGGATACCACCAGTGTTATTTCATTTAATACCCCTTCGTACTTGCCTCCCAGGGCAGTCCGGAGCGGGTAAACTAACAGTTCTAGTGAGAATGCAGTGCCAGGTTATGATACTCATGCAAGCCCTCAATGTTATTATGCCAGTGCAAAACATTTTATATCCACTGTCTTATAGTCGCTGTTCATTTGGTCATGCGCTTTTTAGAGAATTATGTGTAATAGATTACTATTGTGTAATTGAGATTGGAGAATTGGCGCTCTTCGTTGGTTTCCGGCCAGCCCCACTTATAATTATCTCAGTGGCGCACCGAAGGGGGGTTTTGGTGGTAACCCCCCCCCCCCCCAGAGCTTGAAAAAAATACGCAATGCTAAATTTAATTGAATCCCGGAAAAAAATACGCTGTAAATGGGCATAAAAACGCTCAGTTTTTGTTTGTTGTTGAACAGAGCGCCCGCTTCCTTCAAGCCGAAACCTCCGCGTCTGGGTCAGTTTATAGCTTGTCTAGTCTAGAATCAATCTGAACCATTTCCAAAAACGCTGCAAATTTTACATATTGGTTTATTATTCATGCATGTAGCCAGATCCGACTTGAATTTACATATGAAAATCGACACCCCAGCCCCACACCCCTATGATCTCAAACCCCTATTTTGGACCCACTTTTGGCCAATGGAAACTCAGGGAGTTAATTGATCAAGCTGATGAGTTGTCAGGATCAACTAGATCCCAAATGGAGTCTATGTGCGAAAAAATGAATTTTTTCGAGAAATTGTAGGACACTATATGACCCGGACGGCGTACGGAAATCGTTTGTTTTAACTTTTTTTATTTTTTATTGTTACTAATAAATATCAAGATTTTGGCCTTTTGGTGCAGAACGGCGCGTTCTGTCGATACAACGCACCAGTTTTGTGTTTCGAAACCCCCGCCCCCAGACCGATTCCTGTGTGCGCCACTGATTATCTGATGCAAAGCACATGAAGCCTCGCCCTTGTAAACATGTTGGTCTTAAGGCAAGTCTGTCGGTCCATGTGATGAGTCTCTGTACCTTTCATAGCGAGATGATGGTCATCTATTTTGCTCCCAACGTGATATCCCAACCCCCCTATAGAAGTGAAGACTTTTAACCATTGGTTACTGCCTTCATGTGAGGGCTCAATTTTATACATCTTACTAAGGCAGTACCCGGCTTAATTCCATGAATATACGCCTAGGATTGCACGCTTAATGCAGCGTGTCTTCCCATCTCAATTTGCAACATGAAATATGAAAATCAGCTCCCCCCCCCTTATAATTACTGTCGAATGAACTTTGTTCAGTCAGAAAAATTAACCATTCTAAATTCCTGTATGTGACCATGTGCCTTTGTCGAGTTGGGTTGCGCCTTATCGAAAATCCGTCGCAAGTTTCGGATTCTCCGTGTCGAGAAACTCTACGGTTACGCGGTTTCGTCCAATTTTAAATTTTGGTAATTTTTGACGAAAATCGGAAGGGATTACCCTTCTCAAATTAGAGGATCATCAAATTCTTTTGATTCAAATCAAAACAACGTCAAGCCGGACGTGGTTTTTGAGTCCTATCGAACAACGCTCCCAAAAATGGACGTTTCGCTTTCGGAGCAGCTAGGTCGGAATTCAGGGCTGTTGATTCTAGGACCTCCACCGCGCTGTTCTGTGGGGAAAATCGTGTGCCCCCTGAAAACACGCGCACGTGGCTTCTGGGGTAGAACCCCGTTCAATAGATCGTCTGATCGAAAATCCGTCTCGATTTTTTGATTCCCCGTGTAATACCGACTATTATATGTAGAGCACGAAACACTAGACTAGATTTCATCCAAGAAACGTGAAGTTTCAGACGTGATTCTAAGCATCCATGGGCAAGTATTGAGCCCATGTAGCGAATTTGGCGTAAATAGCGGGGAGAACGAACTATTTGCCATTTCAGCAACGCAAGGGTCATTTCTCAATCGAAGTCAACAATGGAGCATGCGAAATGAGCTCCATTCACGGAGATTTGATACACTCAAATCACAATTTTTCTTTTTTTCTTTGCTCCGACAAGCGGTAATATATGTATGTATAGCTCGTTGTTTATCACTAAAAAACTAAGCATTATCTTACTATAATGGCCACCACAACTTGCCCTTTAGCCCAAAAAACTTAATATTAAAATTTATATTAAGAATTGATGAAGATAGATGGAAATTATTTTGAAAACAAAATCAAAATTTAGCTAAACTGACCGTTTTGGTTCCTTAGCAGCCCTCAGAAAGCCCCTCCATCCATAAAATAAAAGTATGTCCAAAGGAAACCTCAATCAGGAAATTTGGCCACAGCGATTAGATAATTGTCATAATTGCACCAAATAAGTGATCTATCGACCATGGAGCTTACTAACTCACACGTGAAGGGCCATTTTTCGCGTAAAAACCTCAAATTAGCCTATAAACTGTCGCCTCATCCACAATAACGGAAAATTTAATGGGATAACTCCCCGATTAGGGAAAGACACAAGTCTGATTAATATCTCCCATAATGTTGCCCAATGTCGCCACTTAGGCCACAAAACGTAAATACCATATTTCCAAAACTGGGCACTACGGATCAATTAGGCACCGTCGAAACTCGCTGTTAAGCCCACGATGCTTGAAATAGACACTAATAGTGAAAATATGGACAGTATTACACCCGAATTTGGTGGTTAGAAAGGACAAAAATTCACATTGAGGGCACTTTGATCCCCGAAACATGCGAGAAACGGAAAACTTTATTCCAGAATCTGTGTTTTCTGGCATGAGGCGAGGTTTTCTTCCCGTATCTAATTTTTTGTCGCGGTGATTTAGCTTCAATTATTTTAGTCACCGAACAAAACTCAATACATACAAGGGGCAATTTAACCCCTTCATTGATACTGTCTGTATCCCGAGTCAAAAGCTACTCCTGAGACCAAGGCCCTCTGCGCATGCGGGTCGTCTTTCTCTTGAAGTGGAATCAGATTTTTCCACGCGAGATTTCTCCTTACTCAACTTCCTAGATAAACTAATGGGGAGGCGCACCCGGATAGGCGCGTCATAGAAGCGAAATTAACCTTTTCTCGACCTCCTCGAATTTTCTTACGCTCGAAGTGTTTGAAACGGGGAAAATCGCGCAAGACGAGCGCAGTGGCGAATGCTGGTTCGAAAGGCAGGGCAAGCGGTAAAGGACCAAAATCGGGCATCCAAAGAAATAAAAATGACGTTTCAATTTTCAAAATATGTTACCTGAACACGTTCCCAGCGAGTTTATTAATTAGATAATAAGTATAAAGATTAGGCGTTCAACAAGATGTGTGTTGATACGAAAATCAGTGAAAACATGTCCAGACAATTAACCAGATCAATTTTCAGACTTGAAAATTAGTCAACTGAATCGATAATAAATTTGGTAATTCGAATAATGAAATTCCAGAAAAGGCTCATTGCCCCTGAAGCAGCCTGAAGAATGATTCAGACAGAGATGTTCCCAACTTTTTCTGATCGAATCTGATAATTCATGTTGGCTTTTATGGGCCATTTTCATAGTCAGTACTTGAATTTAAATTATCCTTATAGTAAGGGTTGTAGAAATATCCTTATAGTACCCTTATACAGTCCCCGCTTAAATAATTTTGTTTGAAAGATACTCGTGCGTGTCACGGCCAGTCACGGTTTTATTTGAAGTGGAGTCCATGGATATGGGGCAAAATCTCCTCGAAATTCTACTAGCTCACAAGCATTACTATTATTATTATTTATTTTTTTCAAAAAACAAATAAACGGTTATAATCATGAGGGTATTCTGTAACTTTAAGGTATCGCTGTCGTAATTCTTATGATTTAATTTATTTTCTTTTAAAATGCAACTAAATCACAGGTGCCTTTTCGGTTTTCGATTGAAAATCTGACACCTTAAAGTTACAGAACAGTCCCCACGGTCAAACACAAGTGGCTACCTCCACGCCACGGACCTCCTCCAACTCGTACACCGAATCAGAAGCAAACAAACAAGGAAGAGCGCTCCACGAGTAAAAATGCTGTACTACTTCTGGATACACGACTTGAGGGGTTTGTGAGAAAAGAATCTCAGATCTGAGATGAACAAAAACCAATTTTTGGCATTAAAAGAAAGGCGATTGGACTCATTTATCGCTTTAATTCAATTAATGAGCTCAATTGGGATAGAAATATTGAAGTAAAACGTCCGAAATATAGCATTTTGGACTTATACTGGCATCGCCCCTGCAAGCGGAATTCAAACCGCTTCTCCCAACTGTGAGGCCCGCCTTCGTGAATTGTCGGTTTGCCGATCGCTCTGAAGTGCCTCACATCTTTCTTGTTCATGATGAGAGGGATAATAATTGCTTTCTTCCTATTATTTCATTTGGCTTTTAAACAAATAAAATAACGGAATTTGTAAAAAAAATCAAAAATAATAATTAACAATATTTAAAAAAGCTAAGTTCTTAGTCAACGACGAAACGTTCCAAATTCAAAAAATTACCCACGAAAAAAACTTGAAAATCGCCCCCAAAATTTAGGGCAAGCGGTGCTTGCCTTGCTTCCTCTGAGGATTCGCCACTGGACGAGCGCCTATCATTTCTTTATGGACACTCGCCAGATCATCGTTTCGTTTTAGTGCCCAGAGAAGCATGGACGGGTTCAACATAATGTTCGTCAACATCTTTGAATCGGTGTTTTCGAGTTCTCTTGCCTCAACAAATAGCTGAGAGCAGTTTCGTTCCATGTACGGGTTTAGTATACCGCGTACCCGGCGTAGCTGTCTTTTTTCTTCATTTGGCGGTGCCAAAGGTAAAATTTCGCGTCCTCCTCGTCACTTTCAGTTTATTTAGTCGTATTTCACAGCAAAAAAGTGTAAATTATCAAAAATTTCGATACATGGAACTTCCTCATTGTAGAAAACCTTCCAGTGAGAGACGACCCGTTTACGGAAGTCCTCGATAAATATCGATAGTGGAAAAATTGGAATCCTCTACGAGTCGAGTAAAACCGATTCCATCGAGGGAGTGATGCCCCGTGTGCGGCGAAGGGCCTAACTCTTCAACTTGACCCCACGCACAGGTTATAAAAATGTTGCAAAAACTGGGCATTCCGCCCCCCGAATTGGTTAATAAGGCCAAAAACGCGCGCCCTTCCACCGCCGAATCGTGTTTCTCGGACCGTAAAATCGAAATTAAGCTTTATTGGATGGCTGCTATGGAAACCTTTTTATCCCATTGTAAGTTAGTCTTAACCACTATAATTGGCTCTGTTGGCCTCAAGAGCGCACCATGACCGGTCGATCATGTAGCTCCCTAGCGTAAAGAGTCATTTTTATCTTAAATCTTAAATTGATCCGGAAACCATCAATTTAACCCGAAGAAACAGGTAATCGAATGATTGTTTGGCGTGCAGATAATTGTACTCTCACGTCTTATTGGTTCCGAGAAAAGTAACGAGTAACGGTAACTTCTGCTACGTCACTAACAAATAATGAGTAACGAGCAACGGAGTTTTTTGGTTTCGGCGTGATCTAACGTTTTCAGTAGGTATAACGATGCCCAGCTCTGTTTGTACGTGTTGAGGGGAAACTTGCTAATTATTAAGCGTTTTTTCTTTGCAAAATATTTTCCTACCATTGTAGTACCACTCACTATAACGTCAGTCGTATACTATTTCGGCAAAAATGATGTATCCAGTGTCAGTGCCGTCTTTAAGCGGGGGCCAGAAGGGTCCGGGCCCGACGCTCCGTGTCAAGGGGTGCCCCCACCTCTTGACCCCCAGTTGGGAAAGAAAGATACGCCACAAGAAAGTCAAGTTTTCCAGTTGGGAAAGAAAGATACGCCACAAGAAAGTCGTTTTCTACCGATACGCGACCAACGTTGATTGCGAACGTTAGAAGAAATAAGGATTCGTTTTATGATGGGCCCAAATGTTTTTGGGTTTTTTCTGCTTCGGAGCCTGTATAGCGTATCGTAATTGCTAATTCGCCCATTCCCAGTATAGCGTATCGTGGAACGGACAAATAGCTAATGCGCGGCCAAACAAGTTATAAACTCTGATACTCAGTTAAAATTGAGAAAAAGTGCTGATTCGCAGCTAAAATTGAGAAAATGGGCCCTACAAAGCTGAAACTTAGAAAAAGCGCTGTTTCAGGGTCGAAATTGAGAACACCCCCACTTGCGGACAAAGTTGATAACGACAATATTTCGTCGAAAAAATTGAGATATAGCGCTCATCCATGGCTAAAATTAAATCAAAGCTAAAAATTCACGGTTTCCGGGGGCAACTTCATGGCTAAAAATGAGATAAAGCGCTAGTTCTCGGCTAAGAGTGGGTTTATCAATCACTTTCATTGGATATCTCATGGAATAGCTTCCCCTCGAATAACTTTACATTACTGTTTACAAAAAAGCCCATAGCAACCAGACTTATCCCAGCTTTGTCCGTAGAATAAGTGCATTGATAAATGCACCCAAAGACGAAGAAAATCGCTCAATGACAGTTAAATTGAGAAAAACGCTAATTGGCGAATATAATGGGAAAATACGATAGTTCATTCGCGGCTAAAACTGAGGGAAAACGCTATAGTTCATTGCTGAAAGTCGAAAAATCGCTAATTCACAGGTAAAGCTAATAAATATTGCGCAATATAGGGATTGCACAATAAAATTGAACTGTTAGGGTAGTATTGATTGGTTGCAACTTGCATACCACATTTATTTTCAAACATCAGAAAAATAGAGTAATAACCCAAATATTGAGCGTGTAGGAGGGTGTGAACCCGAGAGATGAAAGCGAAAAAAGGCGAGCCCAGGCAGGCTGCCTTATCGTATACATATAGAGATTTCTAAAAAAAAAAAAAAAAAAAAAAAATTGACTCAAAACTAACTCTTTACACTAACACCACTGTACCTTCTTAACCTTCTTAACCGTAGTTTTTAAACAAGCGAGAAGCGACCAGCTTGAAAATGGTCCAAAGGACCGAAACCGCGGTCGCTGTATAATTAATAAATGGTGGTTCAGAACAATCTTGGATTGGAGCATCGTTCTTAACCTTAGTAGTTACTTTTTATAAACTAATTTTTTAGTTTACCCCCCCCCCCCCTCTGAGGTGGCCCAATGTCACCCCGGGCCCGGAGCCCTGACTGTAGTAAAGACGGCCTTGTCCAGTGCTGTTTTTTAGCCTGCTGTGTTGTATTGTATTGCATTGCACGGGGTGTGACCGCCGCCGCCATGCGGTTAAGCGATCCCCCTTCCCTGCAATTCATTCCTCTTAGCTTTTCTATGATTGCAGTGAAAGATAGGCCGGTCATTTAGATAAACGCAATCAAGTGTGATATAATTGATCGCCCTCTCCCAACATCTTCCCTTGACTGCTTCTTGTAATCCCCTCCCTAAGAAAATAGTTCCATTTCTGCGCCTATAACTGAGGAAGTTTGGGGTGGGTCAATTCGTCTATAAATTGAGTATGGCCCAAACCTTAACTGGAGGTTGAAAAATGAACGTCACCTTCTATTTGTGACGGGTATATTCACATGTAAAACATAAAAATGAGAGTGACAGTTATAGTCACGGACGTGACATAGCCACTGGTGCTGGAGAGTCCCTCAGCAATTCAAATTCGTTTCTGATGCCATATAACGGCGTTTCGCATTTTAACCTGAGAAATAGGGTACGTGTCCGCAACAAAAAAACCTCTTAAACCGAAGTGGCCTTTACACATGTACGGGGCACCAACATCTTTATATCAGCCGCAAGTCACGGTATTCGACATATGCCACATCATGGTGGCGTGGATTCCCATTTCCCACTCCGAATCCCTGTTTCTTTTTTATACAGAGGTAGCCTCATGAACTCCAATCAAATAGATATAGAGCGCAATTTTTGTTTATTTAGGCATCAGACTTGGAGGAAAGTGTAACATGAGTCGAGCATGACGAACAGATAGACACTATGTAGTCGTTTTTACACCCAATTTACCGTAAAGGGCCTTGAAATAGCGTAATGAGCGACTTATCATCCAATCTTGAAGCCTTGGTATGTGTAGTGAACCATGTACAGCTAAGCAAGAGAAACGCAAGGAGCAGTGGTTTTCTGCATGGGGACCGTGTAAATCGTGTAAGAATGATTATTATTTACTATGGATTCAAAGATACCATCGGAACAATGATTAAACTGGAGGGAAAGCTGTTGCTGGAGCAATTTATGTCGTTCTTGACGGTGTGATTTCACCATTTCTCACTACTGTAATTTAAACCTACAGTGCATTTTTTTCAAATTAATGCTTTTGTTTTTCTTTTACGGGTGTCGTATCTAGTCAGAAACGCGTAGAAGAGATCAGCAAAAAACGATACACCTTTTCTGTATGTTTTAAAAAAAATCAAATTTAGCTTGTTATTATGAGAGCAATATTTATTTCTCAAGGCGTTTTAAGGCAGCAATGAAGTGAGTCATTCATTAAACTGGTTGGGTGTCTAAAATGTCATCATTATGAATTCAATCGGGGATTTTAAAAAAATCTTAACAGCATATGGGTGGAGAAGGGATGACTGTGTAAAGTGTAGAAAAAAAAATGTTTAGTTGAACTGTGAATCAGTCACGCTCAAAGGGTATACGGAGAATTTAACGAATGAGTGTCAGGTTTTGATATCTGTGTTCGAAGCGAGGGGATTTCATTTCTTAAGTGATCCGAAGTACCCCCTCCCCACCACCACCACCACCATATTCCCGTCATGAAAGAATTAAATGATTTATAGGTATATTTAAGGCTTCGGAAGTGTCTAGTAGCTACCTGAAACTTAATACGAGTAGCCTCTTTTTGGGTTGGTACCCTTTTCGAAACGCGCCCCAGCCTTTCATTCACTAATCGATAGCCATTTTTAACTGTAACTTTTCCATCCATCACCAGGGACGAGATCTTGAAATTTACCCCTACCTTTACTCATTCATATACCCGTGCATATTCCTCTGACATAACATATTTGTTTTGTTTAGTTTTTGTTTTTTTTTTAATCAAAATAGTTCAAAGTACTGCAACCACGTGGGCCTCAATTTATCGCGCACAATATTTATGAATTTTTTATTCTTAGGATGTCTAAATGAATCACATTATTCCGTAACATGATGGAAAGTTAGGATTAAGAAGAATTTAAGCTTTTAAACCCATTCCTTGACTATGAATCTTCAAATAGGCAAATAAATAAAATATATTAAAGCTAATGAGTCCCGCCCCCATCATTCCACTTTGAATAAACTAAATCGTAAATATCACATTCACATAATAAATGACAATAGTTAACATTATCATTTTGTGTCTCGTTCCAAGCGCAAGCGCCTGCAAGTCCAAATCAAAAAGAGGGTCCGCCGCCCCAGTTTTCGCTCCGCCCACTGAAAACCTATAGGAAACCCTGTTTTGCCTCCCCCCCCTCCCATCAACCACCACGATTGTGTTAAACCTTTCTCGCTTTTTTGATTTATCGCGCAAAAATTCCTAATTTATTGCTATCACTTTCATTACTCGTTTTTCCCTGACTCATAAGCGACAACTTTTCCTTTGGCTCGAGTTGGACGAAAATTGTCAACTGAAAAATGGGTTTTCAAAAGTTGTCCCGTAGACTTGATAACAGAAAATGATTACAAAAGACGATTAACGGAAACGTGCATGCTACTCTAAATTGCTGCTTGACTTTTTTATTTCAGGAAAAACAAAACAAAATAGCCAGTTACATTGTTGCTTTATATGTAATTTTGTCTTTTTTATTTTTGTGTGTGTGATAATGTAATGAATGGAAGTAGTCAGGTTTTTTTTTGAATATAAATGGGGCTTACGATGTTTGTGTTCAGAATATCAAAGCCACTTTTTTTCGCTCGTATAAACGTGATGGGACTGATTAGTGCCTTATATCATTTGATTGAAAGTTTGTGAGAAAAAGAACACAAGATAGTGAGGGATACGGGGCCCTTTAAAATGATCGGTGCCATTAAAGCGAATTTTACGGCACCTACAGAAACATTTTTATGTATTCTGATGGATTAGTTAAGGAATGCTTCCTTTTAATTTTTAAGGCGGCCATATCAGACAGAACAGAATTAGTGGGTAGGTAACATCGTTTTATACTCTAGGTTGTTACCAAATCAAAATCTGCCATATGTTTTATGACAGATTTTTTAATATTTAATTATAAAAAAAGTAGAGCATTTCGCCTGACTGATGCTGAATTGAGTCTATGATCCTTCAACCGACGGGTTTCAGAAATACATATAGCTAACGATAGATGGAAATAACTCCCCCCCCCCCCATACATTCTTGTATTAATTTGCCCAGTTAAGAAATCTATACGGTTCCTATGGAAGAAATAAAAATATAGAGATGGCATCGGAGGGCTCTTATGAAACCGTTTGCCCTTCCCGAATGCAATTTTGAATACAAATCGGATCCATAGCTCGACGAACTCATGGGTTTTCTATCCGTCTGAGCGAGGATTTCGGAAACTGTTGCCTCAATATTTCTTCTTTTTTTAAAGTAAAAATGTTAGTTTACTCACAAATGACATTAATTTAGTTACTTTTTTGTTGATTCATATAGCTGCAGGGGTGAAGGAACACACACACATGAACTTATAAGTGTTTTTTGTTTTTTTATTATTACACTGGCAAACACTTGAAGAACTTTCAGAATATTTACAAAATTTATTTATAAATTAAATAAAAGCGAAATTATTGCACATGAATCGTATAAAGAGTAAAAAAAAGAAGTTCGTTATCATTCGGATTTTGCCCGATATCATCGCGAGAACAGAACTCAAAATAACTCTTTGCATTTAAATCACTACAGTATTCTCGTTTTTTTGTTGTTTTACTTTTTTTACTTTTTGAACTTCACAGCTTGTCTAGAGCCCGTGAGTTGGTCAAAAGTTCCCTAGTGAGGCGCCAGACGTGTTTGGCCGCGTTCTCCAATGCTGTGGGCGACTTGCCTTTGAACAAGTCCAAATGTGGTAGGAAGTAGTGGGGACAGCGGCGGCACTGGAGGCACGATATGAGTTGCATGAGTATCCCGCTGATTCGATCACCAAGACACGATTCGTCCCATTCAATCTCTCGTGGGTGTTTCTCGCATTCGTACAAAAGGAGCGTTTTCAAATGATAACCGGTGACTGGATTGCCCGGTAGTTCGAGGTGACGATCCCGAAGAGTTTTCAAGAGGCTCAAACAACGGCGTCGACAACCGCCGACGAGAAGGCGACTCTCGACTTCGGCAAAGGACATGACCCAGGCGTCGCCCTCCATCGCTGAATGTTTGCCTTGCATGGCGGCGCACTCCTTGCTCAAAAGATCGAAGCCTTCGGTTTTGACTTCGGCGACTAAATTTGGGTGTGGCCAGGGTATGTGAGGCAGGGGCCAGTGAGCGGCTGACCTGGGCCAAACTCCCGAGCATTTAAACGACGGGGTTATTTGAACAACGTAGCGCTCGCGGATTCTCAGTTTCACTTCGCTCGTATCGGCAATCATTTTAACCGAATCCCGGTGGGCGCATTTATCGCACGCTTGAGCTACAAGAGTTTGAAATCGAGATCGTATTTTCCTAGCTGATAGGTAACCTGAGGCAGTAATAAACTCAATCCAAAGAGACATTGATCTTTTACGACCATCACTGAGTTTAAGTACGGCACAGCCTGGAAGAGATCCATCGTCCACAAAATTAAAAACGCCCATTTGATTGAGGTAGAGAACTACTTCAAATTCGGTGGGTGATATGACGTTCAAGCCTTCGAAACGACTGTTACATTCTGTTAACGATGAAATGAATCGCGGTTCTTGAACTTCAACCTCGCGAAGAACGTCCTGAACAACTTTACAAACTTCCCGCACTGTTTTGGCGATCGCGTTTTTTCTCGCTTGAACTCGCTCGCCATAGTACTTGTTCAATTGATACAGAACTTTGCTTTGTGCAGCTAGCATGTCAGCCGGCACGAGCATTGTGGCGAACGTTCTTTACCATCACACCGACCGAATAAGACTGAAAAGACTTTAGGGTGGGTGAGGGCTTTGCCGATCAAGTCCCCGGAGTTGAGGAGAAAAAAGGGGCGGGTCGACGGAGGCGGTGACGTTTTGTAAGTTCCGCCTCAATCAATGAATCTCGACTCCTCCTCCTTCTTGGGAAGTAGGTTTTTCGTTATAGGTCATCCGCTTTCTTTCTCTTTGCATTGCTGTTCCTCAGAACTTGATTCCCTTCGTCCTTATGTTGCTATGCTGCTGGGATTATAAAGGGGGGAGGGTGACTTTTGTTACACATTTTTCAGATCTGTAGGCTTTATTCAGCAAGCGTTTCGCGAGAATGCAAGAATCAGAACGATTAGCTCTTGCAACGTTTGAAAGTTGTATTACCAGGTTCGAATCGTCTAATTAAGAAAACTGGATTATGGTGGGGGGAGGGCATTTCATTTTACCACCAGCAAAAGAGAACTTGCTGATCACGACTTTCCTGTTTTGAAATAGCGTACATTTGCTCTCTTCATATACTTGGTATAGATAAAATGTTTTTCTCCCTCTCATGGTATGGTTAGAGCGCGACGTATCAACCAAGATCTTCTGCTGCGAGGAATTTAGTTTTTATCTTCGGAATTTTCTTGGTTATTGTTCGTTCCCATAAATGTGTGCAATCAAGGGGTGTATATGTTGAGGGAGAGGTGGGTGATATGATCACTCAATAATCTATTTCGAAGCGCCTTATTTTTTCTCTCTCTGTACGATCTTCGACCCTATTACGATTCGATTTATTATTTGACGCTGAAAAAAATGTCATAAAAATTCAGAGAGAAAGCTCCTACCCCCCTCCCCCCATGTCTACTGACTTGTGGCAGGCTGCAGCATAGTTACATCAAACACAAATAATTCAGTTTGTTCATCATCCATTGCAGGTTATTTATTTACAAATTCTGAACCGCCACGTACATTTTTTTAGCCCCCTTTACCTGTAATACCTACGTCTTAACATGGTCGGCAATCTCTTTTCATCATCAAAAGCAAAGGGAGGGAAAAATGAATATAACAATGAAGTAGTTAAGTGGAGCGAGTTAACTGATATAGGTGGATGTATATCCTCTGGCTATGAGAAAGAGATCTGTTTGCCCTCTCCTCCTCCTTCTTTTTCCCTCACTCAAAAAAATAGAGAGGATTCGTCTCAACAATAGAATTGAGTCTTTAAAGCTTCAAACAGTGTATGTTTTAATACACACACTGACAGATGTAAGGGATTCACCATCAACCACCCTATACAAAAAAAGTTTCAGCTTTCACGTACCTTTTGTAGTCATTATTGAAACGGACAGACTTTTTTCCCCCTGCGATTTGATTAGAATTTTTCATTTTTTTTTTTTTTTTTTTTCAAACTGAAACCTTTTTGTGTGCCTCTTGTGTGCTGCGAATGAAACTTTAAGATTCTTGAAGCACCATTTATTGCTCGACTGGACTTGCAATGTTTTCTTTAAATCGACCGAAACTCCCGATGAAATCGATGGTCGAATCTGAATAGGCCATCTTGAAGGCAATGAGTCTCCCCTCCCCACCAAAGATGGATTTATGTGTCTGAACTTACAGAGAATTCGACTCAATGCTTGAGCCGCGTTAATATGCGTCTAAGTGGTATGAAGAAGCCTCCTGTGGGAAAACTGAACTTAATTTACGAATGAAGGAGTTTTATCAGTTAATTGCCTTCACAAGTTGATCGGAGGGATTCTTCTTCGGGAGAAGTTCTAAACGCGCGTGGCGACTCTACGCTCCCATTTTTGTTTTCTTCAATTTTTAAAGGGACAAAAAAAATATGGTGACATAGTTAACGAATCCTCCTACAGACAGTCCTGGTCTTATCTTGATGAATGAGCTCGACGATGCAGCCATTTGATTATACCAGAACGAGAGGAAGAAAGTGATTTAACATTGCCTTCCCGAAACGGTTAAAATTTTGTGATATTGTTTTTATCTTGGGGGGCAACATTAAAGTTTTGCGATTTTTTTTAATGAAGTTGAAATAACTTGAATTAAAAAAATGTTTCTGGTGGCAGGGATTTCTTATCTTTTTAAAGAAGAAAACATGACAATTTTGAACTCCCTGAGGGCCTCAAAACCGCGTTCTTCTCTTCCCCCTGCCGGATGAATTCCAATATTAGAAACAACTCTACGCTTTCTTGCAGTCCAAAATTAACGTAGTTTGTAGTGCTTTTAAATGCCAATGACAGGTATAATTTCCTCTTAACTCAAGATATTTTCAAACCCTCACCCTCACCCTCCTCCTCATCCTTTTTTCTCCCGACGCATTTCTTCGCCGTCTACTGACTTTAAATTCGTTTTGAAAAGGGTTCAAATTATTGCAGGTGACATCTAAGGTCTTTTGATTCAATGTAGATCTTTTTTTAGATTGTGTGCGTTGCTTCCACCGCGAGGATTTTAATTTATTAAAGTCTTCCTGAGTTCCTTCAATTCTAAAAGTGCCAAACATTTACGACCAGATCACACCCTCCTCTTCTCCCAACCCTGAGTGATTAGTAGACCGGTAAAACTAGAGGTTTCTTCTTCTTTTTTAGCCGTTCTCTAGTTTTTATTCTTCTCCCTCATCACCACAAAAAGGGGCAAACGATGCAGATGTTGAGAGAAATAGACCCACCCACGTGAAAGTAATACTCACACCCCACCACCACCCCTTTTTGGAAAAAAACAGCCCAAATCAAAACCAAAGCGCTACGGAAGTGTGTTGTAGATTAAGAGTTCATCATACTAATTACTGTCATTTCCTTTTTCTAAATTATTGATTTCGTGCCAATGAGTATAAAGAAGGGGAGAGATTCGAAAGAAAAGAGGAACAAGAAGAGGAAGAAAAAAAAAGTGAAGCGAGACTCAAAGCTTGGAGCATGCCATTCGAGCAAAAAAGACGTTCAGCCACGAATATAGAGATTACCTGTTGCAACTTTTTTGGGTCTTCGAAATGCCAAGAGGTGTTAAGTTACAATAAAAAGAAGGAAGAACAATGTGTCCGTTCCAACTATTCGTGTGACTGACAAGATTCCTTTCGAGTGCTAAAAAAAAGAAGTGCTATCCAAACATCTTAACGTTTGACTTCATGAATTTCCATATCGAAGCTTGAAGCGAGGAGAAATAATTCCTAGGAATTAACTTAAATGAATTTTACGACTGTTTTAATTTTTTCAAACATTCCCCCCACGCTTCATCCATCCCTATAGGTTTAAATATGCTAGAGCAAATGATCGTAAAACAAGCCATGAAAGTCCCGTGTAGGAAAAGCGGTTTACGTGGTGTTTCGAGATGCTTAAAGCTATCCTTTGTGAAGTTTTATTAGAATTCAAGTTATTTTACAACCATTGTCGCCCGTTTCAAAACATATCCTTATTTTACATTTATCTCCGTTTTATGTTTGAACATCTACTGCCAGGTTGCAAACATGTTTTTAGATTGTGTTACAACGGGATAGCGTCTCCTCCAGGAGATTTTCGCGTTATAGTGTCCCGCGAACGGTCTATTAACATAACCGTGTGGCCAGCAAACGATTAATGACCAACACCGAGCGTTGTAGAATAAATTGATGATTTTGGTCATTGAAATTTCACCACACTCATTGCTTGATTTGAATAAAAAACATGGTGAAATAATAAAATAATTTTAATTGGGCGCCCCAAAAAAGCACAGCCAATACCGATGATTTTAGGGGCACCTATGTTCTACAAAGTCGTATACGGTTTGATGTAAGATAAAACTCAACCACATAAATATGCTTCTTGTCTCTTGTAATTGGAGACCTTCCCATCAGCTTGCCTCCTTTTTCACTCCCCCCCCCGTCCCGCCCACCATCTCTCTTCTTGGTTTTAGTCTTTAAGCTTGGCTTAAGTCGCTCGACTTCACTTACAGTAAATAGCAAGTGGTAGGGTGGGAAGACAAAGGGCGAAAAAAAAAACAAGTTCGGTTGTTACGCACTGCTGCATTGAACATTTTGTTGCAGAATTGTTTTTCATCTGATTTTATGGGCTTTTGTTTGGATGTAATTATGCGCTTGTTATAAATAAAAGAAAGAGTCGAACAAAAAGTTACATTGGTTAACTTGAAAATTTGAAGAGAATCGACTGGTTGGCGAAGGGAGTAGGGAATCACCGATTGTCCCAGGGGCTCTGCTTTTTGCGCTGATTTTTTATCTCCGAACGCCGCAGACGTATACATTCTTTTGGTGAATTTACACAAAACTTCACTTAATTGATTTATATTTCTTGCATTGTGTATAATACAGGCGATCAGATTGAACTAGACACTGGCTTGCGGTTCTATCAAAGTTTGTTAAGGTTCTAGAAACAATGTGTTTTGCGGACGACGGACAAGCCAAGCGAGCTTCTCATTTATCAAGATGAGGAATTTGGTCTTGGGTGAATGAAATCATGCTCATCGTCCACTTACTCTGTATACGTATTCATACATACGTTATGGACTGACTGGCTGCAGAGTAAGGTAACTATACAACCGAGTGAACCCATCCGGCATTTTGGGGTAGACAAAGTTGATATTTAGTGGGTAGGAGAGGTGCGTGGAAGTACTATGGAGCGGTCTCACGAGGCTTTTGAGGCGAGCCCAAAATATTCTCTAGAATTTACACCTCAACTGAATTCTACTGGTCGAAAGGCAGGCGTTAAGCCATCGAGTCAGCTGGGTTTCCCAGGAAGTTATTTGTAAACAAGAAATTTATCATAATTTTATCTACCCCAATATGGCCGTGATCTCACCTGGTAGTATAGGTTCTCTCTACAGAGTCTGACCAAAAGCCTTCTAATCCCTTCCCCTGGTCCTGTGGCTTGATGAAGGCATGAATTCGCGATACCATGTGATAGCGATAATGAATGACTCCGGTTACTCCTTGAGGAATGAATTAATGATAAAGTATAACCACTAGAATATGCCGAATAACACTTTAAATACCCTTAGGACTTTTGAACTGCGAGTGTCAGAAGGTTTCTGATTCGCCTCAAAAGAGCACTGCCTGTCTCGAATGCGTACTGCCTTATTGGATGTGCCGCGTAATTTACAGGTCCCTTGTCCACTGTTAAGCTTATCTATATGAGAAGGGCCACTGGAAAGAACGATCAAAGTCAATTTTGTAGACAAAATCCATTTTACTGCATGCCATCGGTAGACTTTATTCCAAACGAAACCTCGCGTGGACTTTTCTGAAATACAAAGGTCAAAGTCTCCTCTAAATTTCACTCAGTAATTTCATGATAATTTAAAGTTTTAAACCGAAATACTGAAATTTTCTAAAAAATTACTTTGATATTTGTTGGGGCGGTTATTCCGTACCCACGGTTTTTATTGTTAATAATTATTGATGACACAATGTCATTAAATCCGGAGGACCGTGAAAGGAAAAATTAAACAGACTCACCTGGGCTCGTTCCACAAAGAGTGTGGTGGGTGAGGATAGGACGGAGGAGAATACGGGAAACTGCAGGCGCGGCCGTTTAATTAGACCGACGTAATTTTGGTGTGCAATAATAATTGAACTGGATAAAACCGCATTGAAACTTCTTTGAACACTACGTATTAGCTCGGGTGGCTGGGAGGGCGGCGAACAACAACTGGCCCTTTTCCTTCTTTAAGTTGAGAAAAAGGCGATAATAGAAGAAATATTTTTATCTCCTCCCCTTGTCTACGAACCTTACCCTCACGCCTAAACAATATTTTTTCCCTACAGCTCTTCATATGAATTTTAACATTGACAGTGATTATTTAAAAACGCTCCAAACGCGGATTCAGCTCTGCGTCTGCCAAAACCCATTTTGGCGGATTTCGCTCCTATAAAACTCATTTTGCGGGGTTGGCTCGCTCAAAAAACCAATTTTGCTGATATGGATCTCTCAAAAGCTAATTTTTGTGTGGGATTGGCTCATTAAAAAAAAAAAAAAATCATGGATTTGGCTCAAACAAAATTAGGAACCATGGGTGTGGCTTTTGGAACAACCAATTTTCGTGGGATTTAGGGTCAGAAACTGGGCAACTTTGGTCCCGGAATTGGGAAAATCGGCCGCGAATCTGTAAAACTTGGCCTGGCCCATAAACATTATGATGTGTTCGGAAAAACAACCTATTTATTCCCGGCCCCCTCTCACAACAAAATGCATCAGAATCTAATTAAGTTAACGTGTAGCCCTGAAACTGATTGTTTAGTCAAGAAACGCTTTATTTGATGGCAGAAACTGGGCTCTCAGACGAAACAGTTATCATTTACCCCCGAGAACTGATTAACCGCACCTTATAAACGGACATTTTACGCCCTATCATTGACTTCATCACCCCACCCCCCACAAAAGATACACCTGATATACTTTTCCCAAGTCGTCTACAGCCACTTAATCTCGTTTATTAGTCAAAAAGCTGTTAAATTTCACCGCTTGATTGGTAAAGGGTAATTGGTTTAATGACCGAGGTCACGAAAAATTGGCCACTCGGCCTGCTGAACGTGTTCACTTCCCTCCGACCCATCATCTGTATCTGATTGTTCAAGAGAAATTCAAGAGAATTCTAACCCCTTCCTGCACGGTCGGCTTTGTTGACGCAAATTTAGCCCTCACTGAACTTTTGACTCTTCCAGACTTTTCACTGGTAAAATAAGAGAGCATGTCTCCCTCTCCATTCCCCCCGAGAACCCTGACATTTTCCCTATAGTTGGCCACCTTGAATAAGTTTTATAGATTTGCCCGAGTATCCCAATACTCGCGCATTTCATTGACTGAAGTCGCTCTTAAGCGTTTTCCCTTCCATTTCAATCGCGAAATACTAGTGCCGTCCTTAGACTTTCAGCAGGCGCCTCCCCCCCCCCCCCAATTAATCCCTCTAATTAGCAATTTTTCATAATTTTAGCCACTTAGCGTTTTTCCTTATTTTAGTCGATTTTTCTTCATTTCTACTTTGAATTGCAATTTACTCAATGTTCACTGCAATCAGCGATTTACCTGAATTTTATCCACCAATTAGCGCTTTTTCCTCATTTGCTACGGATTTGCGAATTTTTTCGTTTACAGCCATGAAGCTGCCACGAGTTGGAGTTTTCTTCATTTTAACCGCCATTTAGCGTTATTTCCACACTTCAGTACTTCTTCTTCATGGCTGAATTAGCGATTTTTCTCCATTTTAGCCGCGAATTAGCGACTTTTCTCAATTTTTGTCGCAAATTAATGTTTTCTCTGATTTTAGTCGTTGTATTGAGCACTTTTTACCAATTTTATCCGGGAATGAGCGCATTTTCTTAATTTCAGCGGCGTATGAGAGATTTTTTTCACTTTTAGCCATGAATTAGCGGTTTTTTCACTTGAGCTCACGAAGAAGCGAATTGGTGTTCTCAAAATTTTACCGGTGAATTCGCTTTTCTTCTACACTTGAGCGCTTTGTCTCAATTTTTTGGTGAATTATCGATTTTTCTCCATTTTAGCCAAGAATTGGCGTTTTCGTAATTTTAGCCCCAAATTACTACTTTTCTCAACACTATCCGCGATTTTAGCAATATTTCCCTAAATTTTATCCGCAAATTATCGTTTTACCACGTGACGTGAATTGGCTATTTTCCCCAATTTTAGCCGTGATTTAACGCTTTTAAAAAATTCTATCCGTTAACCAATTATTTTTCTTCATTTCAGCCGTGAATTAGCCATTTTCATCAATTTTAGCCCCGAATTAGGTTCTGGAATTTACTACTAGAAACCTCGAATCAGCAGATTTTATCAATTTTGGCCACTAATATAAGCATTTGTCAACATTTTAGCCACGTACTTGCCTCAAGAACAGCACAGTAGGGCGCTTTTTCAGTTTTAGCCGCCTAAGGACCTCCAGAAAACGGAGATCAGCGTATTTTCTCTGTTTGCTGTGAAATCGTCTCCAGAAGGCCCAAAGAAAATGCCAAAACGTTCATTTTAACTAATTTATTTCGATTTTTGTCCTTGTCAAATATTAATATCAAATGAGATTCTTAGGGCATTTTTTTTCGTTCGCCTTTTCATCATGCGCACCTTAGGATCCGGCGCCCCCCTGGGACCCGGTGCCCCCGGGCGGTCGCCCGGCTCGCCCCCTTAAAGCCGGCACTGCGAAATAGCCTTTAGAAATAGTCCGAAACGTTGTTTATAGCCCAATTTGACAACTGTGTTAGAGGTCCACACCGGTAACACCATTGTACCATTGTCGGGACTTTTCTGATTTTAATTTTCAATAAAAATTTCAGGACACGTCTACAGGCTTCTTCCGGATATGTGTAGTCTATGTGGTCAATATTGGGAACGAAAATTCATAATTGCCTGTTTCGTATTAGCTGAATTTTTGGTTTCAGAGGGTTCGCGTTCAGAGGGTTTCCGTTTTGAAACGGAAACCTCAAAGTTTTGGCTCAATTGTCCGTCTCATAACTCAATAGCCATGATGTTCGTGCTAAAAACAGCAATGCATTGAGGTTTGAGTTACCTTTTATATGCATAGTAGAGCTGGGTACGTTTCGGCAAAATACTTGCCATGATCACGCTCATGGTCCTTTCTAACGCCCAAGAAGGGTTAATTGCTTTTGGTGTGGCCATGGCAAGCATTTCTGAAACGTAGCCTTGTTTTAAAAATTAATCGTAAATTTATAGACCTTGAGTCCGTTAGACCTAAATTCACCTTCATCTATTCCTACGCCTCGCCCACCATGAACTCCTATAAATATTCGGTTTCATGTTGGGTATTAAGTAAGGCTCCCGTTCACAAACCATGTTGTACGTCAAAATTACGTTGTTTCCCTTTGTCACGCGTTTTAAGGTGAACGACAAGGAAGATGTATCTTTAGTTAAGAAAGATACATTTAATTGACAACAACTGCGAATTTAAACGTATTTAAGGAAACAGTAGGTATTTCCTTTTAATTGGCTAATTGTAATTAAGTAATTTCCATACTTCCACTCGTTTAAGTGTCTCGATTAATTTGTTTTTTACCGACCGTGCTATTACCCCCCCCCCCCCATCACTGTCTCTCTAGCTTACTTGAATTTCGTATTTTTATAAGTTGCTTTGAATGTGTTTTTATCGATTATCGCCCGGCTTCTCACTATTGGATGCGGGCTTCCCTGGAAACATCCGGCGACCTCCTACACTGAAAAACTTTTTCTGGCGATATTTTACTGCGAGGACGTGGTACTCCGTGCACGAGAGAATTTTTATCATTAAAATTAACGTTTTTCGTCCAAGCAATCGTTCAATTACCGTTTTCAGTAAACACTGAAAGTGCCAGCACATTGGAGTTTAACGGAGGGCACAGTAAACCAAGCGTCATCACCAGCTTGCTATTAGTCAGTGGCTTGGAACAGTGGAAACCAAAGTGCGCGAACGTACAACGTACTAGGACCAAATATTGGACACAGTAAAATTTGATAGAAGGCGCAGTAAACTTTGCGTTGGTGGCCAACGATTTTTCTCTAAGAGTAACAGTTAATCTCACAAAGGGCGAGCGCACCACGTATACTAAGACCAGAAATTGGATGCAGTAAAATTTGACGGTAGACGCTTTCATTTAATTTCGTTTATTTACGAGACTGAAACTGCAGATATTTTGGTGAATTGCTTCGATTGGGATCCGTACTTGAAAACGTATATTGCTGAAGGGTTAGTTATTGGACCGACGATGACCAGCTTAGGTTGTAAATTTAATTGTTTATTTCCGAGTCCTTTCTGCCGGTTTTTTAATGATACTTCCTGATCATTAGCAGTCTGCAAATAACGAAACAATACAGTTAAGTTTACATTGCATTGTACCCATTTCATCAACAGTCAATACATATCGATACCCAAACATGGAAAAGGAAGGCTTCTCGACACTCTCGGAAGCCTTTGGTTTCTTTTTAGTCTTCACGCGTTATTGTTTTTTGTCCTTTCTTCAGTCGTGATTCTATAGCACACAGGCTTGAATAAAGTTGGGTCAAAAACAGCACTAAGGAGTCTTTCTTGAACATCTGGAAAGTGATTTCGGAAAGTCACACCACATAGAAAAGGCTCATATTAAAAAATCTCAGCTCACTAAAAAAAAAAGTATGAAATCAGCTTACCAAGTAGCTTGTCTGCAAAGAATTCCATCCCCCAACTGTCCAAAAAAAAAAAACCAAACTGCCCAAAAAAGCAAAAAAAGAATTCCAGTCGAAAAAAAAAACGTGAAATTACAAGGTAAAAGTTCAAGGCGAATTTAAAATAACTTCTGGGATGAAATTTGAAAAAAGGAAAACTACTGCATATGCGGAATTTCCTGAAGATTAAAACGAGTCCTTAAAAACGAGGGTTAGTGCAGAAATAAGGCGAGAAAATGTATGCCGAGTAGTAGACGAGGGGTGATTGAAGGGGGTCACCCGTGCAACTCCCCCTTAAGGCGTGAAATGAAATAAGCTGAAAAACACTTTTTTGGAACGGCTCTCGTATCTTCTTGCATAGGCACTCAAAATGGGCATAATTGCCTAATTTTTGGTACAACAATAGATTTTTCTACAAAAATTGCGAAGGACAGGAGTAAACTATGAGCAAGAAGTTTTAAACTAAGTTACTTTATCCAGTTTTAGAGGAATTTGCCTGACGCTGGGAGTAACGTTGCTATTGTAGTCTAGCTTTGAACAATTGTCAAAAACTGATATTTTTTAAGAAATCTTGATAATTTCCCAGTTTACTTCAAGAATCTTTCGCTATCCTTGGACAAAATGTCCATAAACACACGGAAAAAAGTGAGTTTTCAGTGGTGTCGTTGGATTTAATCTAGGACGCTTATTTCCCAAGTTACAGCTGTTTTTGTAGTGGAAACCCGCGTTATGCTGAAAAACGTGAAAAAATCGATTACCTCGACTAAGAATGGAAATCGTACCCTAGGTCATAGGACATTTTTTGTTACATTTTGGGTGTATAATCACCCCTTTTATTTTGTTCAACTAAGTACCAGTCACCCTGTATTTAATAGTTTTTGTTGATTTTTGCTTGTGTCAAATTGTTTGTGTGTTGTGTTGGCTGTAGTCATGAGCAAATCTTACTTAAAAATATCAGCCCGGTTTTTCCGTGTAATAGTGTGAAGAAGTCCTTCCATTAAACGAGATGTCAGGTACATAAAAACGATGATTTTCGTACACAAAAAAATTGAGCAAATGAAAACAGAGAAGCTCTTTGCTGTCAAAGCTGTTTATGTAAGGTATAATACGTAAACTATACAGCGTCGATGACAGATTGAAAAAATTTAGAAATGCAATTGAATATACGTAGGTTTTCTGGCGATTTCTTGTTCTTGCTCGGAAGGAAAAATCCTTGCTATACCCACCACCATTATCATTGAAGCAGTCAAAAATTACAAGAAAAAAAATGTCCTTAAAAGACTTTAAATAAAGGAGTGTTGATTACTTTCGTAATAAATTCAAGTTTTTATTGCAGATAAAAACTTCACCATTTATGTGGTAATTATTTTATTTATTTATATTTTGATTACCTAATCTATGTAGGGCATCCGTGCTATATTCGAGGTTGTCACCGAATGTCCACTCCGTTCTTTTTTTTGCTTCTTATCCGCACATATTTATTATTGCCTAAATGTTTTGCATTCCTATGTCCCATTCACCACAAAAATAAACCTCATACCATGGATCCAATTTGTTGAAAAGTTTCTTCATTTCCTATCTGTTAAATGCCTATGCGACTTGGCCTAAATCCAAGTTTCACTCGCTGGCATAGTATACCATTCGTTTGGTTAGCCTATTAAGTACTCTAATATTGTGTTAATAGAAACTACAAATATTAAAATATGCCCCTTTTCATCACATAGCGCTCCTAATCAGATCTTCCCTGTCATCCCAGCGGAACGGATTAAAAGGAGAGCCTGGAAGTACCCCTTTTGTTATTTCGCTTGTACCAAAGGGGAGAGGTGGGATTTGAGTTGTCATGAAGCGTTGATAACAGATTGCTCGTCCCTCTTTTCACTCTTGAAGCCCCCTCGAGGGTTGTGTTTGTATTACTTGAGGAAACTATACAGAATGTGTAGAGGGTGGGTTGGTATAAATGGTGTGGCTAGAAGAGAGAGGGTTTGTGTAGGAGGGGCTGGTGTGGTCGGGGGTAAATGAAATTTAATATTCTCTAATAACAAGCATTTCCTAGACATCCACCCTGTCGCGTGCTTATCCCTTTTATTATCCCTCTCCCCTCCATTGTTATTCCTTTTTTTTTTAGGTCTCATCATCTGATTACACCCCTATTTTCCCATCTTAGATTCATGTTTTTACTATTTGTTGTTGATGAAACTATAATCAAATTCTTCAAAATTATTCCCGGTAGAAAATCACTACTATTAACAGTGTATTTAGAAGTTAGGGAGGGTGAAAGACGCCGCTACAAACGTGTTTTATCTATTTAAAACGCTACCAGCCCTTGCTTCCTCTCGCCCCCGCAATATCATTCATCTTGAAAGTGTAAAACCCATTCGCTAATCTTCTTCCACTTTTCTTGATAAAATTAACCCGCTAAAAAAACCGGACGTGGCTTATCATTCGCTTATCCCGGCGCTCATGCCTAAGAACGCCATTAAGGGTTTAGTGTATGGCGCCTCATTAAAGAGTAACGACGTCATATTAACCAATTCGCCATGGTTGTGTTTTGTTGTTGTTTTTTTTAGGGAGGATGATAAACATTGATGAAAAAGGAATTCGTTACGGGTGTGTTAGGTGTTTCTGCAGGTAAGTACGTGGGAAAAATGGCACATGCTAGGGACATGCTGGTCAACATCTGGTACGTATCTCATCACAGCATCCGAATCTGATTCATTCTGATGAGAGTATAGTAGCCCCATTTTACATCCCCTAGCTTAGTCTAAACACGTATATCTTTTGATGCTTTAAATTCGGGGGAAAATTTTGTCAAAAATACCAAGAGTGCTGGCGTTTGATTTGCCGGTTAGAATCTGGTTCTTAATTTTCTTCCGAAAGACTATACCAGTCAATTTGTTTTCCGTACTGATACTTTCGCTGAAAAGGAACAGCGTCTTATGCTTGTCAAAAAAGTCAAAAGAGCTTGATGATGGCTTGCCCTCATGAGTAATCGAATGATTCGTTTTCCCTAATTAGGCGGCATCCCCTCCTCGTCGCCAACAACAAGCTTTCATCTTTCTCAGTCCGTCCAAATCCGAAGTCCCAGGGGTAATTCTTGTTTTAAAACTGTCACAATAAAACTTGGCGTTGCGAGAAGCTGACGTTAGTTAGTTTGAAATGGTACTTGCGAAGGCAAAAAAGAGCAAAGTAATTGGCCGACTCTTGAAATGGCAGATGTTGCCCCACACTTTTTACTTGTGACTCTGTCTCTTTCTATGGTTTTTAAAATCTCTCTCTGTCTCATACTGGTGTTTACTTAGGCTTAGGATCACAAAAGAAACTCCCTCTATATCCAAAAGCATTCTTATCGGAGTCTTTTGAGTAAGACGAAACCTAATTGACGGCTCAACAGTTTAGTCCTTGAGAAAGACCCTTTTCAAAAGCACTCTTCAAAAAGTACTCTCTCCGCTCTTGATGCTGTTCCTTTTACATGCATTATTATCTTGTTTTAACTCCCGCCTCCCCCCCCCCCGCCGCGTGCTCATCATGTAGCTCGTGCCAAAATTATTATGTTTTAGAACGATGTTTTTTTCAAGCACCTTGATGCGTTAATAATGCTTTTCTTGAAATGAATGCTGGGAAAATACCTTTGGGTGAATCATAAAAGGCGCGGGTATATCTCGCGAGTCAACAACACGCGAAGACAACGTGTTATGATCGTGCGGCGTTAGTGTCACGTTCGCTGACATTTTTCTGCGAACCGTAGGACAACGAAATACGTTTCGAGCGTTCAGTTTTATTCTGATGAGAAGATGGGGACTTTTATACTCGCTGTAATGAGATCATTCCAATGTGCAATGAATCGGGCCACTCCGCATCGCGACTTTACTCTGAAATGAAATGAAACGAGGAGACTCATTTTTGAAATTTTTCAGGTTTTTCCGAGTGGGTACATAAACTTGAGGATGATGGTGGCGGTGGGGGGGGGGGTTACATTACACAGACAGCTTAACTTCACAAAAACCTGGTCCAACTTGCGAATCTTGTGGTGTTCGTAAGAAACCCCGACACGAGGATCGAAACGAACGCCACGCGTTACTGAAAACGATCAAAGATATCTTGTCTTGCTCGGAAGCTCCTCATTAAAGCCCTTTACACACTGAGACAGAAATGTCATAGCACGTGTCATAACATCTTGAAGCAAGATATTGTATGCCATTTCTGTCAAGCCCCTTGCAACATGAGCACATTTATGTCATGACATGCGGTAGCCTGCGTGATTCAGTGAACGAATCGAATGAATTGTCTCATTGCTTTCTAGCTCTTGTGTTTGCTAGTGTTCACTTTGTTTTTCTCCGTGTATCAAAACCCTTTAAATCTTAACCATTCTTTTCAGAACGAAATCCCCAAGACCATTTTCTTTCGTTCGAAATTGAAGTGCAGACCTTTTTTTTTTTTTTTTTTTGAAAATTGTCCGCTCCATTCCTCCTGTGCTCCAAAGTTCAACAGTTTTGGTGGCATAGTTTGCTAAAATCGTGTTTCCTACAAAGACAATAATTCATCATTGCAATTTATTTGCTGGTGTTGAAAGCGGTAGCCTGGCACCACGGCAGCTATAGTCTGTCCACTTATAGTGATGGACTCTCGAACGGTTCGCTTCATGTAGATAGTTCGATTTGTTCACTCCCACCAAAAATATTTAAAGAACTCAACAAAAAACTACGTGACGCTACACAGTGATCATTTGTTCCAGAATTATTCCCGGTGCTTTATTTTTAGGAGAAGGGGCAAAGGGGAAGCTCATATTCCACTAAATTCAAGGGCGGGCAAGGGTCCATCCCCTAAGTGGACAGACCATAGTTCTGCTCTTCACACAATAAAGACTGTCCAAAATAAAAGAAAAAGGTGAACAAATAGACGTTATAAGAGTAGCTGTTTCGTGAAATTCCTAATTCAATTTCATGAAATACATCTAGCTGTTTTATTACAAACTTGTTTGGCACAGGTCAAGGCGCTCACGCATCTCATACTCTGCGGTGAGTGATGACATTACTGCCTCACGACTCCAATCAATTTTGTTTTCAAATTTCACTTGAACAATGAAACAACAGAACACTCAACAACGACAAGTTAAAAGCTCACTTCCGCGGTTTTAATAATCCCTACTCTTCGGCTTGAGCATGAAGGTTGGGTTAAAAGGGAAGGTTACTAGACATTTCTGCCTAGAAAGATGTCACCGTAGAATTCTCATAATCTGTTATGGCAGCTATGGCATAACATCAATTTTCATACCTTTTTCGTGTTCACACGAAGACTTTTCCCCCATGACACGGATATCATGACAGAAAAGTCTCCGTGTGTACAGGCTTCAAGGGTGCGAATACGCCTTTTCTTCTCAAATATTTAACAATATGGCGCGTCTTGATTTGTATTATTACATGGCAGTGGCGTGGCGAAGGTATATGTATATGCATGATGTGCCGGGTGCGGAGCTTCTTTTGATGCAAAAATAATAAAATTACATGAAACAAAAGGTTTCCATGCATGGGCATTGGGCCGATACAGTGCAGTTGACTTGTCATATACCAATTGATTCCGATATAGTTCAAGCTCGCTGACTGGTCATTTAGCTGAGATAGGTATATGAAATTTATCCCCGGAATATTAACCAAATTGTATTCGTCTTAAGGCTCTAAAACTCACCGGTTTAGCTCTCATACAACTGCCCTTTTCGGTCATAGGAAAATTAGCCTGAAAACCAGGTGACTTCATGGAATAAATTGTATCAGCCAAAGAATCTAGATTTTCGTTCTGGAAAATTAGAAAATGAATGTTGGGCTAACGTTTTAGTCTATTAATGACTTTTGTATGCAAAAAAATGAAAAATTTTGTCTACAATTTCTTTATGACGCCAAAAAGGGTTTTTTAGCATCATAATCGGAATATTGTGCCCCAGGGCCCTCAAAAACCGAATAATTTAGGACAGTTAAAAGTCGAAAATCCAAGCCCCAGTCAAGTGGTCCAAGACTTTTTTTCTTTTTCTCGAAATTGTGAAATTAACTTCCAGTGGCCTGACCCCATTGTGCTAGGGTTGCCAACCGTCTCGGGGTACCCGGGATAGTCCCGGTTTGGCTAATTGTGTCCCGCGTCCTGGGTAAGGTCACCCCGGGACGCAATTTGCCCTGGATTCTCCATTTCTAAAACAAAATTGGCATTGGGCATATGTATAATAATTTTATTCTTGGAATGAAGATACGCGTGAACCTGACCTGATATACATATCAAGTGAGAATAATTAATGAAAATCGCCCTATTCTTTTGATCAGCCGGTTTTTTTCTTTTTCAACTTTCAGATACTTTTTTTTTCAAAAAAACTGTATGTGTCGGGCCAACTTCACGCAACCTGAACGTTGAACGAAATCGTTTTGTTTAGCACCAAAAAGCGGGCAAAACTTTGTTTGTTTACGCGTCTGATTAGCCAAAATCTTCATGTGTTTACTGATGTGTTGGTTTCTTTAAACTGAAGAACATTTTGTGCCTTATGGCTTCTTGTGGTTAGAGCATTTTGGGGTTGCAGCTTTTCGGCGTTTGGTCTTTTTGGGGTTCAAGTTTTTGTGGTTACTGTTTAGTGGTCAGGGCTTTTTGTGGTTAGATATTTTTGTGGTCCAAGCTTTTGTGGTTAGCGCATTTTTGGTTTGAGGTTTTGTGGTTTGAACTTTCCAGCCGTTGGAGCTTTTCGTGGTCAGAGCGTTTTGTTATTTGCGCATTTTAGGGTTGCTTTTTTCTGTCGTTAGAGCTTTTTGTGGTTAGAGCATTTTGGGTGGGGTTGCAGGTTTTGACTTTTGGTCTTTTGTGGGTTTAAGTTTCTGTGGTTCAATTTTTCTTGGGTTAGCCTTTTTGTGGTTCGAGCTTTTTGGGGTCTGGTTGGAGCATTTTGTGGTTAAGTGCTTTCTGTGGTTGAATGTTCAATTAAAGTTAAAGCAGTAAGTTAATTAACTGATTTCACCCGGACGACACGGAAAGGCGAAGCCTAACACAATTCCCATTTTTTCTCGAAGCTCGAATTGTGTTAGGCTTTGCCTTTCCGTGTCGTCCGGGTAAAATTAGTTAATTAATTTACTGCTTTAATTAAAATACCGAAGACAGAAACCCTCGTATCTGTCTAACAACGTCTAGATAAAGTTGAATGTTTCTTGTAGTAAGAGCTTATTGTGCTTACAATTGCATTTTTGGTTAAAGTTTTTTGTGGTTAGAACTTTTGAGAGGTTAGATCTTTTATTTTTCGAGCTTCTTGAGGTTGCAGGTTGCAGCTTTCTTCAGTTTGTTTGTGATTCGAATTTTGTTTTGGTTCCATCATTTTGAGGTTACAGCTTAATAGCCTGATGGGTTGCCAGCCGTCTTTTTTGGGGTCGCAACTTTCTGTGGTTCGAGCTTTTGAGGTTAGAGCTTCTTGTGGTTAGAGTTGTTCGAGCTCAGGCACGTCCTTCGCGAGTGGCCTCTATGACGAGACACGTCGAGTGTCCCGCTTTTTTCCTTCTTGTCCCGGCAGATTTTGGGCTTTGAAACTTTTGTCCCGATTTTGGCAATTTTTGAGTTGACGACCCTGCATTCTGCTTGAGGCGATTGTGAGTTGCATAAACAGTAATAATAGCTCAGATTCATTCATTTTTCAATGTGCACATTGGCCCTTTTTGCGCCAAGGATGTGATGAGGTAGGCCGCTTTTCAACATGTTTTTCGTAAAGTATTAATTCTAGGACATTGGCCTTTTTTACTCACTATGTCTTATGTAGAGACCACCAGTGCTCTTAGCGGGATATCACGAAAATTGAACATTTGCCCTTTTAGATTCAAGGTACAGAAATGATGAATGTGGTGATTGAAATGTAATGGCGACTAATTCGTTATATCCCAGTATACCAAACTGTGGCAAGTGTTATTTCAAGCTGCTCCATTCGGTGATTTTGGCAGCTTAAATCCGAGTTACTGACACCACGGAAATAGCAAACAAAAGAAAGGGAGGGTTTCCTTTGAAAGGAGTCCCTCATTCCCCTCCTAGTCAGAGTTCTCTAGAACGGAGCCTGCGATGACTTCCAGCAAGCTCTTGTTCGGCGGACAAATTTGCGGAATTTTTGAGACGTAAATTTGACATTGTTACAACACTTACGCCTACTGACAGAAAGATTCGAATCAGGGCCGTATCTAAAGGTGTACGCCCCCCCCCCTCGCCCGTGACCACTGCACATGGTTGCAGCGCATTCTTTATAGGGTGGCTTTTTACTCATACATACTCTCTCTCTCGGATAGCAGCAGAATAGGTCTCAAATGAGCCAACCCCGAGCGAAATTGCTTTCGGAAATGAAAATGACAGATCCGCGAAATGTGCGGGGTTGAAAGAGTTGAAGCCACGAAATTGCCCTTTTTCAACATCAACAAGCCAGTGAATCGGTTTTTTTAATGAGTAAAACTCTGGTCAAAACATCGCAAGTTTTGTTTTTGATGCAGTGTGGTTTTTGGGGTGAGCCAGCCCCAGGAAATTGGGTTTTAATTAGCCAAACCCCGCGAAATAGGTTTGGATCGAGCGAACTCCGGCGAAAAGTCATTCTTTAAAAGAAGACGGATTTGCCATCAAATGGCCTCTGCAAAACTTGATTTTTTTGAAAGAGTCAAACCAGTAAATTGACTAATTTCAAAAGAACCAAAATAGAAACTGGTTCTTTATACAGACAAAACCGCGACATTATGGGTTTCTGCTTGAGTGAAATCCGAGAAAGAGACTTCGAAGGAGCCCATAGCTCAACCTGCGGCATCGCTACTTTGAAGGACTCAAACATATCTTTTTTCGATAGGTCAACCCCGGCTAATTACGCCTTTTTACGGAATCAATCCAGCGAAATTGGCTGTTAGAGAGGGCCAAAGCCGCGAAATTGGGTTCTGTGAGTGCCGTTCGGGGGATAAACCGATATTAATTGGGGACATTTCGGAAAAACGTACTTCGTCCTTCAATCATAACTTTATGTTTAGGATAACTTTAGGATTTGATTTTTCCCCCGTTAATTAACAGAATAAGAAAGGGGAAACTTCCTGTTACAAACACCGGTTTCAAATTGTATGAAAGCATGCATACGCAATATGTTCCTACATGCTCGAATTGTTTTTCGAGAAAATTAACTTTCAACTCTCGAGTGCTGATTTCAGGGCAAATTTATGGTTGTTTTAAAAGAAAAAAAACGTTTTTTCTCAAAAGGCCGAACCCCCGACCGACTATTGCGGAAACGGGGCTTGAGAAGAAAATCCCAATTTTCTCTTCGCATAAACCTTTTGGTTTTGGAGGAGGCTGTATGGATTTTTTGTTTTTCCCTACCAGAAAGGGGAAAGCCCTCTCCCTTCCCCCTCCCCCTTATAAATATATATACACACACAATTCCGCCGTACTGTTCAATTCCCTAAGCTTAAGAGTGCGCTTGCGGTAGGATGGCTGACTGAATCAATAGCCGCCATCTTGTAAGTGTAAGCACTTTATAAGGCGATGGTGGGGCTCCCCCTAAGCCCATTAATCCGACTCTAGTCTTCAAGACCGGATCATCCATTACGTCATGTGGTCCCTCTTTTCTTCCCTCGCCACCCCTTTCCTTCTGCCATGGAATAAAGAAAAAGGAAGAAGACGAAGAGTAAAAAAAAAAATAAAAAAAAACTGGAGTTCCTTTATTCGTACAACTGTGTAGTCCGGGTGCCATCGATCTACCTTGTTTTTATTTATTCCCACTCGCCCCCTCTACCAGCGCCCTACGCAAAGTCTTTGGTCTCTCTTTTATTCTTAACAATCGGAAAATGCCATAAGAGGAAACCAATTAAAGCGTAGACTTTTTTTATCCTCGAGCCTCAACAAAAGGCGAATCGTTGATTCTCCCACCGTCAATTACCCAAATTGATAAAACTGTTAATTTGAAGCCAGTCATCAATATTTAGGGAGTTGAAAAATTAGCCGTTAAAATTTTCTAGCACAGTGAAAAATTCAAGTCGGCGGACTTTTATAATGGAACTGGTTAATTTGTTCGAATTCCGGTATTTTCCTATATTGGGAGCGTTTTTGATGCGAATATTTTCCAAATTTCTGCTCGCACGCCTCCTTTCCGTCTCTAACTTTTATAATTGATATTCAAAAATTAGCCCGCGAGGTTGGTATTATATGCAAAAATTTATCCGAATAAAACTATCCCTAATCCAAGGCATTTCTTAATAAAATGTTTGTCTATACGTGAATTTAATTAGTGTATTATTTTTTATTGTAAAATTGAAACGCTTTGTATTACGCTTAAGCATTAAACGATTTATTATCCGTTGGTTTCAGATTTTAAAATATTGCGACCATCTCCATGGGAAATGGTACTTTTCGGAAGTTCGCGCCATTTTTTCTCGGCGTTATCTGCTCCAGAATGTTGCTATTGAAATATTCTTGGCCAGCCGAAGTAAGATTATCTCTTTAAAAACATTTTTATTCGGGTTGACACACCCATAATTTTTTTAGTAGCAAAAATGAAGTGTGGGGGGGGGAGGGTGTCCTTTTTAGGACAGAAATTAAATTGTATACTTCCACACATATCTGTAACTTGATTTATAAAATTCAAGGCATTAATAAAGGGTGTAGTTAGCGTGAACCGGAACGGAAAAAAAGGGAAGCTGGAGAGTATAAACTAATTATATTGCTTCTAGTTTGCTCTTCCCATCCCCTTCCTCTGCATTTTAGCGAAAGTTCCACCCTTGTGATGTACTGAAAGCTTAAAGTGATTAACTTAACTGTCAACTCACCCTTTCTATCATCCCCTGATCAACAATTTTCTGTAAACATTTTATGTTCTGCTTTAAAAGTCGTTCCACGGGGGCGTTCTCGTAAGATAATTAATAATTCAAAATCAATTTCTAGCTTCAATCATGTTCGCCTTCTCTGATCAGTCTACCGTGAAAAGAGTCATTAAAGCTTTACCCAGAGTTGGCGTTGGGATTAAGTACGGAATTCCTCAAACGAGGTATGAATATTAAATTCAGGGAAATCCGTGAGAAATTAATTAATTTTGTATTCTTTATAGAAGAGCTTCAATGATGTCACCTCGTCAACTTATGAGAAACTCTAACATGACACAAAAGTGGCAAAGACGTGAAGTTTCCAACTTCGAATATTTAATGTTCCTGAATACGATAGCAGGTGAGCTTATTTTTTTATTTATTATTATCGGTAATAACTAACGTACGTCTCGTAAAGGGAGGAGGAGAACATTGAATTAAGTTAGCTTTGTATATTAATAAAACAATAAAAAAAACAACAACAAATAAATAAAAAACCGAAGAATGGGCTTATTTTCCAAATACGGAGCATTCTGCCACCTTTTACTCACCCCGCTTGGTTTACGAGAGCAGCCAAGGATTTATTGCTTCTTTGTTTCACGCTATTAAATTTATTGCTGGATGCTCAATCGGGCTCACCCTTTTTTCTTCAGTCTTTTTTTTTTTTTTTTTTTGGTAAGCATGTGAAGGAGGAAGGGAAGGGTAGGAACTGTCGACTGGAGACCATGAAAATTACGTATATTTCCATATTATTTCTTGTGTATCGTTGAATACTTCGATTGATTCATTTCGTCTTATACAGTCGTCTAAACTTTGAAGATATATAAAAACGTATACATCTTATCCCAGTTGACGCGTAGTTAACGTAAATATGGGGTTGTGCCCAGGGCCGGATCTACATTTTTGTGTGACGAGCAGGAATATCTTTATCCCTTCTGCACAATTTGTGGGGAGAGACTAGTAGCCCCCTTTGCACATATAAGTTGAGAGTTTATTGAGGCACCCAATTCATCAGGTTTCGCGCCCCCCCCCTTCTCATCATGTATTGCCACAGTTATCCTGGGAAAGCACGAAGGATATTTTTTATCGGGAATCATTGTTAAGTAGTTATGGGTTTGGGCATTGTGTGACTGTGGCACCTTCTCCCCTTCTTGATGATTTTTTACCGTTTAGTCTTAACATTTTCGTACTTCTCAGGTCGGACCTACAACGATCTTAATCAATACCCAGTCTTCCCCTGGGTAATCACCAACTATGAAGCCAAAGACCTTGATCTCAGCCTCCCGGCGAATTACAGGGATCTTTCAAAAGTAATAGTTCGAATAGGATTGGTGTAAACGGAATATTTTGTTAATTTGAAAACATTTATAGCCAATTGGAGCTTTGAACCCCAGTCGAAAAGCGTATTTCGAAGAACGTTACAACAGCTGGGAGCAGGACAACGTCCCTCCATTCCACTACGGGACACACTACTCAACTGCTGCTTTTGTGCTCAACTGGATGATCCGAGTGGTACGTACGGGGCGTGAAAGGCGTTTTTAACGTATAACTTTATCGAATTTTGTTATAAATTTTAGGAGCCATTCACTACGATGTTTTTGGCTCTACAAGGGGGAAAATTCGACCATCCAAATCGACTGTTTTCATCCATTGCCTTGTCTTGGAAAAATTGCCAAAGGGACACGTCGGATGTTAAAGTAATTTCTAGTTTACTGAACCTTTTGATTCGAAAATGTTTCATTTTTTGAAAATACCCTGTCACAGGAACTGATACCAGAGTTATTCTTCTTACCTGAAATGCTAGTCAACGCTAACCACTACGATCTAGGCCAGCTTGACGATGGACCGTCCGTCGATAACGTAGAACTACCTCCGTGGGCCTCAACCCCTGAGGAGTTCATTCGCATCAATCGAATGGTGGCGTCATTGAATATGCGCACTTTCCTTCATAACTTGATTTATTCATTACGTTTCAGGCTCTTGAATCCGAATTTGTGTCATGTCAATTACACCAGTGGATTGATTTAATTTTCGGCTACAAACAACGAGGTAAGAACATTTTCAATGTTTTCAACATTTTACATTGATTTTCGGGGTTTTCACAGGACCAGAAGCCGTTCGAGCTACCAATGTTTTTTATTACTTGACATATGAAGGGAGCGTAGACATGGACAATATCAATGATCCATTGATGCGTGAGGCTATTGAGAATCAAATCAAGAACTTCGGGCAAACTCCTTCTCAGCTTCTCATGGAGCCTCATCCCCCTCGTAGCTCTGCCATGCATTTGGTATGAGTTCGTAAATTACTTGAAGTTTTTGATCATTAATCGTTTTTATTTGAACAGAGCCCGATGATGTTCACTGCGGTGCCTGACGACTTGTGCATGACAATGAAATTTCCATCGAATTCTGCCATTTGTCATATTTCGGCAAATACCTATCCACAGTTACCACTGCCGTCTGTAGTTACCGTAACAGCTAGCCATCAATTTGCAGTCAACAGATGGAATTCGAATTATGTTGGTAAGTAAACGAGACGCAATATTTTATGAATAATTCTAAATGAAATGATTTTTAGCTACTGTTCAACCTCCGAGCTACGCGGAAGCTCCTCAGAATCAAAATACCAACCTTCCTCTCACGATGGACGCTTTGTTATGTACGTATAGTTAATGATTATTTTTGCATAGAGTTTATTACATTTATTATAAATTACAGTTCAAACGAATAATAACAACAACATGGCTCAAAGGCGCCATCTTGGCGATAATTTCAGTCAAAAATTGAAAGTTCGATCCAACTGCTTTGTCACAACCGTCGATAGTAGATTTTTAGTCGCCTGCGGTTTCTGGGACAACAGCTTTAGAGTTTTTTCAACTGAAACTGCAAAAATTATACAGATCGTGTTCGGTCACTACGGCGTCGTCACTTGTCTCTCGCGGTCCGAGTGTAACATCACGTCCGATTGTTATATCGCGTCGGGCTCGGCCGACTGTACCGTTCTTCTGTGGCACTGGAATGCTAGATCGCAGACGATCGTGGGTGAGGGTGATATTCCAACGCCGCGAGCGACTCTAACCGGTCATGAGCAGCCAGTCACAGCCGTCGTCATTTCCGCTGAGCTGGGTCTAGTCGTGTCCGCTTCAATCGGTTCGTATATTTATATTATTTGGGATGATAAATTATTAAATAAACGTAAAATATTGTTTTGTAGATGGTCCTGTACTGGTTCACACAACATTCGGTGACTTGCTGAGATGTCTCGAAGCACCGGCGGGATTCATAAGCCCGGAAAGCATCGCGATGGCCCGCGAAGGACTTATCGTAGTCAATTATGAAAAAGGAAATATCGCAGCTTTCACCAGCAATGGCAAAAGACTTCGGTATGAAGCCCACAACGATAATCTCCAGGTATTTAGTACATCCGTTTTATTGTACTAGTGCCAATATAAGATAATCCCCGAACCGTATGGTTTTTTAATGTTTTATTATCGTGAAACAAGAAAATAAAATGGGTCAGGAATCAACTTATATCGGCACTAGTATAGTAAACGTGGCTTACGTATGTCCCGAATTGAAAATTAATTCCTCCCTCGCTCATTCAATTCTCTCCAAAACTGTAACAGTGCCACTGATCAAGCAACCAAATTTCCCCTCTCTCCCATAGCCCTTAAATTATACATTTTTGAAGTAGCCAGACCCGCCAAATTGGGCTTTGGAATGGACCAAACTAACTAAATGGTTTTTTGTGGCTAGCGAAATTCGTTCTAAATGAGCCAACCCTTCGAAATTTTGTTTTTCAAAGGCGCCAGACCCACGAAATTGCTCTTTGAAATTAGCCAGCACTTTGGACATTTTGATTTTAAAGGTTTGCAATCCGTGAAGTGATTATAAGAGGCAAGGCAAGCCGGCTCCTTTTTTTTTTTTTTTTTTTTTTTTTTTTTTTTTTTTTTTTTTTTTGCGAGAGACGAGTGAGAAAGTCAAGGGCGAAATTGGTTCTTGAATTAGCAAAAACCGTGAAATTGGGTTCTGCAAGTGAGAGAACCGCGAAATTCTCCCTACTAGAATGTATTTTGAAAGACATACCAGCAAAATTGAATTGTTCGTACCCGAACCCGTGGTTTTCGGTTTTCACCGAGCAAAACCAACGAATTTGGGTCTTCGATAGAGACAAACCCACGATGTTGCGATTTTGAAGGCCCGGAAGTCTCCCGAACGTCAATTTTACAAATCTCAAACATCTAAATTCAAAAACCAACTTTCGAGTGTTTCTCTCTTTTAAGAAACTAATTTCACGGGTTTGGCTATTCGGAGTATCAGTTTATCGAATATTGTAATAGTCAGACCCGCAGAATTTGGGTTTTTAAGGAGAGAAAAACTCGGAGATTCGTTTCCAAGGCATCAGACCTTATTTTTTGGGCCATAAGCTCCAAACGTTCTATGAAGGAATCAGCAGGACACGGTGTTCTGAACTCTCGGGGAGGCCATGCAGTGTTGAAACCTGAGGGAGGACGATTGCAAGATCCATTAAATTTGGTCGTAAAAGAGGCGTAACGCCCAAACCACAAAATTAGCTTATGTAGAATCCCCGACTGTCATAAAAGAGCATATCACGCGTAGTTCATTTTTTTCGAAGAGTTAAGACTCTCTGTCCTACATAAATGGGCGGGACCCGAGCGATTTTAGTGGCTACAGCCGCTATTTTTCTTGAAAATGCACAGATAAGGCACTACTTATTTAGGCAGCAAAGCTCTTCAGCAAGGTGTGCGACCGCCACTGCGCTTAAATCACTTCCAGATCGTTACGGAGCGTTGTATGTGTTCAACAAATGTTTTCGATGTATCGTACACGCTTAGAAGTGACTTAATGATTTTTGGGGTGAAATTGGTTTTTTAATTAACCAAAATCGCGAAATTGGGTGCTATGAGTGTCAAAGCCGCGAAATTTCAACTTCAACAAGCCTAATCCGCGGAATTTTTTTTTTTTGCCTTCTTTGCAATCGCCTGATTTTGGCAAAGGAGATGGTCTACCACTGGTCCAATAATCGGTTTACTCCGTACCCGGAAGGTTTAGAACAGGTTATGACTGACGGTAATCGCGCCCCAAAGTGGCAAAACTGACGATTAGCGCCTTGCAAAGGGCTGGAATGACTATATTTGGGCCCTAAAATTGCCAAACTGGAAATTCTCGCTCTAAAAATAGCCAAACAGACTTCAAGTGTCCTAAAAGCTTAAAAAAGCTGACGATTCTTGCTGTCCTGAAGATGCTGGATCAACCATTTGCGCCCCAAAAATGGCCAATTCTGACAATTCGTGCCTTTGGCTTGACGGACCATATTCGCGTCCCAAAAACGGCTAAATTGACTATTTGCGACATGGAAATGTCTAAACAGATTATTTCCACCCTGAAGAGTGCGAAATCGACCATTCGCATGCAAAGACTGGCCAAACTGACCATACACTCCTTTGGCATGACGTGACTATAACGCCATAAAAAATGGCAATACTGGACGATTCGCGCTCTAAAAATGCCTGAGCAGGTGTTTTCGGTCCTGAAATGGCCTAAAATGTGCACTCACGCGTAGAAAATGGCTAAACATGCATCGCCAGCTCTTAAAACGGCAAAACTGACCATTCGGACCTGAAATGGCATGGATTCTTGCTCTGAAAATATCGCTATGGCTGATATTCATTCCTTGTGTAAATTACCTGGCAATTTTCACCTTGAAAATGGCAAACTGATGATTCGCACTATACTAATGGCGAAACTGAGATCTTGCATCCATAAAATGGGTAAATGAACGGTTCAAATGCCTTGATAACGGCTAAATGAGTTCGTACTCCAACTAAAAACTACTTTTTCGTAGAAATAATCCGACTGAAAAGACAGATTCTTGCGCCCTAAAAATATCACGCGTTGACTATTCAGCACGCTAGCAATGGCCACACTGACAGTTTGCGCCGTAAAAATTGCCAAACTACGGCTAATCACGCTCAAAAAGGTTACCATCGAGTTCCTTCCCAGCGATGAGATTAATGAGGTAGGCCATCCAGGTAGGAAAAATGACCCTCGAATTCCTTCCCGTATACTTCCCCTCTTCTGTGCCGCCGTTCCAGTGTAACCGTTCCAAATACCAGTTCGTTTAGCCGCTGACTACAGCGTTGCCCAGGGTGCACCGCGTGGAGGCGAACTGTCTCACACCCTAATAATTTTTTGTTTATCACCATCACCACCCCCGAAGGCAAAAATCTAAAGCTGCGTCGGGGTTTTGTCAATCTTCATTGCTGGCTTTTTCAGGCTCATAAAAATTTTTGTAGGAGATTTTTTGTACGTATTCAAATCGGGAAATTTCTCCTCGCTCGTATTTCGTCATCACGCCCCGAAGGTATGTCTGTTTTGCCCGAGATTTTGATGTCTTCCGTGGTGGGGTGTTCAGGGAGTTGAGAGCCACGTATCACGGGCAAAAATAACGTATCACGGGTGGAACGGCTCATATACATGGTTGGCTCGGGGAAGGAACTCGACGCTCATCTAATTGGTTTTAAAAAATACGGGAAGGAACTCGTAGTCTTTTAATTCCCACCCATTACCGGGAAGGAACTCGAGAAACACCCTCAAAAATGGGTAAAACTGACTCATATATGCGGTCTAAAAACGGTTAAATTTACGATTCACGCTTGAACTTGAGCTGAAAATGGCTTGATTGACTAACCACACCCTAAAAACTGCTAAATGGACCATTCGCGCCCTTAAAAGTTCATTTGATTAAATCGATGAACCATTCGTTTCCCCCACCGAATAGTGGGCTCCCCCCCCCCTTCGGAAGCTTTGGGACGAGGAATATTTTGGCCAAACATGTTATTTAGCGTTTCCCATTTGCATAGAATTCTGCATCGGGACAATTCATTTCCACCCGTCATCTCTATTAACGAATGCTTTAATTCAGTGAGGACGGGTGGAAATCAACTGCCAAAATGCAGAATTTGCACGAAACTGGTGTTTGAAAGAGCGACAACCACAAAAACGGCCTTTGAAAGAGCCGAACCATCGAAATTTGGTTTTTGAAAGTGCTAGACGTGCGTGATATGGTTTTGAATCAGGCTGTGAGCGAAATTGCCGAATTTTCTGGATTGTGGGGTGAATGCCACATTTTTTGCTTAGAGAAATGGTGGCATAGCGGTGTGTGGGAGTGATTCAGTGGGTGAAATCGCTGCCTTGTTATCTGAGTGGACATGTGCGCTAGGATCCTCGTTTCTAACGTCACAAAGCGCGAACCACAAAAAACTGAATTCCAAAAAGCTCTGACCACAGGAAGCTCTTGTTGGAAATTAATTTTTGTATTTTCAACATCCCCTCCGCCACATGTTTTTTAATCGTTGTAAAAAAAAAAACGCACAAAAAAGTTTTTTTGTTTGGTTTGCGTTACTAGTTTTGTTTTATCTTCTACGCCACTATTCTCAAGAGGTTATGGGCTCCACGTCAACTTGTTGAAGACAACTTTGTCCAATGAAAGTACTAGTCAAGTAGAACTGCTCCTGTTGAGCCAGTTTAACACGAAGTACGGGAATGAACATTGGACAGCAGCCAAGAGAGTTTTGCGCTACCTGAAAGCCACCAAGAACTATACCCTGAGATTCAAAAAATGTGAACCCAAGGTTGAAGGCTTTGTAGACTCTGATTGGGCTGGAAATGTGAACGACCGCAAGTCGTACACCGGTTGTTTTCACAATCGGTGGTACAGGTGTGAGTTGGGAATCAAGAAAGCAACGTTGCGTCGCCCAGTCGTCAACAGAAACAGAGTATATTGCTCTTAGTGAAGCGATCCATCTGCGCCGATTGTTGAATGAGTTAACAGACAGTTGTAAAGAGATCGTTTTATGGAATGATAACCAAGGGGCTCAGCAATTAATAATCAACCCCGTATTCCATAAAAGGACCAAACACATCGACATTCGCTATCACTTTCTGAGAGATGTAGTCAATGGGACCTCGCTAAAAGATCGATATACTGAATAAATCTGTCGCCGGTATTTTAATTAATAAATTAATTAGACTGATATTATCCGGACGACGATGGAAGGGCATAGCCCAACACGATTCGAGTTTCGAGAAAAAATGGCTCCCCGGCGGGATTTGAACCCGCAACCTCTGGATTACCAGTCCAGCACGCTGCCATTTGCGCCACGGAGACGCCTATGGGAGTCGTACTCCGAGGGATAAGCTAAGCCGAACCCCACCCAGGTCCATTGTTTCTCGAAACTCTAGGCGCTTCTCCTGATCGGTAAACCACGCCGAATTTTATCTTATCTAGATGTTGTTCGCCTATGGGAGTCGTACTCCGAGGGATAAGCTAAGCCGAACCCCACCCAGGTCCATTGTTTCTCGAAACTCTAGGCGCTTCTCCTGATCGGTAAACCACGCCGAATTTTATCTTATCTAGATGTTGTTAGATGGACCTGGGTGGGGTTCGGCTTAGCTTATCCCTCGGAGTACGACTCCCATAGGCGTCTCCGTGGCGCAAATGGCAGCGTGCTGGACTGGTAATCCAGAGGTTGCGGGTTCAAATCCCGCCGGGGAGCCATTTTTTCTCGAAACTCGAATCGTGTTGGGCTATGCCCTTCCATCGTCGTCCGGATAATATCAGTCTAATTAATTTATTAATTAAAATACCGGCGACAGATTTATTCAGTATATCGATCTAACAACATCTAGATAAGATAAAATTCGGCGTGGTTTACCGATCAGGAGAAGCGCCTAGAGTTTCGAGAAACAATGGACCTGGGTGGGGTTCGGCTTAGCTTATCCCTCGGAGTACGACTCCCATAGGCGTCTCCGTGGCGCAAATGGCAGCGTGCTGGACTGGTAATCCAGAGGTTGCGGGTTCAAATCCCGCCGGGGAGCCATTTTTTCTCGAAACTCGAATCGTGTTGGGCTATGCCCTTCCATCGTCGTCCGGATAATATCAGTCTAATTAATTTATTAACCTCGCTAAAAGTTGACTGCATGCCAACAAATGAAATGAAGGCGGACATACTAACAAAAGAACTCAGCTCAGAAAAACTTCGAAAATGTGTGGCTGGTCTTGGCTTAAAACCTGAGAATGAACGGTCGCTAAGAAACTACAATGATTAAGGGAGAGTGTTGGAAATTAATCTTTGTATTTTCAACATCCCCTCCGCCACAAGTTCTTTAATCGTTGTAAAAAGAAAAAAAAAGTTTTTTTGTTCGGTTTGCGTTACTACTTTTGTTTTATCTTCAACGCCACTATTCTCAAGAACTCTAACCAAAAGATTGAACCTCAAAAAGTCCTGACCCTTTTCTGGGAACGGGATATTACCCACCAGGATATCATACGTTCCGCCGGCCCTGTTCTGGAATCTGGAGCCTCTGTCTTCTGGTTCAAAATAACAAGGGCCTCTCACCCCTCTCTAACCTTTTCACTATTAACCCTCCCCCCTCAACCCCCTAAACCCTAAACGATATTGGTTCATAATAACGTCCAAATGTTACTCAGTGCCTCCTTTTGAGTCGAGACGGTGAATATTTAATGACCGGAGGAGACAAAGGAGTTGTTGAAGTGTGGAGGACGTTCAACTTGTCTCTCCTGTACGCGTTTCCCGCCTGTGACAGCACCATTCGTTCGTTAGCTTTGACGCATGATCAAAAGTAATGTCGACATTTAACATCTGTCTTTTTTCCGATCGAATTCTAAAACAATTTGAAATTTTTTTCTCTAGATTTCTACTCGCAGGGTTAGCCACCGGGTCAATTGTTATGTTTCACATTGATTTCAACAGGTGGCACCATGAGTTTCAACAGCGATACTAGTCAAGGCTACAACTTCTCAAACGAATATTTCATGTAAAATCAACTTGTAAAGTACTTAATTAAATTTGGAAAAAAAAAATTTGATCTAGCTTGTTCCAGTGCTCTGTTGAATCGTTTGCACAATAAAAAAATAAATTAGTAGGATTTCTGTCGTCTTTTATTTGTTGTTGCAATATTAATTTTAAGCTTGAATTGGATGTGAGTATGTCGAAACAAAATTATAAAATTTTGTACTGCAAGAAACATTCATATTTTTTTTTTTTTAATTTCCAAGTTTTTTTTTTTCTTTGAAGTGTGCATTGGCTCCACGGATAACTGAATGTACTTAATCCCTTTATCTTTTTCTTGGAAATGGAAAGTATTTTGAAGGCACTCTGATGAGGCGAGGACTTGAAACTCGCTACTTCCCTAGTCAGCAAATGCATACTATCCATCCCTATCAACCCCGTTACTTGCCCAAACTTTACGTGCCCTCTTCCAGGTCTGCCTGGGTGTTCCGAACACGCTAAAACACTAAAGGAAACATTGTTGTCATATTGTGCCAAATGTCTTCGATTAATATTTGTAGGAAAAAGTCTAAAACGAAATTTTTCACGCTGGCCTTTTTGTAAAAAAAGAAAAATATTTGAAAAAAAAATTATATTCCCTCCAAAAGGTGTGTTAATATTGTAATATAATAACTATTATTGTATTACACTGGCATTCTGTAAATAAAACACGCTTAAATGATTTTCCGGAATACAGATTTGTGATATTTTCGGCGGTTAAACATTCATATTTTGCCTGGCAATAAAAAAAAATTAAGACAGTGTTTTGAGAAGGATTGATTTGTTTTTTCTTCTCAGCCAATTAAATTTGTCTAAAACAAGCGTTAATTTTTTAAGGCAGTTGTATTTAATTAATCACGTAAGTTAAAAATGTTCATTGAAGGGACTCCGTGTTGTGTTGTACTTTTCTCCCTTGAAAAGTCTGGTAATATTTCAATTTATTTATATGATATACCCGTGAGATTTGTTACCTTGGGTGCTATTTTTTACCTACACCAGAGCACGCCTAAAAAGTTTGCATTAAGAAAATGATTGAAAAAAACTGGTAATTTTGTAATTTTTTAATAATTACTTTCTGTAACTTGGAATATGAGACGTCCGAAGCTAATTTTCATGTTACAATTTCTCCATAACGTAAAATGAAAGAAACAACAGATGATCAGTATTATAGGGGGAAAAGTTGTTATCTATCATTACCACTTGAGTTGCGCTAATAAAAGTAATATTTAAAAAAATCGAGAATGCAACGATTTATTATTTCAAATTAACCTCAATGAATTTTACTTGAGCGCTCTTAGTAGGCAGAAATGGAAACTGGCTGTATTGATGGAACGTTCAACGTATTGATGGAACATTAATTTTATGCAGTGATGTCACTATATCTACAGTTTTCACTGTTGATCTAGTTTTTTTGTAAGCATCCACAGTTTTTTGTTTTTCGCATCAATAAGTAGAAAACGCCCAACACTCGTTGTTTGGCGACGGTTTTGTGAAAAATCGCCGAAAATGACAATCTGAGTTGGAGTGAGAGGCATCGTAAAGCGTAAAGTAAAAATCGCACGTATGTGAAAGTCCAAGTTACTTTTTCGTGCGTCGTGTTGGTGTTTTATGTGTGTGTGTGTAGTATACTTCAGTTCATTCATGGGCGTAGCTACCTCTAAACAGCAGCTTTTCACATCCCCCTGAGCCGTGAAATGCGGAGAGGGGGGGGGGGTGCAAGTGTTGCATGAAGCTTACGGTGCTATCGGGGTCGGCGGCCACTAAAAAACAAAAACAAGTAATCCGAAACTTGCAATTCGCTGAAATTAAAACGAAACTGTTTATTTTGTGGACATTCAGTAAAGAAGCTTCCAATGCCGTGAGCATTCGTCAGGATTGTAGCGCTGTTTGTGTAGGCTAACCTGAGTTCGGCAGTCACAAAAAAAGGCCCAAAAAATTAACACCTTAAACTCGCCGTTACGAATAAAAAATGGAAACCCGAAACTGTCCATTTCGTGGGTATTCATACTGGAATTCACTGATGTTTTGCTTCGAATGATGTGGGCCATTTTGCAGTTGTTCATCAAGCTTGAGGCGCTCTCGGGGCCGCCGACCCTAAAAAATGAAGGCCCTGATACCTGCGATTTCGCCGAAATTAGGACTTGTAACTTGCACTTCTGACTTTAGTCTGAATTTAGTGGACTTGGCTATTTGCAGGCACAGTACCTACGCATAAATTGCTACTTGCAGGTACCGTACCTACGCATAAATTGCTATTTGCAGGTACGCTTCTCAATAAGTTAAGCTTATCCGACAACCTCTAGTGTATACAACATACTTGGAATAATTATACCTATACATATGAAATAATTAATCAGGTCGAGGAGAGGCGGTAAATTAACCACCTTCCCTGCTCTTGCCCTTTTGTTATATCCCTTTAGTCATAGAGCCTTTGTAACCCATTGCCCTGCGCTATAAACCGTTCACGCCGAGATTCAGGCATTCTGTTATTTTGTGAAAGTTTTCGCGGCCATTCTGGACGTACAGGGACAGCTGGGTCGAATTAATTTTAATCGTCAAAAGAACGCCATATTCGTTTTCGGCATCTTAACCCTCACTTTTCTCTCCACTGCCCCAGGGAACAGTGGTCCCGTCTAGGACCACCCCTGTTATTCCCTAAACGCACGCCCAAATTTTTTTAATCGAAGGAGAATATCGCTTTTCGCAAAATTTTGTGAGTTGTTCTGGAAGACAAATTCGTGCTTATTTTTAAAAATGGTTATACAATGACGCCGGAAATGGCTAATGAAAAATGGTCCCCTCAGGGACCACAGATGCACTGAGTGAACGAAAAATGGGTGTACCTCTCAGCCAAACAATTGAAAAAAAAGTAACAGAAAACAGTAATTTTATACGCTAAATTACTTTAGTAAACAATTAAACTGTAAGCATGATTTGATTACCAAACAGAAAAAACGCTACGATACGCCGAGTGGTAGAAAGTGACGGCCATGATTCCGTCATATAGTGGCACAGGGTTTCACAATAAACCGAATAACATGTATGCCCGTAATTCTAGCCATAAATTTATTAGTAATAATCATTCTTTGGGTAGTATTGTACGAAAAAATGTCGCTTTAAAGACAACTTATGAAAAATGAAACTCCCCCGAATAATCAAAATCCAAGGATCTTGATCCCGATCCTTTTTCTATTCGAAGATCTGGATCTTTGATCTAGATCATTTTTTGGAACAGAGGATTTTGGATTTAGATCCAAAAAATGAGGATCTTGTCAAGCTCTGGCTGCGGTGGTACCACGAGTTCACCATCAACCGCTTTCTTCCTTGCGATTTTCTGGCCTTTTTTCCTATTTTTTTCTCGCTCGTTTGGATAGCTTCACGTGTTTGATAGTTGGCAATAAATGTATTTTAGTGTTCGTGCTTTAAAATATTTTGCTAATATGTAATCATATGTAATCGGAATGGAACAATTTACTCCGATAGAATTGCAGTTGAATCCTTCATTCACCATTGCGAATTTCAAATCCTCGTAGTTGGTTGAATAAAAATGCGTATAAAACTTTACACCAAGGTCAGCCCGTAGGATTTGGTTTACCGGGTAAATTGCCTATTTATTTTGCTGTGTGCCTGTCAAGAACGAGAATTCTCGCTTCTTCAAATCTCACCCCTGAAATAATCATAAAACACATTCAAACTATTTTGTGCCTTATTTTTTGATATTAATGAACAAATATTATTTCCGGGGGTAAAATTTGGAAAACCAAGATCTCTCGTCACTGTTGAATTTCTTGAAGACTGAACTGGGACATTGAAATCTGAGATTGGTGCAGAAATAGGACGAGAATTTAGGGGCGAAGTTTAGGCGAGAGTGGCAAGGAAAGGACCTAGGGAGCCCGTCTGAACCCCGCCACGCCCCGCCCCCTTAATGCTTGTTCAATTTGAAACAAATATTCTGATCAGACTTCAAAATTCAGAATTTTAAAGAAACTAAAATAATCCGGTTTTTTTAATGTTTCGTGATGAGTGTACTGTCGTAATCAATTATTGCTTCTGGGCACTCGTGCTAGTTATGTGTTCATAAAAGGGATAAGGGGAAAGGTTGAGAGGTATTTCCTCAACCCCTTTCTTGTTACTCTTCGCCAACATTTTGCCTAGGTAGAATTTCCTGAAGAACAAACAACTTGGAAAGCTTACTCGGATAGATGCAGAATATGGTCGATAATTTATTTATGAGGAAAATTGTTGGCGTGGATTACCTACTGGAAGGTATCGAGGAAACTCATCTCCCTCCCTTCTAAAACGCACGTAAAAATTGAATGTATATGTTTGGGGAAAAATTACGATGATAGCATGGTATTTTGAAAATGGAAAACGTGCAATACATAATACATACATGCATTTCATTGACCGGATATTTTCCACAGCTTATCAGGGGGCAAATGGCTATAGCGAAAAAGGATTATACTGCCTGTTCCAGTGGCGGTGGAAGGTGTTAATTCTTTTGGGGGTCTCTCAAACTCAGAGTTCATGAGATTTTACAAACTGACTTAAACTGGCAATCTGACCCTCTACAAAAATGGCCAAACTGCGACCATTCGCGCCTTGAAAATGACTAAACCCCACATTCGTACCATAAACTTCACTAAACTGACGATTCGTCCCCTGAAAATTGTCCAAGTGACCATTTCCACGCCATAAAAATGCCGTATACATGTACAGACAATTTGTGGCCTTGATATAGCCAAACTGGCTATTTACTCCCTAAAATAGGCAAAAATGACTCTATGCATCCCTCAACGGCCCAAACCGATATCGGTAAACTGACGATGTACGCCCTATAGCAAGTTTGGTAATTAACGCTCGAAAAATGACCGAAAGGATCATTCATACGCAATAATGACAAAATTGACTATTCGCGCCTCTAAACTGGCTATAAACTAAAGTTACGCACTAAAAGTGACGTTGGCCTCTTGAACATGACAAAACTGATAATTTGCCTCCTAACTATGGTAAAATTAAAATTGTCTCTTCGCGACTTAAAAATCGGTAAACTACACGTTTGGACTTAACTAACCTGACAATTTCGTACCCGGGAAATAGCCAAACTCCCTCTATTCACGCTCCAAAAATTGACCAAAATGCCCTAAAAAGGAAAGACTCATGATTCGCGCATTTAAAAGTTTACATTGACAAGTTGCACCAAAAATGGTAAACTGGCCATTCGCACCCTGGAAATAACTTGACCGTCTGTTCGCGCCTTAGAAATGGCAAAACGGATAATTTGCACGTTTAACTCCCTGAAAGTGGCAAAATGACAATCCAAGCTGTATGAATGTTCCAACTGGCCATGTTGTTGCTCACTAAAAATGGCTGAACTGACTATCCGCGCCAAAGAAATGACAAAAATGGATATTTGCGCTCTTAAAATGATTTATTGCATTTTCGCGCCCTGTGTACATTAAAGTGACCGTTAGTTGTGAATATGTTAAAGTGACCGTTTTTATTCCCTGGCATTTCTCATAAATTGAAATTCCCTGACTTTTCAATAGTTTCAGAAAGTTTTCCGAAAATTTCCGGTCTATATAGACACCTGGCTCTCAGTGGTACCCAGGGGAGGGTAACTCCCTGCACCTGCAAATCACCCCCCCCCCCCACCTCACCACAATTCAAACAATTCACTTTTTACTGGTGAGACAGATAACATGGACCAGCCACTTTTCTCAACTATTACTGATGAATAAGACATAGTGCACACTAAACACGTTTCAAAAGTAGTGTACTAGAAAGTGAGTGATGACGGCTGGGGATCAACCTACGGTAATCCCCTCCATCGCTAAACATAAAATTCCTCTTTGACCTTAGTTTGGTTTTGGTAGTGGGTACTGCACCCATTACCAAAACCTTGAGGGAGCACCGGCACCCGAAAAAGGAATGAGGATACGCTCCACAGCCTGCGGCCTATATTTACTATTAACAATTTCACGCCGAACAGCCACCTCATGTAATCACATTCAGAATTTCGGGATTTTTTTCTTTCTGGGAAGCCGCAAAAATCGAATTGGTGGATTTCTGTATGGATTGCATTTTGCCGGAAAAAGTCGATCAGCGGAAATCCATGCCGATACGGGAGCCCTGCCACAGGATAAAATATTTGTGCGATGTGCGCGCAATCAACACATAGCGGACAATTTTTATGCGTTTATATATTTGAGGAAGACGCGTACTAAAGAGATGAAAACCGAATTACGACAAGCGCTAATTCATGGCTAAATGTGAAAAAATCGCTAATTCGTGGCCCAAAGTAAGAAAAGGTCTCCTGAGTCCGACCCCACAACACTCTTGGGTATGGCGTATGAGCCGATTACGGCATTGGCGCCCTCGGACTCGGGCATGGCCGGGTACGGGCCCACTGATTGATTGATTGATTGAAGAAAAGGCGCTAATTTACTGTTAAAATTGAGAAAAATCGTTATTTAAAGCTAAAATTGAAAAATACAGTTCACGATTTCGGCAACGTCATGGCTGAAATTGAGAAAAAGCGCTAAATTCACTGCAAAAATTGAGGGAAAACACTAATTCATGGCTTAATGTGAAAAAATCCCAAATTCGTGGCAAAAATTAAGAATATAGGCGCTGATTCACGGCTAACCTTGAGAAAAAGCGCTCATTTAAAGCTGGAATTGAAAAACACAATTATAACGATTTCTGGAGGCAACGCCATATGTGGCTGAAATTCAGAAAAAACGCTCATTCGGGGCTAAAAATCTAGGAAAAGCGCTAATTCATTGCTATTATGTGAATAAATAGCCCATTCGTTGCTAATGTGGAGAAATAGCGCGAATTTGTGGTTAAATGCGAATACATATATTAATTCACTGCTCAAAAAGAAAAAACAGCGCTTATTCGGTGCCCAATTATAAAAACAGTAATTCACTGCAAACATGGAGAAAAAGCGCTAACTCATGGCTACATGTGTACAAAGTGCTAATTTGTCGCCAATTGTGATTTGTGACGACATCGATAATTCTGTACCGACATCGATAATGTATATGAATCGCTACCAAAATTGGTCGCATGTATGGAGCTGGCTCAAACACAACCTTGTTTCTTTGGGAATATCACATGAGGACAATCTGAGAATATTCCCAGAGGACACTCATAGAATATTCACAGAGACACCCAAGAAATATTCCCTGAGGATACTCAAGGAATATTCTAAGGGAAATATCCCATTCGAATATTCAGCGCGTGTTCTGTCCCATTTGAAACTCGAAACCACATTCCAGAAATATCTATAGGGATATTGTATCCTACTCCTACGGATATTCCAATCTGTCAGAGGAATGTTACTGGAATATCCGGGGGGACGTGCAATAAGTGCTAGTTTGGTTCACAAGCCTTGGATCAATCAATTATGCGATTTCATGGTCAAATTACCAATCCATCATTCATGGAGTACCTATTAATATTACGTGTTTACAGGACACTATATTTTGTGTTTGAAAAAGTGCACTCCTTTTTCCGAGTCTCGCTCTAAGCGAAATGAAATGAAAAAGGGTGGCCTTCAGAATTGAGCGTTGCCGGATATCGCAACGACGGGGACCAATGGGCTTTGCCCCCCCCCCACCATTGGGCCCCAAATTTGGGGGAACCTACCCAACTTTGCCTATACCCCTCGTCTTCAAAGTCAAATTTCCGAGTTTTCAAACAATCTCAAAAGAAAATTCATGAGAACAAAGGGGTGAGACCTTCCCACAATTCATGACCAATTCTACATGACTAGAATTTCCGCTTGGGAAGGGTATACACTTAGCAAAGTTATCTTATTTTGTCTATATTTCAATTCATCTGCCGAGCTCCGGTGCGTAGCGTCGGATCTAGACCTTTAGGGGCCCAGAAAAGTTGTATACTGTCGAAAAGTGTCAACAAATAATCGGGACATAGGCGGATGCAGCAGACGTGAATGCAGTGGGTTGAATTCCAAGCTGTTTCCCGGGGCTAAATTCGCTCTATTCGAGTTTCTTCTATATAGGATCCGCATTACAATCGTAGTTTGAAATCCCCAAAATTGGATTTTCTCGACTAATAACAGGTCATTTGGCCGATGATAATGGCGGTATTGTATACGCTATACAAAGACCCACTTTTCATCACGAACTCACAATGCGATCAGAAATTGCGAAAAACTTAGAAATTGACGATTCAAATACCAACAACTTAGCCTCTAAATATAGAGGTATATAAGCCCAGGGACTGACTAGTTGACTGATGAAAATTTAGTCTTTCAAACTGGATATTTTACCTCACAAAAATTAAACATTTACGTAATGATTTTGCTCCGTAGGCGCACGTTTCGCTACAAAAATCACAATTTGTCAAAGAAAATCCCACCGTAACGTTCCAAATTTTCCTAGAAACTTAGTTCTTCAAGTACTATGAACCAGAATAGAACCAGGAACATTAGCCCTTAAGACCCAGTATGCGCCTCGCCAGGTGGACCTTAAATCGGTAAAGGTAAAATTTAGTTTCTTTGCCAAAAACTGGAAATTTTGTGGCGTGATATTCATACTAGAAAATATTAATTCAGTTCCCGTAATCGGCATACACCGGTTTTGTACATTACGCGAGCAATCTTAGCACCTTGGACTAATTGTTTGGTCACAAAACCGGGAATTTTGACCGGTAACTATATCTATTCAGCTCTTTGAACTGGCCCTTGATTAGTGAAACTGTGTTTATTTCGTCCCTCTTTCTGCAATACTTGTCTTCAATTTTAACTTTTTTTCTTCATACAACTAATTGTTTTTGTTTCCATAATTTAATTCGCTATGAACTATGAACAAATATGTACACCAACGCTATAATGCAAGAAAATAGTGGCATTCGATCTTGACGGTATTTGGTAACGGCAAAATATAATCCCCCTCACCCAGGGGTGCCCATCCCCCCCCCCAAGCTGAAGGGCGCATCTCCCCACCCCAAAAAATCCCCCCTCTTTATCCCCAAATCTTAACGGGGTGAACAAATTTGCGCAAATTGATCAGATGTATTGTCAGTTATAGGACATTACCGATGGTGCTGGTTTACTTGTGGTCATCAACCTGACATCATTAATTAAAACGTTAACTCGTTACCAAAAAAATTACCTCTTTTACGCGTTATAGGAACTCGCGGCCGCTGAAACAGGGCCAATGCGGTCATTAACGCTTGAAACACTGGAATACCCGTTGCTGGATAGTCTGATTGAAAATCAGCTTTAATTTTCGGATTCCTCGTGCCGTCAAACGCAGTATTGTCCAACTTGTGTGTGTGTTTGAGAATTCTTGTTTCATCCAACTTTAAATTATAGTTTTTTTTTTTTTTTACTAAAAAACGCCCACGAGACTAGGCGGCCGGCGATTTTAACGCTTTCTCCAATGCTTTGATTTGAGCTGGACGTGGTTTATGAGTCTTTTAGACCGTTGTCAATCGCGAAATGCAGTCGGTTCTGGACAGGGGCGGATCCAGGTCTGAATCTTAGGGGGGGGGGGGTAATGCTGATGACGACCCCCCTCCCTTTACACCAACACCCTCATCAATCATCATCATCATCATTCCATCGACTCCAAAATTCATAACATTTTGGGGTGATGTTTCAAGTCAAATAAGGATGTATAACACCTATGCCGAATTAGTCCTGCCAAATTATTCTTTTACCCTACAAATTATCGGTTACCGACGTTATAGGGAGTCCCAGGACACCAAAACGTTAAGTTTAAAGCATAAATTATGGTTTTCTGGAGGCAAAATAGTCAGTTTTTTAATATAAAATCTAGACCTTATAAAATTTTCAACCGAGGCGAAGGGGCTTGAAATAGTTGGGTAAGCTAATGGAATGAAAGTTGATGGCCAGAAATCAAGCTCACGGAAAAGTTGTGCTTAGCGTTTCAGAGTTTTCATTTTTTCTGTCGAAAACTTTCTACTTATTGACATCTTTCATAAATACACCAGCGCTCATGTGACGACTAAGTGAAACGACCTCTTGGGGTATCCTTCAATTTTCAATTGGATTTACTTCAATAATTTTCTTTCTCACTGCCACAATAAACAAAACAAGGCAATAGACACCGGTCAGATGTTACCCCAGATCGTTAGTTCATATTAGCTCGGCAAGAGCGCTGCTGTATTTATGAAAGATGTCATACATACAGGTTGGAAGCGGACAAGTGCAGAAAAAACAAATTGGATGAAATTAGACCTCATTTGCAATCGAAAACGCTAAATACACCATGGTACGAAAATCAAAATCCATCGAGACATGATTTTTCTAACATCTTTTTCCCTAACTAAATGCGAGTAACTCGCTTTGTAGCAGTCTTTCTGCAAATTTATGGCGATGGATTCGGTAAAAACACACTCTGCCACCTTGACAGACCCTGTCAGCACTCTGACAGAAGGTCAGGACTAGCAATTTTCGTCATAAATAACTATTTTCTGTCACCTCGGCAGCTCGGATACGGGAATTTTTAATTTTCCATAAAAGTCAACCCCCACTTGTCAATACTAAAACTGCGCCTATCGACTTTCCATGGATCAGAGAATCGTCTTCAACGTGTCCCATTCAAAATTACTCATCATGAGCGTTAGTTTAATTAATTGGCAATATTCCAGCAAAAATGAAAATGTTTTTTTAAAGAAGAAAAGAGTGATTTTTCACTTCAAAATCGTTTGTTTTGACCTGCAAAATTCAAACAATCCTTGCGAAAACCTCACCGGCCGAGGGCCTTTGAATGGAACTGACTGTGAACGCCCACCAAAGTATCAAAAAATGTCGCACTAGCAGCTGGCTGTCAAATAGAGTGCATTTACTACAACGAATTTCGACGTTTTTAGTTAATTTGCTCATATTCGACAAAAGTTACCACACAGTGTTACTCTATACTTTTATTGACTTATTATTTCTCAATAATAAGTCTTTGTAATCGTATTTAGCCATTTCTGCACATAATGCGTAATTTACTAATAACGCCGAAATTCTTATATGTAGTGAAATCCACTCTATTCGACAGCCAGCTGCCAGAGCGATATCTTTTGATGCTTTGGTGAGCCTTCACATTCAGTTCCATTCAAAGGACCTCTTTACATGAAGCTTTAAGCCCCGGTCACAAGCTCTATGTTTTCGTTGTGTGGAGTCTATGCAACCTATCAAAATGCAAATACATTTGTTTGGTTGCTTAGACTCCTCACAACGCAAACATAGAGCTTGTGAACGGGCTTTTAATGATTTTTAGCATGTTGAAAATCGCAAGAATCGTTTGAATTTTGCTGGTTAGACAACTGATTTTGAAGAGCACTCTTTTCCCCCAAAAATCGTCATTTCTGCAAAAAAAATCTCTTACGCGATGTCGTTTGTATCGTCTGACCTTCTCGAACGGAACTCCTATCCGTCACTGCACTCATGTAGAGAGTTACTTTAGCTGCAGCATTAGTGTTTCTGTTTGACTCAAATTCACCCCTCTCAAAGGTGAATTAGACCTTGGAAAACTCGTTTGGCCAACGATGGACTATGCACAGGTTATTTTAAAAAAGAATCCCCCCCCCCCCAATTTCCATGGCTGTGGGCACCCCTGCCCTCACCTATTCAAGAGAAACGGCTATAAAATTCGATTAAATTATTTTTATTCTCCTACGCCCCCCCCCTTGACGAAATCCTGGATCCGCGCATGCCGGATATTTTCTTGATGCCTAGCGTGTGGAACTTTTCGCGCCTCCTCTTAGTTCTTGACAACAAAAAAAGAAGGTGGAGAGAAGAGTGCCCCCTTCGACCCCTTTCAAAGTCACCATTTCACTACATTACCCACTTACTTCAAGGAAATCCCGCAGTGCGTCACCATCAACTACGGCCTTTCGCGATTTTTTGAACCCCCCCCCCCTCTTCAAAACCTAATTTCACGATTTTTTTTTTATTTCTAACCCTAGTATCGCGTATTTTCATTCTTTCAACAACAAAAACCAGTATCCTTGGTTTTTTCTAAATTCAGTTTCGGAAATTTCGCTGGTTCGAAAAACAAATGTGGCTCTTTCAAAAAGCAAATTTTTGGATTTGGATCCATCAAACACTAAATTTTGCAATTTTCGCTATCAAAAACTCAAGTTTTTTCGGGCTTTCGCTCTTTCAGAACCTAATTCACCGATTTGGCTCATTCAAAAACCATAAATTAAGGAGGGCGTTGTACAGGTGTTTCCCCGACCCTCCCGCCAATTCATACCTCGCCTACTTCTGCACCAATCCTGGATATTAAGGTCTCATTTTACTCTCCAGATAATTCCGAACACTCGTCGTCTTGCTTTCCCAAGTAAAACGTCGGAAGAGCTCGAATTTTTAAGGTAAAAGTTTAAGTGGGTTTTTTAGATGTTTCAGGGGTGAAAAATGAAAAATGAAGATTTAACGGGCGTGTGGAATTATCTGGAGATTAAAATGAGACCTTAAAATCCAGGATTGGTGCAGAACAATGGTGATAATTTGCGTAACGCCGAGTAGGCGAGGGGTTGATTGGAGGGGGGTCGAGGAAACACATGTACAACTCCCCCTTAATAGTTTTGGCATTTTCAAACCTCGGTTTCGTTCTTTCAAAACTTATTCCTACCTGAAACGCGGATCTCTCCTCTAACATTAAACTGATCAACGATTAGTCGTTGTTAACTTGTATTCAGGCGTCCTACTTTTGTGTACTACTTTCCATCGAAAGCGTCCTACTATTGTCCTACTTTTCGAACCAGGCGTCCTCGGAAACCACTTTTACATCTGGACACCCTAAAAAGGGTAGAAAGATAAGGGGATCTTTTTTTGGGGGGGTTCTTGAGCCTTCAGTTAGGCTTTTTGAGCGAATAGCAAGCGCAGTAAACCCCTTATTCCTTCAATGAAACAGAAAAAGTAGCCCAAGAAAATACGAAATAATCTTTAACCATCTTGGGATGAAAGGAGGGGGGGTCACTGGGCCCATGCATGGCCCACCCCAGAATTTCGGTCACGGCGCGCAAATGCTTCTGACTTGAAATTTTTTCTAAACTGAAGACCTGAAACTTAAATTTTTGCAAGAGTTAAGAACCAAAACAATATCACAACAACAATTAGCACATAAACTTCCAATTTCGAGGGTAATCGTCATGCTATGAGTGGTTTTGGGTCACGCTCATTGAAAAAAACGAACTAAAATTTCGCGAATATTCAGTTAACAAACATCCAATTTCACGGATATTTTGCTAAAAAATAAAAGAAATTTTGCGGCTATTCGTCTGACTTAGGGCACTGTAGAGGCTGGCCAGTCCCGGGTTCTGCCATCATTACAACAAAAAAAGCCCCGAACCTCGCAATTTCGCGGAAATAAATACCAAAAACAGGAGATCTTATTCAAATACTACCGGAGACCAGCGACTTCATGGATATTTGGACCCCGAAACTTACAATTTCGCAGATTGTTTGCTCCAAGTTTTGTAATTTAGTGGCCATATTTTCAAGGCTTTGGGTTCTGTTGGAGCTGGCTTGCCGGGATCCACAGTCACTGATAAAAGAGGCTAAAAATTTTATTTCGCAGATATTTAGCTACAAATGATTTAATTTTGAGGCAATTTCACTCAATTCTAGCTGTGAATGTGCGTTTTTCCTTAATTTTAGCTGTGAATTAGCGCTTTTTCTTAATTTTGTCTTGACCCAAGAACATAAAATTATCGCCTTTCACAATTCGAGGGTTTAGTATCAAAAAGAGTTAACTACAAAATTATCGGTTTTGAGTTAAGGTGCTTTTCTTTTAGCTTATGCTGTGTTCCACGTGGTGCCAAAGGATTGTATGTTCCTGCAGTTCATTTACAGAGATAAGTAAATGAGTCAAATGCGACTTGTAGGTCCATTTTCTGTTTTTATTTCGTGTATCTCTCCACAAGGTTGTCGTCCGAGAGGATTTTGATTCTGAGCCGAGGGGTTGCCGGGCTAGGACCCGCCAACGGACAACAGGATAGTCGGTTTTGAATGGGCCGAGGGGTTGCCGGGCTGGGACTCGCCAACGGATACCATTCAAATGAGGACTGTATAATTAAAGCCGAGGGGTTGTTGGGATAGAACTCGCCAACGGAAAATTAATTATACGTTATTATGGTATAAAATAAAAAGACGCTATAGCCGAGAAAGATTGGAACAGAGGTTTGTGTTCCAAGCTCGACTGTCTATCCGCAGAGTTTTTACCCTTTTATATAGTGGCGAACTCCCCCTTGATCCTCTGCCACTTTATTAAAAACAGGGTTTTCTTATTCCATAAGTGAAGTGTCACTTACTTGTCTGAAGTGAAAGTGAGGTATCACAACACTCATTTTATGAGAACAATTTGACCGCCTTAAAACACGGGAAGAAGGGGGAAAAATCGTCGTTCACGACGTCTTAGTACCCACTGATGTGGAGAGTAAGAAGTGTTGGGACCTTGGCCCCCGAGGAGTTTTAGACGAAAATTGGTTAGGTATGGTTAACATGCAATTATACAATTTTCAGACCGTTCTAAATGAGTTGAGAGATCGGCGTTTCGAGAAGGGGTTATCCCTGTGATTCTATTCGTTTTGTCTCCACTTTGACCCGTTTTCAAGGGCACTTGAGTTTTCCGGTGAACAGCGGCCGCGTGATCGTCTCGCGGGGGGGGGGGGGGCAAAATTATAAATGTCGCGAGGCCGGCACATCACCAAGTAATTATTAAAGAAGTGAAACGAATAAACATTAAATCTATCACAGAAATTGGGAACATGAAAATATATTCTTATGCTAAGCTTTTAAGACACAGATTATCTTAGTCAATAACCCGAAAGGAAAGTACAATTGAGGATCAGTTAAGACGCAATCAGTCTATCAATAAAAAATAAATAAATAGAAGAAGTGCCTGACCCGATAAGAGAGCACTGAAGGTACCTAACCATTTAAGCCCTACCCCTTGACTTTTTAATGAGTGATGCATGCATTCAAGTCTGTGCGATATACTAAACAACAGCGGTTTTCGCTCTTTCAAAAGAATAATATTTCCCCGTGACAAAAAAATTATGTTAACGATTACCATCAGACCACGAGTTTCACGATTCACTAACATCTGTTACACGTATGAATCAAGAAGAAGAGGATAGTATTAAAGTGACCGCGGGACACTGAAGAAGTTCATAACATTCACGTTACCCTAAAAAAGGGGATAGGAAGCAGTATTTTCAAGATTGTCTTTAAGTTGAATGTTTTCGGAAGTGATAAGAATATGACTAAAAAGTAACGGTAACTAGCCAGTAAAGTCCTAAAGAATTATACTCATGACGAGACACCTTGAGCGTAGGTATTTTCAGTGTTTTTTGGACCTCTCTTGCTGAATGATCAATTTGTTCTTCTTCCTCGTAACTTTCGTTGTATGAGTCGACGAAGCTTGAAGCTTCTTCCAATTTTTCTGAGGTATCGACTCGGAGGTGGTGGGCCCTTCGTTGGTTTCAGGAGTGGCTGGAAAAAGAGAGAGAAAAAATTACAAGCCGTGAAAACTTGAGGGATAAAAATGTAATTACGTTCTAGTCCCATCCAACTGGGGCGAATACGGGCGTCTTCCGTTTGAACTTCACTGCTCGTGTCACCACTGAAATCGTTGATAGTCCAATGAAGTTTCTCCTCGTAGTCTTTTCGAACCATGACGAGCCTCTGTTCACTTTCGACGCGCATTTGCTGTAGAGCATTCGTCAGGGCTTGAATGCGCCACGTTTTTATTTCCATTTCACGCTACAATAATTATAGTAATAAGTCTGTTTATACGAGCATATGATAAAACTGATGATCTCTTACGTCCAAATCAACCAATTGCTCTTCCATCCTTAGGCCAGATTCTCTCAAATCGACCACTTTCTTAAAATATTTATACAAAAGATGTCTCATTTCTGGCTCACTGAGCATCATCAGCCTCTCTAGGAGCATCCTCTCCCCCTGGAATATGTTTCAAAACAATTTTCATGATGAATTTCTGTTGCCTATCGACCCACTCAGAAAAGATACCTTCTCTTTCGTGACAACTTTGTTTAGGCCTCCACTCCCGCACATCATTTCATTTTTGAATTCGATAGCTGCATCTATGGCTTCGACAGCTTCGTCAATTTCTATAAACTTACGTTCCTCTTCGGGAGTGAAAACTTTTTTCTAGATATGGAGTTACACAAATTAACAATCGTGGAAAAACGGGATGGGGTGGGAGGAGACTCACGTCATTAAGTTTGCTGTCCAAATGTTTTCTTTCCTCGAGTAAGTAGTCGCGAGTATTTCTTAAATTTACAATCTCGGCTCTAAGCTCAGACGCGTTGTCAACTAAGTGTTTCTCCTTGACTAGTTGATTTGTTGGGGATAGTTTTTTACAAGGTCGAAACTGCCAAAAAGGAACGATTTAATGAGTTTTTTTATTATTTAAAAAAAATGAATCAAACTACCTCGACTGCTAGTTTATCTCTACTCGTTACGGCGGGCTTGTCACCCGAGCATTGTGAATTATTGAACGATACTGGCTTTTGACTGTCTTCATAGGAATTCGTGCACTGCAATTAAAAATATGCTTGTAGTCAGGGTGAAAGGGAGGCGAGGGACATCCGTAATTTGTACCTCTTCATTGCCGGCTTGGGGATGAATTTTTCGCATCAGAAAATCGTAGGGTAAAATACTTCTTCTACGTTTTGTGGCGCTTACACCTAAAATACGTTATCAATAAAATAAGGGCAAAGTCTTTGAAACAGAGAGCAGGTTTTACTTTTCCCTTCCTCCAGTGATATATTTGTGTCCTTTGAAGTAACGTTGGCGAAAAAGTCTAGGTAACCACACACTATCGCATCAGTAGTGTTGCGAAATCTGTCAACAATAAAAGACAATCAGATTTTCAAAGATCACTGATCCACGAAATAAACACAAATCATTATACCTGCTTATGTGAGTTTCAAGTTTTTCAGCAAATTCCTTGGCTTTCTCACCGCCCATGGCGGAGTGAACATTGAAATTTGCCACATCCTCGTCAAAAGCATCACTATCGGCGTTGTCTGACTCGCTGGACGTCATCTTCACACTCATACGAACCATCACGTCCACATATCACGCGTGAAGAGAGAAGGTGAAGAGATGCATCGTTCCTGATCCAAAATGAAAAAGATTACTGGTCAAAAAAGAGTCGCAGCCGCGAAAGCTACGGTACAGCCGCAGCTTTGATGATATTTATAACAGTGATTGGGACTTGAGTGGCAAGTTGAACACTGCACGAGGGGCTAGCTGAGTACAAAACCGGTAGTTTACCTACTGAAACTGATTAAATTCACCTCAGAAACCAACTATTTATCACAAAAAATAACTATTCATCGTCAGATATTCACTACTTGGTCTAGCTAATTCTTGAACGACCCCCCCCCCCCCACACAAAAAACCAACTCTAACCAGTTGGGTTGTCAAGAGCTGAACAGGGGGGTAGAAGAAACCAGGTAATCCAAAGTTTAAGCTCCACAATGAGACTCACTCACACAATATTCTGACTTGTTTCTGCTGGAACTACCGTAAGCACAGTTATTCGTTAAATCGTCAGACGGGGCTGACGGAACAAAAACCAGCGCACAATTCATATAGAATGATCAGTCTGGAACCCACGGCTCCAGGTTTTTCTCATTAAATTAAGCTTACAACAAAAGTTGATAACGCGCTCACTTACTTTATTCAAGGTGCTTCACACACTGGACGACTCTTTTCCCAAGCCACGTATGAAATGCGTGCAGTCTAAAACATTATGGTAATAACACAAACGTAAAAAAACAAAATCCTCATTGTAAAACACCTAATGAATAAAAAATAAACACAAACCTTAACAGAGCATCAATCAATCTGCAAATGTCGAATGTTATCTCGTAAGGTTGATAAAGTGATTGAGAAGTGGCGCCTGATTGGGGTCGAATTTCGTACTACAACAAGTTTGATCCTCCAACGACTTTTTCACTTTGACTTTCATGCAAGATTGGTCTAGTAGTTTCTGTAAAATATTTCAAAAAAATTATAAGATCATGAATTAATCAAAAAAACACAGAGAGAACAAATTTTCCCACCAAGGTCAACAAGACGCCAGAGCTGACGTATACGTGCGACAAGAATAGAAATTCATTGTGAATCATCGAGGACAATTAGAGCCGAAAATTTTAGTGCTTGGCTCTGGTCAATTGGCCTCTGTCAAAATTGGCAATTTACGGCTCAATTATCCGGAAGGAATTTTACTGTCTCGGACTCATAAACCGATTCCGGCTCGACTCGAACCACGTTAGTAAAGGTTTCTCGACTCCAGACCACCTCCCTCCCACCGACCATCGCAAAATGAAGGGAAAAGTCATTGAACAGATTCTACCTATGATGAAGCTACCGTTTAGAAATTGGCTTAATTCGACATAAAAATACGCGACCAAAAGATGAGTGAATACTTAATGGGGTAGGAAAGAACAAGTGTGAAGGACTAAGGTTGCCAGATCTTCGGTTTTCACCCGCAGGTGCAGTCTCCAGGCCTGGGGCTCGATCTCCGGCTGGGCCGCGTATTTACAATCCCACTACGAGTTCAGAGCAGGCTCTGAGCTCGAATGGGGTTTGTAGACAAAAGCCGCTGCCCGTTAGAACTTCTACAATCCCCCAACGAGTTCAGAGCCATGCCTTCTTTTTGTCTTTTTGAGCAAACCTCATTGCGTCGGCAGAACCACCGCATTACACGCTGCCTTGGATTATTTACACGAAGGATAGCGTTTGCAACGCGGGTTTAGCGTTTGTAGCGCGGGGTAGCGGGCGCGTGATTTTTCCCGAACACGCACAGTGCATGGAAACTACTGGCGTTTCCCGCTGAAAACGTTCAAGGAGCGAAACGCTCACATAGGACAGGGCCAAAGAGCTATTGTCCAGCAGTTGCTCACCAAATATTGTATGAGCATGTCTAACTTGGGTATTTTTCAAATCAGTAGAGTTGGTTTTCACAAGGCTTACGATAGGAAATTAGATACCTTAAAGTTACAGAATCACCCACGGGGTCATTTCAAAAGGATAGCACAATGGTTACTATTTACTGTAAAGTTTCTTTACTGCCCACTCTCATGATTTTATCCCTTTATCATAATTTTATTATTAATTTTCAATCAGGAAATAAAGCTTAAAAAAAGCAGAATAGCGGCGAAATTCGGCCCAGTTTCCAATGTGGCTTAAACCATTTTTTATGTATACTTCGAGAATTTGAAGAACCCGCAACGGTACGGGGCAGTAAACACCCCTTCGGGGTGCAGACGTTGGCCAAGTCATCGCTACAAGGGATAAACAAATGTGCCCAAATGAGGCGTCTAATGCTATAGTCGATAAAAATCAACCCCAACACCGTGCGGCGATTATTTTTTCAGATACTACGTAAATTGTACTAAAAAACTTGGTTTTTGGCTTAAATATTCCAAAAAAATCCTCACGTCCAACGTTTAGTAACGCAGTAGAAGTGGATGTCATTTTTGAATTAGTTTTTGGTGTTGAATCGAATGCATGGTAGCTCGTTTTTCTGGAATCAATTTCATTGAGTTACGAACGAAAATTCCCGAAAAAACGAGTTTTCCTCTATACTTTGATGTGCTATGCGAAATTAAGATGTTGGGCAGCACTAACTATGCTCTATGATTTTGTGTAGTGTTTTGTGCTGAATCGAATGAGCGTGTGCAGGGATCGCTGGGGTTAAAACTTTTTGAGTTACGCCCACAAATATAAAAATAAAAGCAAATCCTTTTTAAAGTGCTGGATCCCACTATTGAACTATTGATCCCACCGATCCCTAACACAGCTCATTCGATTCATCACAAAAAACTATACACAGTACCAGATTACATAATTAGTTCTGCCCAAACTATTGATACACATTTTCAGGGCACCTTAAGGCATGGAAAAAATAGCATTTTTTCAAGTATTTTCATTCTTGACACAAAGAATATTGATCTCAGAGAATCGAGATATCGAGCTAATTGAGCTCTAAAAAGAGCTGTTACCGTGAAGCACTGTGATTTTTTAAATAATCCAACTTTTTAACTTCTTTCATGAATACACAAAACGGTAGACGCACATTAAACTCCAAATTCATTCATTTTTTTGCGAGTTTCCAAGTTATCTTTTAGCCCAAAGTGCAACGGTAAAAAGTGGTGATTGAAAGGAAGACCGACCAACCCATCAGAAAGAGGGACGCTAGAGTAAGGAACCTTTAAAGACGAGTAGACACATACGGCGCCAAGTTCGTTCTTATCAGTTTAATAAGAATGGTTGGGGATGGTTCGTTGACATCCACAAAACATCAACAAAAGGTGGATTTTACAGGACTGATAATTGATAAGAGCGAACATGGCGTCTGTGATTTTACCTGTCTGATTATAGGTTCTTTAGCTAGAGGGGTGACAAGAGGAGTGGAGGTTAGGATAGGACGGGCTCTACACACGTTCCGACAAGAAGAAATAGGAAGGTAGCCTCGTCGGGTGTAGGAAGGTTGAGACCTTCCTCTCCTACCCTAGGAGACCGACCGTTTTGACTCTCCGACAGGTAAGGTTGCCAGATGACCGGTTTTCGACCGGCCTGGGGGTCAACATGAGCTGGCGTGAAAATCCTGTCAATCGCGGTATCTATGGCGTTATAACATTGTTTGTGATAAAGCGTCCTTAGTTACTGCTTGCATTAGGTTTTAACGCTAGCTCATGGTTGTCCCCCTGGCCGGTTTTGGAAGTCCGAGGCCGGATGCCGGCCGGACCCTCGACCGACCTTATGTAAAGCCTGTTTTCGGGTTTGCTCATTTTGTAATAATTTCTTCTTAATTTTTCCTGATTAAACTATTCGTAAGGGAACTTAGCGACAAGATTTTATTTCTTAAAAATATCGGAGAAGTTTTCAAAGCTACGTGTGACTGTGACTTGTGCAGGCCAGCGCCGCGCTAACTCTCAGCCTAGGTGGGACCTATTGTATTATCGATAGATAGAGATCGCTTAAGGCTGCGTGGTGGAAAAACTGTGAAGCCAACATAAAGGCCACGTGTCTAGTTCGGATAGATCTAGTGGTGGTGGAGTGGAGTTTCACCCTGGGTGAGGAGGTCTGTTAAAGTCACATGACTAGTTCACATGGACCGTGCGGGGAAAAGGGTCCTATTTGGCTGCACAAAGCGCAATTATCTCTCTAGGTATATTTACTCTAAGGTTCAAGCAGTTCAGTCACTGTATTGTATGTTTGACAGCGTGGTGACCTTGAATCAGCGTAGTCCATTTGCGTAAAATTCTGCTCCGGGCAGTTCATTGTCATCCTTCTTCTACATTAATATTTAATTAAGAGAAAACGCGTGGAAATTTACTGTCACGAGGCAGATTTTTTTGGGAATGGAAAACGCCATTAGGCCCTCCTCCAATTGAACCTAGCCCTCACCCAAGCATCCTTAAGAACATGATTTTATAGTAAGTCAACACAGACTTACTAGTTCACACTTTCACAGTCAATTATTTTTTGTCCTTGCGTGGGAGTGACCTGGGTTGAATTTACAGTGGGTCACCCACTATACATATACAGGTGACTGGGTACTTGGTTGAACAAAATGAGAGGGGTGATTATACACCCAAAATGCACAAAAAAATGTTCTATGACCCTGGGTCCGATTTCCATTCTTAGTCGAGATAATGGTTTTTTTCGCTTTTTTGAGAATAGCACAGGGTTTCGCAACAAAAACAGCTGTAACACGGGAAATAAGCGTCCTATGATAAATCCAACGACACCACTGAAAAGAGCACACTTCTTTCTGTGTGTTTACGGACATTTTGTCTAAGGATAGCGAAAGATTTTCGGAGTAAACCGGAAAAATGCCCGTTTTTGACAACCGCTCAAAGCAAGACTACAATAGCAACGTTGCTCCCAGCGCCTGGCAAATTCCTCTAAAACTAGATGAAGGCGCTTAGTTTGATACTTCACGCTTAGTTTACTCCTGTCCTTTGCAATTTTATGAGAAAAATCAATTGTTATACCAAACAATGAGGCAATTAAGCCCATTTTCAGTGCCTACAAGAAGATTCGAGAGCTATTCCAAAAATGTTTTTTCCAGCTTATTCCACTTTTACTTGTTTTTCCTCGAAGATTAGCACAAAATAAGTGAATAAAAGTGAAATAAGCTGAAAAACACTTTTTTCTGAATGGCAGCCTGCCACAATTGAAAGATCGATTGTGTCACTTCTGAGAAGAGCTGCCGAATGCATACGCCAAGAGGACCGAATTTTTGAGCATCTTCTGTGATTTGTTCGATTAAAAATTACTTTAATCTCATTTCACCAGTATTATTTGTATGAATGGACGTAACTGCCCCATAAAAACGACCGAAAAGTGGCGCCTGTGGTAAGAGAGAAACTGACAAATCAATTTTAAACGAGCATTTCCAAGGGCAATTGTCAGGGTGGGGGGAGGGTTGATGTTGATGACAAAATAACATTGATTTTCGGTAATCCTTTCATTTCCATGGGCCGTATGATTACGTGACGGCGAAAATTTTGTTTCCTTGATATTTTCCTAGTAGGTTCAATATGCTCATTTTGACGTCGTTTACTGGTTTCCCAAACGTTTGGTATGATATCTCAGTGAAAACCCAACCGATTTCAATTATTTTAAGACCAATTGAAAGCTTACAAAGTGGTTTGCCCTAGAAAGTACGAAAACCCCAGTAACTCTGAAACTTACTGCTGGAACACCCTGTATAATACACGCCTCGTATAATATAAGCATATGTATCGACCGGTTTTCGAGTTTTTCAAATCTGGCAACCCTATACCGACAGGCCTACACACGTTCCGACCGTAGGATCATATAGCTTAGGATCCTACGTAAGGACGGTCGTGTCGGAACGTGTGTCGGGGCCTTCAGCCACGAATTCTCAATTTAAGCAGCAAATTAGCGATGTCTTTCCATTCAATCATGAATTAGCGCTTTTCCTAAACTTCAGCAGTGAAGTGAATCATCAGTGCCTTCAAATTTAAAGCTACAAATCAGCGCTTCTTCTTGAATTCGACTCTTCTTGAATCTCATTAGCGACTTTTTCACGTTTACTCATGATTTTGTAATTCGACTCCATTTTAGCAGCAAATTAGCGCTTTTTCTCAATTTGAGCAGGGACTTATTAGAGATGCAGTTACATTTTGCCACGAATTCGCGCTTTCCAGATACAAAAAGATACCAAGATCCAGATACCAAAAACATAAAAAGGTCTGAACATTTTGAGGTTTTCCGAGCACCCCAAGCGGAGGTCTTTTGAATCTGCTAACTTGGTTTTAGGATGGCTGGTTGAATTTTGGAGACAAGCATGACAAGGTTTGGATATGCCTTCGATGTCAATGTCAATTGAAGGCCTGTAAATTAAGGACTTGGCTTGCCCTTTCATTTTCACAACGCCGATGTTAGCGACGTGGAGTACTTGCAGTAAGATTTGGCGGAGCGAATGAGGAATAACCACACGGTGTGCGAATTATTTCTGCGCTTACGGGCAACGGATTAACTTGCTTTTGTACGAAATTGTCAAAGTCATCGTTCTCTTCGAAGATCAATGAATGAAGGGTTGGACTCGGATGATCCAGCTTGAACGTTTCTTGAAAGATAGTCAGCATTGCTGTTTTGAGATCCCGGTTTGTATTTAATATCATAATTGAAATTAGTCAATAAGCAGGCAGCGTATTTGGCACAACGAAACAATGTGAATTTCGGGGGAAGGGCGTTTGGAGTGAAAATATGACTTATTGGCTGTTATTATCGTGAATTTTCCACCATAAAGATATTGAAAGAAATATTTGACGCTCCACAGAAGGCGAGTGCCTCGCGGTCAATTTGTGAATTCCGCTTCTCCGTCGCGTTCACTGCCTTGCTTGCGTAAGATATCGGCCGTTCGGAACCATCTGCGGAAGCTGGTGAGAAAGAACTGACCCCAGGGGCCCTAGTTAGAGTTGTCGGGAAATAATCCCGCAAGCGGTATCCAAGGACGCTTCATCAGAAATAGTATTATCTCGCCATAGCAACCACCTCACGTGAGTTTTTCCCGACAACTCGGAATAAGGCCCCAGGCCATCAGGGCTTGCGTCTGTCGCAGGTAGAAGCGGCAGACTTGGGTCGTATAGAATTAAAACAGGGTCGATACGAGCTCTTTCTTGAGACTTTCGTACGCTTGACGAGCCGCAGAATTCCAAGTCAGCTTATTTGCCGGGAGCATGTCTCGGAGGGGTACCGTAATCAAAGAAAGATTAAAAAGAAACGAATGATAGTACCTACCAAGTAAGTTTTCCAAGAAATGTTCGGAGTTCTTCGAGAGTGCTCAGCATTGGCGCGTTCAGCACTGCATAGATCTACACGTTTGGTTGATTTATGTAGGCCTAAACCATCTATTCCATGACCCAGACAATCGACACCGTCAAGGAATTAGCTAGCCGTTCGAACGTTTTGGTCAAAATGTGAATAGTTGCTTGGTCAGAGTCCGCAAATACAAACATGTCGTCAAAGAAATTTTTTTGCATTATCGATTCCTTCAAGGATTTTTTAAAGACTCCTTTGCCATTGAGCTGGAACGCTATAGCAACTCCGTACTGGGCTCTAGTGGCACGAACCAAACCATGCGTTGGTTTATTAAGCGTCATGGCCTGACAGAAATTGTCCGAACAAGTCAAATTCGTGTATGCATCAGTGACGTCTAGTCGGGAAAAAACGGTTGCTCCTCGAAGCTGATTGAAAATGTCTTCCACTCGTGGGATAGGGTGATCATCGAAGATAAGCTGGAGAATCAAAACCAGTTTGTAGTCACCAGTTATACGCATTTTTCCATCTTTGATTACAATGTGAGTCGGTGACGCCCATTCGGATGATGTAACTTGAACGTAATGACCCAAAACAATTTTCCTATCAATTTCAGCGGCATAGACTTCTTTAGAGCATGTGTAATCGGTCTTGCACGAGCGAAGACCGGCTTGGATCCTGGGCGTAGAGAAATGTCAACAGGTGGTCCTACACGCTTGCCAGCTGTGCCACTGAAAAGATCTTCGAATTTGCCAAACGAAGAAGTGAGAGCCGAATTTTTGTTGAAATCTTTGCGAGGGACTTGACGTTAAGAGATAGCGTGGAAGAATTCACACTCATTCATTAACACTGCACAATCGTTTCCACCAATGGATGCGCAAATAACTTGAAAATGGGGCGAGGATTGACGACGTCACGGGACCAGAGGTGCCTTCACATTGGCTGTCTCAAAAAGTGGGGAGAACAGGAAACCCCCTTCACCAATCGAAAATAGCAAGGGATGTTCAAGCTCTGGGTGACGTCAATGATGGTACCGCTGCGCATTGGACATTCGAGCTCTGTTATATTACCTCTACGGTTGGTCCCATGATGTTATGCAGGATAGAATTGTGAGCTGTACGTATACTTGAAGAATAACGACTTCACGAGGTTGGTGTTCTTGCCCTAAAAAAGTGACGGCATTAGGTACCTTATGGGCCGTCATTGTAAAGTAATCAAGGAATCGGATTTTTATGCACTAAAAAACATCAAAATATGACAATAAATATGCGCCATAAATTGTATAAATATGTAACTAAATATGCACTTATCCGCGATAGAAAAATAGTATAAAGGCTTTTTTCTAGTTGAAGCTTTGGATTTTTGGGAATCCCAAGCCTCTACTATGTTCTGTAGGTACCAAAGAAAAGTAATTTATTGCGTGATTTAAAAAAAAAAAAAAAAAAAAAATGAAGAGGGGAGGGAGGCATTGCTATAGGCGAATGTGGTTTTCTTAAATTTACTCTTAATGTACTGATTTCCCTGGTCTAAGGTGAAAATATCAGTTGTTTGATCACTTGAACAGGAACAGGCTCTAACGTAAACGAGTACCGGCAAACATGCGTCATGTTTGGTCCACCAGATGACTTTGAATGTGCTCTAGCCGCAATTGTCCAACCCTAGTGAATGGGTCAGCAATATTGTTATCGTTGAAAAGCTTTGAGAATATGTATTGACCCTATTGAGTTGAATAAACATATTCTCAGGGAGTATTACTCGATACCCACTCTGGAAGAAATAAGTGAGAAATTGCGAAACAAAAAGTTTATTTGACCTCAAGGATAGTTTCCACCAAATAAAACTCGATGAGGCTTACAAAGTACGAAATAAGGCGGGTGTGACTCATTGACTAAAAAACCAACGTTGCGCATTATAGTCCCAAAGATGCGATGAAAAGCTCAAGTCTACACCAATAGCTGGCAACGCCCAGCTCCCATCGTTGTCACTTTGGTGAGCTGCGAGCCGGTGAGCGTTCGTAAAACCCCACCACACATCACCACTCACAACGCACGGAGTGGCAACAGGGCATGGGAGGGCCGATTAGTCACACCCGCCATATTTCGTGTCGCGTACTTGACGAGTACCTCAGGGCACCTTTCGGACTGGTTTTCCTGCCAGAAGTTTTTCAAAAACTGACCCATAAATACTTCGGTGACATTGAAAGTGTATTTGTATATGTCGTGGTCACATGCCGTAATTTGTCATTTCATGAAATGACCAGCCGTTTCATGAAATGCGCGCTCTTGATGTAACAGTGAGGTTAAAACACTATCTGACCAGGAATTCCGGTCATTTCATGAAATGCATCCTGCCTCTGGGCACTTCATGAAATACACGAGCGATTACACTACGTGGCCGAGTCACTCTGGTCATTTCTTGAAATGCCAACCCAACTCACTCTGTGGTCATTTCTTGAAATGACTGGACACATGGTGTAATCCTTTCGTATTTCATGAAGTGCCCAGAGGCTGGATGCATTTCATGAAATGACCAAAATTCCTGGTCAGATGGTGTTCTAACCTCACTGTTACATCAAGAGTGCGCACTTCATGAAATGGCTGGTCATTTCATGAAATGCCAAATTACGGCAAGTGACTACGACATATACATCGATGACATTCTGAAGATGATTCTGAAGATGATTTGAATAAAATAACTTCGAAAGTTCTAGAACGGGCAAGAAAATACAACACAAAATTTAACATTTGGTTATGTAGGTTTCAATTTCTGAAACCATGCCCGGCCAATGGAAATGCTCTATGGCAAGCAATAAAGTTTTCGTTATTCCAAGGTGGGTTTCAAGTAGCGTCTCAATTGTCATTTTTCGAAGGGACTTGGGAACGATCAATTTTGAGTCGTAGAAAATTAGACCATTGCATTGTACCACGCAAGAACAGTTGAGAGCACTCATCTGATTTTGTTTCTTTTTGAAATTGTTTCAATTTATCGTGGGAGATTTCAAGAGAATAGGCCCTCAGTGCATGTATAACATCGCCTGAATTTTCGTCTTCTTCGGCAATTTCTTCCTTAAAGTTCCGTGATAATAGATCCGCAATGAACATTTTATTTCCAGACAAATATTCGAGTTCGAAATCGTAGAGCAAAAGTTTGAGTCTCAACCTTTTTAGTCGATTATTTTGATTTTTTTTCCATTTATTTCTTTACTAATGACACAAGAGGTTGGTGATCAGTCTGTATGGTTATTTTATGGCCGTATAGCAAATTATGGAATTTCGCACAAGCAAAGGTAATTGCGAGTAACTCTTCGCAACAATTCACTTCAGTATTAGTCATTGTTCGCGACGCAAAAAACACTGGTTTGCCTTCTTGGAGTAATGAACAACCTAAAGCTGACTTTGAAGCGTCACACTGGACTACAATTTTATTATTTGGATCAAACGGTGTCAAGGAATTTAAATTAGATATCTGAAATTTCAAGTTTTCAAAAAGTTGGTCGTGCGCAGGGATCCATAACCAGTCGGTTTTAGCTTTAAGTAGATCATACAAAGAAGACATATTTTCCGACAAATTTGGAAGGAAAGGTCTAAGGTAATTGATTAGACCTAAAATTTGTTGAAGTTCTTTTTTGTTTTGAGGGGGTTCAAGATTTTGAATTGATTTGATGCGTTCTGGGTCTGGTCTAATCCCGTTTTTGTCAATTATCATGCCGAAATATTTCACTTCTTTTACAAAATATTGAACTTTGTTTTTGTTAAATTGTGTGTTGTATTTTCTTGCCCGTTCTAAAACTTTCGAAGTTATTTTATTCAAATCATCTTCAGAATCCCCTGCTAATAAAATGTCATCGACGTATACAAATACACCTTCAATGTCACCGAAGTATTTATGGGTCAGTTTTTGAAAAACTTCTGGCAGGAAAACCAGTCCGAAAGGTGCCCTGAGATACTTTGTAGCACCCGAAGAAAGTGCTAAAGGTGCACAACTCAATAGAAGCCTCATCGAGTTTTATTTGGTGGAAACCATCTTTGAGGTCAAATACGCAAAAAAACGTTTTGTTTTGCAATTTCTCACTTATTTCTTCCAGAGTGGATATCGAGTAGTACTCCCTGAGAATATGTATATTCAACTCAATAGGGTCAATACATATTCTCAAAGACTTGTCTGGCTTTTCAACGATAACAGTATTTCTGACCCATTCACTATTAGGGTTAGACACACGAGCAATAACCCCCGTTTCTTCTAAAGCTACTAAAGTATTCTTCAGCCTCTCTTTTAGTTGATTTGGCACTCTTCGGGGAGGACACCGCCCTACGCACGGCAGACTAAACGTCTTTATTTTGCTTAAAGAAAGTTTCTTTTTGATAATCAGATGAAATGGAATCGACCCTTTTAATTAAATTAATGTCTATGCACGACTTCAGACCGAGAATAGGAGCACAAGTTACGTCATCTGCAACAAGGAACTGTACGTTTCGAGACACATTTTTGTGACTGATGGCGATGTCCGACTTTCCGAGCGGAGAAATTTTGAAACTCCCGAATGCCTCCAGTTTTGGTGGATGGTCAATAAACATTCTTATTTCTTTTGCACATCTTACAACCACAGAATGTGGCAAAATGTTTACTTGAGCCCCAGTGTCCAACTTTAACTTGTACTTGTGAATCACTTGTACTTTCTTTGTTGAGTTCATACGTTTTATGAGCGTTTTGGGCGGTGGGGAATTCAATTTTTTGTAGGAGCACACGTTCGAAAAGTCGTTCGATTTACCACATGCAAATCACTTATTATTGAAGGCAGGACACTTATTTTGTTCATGAACTCGTCCACAACTTGAGCACAGAGATTTTTGGGGTAAGAAATCTTTCTTACCAAATTACTCTTTGTTGACGCTTTTTCGAGACCCATGGCTGTGTGAAATGGCCTCAACGGTTATTTCGGTACTCTCGGCAATTGTTCTTGCGCTTCTTTACGCTAGTTCTTTAGCTTTGCAATATTCCATGAGCTTCTGTAGATGGGAATCTTCCTGCAGTAGCCGTTCCTGAATCGCAACCGAACGGATTCCCAGAACTATTTGAGTTGTCAATAATTTCTCCTCTTGGTCGCCAAGGTCATATGAGCGAGCCAACGACTTTAGATCCGCGAAAAAACTCTCGAACCGTTCACCTTCCCTTTGTTTACGTTTGAAAAACTTGAATAATTCGACGATTTCATTTTTCTTCGGATTCCAGTGAGACTCAAGATCACTCAAAATGCTAGAGACTGTTTCACTATCCTCCGCTCTATCGGTTATCGCGTCGTACACGCGCAAGGCCTCAGGTCCCAACAGATTTTTTACTCTTGCAACTTGTACCCCCCGACTTTTTTTAAGAGTTTCGGTCGCTAATAAATAAATGTCGATCTGTTCGTTGAAAATTCTAAAATTCTCAGTGACATTGCCATCAAAACTGAGCAGGTTCAGGTCGATGAAACTCCATTCTGACGTACTATTATTACTATCGTTATTCGACTGCAATGCGTAAAGTTCGAGCTGCGCCATGTTAAGATGAACGAGACAACGTTGACGAACAAAAACAAATTAATACTTTTTTATTACTTCTAACCGTGTGTTCTATATAAAACAAGTATAATAGATGATTTTGAGGAAAATGGTTGATTTTGCAAAAAATACTCATTTCGAGAAAAATTGATGATTTTATAAAAATAGTCGACGTTGATAAAAATGACTGATATTAAGAATAATAGCTGACTATGGGCGAAATAGCCGGTTTTTAGAAAAATGGCTGATTTTTGCCGGGTGACCGTTTTTTACCAGAAACTGCCGACTTGGTCTGTATTTCACAGGCTTTGCTCTTTAAAAGACCTAATTTTTATGGCTTGATTAATTAAAACAATGGTTCTCAACCTTTTCACTTTTATGTCTCACCTTGTCTGGTGAGGTGATTTCGCCCTACAAATTGATTGGTTTCGGGAAAAGTATATCGAAATTCCGACAATAGAGTCCAGAAAACTGACTTTGACTATAGGTTCACGGTGGAAATGTCTGCAGCCTTCCCAAACCGATAGTCCGATCGGTTTCGGATCGTGGAGGTGATTGGGGGGAGTCACAAAGTAAAGTCTTTGTACTGCAAAAGAAATAGGCTCTCCGTGAGTTTAATCTCACTTGTGATTGGAAATCAAGGAGTAGATATGGGAAAACCCCTCCCTTCATCCCCCATCAACCACCGCGAGCCTTACGACGCGACTCTTCAAAGGAATTTTATCTCTATTAAATCTGATGTATTCCTTTGAGCTGAGTATAAACAGTTTCTTTTCTCGTAGATTCTTGCTACATAGATAGCTAATTGTAATTAAAAAAATGTCCTTGAATGGTAAAATGGGAAAAATGAGAATAACCATGGTATGTTGGGGTGGGGGATTCATCTTGATTAGATTGATCTATGATGAACATAATTAATTTAATTTTCAAATCATTTGATCCCTGATAACTCGCAACCAACCTTTTTTTCCTTAAGGCAATACAACGGTAAAAAGGTAATGAAGCTATTTATTTTTTTTTTCACGCTAAATTCACCTCATCAACATAACAATCAAATAGGCACAAAGTGTACGCAAATTTTCTCCACCCCCCTCCTATGAACTCACACACTTCTCCGTCATCAGTTAAACTTCCTCTTGCAAAAAAAAAAAAAAAAAAAAAAAAAAAAAAAAAAAAAAAAAAAAAAAGAGAACGAAATTTAACTCATTCAATGACAAAAAAGAACGTAGGAGGAAAGACAAGGTAGGCGAACGAAAAATTAAAAAAAGGTAGGGGCCAAGTAATACGCCGAGCGAAAGAAACTGGTCGGCGAGTTTTTGAAAAAGAGTGGTCGGCGTTTAGTTAGCGTCAAGAGATCGAGCCGGGAAGATGCCTAAGCGAGGATCGAATAAAACGACCAAGAAAAAGTCCGGAGGCGGTGGAGGAGCAGCCGGTGGTGCAGGAGGAGGAGGAGGTGTGAAAATGGTTGGATCGAAAATCATTCCAATACAAGTGGAAGAGGATGACGGCGTGGACATCGTTGAAATTGACGACGGAACGTCATCTGAAGTGTCAAACGTGACGTATACTGTTGAACATCCGTCGACACCTTCAATCGGTGAGTTTTTAAGCAGTTCATTAGTCGATAGCGATCATCAAATTGTTTCAAATGTGACGACAACCGGTGTCATTAACGATAGTGTGGGAGCGACAAGCTCGAATATTTTTATCGACAATGAGAGAATGTCGTTGATTAGTCAAAAAACTGTTCCTCAATCTGAACTAACATCTAAAACTACTCATTTATCTGATGATAAAACTCAAAAATCCACGTATGAGTCAAAAACCACGAATTCCAAGACTTCTGAAACTCAAGACACTCATCAAATTCATCAAACGTTGCCTGGTAGTACCAGCCGTTCAGGGAAATCCTGGAAAACGGGCGAAGAGACCCAAGAAACTGGAGAGAAAATCATAAAATCTGACGATCGGTCATCTAGCGATAGCATCTTCAAAAAGTCATCATCACAGACGAGTATGCACTCGAATCAGACAATGACAAGTCAGAAATTCACAACGAAAACTACTTACGACTCTGAAGGGAATGTCGTCGACACGTCGACGGGAAAGCTTCCTGGCGAAACATCGATGTTGTTTTCTGATTTAGGGGATAAACAGAGTCAGTTTAACGCTAAACAAACAAAAACTCAGGATCTATCGGATAGTAAAAACATCCTTAAAACGACTGGCGACAGATTCAGCTCCAGCCTTGATAAATCTGACTCGTTAAGCGAGTCACGCTCGGACAGCAGCACATCAGTCGAAAAGAAGAGCTCTTCATACACCCAGTCGGCCAGTCAAAAAACTATCACGAGATACGTGTACGATTCGAACGGAAAGGTGATTGACACGATCACTGAGACGGTGAACATGCCTGGATTTTCAGCCGACATTCGGGTCACATCTTCAAAGGATGAGCCGCATAGCGTCAAAATGGTGAGCGGCAAAGTCGTTAAAACCACTAATCCTATCGGCGAAGACGTGAGCTCGAGCCTTACTAAAAAAGAATCTTCGTCTCAATTGAGCGAGTCGCGTTCTTCACAGAGCACGACCACGAGACAATCAGTCGCCGATTTTGACAATAAAACCGATTCTAAAGCGTTTTCGAATAATACGTCGGATAGCGTGAAAATGGTAGGCGGTAAAATCGTCAAATCTACAGTAAATCCAATGAGTGAATCCAGGACGAGTTCAAGTCTCGTCAAATCAGATTCATCGTCCTCGTTTAGCGAGTCTCGCGCGGAAAGCTCGGCCGTTATGAGCTCAACGTCTACCAAGTCAGGAAGTCAAAAAACTGTTACGAGGTATGTGTACGACTCAAACGGAAAAGTGATTGATACAATTACAGAGAAGGTCGACGAGCCTGGGGTGACAACTTCATCTCGAATCAACGTCCAAGATTTTGATTCAAAAGTGTCTTCGAAGGGTTTGTCGGATAATGTGAAAATGGTGGGCGGTAAAATAGTTAAATTCACTGAAAAACCGACCAGTGACGACAGGACATTTTCGAGTCTCATCAAAAATGACTCGTCATCCTCTATATCGAGTGAATCGCAGCGAACGTCCATCAGCCAGTCCATGAAATCGTCAATGATGAGCCAGTCAGTAAGTCAAAAAACGGTCACGAGATATGTTTACGATTCAAATGGAAAGGTCATTGACACAGTCACAGAAGTAGTGGACGCGTCTGGGACTCCTTCAACATTTGTCTCCGACACAAGTGGTTCTCAAAAAGACACTAAAATATCATCAACGAAGATTCTACAGGACGATCGATCAGACAACATCAAAATGGTAGCTGGAAAAATCGTTAAATCGGCTGAAAGTCCGAAAAGCGATCCGATCACTAAGCAGAGCACGAATGACAGTCAGTTAAAAGAAACGTCGACGACGATCAGAGCAACCACGAAACACACTCAGGATTCCAATGAGAAAGTTATCGGCACGGTCAATGAATCCGTTCCAGACACAAAAACTCGTTCTTCGGATACGAAGACACAGACCGTGGCGTCCAACATAAAAATGGTGGGAGGAAAAATTATCAAATCTCCAGAGTCTCAAACCCGGAGTACGATGTCGTCCCTAACGAGCAAGTCGATCTCATCATCGCAACGAGCTGTCTCGTCCAAATCCCACACTGTATCGGGTCAGAAAATCATAACGAAACAAATACTCGACTCTCAAGGGAACGTCATTGACACCGTCACTGAAATTATCGACCGCCCCGAGTCGACTTCAAAGGACACAGCCTCCCACGCGTCGGACAACGTGAAAATCATCGCCGGTAAAATAATTCGGACACCCGAGGAACCATTCAGGGGCAGTTCAAAGCCTTCGACTGATACTTTCGACAGTACAGTAATTAGATCTGAAGACCTCGGCTCGACTAAATCAAACGTCACTGAGTCTCGAACGAATGTAATGAAATCATCGTCGCACAAGAGCGTTGCTTCTAGTCAACAACGAACAACTCAGTCGGTGAAAGAGAAAATGACTGTGACTAAATATGTTTATGATTCTAAAGGGAATGTTGTTGATACAATCAAGGAATTTATCGACGTTCCTGAAACTAAAACAGAAAGATCGAGCAAGGATACAAAGTCGATTTCTGACAATTTAATAACTCAAGTCACCAATGGTTTTACTTCGCCTGACTTTAGAACGATTTCCAAGGATACGACAGACGCAGTTGTGACTAAAGGCGTAAAATCAACGCACGACTCAGTGATAACTGCAGAAATGACTCAGTCGTCGGTGCGTATGATCGGAGGAAAAATCATTAAAAGTGAAACGTCACCCCGGGGTCATCCAGAGATCTTACCTAGAGATATCGGCGGCATTGATCAACCGGGATCCTCAGACTTGAGAGCGTCTCCTGAAAAGGAAAGGCCGAGAACGACTCAGGAATTTATTGATTCCGAGAGACGAGTGACTTCACCGGAAACATTTAGTTCGTTTACGAGCGAATTGCGACAGGCTGGAAGTCAACAAGAGTTTTTCGAAAGGAAACTGAGAACGTCGTCGCCTGAAAAACCAAGGAGACCCGGACTTCGCGAGTCTCCCGAACGACGTCTTCGAACTGTGTCTCCTGACAAGGCTCCAACTTCAACTCCATTCAGTTCCGACTTGACCGAATTCGACGAAAACAAAGCATTCAGTCGCTCTTCAAAAACATCGCGCGAGACTCGTGAAACTGTTCAAACGAGTCAAACTTCAAGTTTCACCTCTGGAACAACCGTCACCAGCTCGCATCGCGACTCTACAATTGTCGAAACGCCTCGAACCAGTCGAACTGACGTGACTCACACGTCGTCCTCAACATCATCATCGTCGACGGCTCGCATGGTCGCCGGTAAAATCGTCAAAACTCGTTCGGAGTCACCCCAGAAACGACCCAAACCTGAAGAGCTCAAACCCCAAATCACTTCAGCAACCTCCTCTTCCACTGTCTCCTCAAACAGTCGTGACGAAACGCGTAAAATAACTTCGCAAACCGTACGGTCCTCGGATGTTCGGATTGTTGACGATCGGCGAACGACAACGACGAAAAAGGAGCAATGCATTTGCGAGATATGTACTTGCGGGTGAGTGATTTTTTTTCTTTAATGATACTAATCCCAAATTATCCGCCGACTACACTACTAATTTATCAAACACTCCTATTTTAATTATTTTGTCGTCAAGTCAAGGTTTCTCCAACAAGTTTAAATTTTAAAAACCAGCTTGTTTTTGAAAGCTGATGCACGCAATGTTCACTGAGCCAGCGAATCGCCTTTCAAACGGAAATCGCAAAAATTGTGGGGAGAACTCAAGCTTTTTCGGAAATAAAATCGAGTCCGGAGAAGTGATTATTCAAATACTTAGTACCATTCTGATCGTTGTTAAACGTACACAAAAGTCATTCGTTATACGTTTCCGGTCAACAATGAGGCTCTTCGCTGAATTAACTAGATTTTTTTTTTGTACGTGTCAGCAACTTGTTCAATTGCTTGTGAAGCCGTTGCCCCTCCCCTCCATCACCTACCTCCCCTAGCCCTAATCGTTCTAGCAATTTAAATTACACTCCTGTCAAACCTGACTCGTATAATAAATATAATCTACTGACGCCCTGAACGTGAAAGTTTTATAGCAGTCAAACTCATTTCGAAAATTGGGCAAAAAAATCACTCCTCACGCCTCCAGATTTCTTTTTAAAGCCTATAGCTAGGGAATACGCTTTACGAGCCTCTCTAAGGTTTTATTTCGTATTTTAAAACAAATTCTAATTATGAAAAAATGTAAATGGCCGTTTTAATTCAGATCCACTCAGTCCAGGAATGTTTCTTTTTTTTTTTTTTTACAAACAAGGTCAAAGCCTATTTAGCCAATTTCAAAGCATACGACCCCCCCCCCTCAATCACCCATCCTTTTTTAAACAAGGCCGAAGGATTTTTTTAAAACCAATACTAACCCTTCGTGGAATATTGGACACATCTAGAAGAACTTTCGAGTCTCTTGCGTAAAAACTACATACATATAAGGTGCGCTTGTAATAGCAAACATGCAATACAATTTGCAGAGTTCCCTCCACCACAACCTCCGTACCACTATAAATTCGTCGTTGACAAGAGGCGGAACTAAAAAATTGACGCGTTCTCCTATCTATTCAAGTGATTGTCATTAGTCAATCTGCAGCCCTGCCAATTGAGCTAGTTGACTTTTTTCAAGAAAAAAAATCTTAAAACGTCTTTCTTTGTTTTTTATCAGAAACAGACAAAAATTCTGTCGTTCTAAAAATACTAGTGACTGCATTGAGCTTTTGAGGACAGACAAAAGAAGAGAAAAAATTTCTCGTGTTCTTAACTTTTTATTATTTCTTGGTTTCCCACCCATAATTACTAGTTTAGGAGAGAATTTTATGGATACCAACTTTTCTCGATCAGGAGCCTTATAAAGTGTAGTAGTTGAGAGGTAGTAGACATGCCTATTCGACCGTGAGGGTTTGCATTATTATTAACACTATTCGCACTTTTAAGAAGCCTTAGGTTAATCGAAAAATGAATAGCGAAGGACCAATTTATAATTGTGTTTTTTTTAGAGAATCGTCTATGTATGAAGCACAATGAAAGAGAAAGGATCCTTCAGGGTCCAGAGCGTCCTTCATTTCGAGGATGTTTTCAATTCTACTTCAAAGAAAAACGAGGTTTATTAAATGCCACTTTGCATTTAGCTATTATAAGAAAAACTTCAAGTACTAAAATCTAAGACAAGTTTAGGTCATTTCGCTCGGCTTATAGCGTGATTTAGGAAGGAAATAAAAAAAAGGAGCTCTTCCTTCTTGCACTAAAGCGTAGGTCGACAATGGGTCGAGGCCGACACACGTCAGGTCTGCCTTCGCTCAAGTACCCTTATAAGGAGTTGTCTTGGTACACCCAAGAGATACTTTCTCCTTCAAGCTTTCCAGACTCGTCCTGCCCATATAAATTTGATTTCTTCTTCTCCTCGCCTTATCCGCTCGAGCAAACCATTTCTGCCGAGGCCTTCTTGTTATCTTGTTATGACAAACCGAAAAATTCTCGGAAAAATCAGTTGCTTTGTGATTAACTAGCACGGCCCCTCTCCGGTTGTGCAATTGAAATATTTCTTGGGATTGAACGGATGATCCAACAGGGCTCGAAACAGATTTCCTTAAATAAACATAACAGTATTCCGCGAGGACAAAGCAAATTTTAAGTAGGATGGCCTCAAACCTACGTCCGCTTTTCCGCCTTCTCAATCTCGCCACTCTTCCATCGTGGTTCATTTTAATTGATTTGAATGAATCACAACCCCACCCCCACCCCACCGACATACAATAACACACCTGGGTTCTGTTGGTTCTTACGAAAATGCCCTAACCTGCCCCAGGGATTTTACTCGTGTGACCTTTAAGAAAAGGCACGCTCTTTTGAAATTGTAAAAAAAAATGGATTGCACCGGCCGCGATTTACTACGATTTGAGCCAGCGGGTAAAACAAAGGAAGTTCACCTCAAGGGAGCTTGCGCCATATAAGATGAGAGGAGAGAAAAGGTGTTGAATACCTTAAAAGACAATCAACTCCCAAAAAATATAATATGGAGCTTAATAGGATAATTAAATCTGATAAGAAGATGGCGAGAAAAAGAAATAACTTGAATATCAAGGAACATTTCCACTAATTATGCTTTAAATGAATGAATGGAAGTATTCAACTTTTTTTAAAAAGACTTGTTCGAACGAAAAATAAGAAAACAAGGATCTTCGCCGTAGGTAAACATGGGATATTCGTCATTGATGCGACCCACGCTTTAAACCCTGCAACAAAAACTGGTTTTGTTCTATGACGTCATTCAAAGGAGCAATCTGTCGAAGAACTTTTTACAATTTACACAAAAAAAGTGAGTGTCGGATGAACCCGCAAGGGGCGGGGGGGGGGTCCACCCTCTAATAAGCTTGACAGCGCCTAAAATTGAATTTGAGCAAACCATTTAAGAGCAGGACACGTTATTCTTGGAGGCGACACATTCCCATTCTACGGTTTTCCTCCCACTTATTACGGATGCTGGAGGTCCTGTTCGCTTTGACATCAGTTTTGATCGGGTGTTATCCTTTTCTATCCGTCCGCTCCTAATTAAATCATGGAATAGCAACCCCCCACTACCACCACAACCACTTTGTTACTTCCAAAGATCACTACGAGGGGCCCCCGGCAGGACCTGAGCACAGAACTGAATGGTAACTTGTACGGTTACCAATCCAACAAGATTTACGAGGATAAACAGGGGAATAAGACAAATACATATAATTAACCACGCCGGATCTTACCGCCGGTACTGCTTGGTATATTTGTGCTAAAGTTTTCAAAATTAAATGCACTAAAATCGCGTGTAGGGTTCACTGAAAAATCAATTTCACGGATTTTTGTTTCTGACAAACCGATTTTGCGAAGCCGCTTAATTCAGGGACTTATGAAGTTATGACGTAGATTTTTCGCACTAAAAACCCATTTTCACAGGTTTCTCTCGCAAAAAAATCAATTTTTCTTATACCGCTCTCTACTAAAACCCTTACTTCGCGGATCCCCTCCCCCCACAATCAGGCCCTCTGAAAAATAAATTTATCGTATTTTGCTCAGTGAAAGACCAGTTTCGTGGATTATTGTTGCAAACAAACTAATTTCATGGATTTTTGTTGCTTGGAAACGAATTTTCCATTTTTACTCGCATTTGATCGCAAAACCCCGTAATTTTTTGAGGGGTTTGGCTTGCTCAGACCTCAATTTCGCGGGATTTGCCTCATTGAAATGATCTGTTTCACAGATTTGGCTCACTAAAAAAAATATTCTTTTTCAATTTCTGGCTTTTTAAAAATCCCAATCTCGCAAGCTTTTGCTTTTTTTTTTTTTTTTAAGAAATTCAACTTTGTTGGTGGTGATGATGGGTGCGGGGTGGGGATTGACAGGTCCATCAGTCCCTGTCCCTTTCCTATAATACCAAGAGCTGGCTACGCGCTTGTTGCGAGGCCTGTAACTTGGCACTTTACAGGCCTGTGTGAGTTCCTACAACGATTACCCTCTCCCTTGTCTCGAAGGTGGAAGGTGGAGGGTTTGAGATGCTAAATTACCGCAGTTTACCTTCTCAGCGGGCCAAAATTTAAAGTTTAACTCCAAAAGTATCACCATTGGGGAAAAAATTTGTCAGTTTTTGGACGGAATATCCGGAATAGAAGACTACAAAAGACAGTTTTCCATCAGATTTAGTTTTTGACGGATAGTGACCGTTTCTGTACCAATTCAGTTTCTGGTGATCTTAAATTGACGATTTCAAGCTCCGGAAATGAATTAACTGAAGCTGAATTATGCGCGTTACTGGACCAAAATGTCAGATTCCGGGCCAAAGACAAGTTGGATAGCATCCTACTGTCTTTGATCCTGTACTATACTCTCTTAGGTTGTTTTTACTTCTATACTGTTACCAACTTTTCCAGTATTTTTGTGTTTCTTCAATCACACGTGATTAAAACATTGTTTAACCCCACATCCCAACATGAAAATAGCAAATTTTTCAACAGAAACGCTCAACTAACTGCAATTTCAACTGTACCGGCCAATTCGACAGTTGAAACGTTCAGTTCGAGTTGTCTGGAGGTGTCAAATGAGTTTCAAAAACTTACTGTTCATGTCCAAAAAGTGATTTTCCAGCAGTTCAATAACTGGGAATTGGGCCTTTGGTACAGGACGTATACCCTATACAAATTCTCATTTTCCATCTTTACTCTTTACCAAACAAACTGGCAATTCATATAGAAAAACGGTCAATTCAGCTTCAAACTATTGGAGATATGAGCCCAGAAACTGACTAATAGGTTAAATACGGGACATCGAACTTGGCTAACGACTCATGAAAATTCGGAAATCGTCGGGGTTTCCGTCATGAATTTGTAGCGAAACGTCTGTTTATGGAACAAAATTTCAAAATTCTAGGTTTTTGGGAGGCAAAATGTCCAGTTTGAAGGGACGATTGACGATTTCCGAGTCTACATATAGTTACGAGGGTCGTCAGTCAATTTCGGAGGGCCGGATCGTGTCCGGCATATTCAGCCGAACTGTCAGTTTGTGGACTCGAAACTCATTGGTTTGGGGGAACATTGACCGTTTCCTGCATTGATAGTCAGTTTTTCGGGGCCGTCGGATCCAAGGAACAGTAATTCAGTTAATGCGGTACAGGCTGTATACGTCCAAAAACCTAACAATACGGCCTGAAATTGCCAAGTTTACCTTAATAACTGACAATCCAATAAAAAATTGTCAAATATAGCTTCAAACTATGAAGTATTGAACCCTGAAACTGACTATTCGGATGATTTTCGGACTCCTCTACCTTTGAAACGACACATATGGTCCCGGAGCTTGACTGACGACGTGAAGATCCTCGAACGCGCGGCTTGGAATTCGCCAATCTTTTTTGATGGAGGGCTGGATATCCCCCCACCACCAACGAAAACCTCGAAATTATGCTCCAAACTGAAACCACACGGAACCGGTCATTTTTCCCATTTAATGTGACAAATTCATCCCGGACGCTGATTGTTCAAGCGCAAAGCAAGGATTTATCCGAACAGGTTAAGAATTAGAACCCGGTAAAGTTTCAGAGTGAGCGTAGCTCAATTTCAGTTTGTTAGCAAAAAAACTGGTAATTTTGGAGCGACCATTGAGTTAGTAAAATGTTAAATCAGCACCTGGGATCGCTTTACAACGGTTGAACTGGGTTTTTTATATTTCAAGGGTAACCTTAGCACCCGTGGACACAAAGCCGGGAATTTTAACTGGCAACTATAGCGATTCAGCTTTCAGCCCTTCAAACTGGCTATTTGAATATGAAACTGTGGTCATTTTGCCCCAAAAAACCTTAAAATGTTGCTCCTGGATAGATTTACCGCTTGTATACTAGAGAACCGTTACTACCAGGTGAACCCACACTGACCACCATATTGTGGGGTAGATTAACTTAGTCGCTCGTTTACATGTAACTTTGTAGTAACCCAGCTGACTCGTCTAATAGAATTCAGTTGGGGTATAAATAGGCCCCGTCCACAAGTGGATATTTTTGTCTCGCTTCAAAAGTCTCGTGGGCTTCTCCATAGTATTTCCACCTCCATCCACCCCACCCACGCACAAAGTCTTCAGTTTATCTACCCCAAAATGAAGGATGCGTTCACTCGGTTCCAGTGGCGTGCCCATGGGGAGGGTTTTGAGGGTCAGAACCCCTCCCACAGTACTTCAGGCCAGCATAGCTAAGAAATAAAATAAATAAATAAGATAAACTGAATAAGTAAAAAAGTAAAAGAACGAAAACAAGCAAACAAAAGAAACAACAAAAACCTGATTTGTATGACCCTAAAAGTTCGTTATTTAGCAATTTAGCCCCACTAAGTAAGACTCCACGGCACCAATGGTACTTATACCACTGTCCAGGCATGGATTAAGGATTTGTTCAAGAGAGAGGGGCTTGAGAAATTCTACTAAAGATGACTTGACAGCCATTCGATGCTTGAAAATAGCTAAATTAGCTGTTCCCATCATAAAGAATCCTTGACTGACTATACTCGCGCTCCAAAATGGCAAAACTGACTATTTGTGCCATAACAATGGCCAAACTGACTTCACGCGCCCTGAATATGGCTAAACCAACGATTCGTGCGGCCCTGAAGATGCCTGAAAGATCATGATTCCCTCCATGAAAATGGCTAAATCAGCCATTCGCGTGCTAAAAATAACAAACTGACAATTCGCGCCTTGGCTTGACGGACTATTTGAGCCCTAAGAACGGTTAAACTGACTATGCGCGCCCAAGAAAAGCCTCAAAAGATGATGCCTGTCCTGTGAATAGTAACATCGACCATTCGCGCACCAAGAATGGCTAAACTGCCCATTCGCACCTTAAAACTGGCAAAACTGACGAATTCCACCTTGAAAGAAGCCAAACTGATTATTTTTGCGCTAAAAATAACTAAACTAGTGATTCCCGCTCTAAAAATGTCCAAGCTGACTTTAAAGAGTCCTAAAAATAGATCAACTGTCAATCTGTGCACTGAAAATGCCTGAACATGCTCCATTCCTGGCAATGGAATTCCTCCAATTCCTGCTCCAGAAATGGCAAAATCGACCACCCGCTCGCCAAAATTGGCCAAACTGAAGGTTCTCGCGCCATGACTTGACGTACTAATCACACTATATAAATGGCAAAACTGTCTCTATGTGTAGACCATAAACTTTATTTTTGAACCATACAGCCATGGTGTTTTTTATAGAATGCATTTCGGGCCCATTCCCGGTGCCCCTCATGAGCATTACCGCTTCACCTCTAAGGCCAAACACCAGGGCCAGGCAGGGGTGTTTGGCCTTAGAGGTGAAGCGGTAATGCTGATGAGGGGCACCGGGAATGGGCCCGAAATGCATTCTATAAAAAACACCATGGCTGTATGGTTCAAAAATAAAGTTTATGGTCTACAAGTCGAAGCAACAGCCAAGGAAAGGATTTTGAACAAATTCCGATATTTTGTCTCTATGTGCCCTAAAAATGGCCAAACTGGGCATTTAAACCACAAAATCGACAACACTGATTCGTTGTGCCCTAAAAAAAACCGAACTGACAATATGCGCTTTCCCTAACCGGCTATTCACGCCTTAAAATTGACAAAAATGACTTCATGTGTGGCCTATTCATAAATAGTAGTGGCCTGAACAGATTATTCCTGTCCTGAGAATGGCAAAAAACGACCATTCGCGCGTCAAAAATAGTCAAACTGAGCCTTCACGCCTTGAAAATGTCATAGGCTGATCCAGAATTTGCTCAAGGGAGGGGCTTGGGAAATTGTGTGCTTCGCTCGAATTACTAAAAATGGCTTGACAGTAATTCACTACCTAAAAACTGCTAAACTGACTATAATCGGGCCCCAAAATGGCAAAACTGGCGATTTCAATAGACATTTAAAATGACTATTTGCGCCCTAAAAATTGGCATTTATCACTCTATAACATAGCCAGAATGAATTCACGCGCCCTAAAAATAGCCAAACTGGAGATTCCCTCTCTAAAATGGCCAAAATGACTCTAGGCGGCCTGGAAATGCCTTAACAGATTATTCCCGTCCTGAAAGCTGCAAAATCGACCAGTCGCGCGCCAAAAATGCCCTAACTGACCATTATCACCTAGGTTTGACGTCCTATTCGCGCCCTATAAATGTCAAAACTCATGACTGTGCGCCCTAAAATTGGCCAAACTGGCTATCCAAGCCATCAAATCGGCAAAACTGACTACTCGCCCTAAAAACAGCTCAACTGATGATTCGCGCCTTGAAAATGCCTAAATGGACGATTCCTGTCCTTAAATTGGCCAAACTGACTATTAGCGCTTAGAAAACTGGAAATTTCTCGGTTCTCGCTCCAAAAGCAGCAAAACTGACAATTTTACACTGACTATATTCGTGCTTTAGAAATGACCATACTGACAGTTTGCGCCGTAAAAATGGATCAACTGGCTATTCACGCTCTAAAATTAGTAAAACCAACTCTATAGCGGCCTATTAATGGTTGAACTGACGATTCGCGCTTTGAAAGGCCTTGAACGGATGATTCTTGACCTGAAAATGGCAAAATCTACCATTATCGCCGCTCAAAAATGGCCTAACTGACCTTCGAACCCTGAAAATGTCCAAACTGACGATGCGTTCCCTAAAAATAGCAAAACTGGCTATTTAAGCTCTAAAAATGGCATACTCTTACCAGAAATTCACGGTCCAAAAGTTAGCCGAGCTGATCATTTGCGCCCTACAGAGGCTACAGACGATTCGCGTCCAGTGGCTATCGGCATCCAAAAAAAACCGATCCTCCGCGCCTTGAAAACGACGAAACTGCGGAAAATTTGTGCCTTAAAAATTCCCGAACTGACCATTTGCGTCTTGTATAGATGGCTTAAATGACGATTCGTGCCATGCTGCGCCGACAAAATGGCCATACTGACTATTCTCTCCCTTAAAAGATGAATTGACTGTTACCGCCCTAAAATCGATGAACTCGCAAGGGACAAATTTCATTATTTTCTGAGCAAGATCAAAAGTCTCTACACGGTCTTGGGTTAAAACGCTATTTTCTCAGTTGATCAGTGCAGCTTCTATGACAAAACTTCCAGCTTCGCTGATTAAAATTCAGAGGCGTGGACAACTGACTTCAGTCTCAAATGATAAAATATAAATATTCGGCTTTCAGAGCTAACATTCAAGTTATTTTCGTAGAGGCGTATTGCACTGAATTGTAGTTATTCAGCCGAATATTCGGTTTCTGAGGCTCATCAGTAAGGCGTAAATCACCAACCGCTGCTACACAGCTAAGCGAACTAGTCGTTCCCTCCTCTACGAGTGAACAGAAATATAAATCCGGTGAGGGGGAGGGGGGAGTTAGACTCTTCGTTTTTGAAATGCTACATTGACGAGTGGTAAGGGAGTATTATTGCCTGGAAACGATTCATGTACCATATCTCCAACAAAAATAAAAACACAAAAATTCCTTCCATCATCAACGCCGCCCCTTCTTGAAAAAAAAAAATGATGGGACGTCTCAGGGTCACGGCCATCCTCGACTTGCGAAATTTATTTTTACTTCCTGGACTTTTTTTCTCCGAAACTAATGGTTTTTTGTTTTGTTTTTTTTCATAAAGCTCCCAAGACTACAAACTACGAAATACCCCGTAATTAGGACGTTGTGGTGCTCATTACGCTCTCGCAGATTCCTCGTCTTAACTCTTTTTATGCAGTCACAAACAATAGTAGTCCCAAAAATGGACCCTTCTCCAATCCCATCAACTGTAGAACAAGGAAATACCCTCCCAACTGTTTTAATGAACAGAACTTTCAAACACAAAACTGGAAATCAAGCCCCCGGAGGCCGCTCATTTCGCGAAAAAAAGAAAGCAAATCATTCAAAAGCCGAGCCTTGAAGGCACGAAATAAAATTAGCACTTTGGCTCTAAATCGTTACGCTTATAGCAGAGTAATGGACGATGTGAAAGTAAGATTTCATAAGATAAACTAAACAAGGTGTTCCGTTTTGGAATACGGTATATTTTTTGAGCGAGAGAAAAATCTTTCTTTTCCGTCTCGTCCGCGTGGGCATCCTGGCTGTTTTTGTGACTCACTCTGCGATTCAGTATAAAAGCCCTTAAAAGGAACTGTTTGACTAATGAGTTCTTTAGCCTGAATCGGTAATATTTTCATTAAACGCGTGCATCATTGTTTCTTTAGAAAGACAGAAGCATGAAAGAATGGTCGTTCAAAGGTAACAACCTACAATCAAGCTGGAGTCTTGTAAACAGAGCCTTAAGACAATGCGATTTCAGCTTTATTATTGCTTGAGTGCTTGAATGAAGTAATTTTCTCCTTTCCGAACATAAACGACCATTCAACGAAATGAAAGGTTAGGTATTTATGTTTAATGTATTAAAAGCTTTTGAAGTGGCCCATAGTGGTGTTTATTGAAAAATGATTTTTCATAGTCCAAATAAATAGTGATTCGTCATCAATAACTCTGAGGCTAAAATGAACGCGATATTTTATATTTACAGTTTACAGCCTTGAAAAGTGGGACAGACGCCTTTATTATGCATAAATGTATAAATAAAAAATTCTCTAAACCGACAATAAGCGATTGAATTTCACGTTACAACGTTACTCATAGGGGGGGGGGAGAAAGAGAGAGAAAGAGAAACTATATCTTCGAATCGCAGATAAATCAGAAAAGGCTCACGAATCTCCCTCCACTCCACCACGATGGTGCTCCAGGCAACTTTTTCTCCGGTGTTTTGCAAGCTGTATGAACAAGATTTAGGACGTAACATGTTCCCATTGTAAAAATAAGATTCGTCTTGAAAGTAAATCATACAATAATCAGCGTTTCAGAGTGAAAAGGAAGAGAAAAATGCAAGAGAATTTTAAGGCTCTATTTTTCTTCAGTAGGCTCTACGTCATTAATCATTCACGGCGAATAATGCAAGGGTTCGTGAGACACTCATCTCCTAGGCGATGCTTCTCCCCCCCCCCCAAACACTGCTTGATTAATGTATGAGACTTTTCTTCTGAGAATAAAATAGAAACCAAGTGAACTAGCCTGGCTTAGGTTTGAAAAAAAAATAATACAAGACGATGGAATTCTTCCAGGAGGCACACGTGCCGCCACACGGCCCCTCAAGAGTTTCGGCTGCCTCTGGAACCTGCACCGTCACCCGCCGCCTCGCAAACGCACGATACATTCCGCCCAGTGAAACCAAGTGAAGTTGAGCGTCCTAAAGGGTATAACCTCGAAGTCAACATTTTCTTCGTTTATTACATGATTAATGATGACTTACATTTGTTTTCAGCCACAGGACTGAGGATAATCTTCACCTTGAAGGAGACTACAAGCCTGTCAGGAGGAACGAATACAACGCCACTCGAGGAGAACGAGAGCCTATTCGTAAACCGAAAGACAATTTAGCTCCAGAAGGGGATTTTGAGAGGCCCCAACCCGATGGCTACAAGCCAGGCGAACGAGCGCCCATCGTCAAACATCCGGACAATCTCAAACCCGAGGGCGACTTCGAGAGGCCCTCTCCGCAGGGTTATCGCCCTGGAGAGAGAGCTCCAATTGTCAAACATCCGGACAATTTGAAACCCGAGGGTGAATTTGATAGACCCAAACCAGAGGGCTACAGACCAGGAGACCGAGCTCCTATTGTAAGACATCCGGATAACATCAAACTAGAGGGCGATTTTGTAACGCCAGAAAAACAACCATTCGTGCCGGCTGAAAGACCGAGGCCTACAAAACCTTCGGACAACCTTAAACCTGAAGGAGACTTCGACAGACCCAAACCTGAAGGCTACAGACCAGGCGATCGAGCTCCCATCGTCAAACACCCAGACAATATCAAATTAGAAGGGGATTTCGTGACGCCTGATAAGAAACCTTTTGTGCCGGCCGAGAGACCAAAACAGACGAAACCGTCGGATAACCTCAAACCTGAGGGTGACTTCGATCGCCCCACTCCATCTCCTTACCGTCCAGCCGAAAGACCGAAACCCACAAAACCCTCTGATAACTTGAAACCCGAAGGTGATTTTGACAGACCTAAACCAGAAGGTTATAGGCCGGGTGATCGAGCTCCTATTGTCAAACACCCGGACAACATCAAATTAGAAGGTGATTTTGTAACGCCTGAGAAGACACCTTTTGTACCGGCCGAGAGACCGAAACAGACGAAGCCGTCGGATAACCTCAAACCTGAGGGTGACTTTGATCGCCCCACTCCATCTCCTTACCGTCCAGCCGAAAGACCGAAACCCACCAAACCTTCAGATAACTTGAAGCCCGAAGGTGATTTTGACAGACCTAAACCAGAAGGTTATAGGCCGGGTGATCGAGCTCCTATTGTCAAACATCCAGACAATATCAAATTAGAGGGTGATTTTACAACACCGGAGAAACGTCCCTTCGTCCCAGCTGAACGACCCAAACCTACCAAACCATCGGATAACCTCAAACCTGAGGGTGACTTCGATCGCCCTACACCATCTCCATACCGTCCAGCAGAAAGACCCAAACAAGTTCGACCTGAAGACAACTTGAAACCTGAAGGGGAATTTGAAAGGCCCACTCCGACCCAAGTTCAAAAAGCTGATCGCCCTAAACCGATCAAACCAACAGATAATTTGAAACCGGAGGGCGATTTTGAGCGTCCTGAAAAGCCCGAGGCACCCCGCAAGGGCGAACGAGCTCCTACAAAGAAACCAGAAGATAATCTGGCGCCGAATGGTGAATTTACAGGTAAGTTTTTTAAAACCTTGAGCGTGCTCGACATTATAATAAACTTGAACATTTTGAATAGGTATCACCACAAGCCAACTGGAATTCACAGGAGAGCAAGTAGAGCGTCCACGGTTAATCAGACGTAACACATGGACCAAAATTGAAGGAGACATGACCGTAGAAACCACTTCCCGCTCCGAGTTTAAAAAGATTGTAACTGATCGCACACAAATTATCCAAAAACCAACGGATAATCTCACTATTGGGAATGGAACAATTGACGTAAGTTCCCATTTTTTATACGACCCATTTTCAAACGATTTTAATAACTGAAATAATGAATCGATTATTTACAGGACACAACAATCAACAGAGTCGCCTATCCCAAGCACGGTCCCACCACTCGAGAGAAGCCTCGAAAACTACGCGACAATCTCACCATCTCAGAAACAACTCATTTTGAAAGCGACACGGTCTCACGATCCGCTTTCATAGATCACAACACGTTCTCAAAGGTAGAAGTCACAAAACACAAAGACAATCTCACAACTGACGGACTCATGACATTTGAGACCTCTTCCAAAACTGCTTACCCGAGTAAAACAGTCCCTCGAGAGAAACCGACTCGTCGACGAACTTGGACGAAACAGGATGGGGAAATATATTTTGAGACAACTAACAAAGAGACATTCACGGACGTGTCTTCTCTGAATGTTATTCAACAGCAAACTCGAAGAACGGACAATTTAAAAATGGAGGGAACCTTTGATGATACAAGAACATCTCTTGAGGACTACCGGTACGTAACTACAGAAAGACCAACGCCTAAAAAACCGAAAGACAATCTGAAGCCTGAAGGTGAATTCGTCAAACGACCACAAAGTGAGTCGCCCAAAATGGGCGAGAGGGCACCAATCGTTAAACCGAAAGATAACCTCAAACCTGAAGGTGAATTCGAGAGAAGACCACGAGAGAAATCGCCAGTCAAAGGAGAAAGGGCTCCCATTGTCAAACACAGAGACAATCTCAAACCTGAGGGTGACTTTGAAAAGAGAACACCGACCAAGTACGAGCCGGCCGAGAGGCCCAAACAAATTCGTCCTGAAGACAATTTGAAACCCGAAGGAACCTTCGAACGGCCCAAACTAGAGCAGTACCGACCGGGTGAGCGAGCACCTGTGGTGAAACACCCGGACAACCTGAAGCCTGAGGGAGACTTCGAAAAGCGAGTTCCTCAAGAGTTCAGTCCAGCTGAGCGACCACAGCAAGTCAAACCGAGGGACAATTTGAGGCCTGAAGGGGAGTTCGAAAGACCTAAACCTGACAAATACCGCCCAGGAGAGAGAGCACCTGTCGTCAAACATGAAGACAATCTGAAACCGGAAGGTGACTTCGAAAAACGAACACCAGAGAAATTTAGACCAGCGGAGAGGCCCAAACAGGTGCGACCCACTGATAATCTGAAGCCAGAAGGTGATTTTGAGAGGCCTACACCAAAAGAATTTCGGCCAGGAGAAAGGGCGCCTATTATCAAACACAGGGATAACCTTAAACCAGAAGGTGAGTTTGAAAAGAGAACACCACAGAAATATCAGTCGGCGGAGAGACCGAAGCAAGTTCGACCTGAAGACAACCTGCGGCCAGAAGGTGACTTCGAGAGGCCTCACCTAGAGAAATACTCACCCGGAGAGAGAGCTCCCATCGTCAAACATCCCGATAACCTGCGACCCGAAGGTGACTTTGCCAAACGTCAACCTGAAGAATTCAAACCAGCCGTCCGACCCAAGCCAGTCAGACCAGAAGACAACCTTCATCCCGAGGGTGACTTCGAGCGACCACAACGAGAACCGTACCGCCCAGGCGAGCGCGCCCCAGTTGTTAAGCATCGCGACAATCTGCAACCCGAAGGTGAGTTCACCAAGCGCCAACCCGAAGAATTTAAACCCGCTGAAAGGCCCAAGAAAGTCAAACCTGAGGATAACCTAAGACCTGAAGGAGACTTTGAACGCCCCGAACCAGAAAAATACCGACCCGGCGACAGAGCGCCAATCGTCAAACACCCGGACAATCTGAAACCCGAGGGTGACTTCGAAAAACGACGACCCCAAGAGTTCAGTCCGGCTGACCGCCCCAAACAAGTGCGTCCTCAGGATAACCTGAAACCCGAAGGTGATTTTGAAAGACGGAAACCCGAGGAGTACAGGCCCGGCGAGCGAGCTCCAATTGTCAAACACGAAGACAACCTTCGCCCGGAGGGAGACTTTGAAAAACGCACAGTTCAGGAATTCATTCGAGCAGAGCGACCTCGCCAAGTCCGCCCAGAAGACAATCTCAAACCCGAAGGCGATTTCGAAAGGCCACGTCCCGAACAGTACCGCCCAGGAGAGCGAGCGCCTGTCGTGAAACATCCGGACAATCTTAAACCAGAAGGTGATTTCGAAAAACGACACCCTCAGGAGTACACCCCTGCAGAGCGGCCTACTCAGGTCAAACCAAAAGACAATCTTCGCCCGGAGGGTGAATTCGAAAGGCCCACTCCCGAGGAGTTCCGCCCAGGTGACAGAGCTCCTGTTAAAAAGCCTAAGGACAATCTGCACCCTGAGGGTGACTTCGAAAAACGAACACCCCAGAAATATCAACCTGCTGAGAGGCCCAAGCAAATTCGTCCAGAGGACAATCTCCGCCCGGAGGGTGAATTCGAAAGGCCCACTCCCGAGGAGTTCCGACCAGGTGACAGGGCTCCTGTTAAAAAGCCGAAGGACAATCTGCGCCCCGAAGGTGACTTCGAAAAACGAACACCTCAGAAGTATCAACCTGCTGAAAGGCCCAAGCAAGTTCGCCCAGAGGATAATCTCCGTCCGGAGGGTGAATTCGAAAGGCCCACTCCCGAGGAGTTCCGACCAGGTGACAGGGCTCCTGTTAAAAAGCCTAAGGACAATCTCCACCCCGAGGGTGACTTCGAAAAACGAACCCCCCAGAAGTATCAACCTGCTGAGAGGCCCAAGCAAGTTCGCCCAGAGGATAATCTCCGCCCGGAGGGAGAATTTGAAAGGCCCACTCCCGAGGAGTTCCGCCCAGGTGACAGAGCTCCTGTTAAAAAGCCGAAGGACAATCTGCGCCCCGAAGGTGACTTCGAAAAACGAACACCTCAGAAGTATCAACCTGCCGAGAGGCCCAAGCAAGTTCGCCCAGAGGATAATCTCCGTCCAGAAGGAGAATTCGAAAGACCTGTACCCGAAGACTACAGGCCTGGTGAAAGAGCCCCAGTGGTTAAACACCCAGACAACCTCAAACCAGAGGGCGACTTCGAAAAACGTCCCAAACAACCTTTTACTCCAGCGGAGCGTCGAGAGCAAGTAAAGCCTGAAGATAATCTAAAGCCAGAGGGAGACTTTGATAGGCCGACACCTTCGGAGTTCAAACCTGGAGAGAGGGCACCGATCGTCAAACACCCGGACAACTTGAAACCCGAGGGAGAATTTGTGAAAAGAAAGCCTCAAGAGTTCAAGCCAGCGGATCGACCAAAGCAGATTAAACCCGAGGACAATCTCAAACCAGAAGGGGACTTCGAAAAGCGCCAGCCGGAAGAGTACCGACCAGGCGAACGGGCACCCATCGTCAAGCATAGGGACAACCTCCGGCCGGAGGGTGACTTCGAAAAGCGACGCCCTCAAGACTACGTTCCAGCTGAGCGTCCAAAACAAGTTCGCCCAGAGGATAACCTTAAGCCTGAAGGTGATTTCGAAAGACCACAACCTGAGCGATACAGGCCCGGAGAAAGAGCCCCGACTGTCAAGCATGAGGACAACCTTCGCCCTGAGGGTGACTTTGAAAAACGAACGACGCAGGAATTTATTCGGGCTGAGCGGCCCAAACAAGTTAAACCGAGGGATAACCTTAAACCCGAAGGAGACTTCGAAAGACCACATCCCACGGAGTACAGGCCTGGTGAGCGAGCACCAGTTATCAAACACGAGGACAATCTCCGCCCTGAAGGTGAATTCACGAAGCGCACACCGCAAGAATACCATCCAGCTGAGAGACCTCGCCAGGTCAGGCCCGAGGATAATCTCAAACCGGAGGGTGAATTCGAGAAAAGGACTGTTGATAAATTCCGCCCGGGCGAGAGAGCTCCAATCGTTAAACATCCGGACAATCTTCGTCCGGAGGGTGACTTCGAGAAGCGACGTCCTCAAGACTACGTTCCGGCTGAGCGTCCAAAACAAGTTCGCCCAGAGGATAACCTTAAACCAGAAGGTGACTTCGAAAGACCACAACCGGAGCACTATAGTCCTGGAGAAAGAGTCACGATTGTCAAGCACGAAGACAATCTCCGCCTTGAAGGTGACTTTGTTAAACGAACCACCCAGGAGTTTATTAGAGTTGAGAGGCCGAAACAAGTTAAACCTCAGGACAATCTCAAACCTGAGGGCGACTTCTTGAGGCCCACGCCCGAAGAATTTAAACCTGGCGAAAGAGCGCCAGTCGTTAAGCACGAAGACAATCTCCGCCCCGAGGGAGAATTTACCAAACGTGTACCACAAGAATTTCGCCCGGCAGAAAGACCCAAGCAGGTCAGACCAGAGGACAACCTGAAACCCGAAGGTGAATTCGAAAAGAGGCGCCCACAGGAATTCAGTCCGGCTGAAAGGCCCAAGCAAGTCCGACCAATAGACAACCTTAAACCTGAAGGTGACTTTGAGAAACGTAAACCGCAAGAATTTAGTCCAGCCGAAAGACCGAAACAGGTCAAACCTCAAGATAACCTTAAACCCGAGGGTGACTTCGAGAAACGCACACCCGAAAAGTATCGCCCTGGTCAACGAGCTCCAATAGTTAAGCACGAGGATAACCTTCGCCCTGAAGGTGACTTCGAAAAGCGTACAGTCCAAGAGTTTATTCGCGCCGAGCGACCCAAACAAGTTAAACCCGAGGATAACCTGAAACCTGAAGGGGAATTCGAAAGACCGCGGCCTGAAGAGTACCGGCCCGGAGAGCGCGCTCCAGTTGTCAAACACCCCGACAACCTTAAACCGGAGGGTGACTTCGAACAAAGGAAACCTCAGGAGTACCGCCCAGCTGAACGGCCAAAACCAATTCGCCCTGACGACAATCTCAAACCCGAGGGGGAGTTCGAAAAAAGACCTGTCGAAAAGTACCATCCAGGCGAAAGGGCCCCCGTTATCAAGCATCCGGACAATCTAAAACCGGAGGGTGACTTCGAAAAACGAACACACGAAGCGTTCCGTCCGGCTGAGCGTCCCAAACAAGTTCGTCCCGAGGACAACCTGCGCCCAGAGGGCGATTTCGAAAGACGTAAACCAGAGGAATACAGACCGGGAGAAAGGGCTCCAATCGTACGACACGAGGACAACTTGAAACCTGAAGGCGAGTTTGAGAAACGAACACCCGTCAAATTCCAACCAGCCGAGAAACCGAAACAAGTGCGACCGCAGGACAATTTGAGGCCGGAAGGAGAGTTTGAGCGACCGAAACCTCAGCAGTACGCTCCTGGTGAGCGTGCTCCAGTCGTCAAGCGGCCGGACAACTTGAAACCTGAAGGGACATTCGAAAGACCTGAGAAGGCAACGGCTCCAGTCAATGGCGAAAGGGCGCCTATAGTTAGACACGAGGACAATCTTAAGCCGGAAGGGGAGTTTGAGAAGCGAATTATCGAAGAGTTCCAAATGACTGAGAGAGCTGAAATCATCAAACGAACGGATAACCTAAGACAAGAGGGTGAAATGGAAATGTACAGGAAAGACGAGTATAACACTACAAAAGGAGAGAGGGCACCCATCAAGAAGCCGAAGGACAACTTACAACCTGAAGGGGACTTTGTTCAAAAGGAAATAGTTATCGCTCCTAAGAAGGGCGACCGTGCGGAAATTGTCAAGCCCAAAGACAACCTGAAACCGGAGGGTGAGTTCACGAAGAGGACAAGAACGGAAGTGGTCACGGGGGAAAGAGCAGAAATCATCGTTCATGAAGATAACCTAACACTGACCGGAGAACATATTATGGAAAGACGAGACGATTATCAGCGTCATACCAGGGGAGAACGGTCCGAAATCGTTAAACATGAAAATAATCTAAAAATGGAAGGCGATTTTGAGACGGTTCGATCACGTGATGAATACACTCATAAAAAAGCAGAAAGAGTCACTGTGACGAAACACGAAGATAACCTGCGCATGGAGGGTGAGTTTGTTGACATGAGGAGCAAAGAAGAGTACACGTGCAAGCGAGGCGAGCGAGCCGAAGTCACAATACAAAGAGATAATCTAAGGACCGAAGGACACTTCGAGGCGACTAGAACTAGCGATGACTTCAAATATAAAACAACAGAACGGCCGAAGCAGATTAAACCCGCGGACAATCTTCGACCTGAAGGAGAATTCGAGAGGCCGAAGCCTGAGCAATACCGACCGGGCGATCGAGCTCCCGTTGTTAAGCACCCCGATAATCTCCGACCTGAAGGTGATTTTGAGAAACGTCCACAGCACCAATTTAGCCCAGCCGAGCGTCCTAAACAAGTCAGACCTCAGGATAACCTTCGGCCGGAAGGCGATTTCGAGCGTCCGATACCAGACCAGTACCGACCAGGCGAGAGAGCTCCTGTAGTCAAACACCCTGACAACCTACGGCCAGAAGGTGATTTCGAGAAACGCCCACAGCAGCAGTACAGCCCGGGCGAGCGCCCTAAACAAGTCAGGCCCCAGGACAACTTGCGACCAGAGGGTGACTTTGAGCGTCCTTCGCCCGATGAATATCGTCCAGGTGAAAGAGCTCCTGTAGTCAAACACCCTGACAACCTTCGGCCAGAAGGTGATTTCGAGAAACGCCCGCAACCGCAGTACAGCCCAGGGGAGCGCCCAAAACAGTTTATACCTCAGGATAACCTGCGACCGGAAGGCGATTTTGAGCGTCCGACACCAGACCAGTACCGACCAGGCGAGAGAGCTCCTGTAGTTAAACACCCTGACAACCTACGGCCCGAAGGTGATTTCGAGAAGCGCCCACAACAGCAGTACAGCCCGGGCGAGCGCCCTAAACAAGTTAAGCCCCAGGACAACTTGCGGCCAGAGGGTGACTTTGAGCGTCCTTCACCGGATCAATATCGTCCGGGTGAGAGAGCCCCTGTTGTGAAACATCCGGATAACCTGAGGCCTGAAGGAGATTTTGAAAGACGCCCACAAGCACAGTATAGCCCAGGCGAGCGCCCTAAACAAGTCAGGCCCCAGGACAACTTGCGGCCAGAGGGTGACTTTGAGCGTCCTTCGCCCGACCAGTACCGCCCAGGCGATAGAGCTCCCGTAGTGAAACACCCGGACAACCTTCGGCCCGAAGGTGATTTCGAGAAACGCCCGCAACAGCAGTACAGTCCGGGCGAGCGGCCAAAGGCTGTCAAGCCTGAGGATAATTTGAGGCCAGAGGGAGGATTTGAAAGACCCGAACAGCCCAAATACAGACCGGGTGAGAGAGCACCCGTGGTGAAACATCCTGATAACCTTAAACCGGAGGGTGAATTTGAAACTCGCCCAAAGTCGGCAACTCCAACACAAGGAGAACGGGCTCCAATAAGAAAACCAAAAGACAATCTAACCGTTGGCGAAGGGGAGTTTGAAAAGACAACTACACAGCAAACGCAGTTTACTCCCGTTAGAGGAGAGAGGGCTCCCGTGAAAAAGTACGAGAGCACGCTAACCATAGGTGAGGGAAAAATGGACCTGACCACAACAAACAAAAATACTTTCACGCGACAGACAACAGATGACAAAACAATGGCGATCAATAAAAGACGCCACGTCGAATCGAAGATCGTTCTTGGTGACGACACGACGGAAATTACGACGACTCAAAGGACTCGGAATGCTCAGAGAGTTGATCACAAGAGAGGAATGGAATCAACGACGGACGTTCAAACTGCCAAGGACACCAGGACTCTGGACGACGGTACGGTGGTTCAAACGACTAAGACAACAACCACGGTCACTGGGCAGATGAAGGAAGAACAAAGGGGACAAAAGGTGTCACAGGAGACTCGAGTGTCTGCTTCGGAAGACAATCGAGTACAACGAGATTCGAGCAAGCAGATAATTGACAGAAACCAGATTCAAGAGAGTTTGAGAACTTCTCAAGAAATGAAGACTCATCAAGAACAGAGAACAATGCAGCAACACCACGAACAACAACAGCACCATGAAAGCAGGTCAGTTCAGCAACAACACGAACATAAGACTGTACAGCAACATCATGAACACAAAACAGTACTGCAGCAACACGAGCATAGGACTATTCAACAGCAACACGAGCACAGGACTATTCAACAGCAACACGAGCACAGGACGAGTCAACAGCAACACGAGCACAGGACGAGTCAACAGCAGCTCGAGCACAAGACGATTCAACAGCAACATGAAGACCGGATAAACCAACAACACACGAACCGGACAGTTCAAAATAGAAGCTCTTTACAACAACAGCAGCAGCAGCACCTTGAACAACGCAACAACGTCCGGCATCAACTTGTAGATAGATCGAGTCACCAGCAGCAGCTCGAACAACGAAACAACGCCCAACATCAACTCGTAGATAGATCGAGTCACCAGCAGCAATTTGAACGACGCAATCACATGCAACAACAACAACTCGAAGAGAGATCGAGCCATCAGCAGCAGCAACTTCGGAGTTCAGTAACTCATCAGCAACACCATCACGAACATCATTCATCCCACTCGGACATGAGAAGCTCCCAGCAATCTCATCATCACACAAGCCGAGAGCTTATCAACGCCCTCGAAGGCAAGCCTCCTCTGCCTGATACAAGCGGTCCCAAAGGACACCACAGAAAAGCCCTAATAACCGGATCAACGACCGATCTCAACAATTCGGTCCTTCACAGAAAAACGGCTCAAACTACTGAAACCAGTCATAACGTCTCAAGCTCATCCACTGCGTCCATTCAGCGCAAGAGCATTCAAAACATCGACTCCGACTTCATCGGACCTGTGTCTCAAGACAGGAAAAGTCTCAGCTCCCTTCACCGACAGGGCCTCACTCACTCACCCGACACCGCTGTCTCCGCTCGACGCTCCGATTCTCTCACAGTCGGCACAGGAAAATTCTACGGTCAAAGCGAGTCCAAGTCCTACGGGAATTTCGCCGTCACCGAGCGAGTGACTCGAGTCAGATCCGCCAACATGTCCAGCATAAGCCTCGGGTCTGAGCAAATCCAGCAGTCAGCTTCCCAATACAAGAACGAATTTGTGCCTCGGGTGACGGGCCCGTGCCCGGCTCATTTGATCGAACGAAAACAAGACCAGGGACGATTTAAACACACAAGAGACACCACAAAACACAGTTACTACGTAACTAAAATTTAAAAATAGCGGATTTTATTATTTTTATAACCAATTTTGAGCCTTTCAACAGTCGAAAGGATTTGCTAACCTACATCGATAGTCGTTGCGCTTCAAGAATAGGGACTACTAACAAATGCGAATTAACTAATATTAAAATACAAAAAATAAATTATCGTTTTGTAACAAAGGCTTCGAGATAAGACTGAAAAATTGGAATAAACGTTATATTGGAATGTTTTTATTGTTTTTGCAAATCGCTTAATTAAATGGTTGATCAAGTGCATGCCTTTTTATTCGCTCCCAGAACAAACAGTTGAACCGGCAGTTGAACAATGGGTTGAGTGAAATATTCTCAGGGGCGGTTGGCTTTCAATCCACGAACAAGTGATTGTGAAGTGTGAGCCAAGGTGGGTATGAGCTACGACGTTATTATGGTTTATAGAGTTGCCCGATTGGGCTATAAACCGCGTTTATAGCAACACTTGGTCGATTGGGCCCACGCATAGCATAGTTTTTTCGCCTAAAATTACGTCACATAACGTGAAGCTGGTCATCTTCTTGGTGAACTGACAGATTCCAGGGCTAGACGAAAATCAATACCGAAACGACGTGCCTCCAGCCAGGGCAGGGGTGAAATTACCATTTATGGGCAGCGTGGTGGACCAAAAAATTAAAAGCTAAGACGCAATCACCAGTTGTTTTTTTTGCTTGAAAAATTCGCCAAGGGATCATATTTTCAGTTATTTTTGGGAGTCAGTAATTTCTTTGGGGTGAAAATTAGCCAAGGAACCAGTTTCTGGACTTAGCGATTCAGTTTCCATGATGAACGGGCAATTTTAGTGTTCAATGTGCCATTTCTTGCTCGCGAAGTATGTTGGGGTGGTTGGTGGGATCCCTAATGATGTTTGAATTATCAAAGCGATTACAGATTTTTTCATTCTTCTCCAGGTGGTGGTAGGGTTGCCAACAGTCCCGGTTTGGCTAATTTTGTCCTGCGTCTCGGGCAAGGTCATCCCGGGACGCAATTTGTCACAGATTCTGCTCTACATCTCTAAAAAAAATGTTAGACTTTAAAAATTTTGTCCCGATTTTGTCAAATTTCGAGCTGGCAACCCTACGGGGGGGGGGGCGCTAGCCCCTTACTGGTTTGATTTTTACATTTGATAATGTAAGTTACATGAGTACAAGTTACATGATATAACTTGACCGGAAAGGCTAAGAAACTGCCAATCCACATAGCGGCTGTTGTTGAGGCTTCCTCTCAACATTCCTCATAGACCGCGAGAACTGGCGACAGTGCACTCAACCAGAAATACATAGTTTTGAAAAATGTGTAGAATGACAGCATATGACCTCCTATGTACGAGTCCTGGAGTCTGCCGGTCTGTACCTGGGGCCTAAGAATTTTATAGCTAATTATAGTAATTAATTTTGGACATGAATTTAACTGGAAAACATAGTCCTGAAACTGGTATCATTCAACAGCTTTTGTGGAGCCGAATACGAATAAGATCGTCTGCCAGGGGCATTTGCCCTCAGTGGATAGTCAAACTCCCTAAATTTGGAAAATTATAATTACCAGGAAAAATATAGCCCTGAAAATGGTCTCATTCGACAGGTTTTATGGAGCTGAAGGCGAATATGAGCGTCTGCCAGCATCTGCCCTCAGTGGCAGGTCAATCTCCTAAAATTTGGGAAATTCCGGAAGAACATGGTTCTTAAACTGTTCTCATTCAACAGGTTTTGTAAAGGAGAACACGAATCTGAGCGTGTGCCAGCGTCTGCCTGGGGCATTTGCCCTCAGTAGCCAGTCAAACTCCCTTTTTAGACACGATCTAACCGAAAGAACTCAAGAGAGTCAAAACATGTAACTGGTCTCATTCAACTGGTTTTATGAGACTATGTACCAATATGATCGCCTCGATCACCATTCGAACTTCCTTTCCGCAAAATTAGTTAACCGGAAGAACTTCTGAAGCTGGTCACATTCAACGGGTTTTATGGATGATAAATATGATCGTCTGCCGGCGTTATTGTCTCGAAAGAGTGATAGACTCACCACTGAGGCCAAATGCCCCATGCAGACGCTCATATTTGTATTAAGGTTCATATAATATTTGGAACGATGCCAGTTCCAGGATAATTTTATTTTTTTTAAATTAATTAATTTACTAATACAATTAATTTACTTCTTAATAAATTAAGGAGTTTGACGGGGCACTGAGGGCAGAGGCGCCAATAGCCGATAATATCAAGATGATAATATTCGTATCGAGCTTCCATGAATGAGACCAGTTACATGTCCTAATTTTTTCTGGTTAGATCGTGTTCCAACAGGAATTTGGCTGGCCAGACCAGTTTCAGGACTATGCTCTCCCGGTTAATTGTAACTTCCACAATTTATGGAGTTTGACTGGCCACCACTTCTCTTTTTCCAATTCAGGAACTAATTACAACCATTTTGCAGCCTTTTTTATTGGTCGTACGCATTTCGGGCCCAAAAATGACAAATTCATATGACACATGATGACAAAATGGCAAATGGCACATTCATCAGCAGTGCAAGGAGTCAATTGCTGAGGAGGGGTCACTGTTAGTGACCGAAATGCCTACGACCAATAAAGACTGCAAAATGGTTGTAATTAGTTCCTGAATTGGTGAAGGAAATGCGTATTCAGCTCCACAAAAGCTGTTGAATGATACCAGTTTCAGGACTATATTCTTCCGGTTAAATTCATGTCCCAAATTAATGACTTCAATTAGCTATAAAACCCTTAGGCCCCGCAGATACAGCACGGCCGACTCCCGGAATAGGGTTGATACACTATCATTTTACACACCTTTCTAAACTGTATTTGCGGTTGAATGGGACTGTCGCCAGATCTTTTAACTATCAGGGAGGCTGCACTATCCGGCCTGGGCGACATGTGGATAGGTGGGGCACATTGCTGGCTACTGGAGGTTATCCAGGATCCTTTAATTGCTGGACATGGTGAACCACAACAAGGGTTGTGACGGTTCAAAAATGGTGAACGTGACGGGACTGGAACCTAAATGGAGGCACACGCCTCGGTGTTCTAGTTCGAAGTTTAGGCAATTAGGACATGTCCTTCCCAGAAATGCCAATGCCAAAATGTACGGCAGGACTACGCAAATACTGAAATCTGCATTTTGACAGCCACCATTTCGTCATCTCGGGTTAACGACGAGGTTCAAGCTTGTTCATAAGTCTTTGACCAAAAATAACAAAGTAAACCTGGAGTGGGTACCAGGGCACAAGTCTATTATAGGGTGCCAGAAGGCGGATTCCCTGGCTAGAATTGGGATCTGGGAGCAACTTCATGTTTTATTTAGTAGGCCTCATTACTGGTGACCCTCATCTCCGAAACCACCTGTATCGCATCGGGGTGCTTAAATCTACCCCCCTCCGTTGACAGAGATATGGAAGGCCATGTCGACGACATGGTATACATTCTGCATTTACTGGCTTCATAAGACTGAACAAAATAAAATCAAAGAATAACAGAAAAACGTACTTCGATAAAAAACGGTCAGCATTAAATTCAAATCTGGCAGGATCTGAGCTCAAAACCAGTGTGTGACTGAGACTCGGGCGATTACAGCTATTTTCACTATGGTGGTTTCCAAGGGTCAAATCCGAAACTCGCTGAACTACGATGTGTTTTTTATTGGACAACTGAAAAATTTCCAGATGCGCACCGGAATAAACCCCAGAACACGAATTCAGCCGGCTGAACAAGCGATAGTACCACTTCTCTCCCTCATCACTTAGGAACTTAAAACGCCACTGTTTTATTGTTGTACTGCCTAACACGAAGCTAGTCATGTTCGAGCAGTATGAAAAGTCACGAATTAAACTCTTTTAATTAGCATTTTCCCGTTGGTCTTATGAGTGCCGTGCCGTTGCCACCAAACCTCTTATCACGACATGACTCAACCCCTTATCACATAGTAGACTCAATGTATGCATGGATGTCATGGTTTGTGTTTTGAGTTTCAATTATTTAAGAAGATACAAATGAGTTTCAGGACTGATCTTGTGCTGAGAACCTCCGGGATTATTTGCTCTTAAAAATACGAGACAAGTTTGGTGGTTGGTCGGCACGAGCACAAATTACTCGTAAGTAACAAGTCAGTTATTTCCACGGAACTTGTGATTCGTATTTCATACTTCGATATTATTCGTAAGCCCTGATGAATTGACGTGAATGCATGTTTATGATATTGTTTAATTGGCGCTTGAGCACGTCCCAGTCAACAAGGGTCTTGACAACAGACGGAGTTCTACGATTACTTAAGTTTCCGGGCTCTGTGGCTCACTGAACCGTTGTGAACGATATGAGGCAAATCTGCCGTCCCTTTAGTGAGACCTGCCCTCATCCGCTCTCAAGTGAGCCGGCCCACCGACGCCTGGTCCCATCCTTTTCCAGTGAAGCCCCACACGTACGACTCTCGCGTGGTGGCACATCCAGCACACTCAAAGAGAACAGGCAGTCGTGCCACAGATCCGAGGGTTACGCCCCAAGCCAGAACCCGGACCACGGATGATGAAACTGTGCGGCAAGCCTTCACCATCCACCAAGAGCACCTCTCTGTATGGACCCAGTTTGCCTCCTTCCTGTGCAGGGCCGTAGCGAAGGCTACTTCTTGGGGGGGCCAAGTTTGCCCCCCCCCCACCCGGTGGAATTGATATCGATGTTTTCTCTATTCCCCTATTCTCTATGAGGAATTAGGGAAACAGCACACATAATTGAGAGGAAAAACCAGATATAACACTGATTGCAGTAGAACTTTCGGCAAGGCTCGCTTTCCACAGCATTGTTTTTGGCATGACTTGAGGCTCTGAAAGTGCAAATCAGAGGCGCTTGTCAAGTTAGAGAACCTATAGTTACACACGGTACTGACATTACCCGCTAAGTGTGGTCCTTTAGAGAGGGAAGGGCTTGTGATTGGTGAGCGTAACCTACATGCCCGGAGCAGCAAATGAGGGATATCCCTATTTGTTCCTTATGTGGATGGGGGGGGGGGGACCAAACATGGTGGACTGTCAGTACTCGTAGGAACTTATAGAGCCTTAGTCAAGTTCACCACCCCGTGCGACTGGCTCAGTGACTCAGGTTCAGGCCCCTTCTTCTGTCAGGGCTCTAACTGTGGTGATGACCGGTGCTGTTTCTCTCTTTTTTAGTTCTGTGAATCATCAGAAAATCTTAGCGGAAAAAGCACCCGGCTCATACCGAATTTCACCACCAATGCTCAAGTTTGGACTTAACAAAGTCGAACCTTGTTCACATAATATGCAAAACATGTTTTTCCTCTAGGCCGACTTACTTTTACACCTATCCTTAAGTGTAGGTGGTGAAATTTACTAATAGGGCCGTATTAATAAACCAACCTAAGTGAGACGTTAACTCCAGTTGTTTAAAAATCACGGGGTCTGTCAAAATATGTCATCTGTTTCGAAGCTCTTTAAGGAGGCCTTATTAAATCCTAGGGAGGTCTCTGAATACGTCCCTTGTCATGCATGCATAAAGTTGTAGCCGTAGGAGCCTACGTTGTTAGTCTTCCCTCGTTGAGGTGTGTCGAAACCCAACCGGTTTCGGCTGCTCGCCATCTTCAGCATAAGGAAATACAACTGAAACTCGGTTCGTTTTCGACGCACCTCAACGAGGGGAGACTGACAACAGGCTCCTACGGCTACAACTTTATGCATGCATTCCCTACTAACCCTCGTAGTTTACCTTAAGCGATCTTACTAACAATATCAACGTCCCTTGTTGTCAAGTCCCGGAATGTTCGTATATTATTTAGACCATTGAAATCCATTAACAGCTAAAATGAACGCATGCAGGCTGTGAAATTCACTCTCATCTCGTTTCACATCATGTGCTTCACGCCCCCTGATCACCTACCTATAGCCTTGGCCACACATTTGTCCATATTAAACAAAAATCTTCTATTATTAGTATTATTAATTTCTAGCATTGCCTAGAAACCGACCAACTGGAAATTGAAACGCATTTTAAAATAATGTATTTGGTAATATTTGGCACATGTGTGGCCCCTTTTCTTAGGAAGAAGATGAATTTCAATACTGATTCGAGATTAACAAGCGCTCTAATTTCCAAGGGCCCCTAATACCGTAGGACTTGTGAATAATTTCCATAATCATGTCATCCACAATTATTGTCATAGCATTGTTATTCATTCAAATACGTTTAGCGAAGGGGCCGCTGACGGATTGCGCCCTCGGACCTGGCATTTGCTGCCCCTTTGGACTCATCAATGGGAGGGAGGCTCCCTCCGTTAGCTTCGCCCCTACCCCTGTGATGTACCCAAAAATTGGCAACACACTGCAGTCGTAATCGTAACACCTCCAGCTCTGGAATGCGTACGGTATAGGGCGAACAAGAAGCTGGAGCCCACTCTCACAGCCACATCACTGCTCTGTCCAGCTTCTCCGTACCCATTTTTACTTCCATGTTCCCTACGGGAATTTTTATGGGCCGCCGGGAGGCGGGAGCCCTTCCTCCGCCTGGTGCCTGGTGATATCAATTTATTGTTTGGGTAAACTATCTTCTGGGCTTAGACACTGGATATTACTTGAAAACTGGCTAATAAATCGATTTGATCGTGTCGCCAAAAACTGTTTATTTTTTTAATCAGAAATGAGGGAGGGGAAATTGAAATATTTTGTCCTAGAGAGATTTTCTAGGATTACCCATGTTCAGATTTTTGGCCCTCTGTTGAATTTTACTATTGGTTTTACATGGATAATCGCCTTCAGTGGCCATATTGCCAGTTGTACGCCGGAAATCGTTTGTTTCTGGAGCAAAACTGACGGTTTCCTGGCAGTGGAGGGGCATAGGCGGATTTAGGGGGGGGAGTAATAGCAGAATTATCCCCCCCCCCCTGGAGATAGTAAAATCGCTCAAAAATAAGGAAGGGGTTGGGTTGGCGGGTGGTGGAGGTATGCCCTGAGGGGGGGAAATTTAAAATTAGGCACTCAAAAACCTGTGTGCCCCCGAAGCTAGCAATTGGTAGTGGTGGGGGCGGGTTTTAACCACTCAACAGTCTAATTTAATGTATTTTATCTTTCTGTGGCAGCTATCATGACTAGTAATTTCGAAAAAGATCTAGAGGAGTATCGAAGAAAAAAACAATTGGAATGCAAACTGGCTGCTGCCAACAAAACCACAGTAAGTTGAACTGAACGATTCTCCTCTTTTGGACTCGTGTTCCTGTCCTGTCTTTTAGTGCATTTATTTTTTATTTGTTTTTTTTTTCAGAATTTTACTGAGACTGAAACGCCTTATCAAGAGAGTCAATCCCGTGGCATTGTATTCTATACGGTCGCTCTTCTCACCTGGACGGCCTCCTATGTTTTTTTCATACGAAACGGCTTCGGAGCCATATATTTGTGCGTGTCTCTCCTTGTGTTCATTTATTTGAATACGAGTACGCGACCGAGGCAAGCGGGTGAAATGAGCGCCTACTCAGTCTTCAACGAGAATTGCGAGGCGATTGACGGCACTCTGGACGCTAGCCAGTTCGACAAGGAAATTCGGCGAGGGATGATCTGATAATGTGAGCTTTGAATGTCTACCGTCAAAGAAGCAAGATTCTGGTTTTCATTGATTTTTTTCTTCTTTTTCATTTCAGGATTGCCCTTGAGATTTTTCCTGCACGAAATGGGGTCGAATTTAACTCGATTCAAAAGTTCCTTAACATTATTCATTGTTATTATTTCAAAATTTTTAGTATACGACTTGTTTCGTAACTGTCTGCACGAATATTTTATCTAGCCCAATGAATGTCCAAACGCAAACGCACTCACCTCGTGTTTAAGAGGGTACATTGGGCAGGTTTTACGACTTTGGACCAGTTCTTCAGAGTGTTTCGATTGAGCCGACGATTCCATTGGAAAATTGTAAATTGCGAAATTTAGATGGCCGCCTCAGTCAATATGCAATCAAGGGGCCAATAAAGAGAGAGCCGCGATCTCGTCAGTTTGCCCCCAATGTCTCGCATCTAGAAGTTCAGAGCGGGTCTGCCGCACTGGTTGCCGAGGGATCACCGGTTCCTTCAAGCTTAGGACGCTCGGCCAAAAAAAGGCCCCAAAACTTGCATTTTCTCCTATAATAACACCCTAAACTTCGTGTTTTAAATTAAAACCCGAAACTTTCTGTTTCGTGGACATTCAGTAAGGAAACTTGCAATTTCGCTCAATGGACCCGAAATTTCAAATCATAAATATTCATCTCTTTAAATGTTACAATTACTCGGCTATTTACCCGGGTATTGGCGCAGTCGGGGACGACTAGCCTAGGCTCCATAACCACCATAAAAACACCATACTTCCTTTCCCTAAGGGAACATCGAAGTAAAAAGGGCCGAAAATCGCAATGTCGCGAATTTTCAGCCACAGTTGGAGCCAAATGTTGCCAAAAAGACAATTGCGACCTTACCCTGAAGCATGAAATTCGAAATTAAGACCCGTAAATTGCAATTTTGCCGACATTAATAACCCAAACTTGCATTTGCGCGAGAACTTGCATTTTCGCACAAATTAAGACCCGAAACTCGCAAATTCAGCAGGAAAACTTGTAATTTCGCTCAATTTAGGAATTAAGCGCTTAATGCTGTAATTACACGGCTATTCGTAAGGCCAAGAAACTTCTGATTTCAAAACAAAAAAATTGTGTGACTGTGTGGTAGGGCGCTGTCGTGGCCGGCTAGCTCAGGTTCCTCTAAACAAAACAAAGAAATCACCGAAACTTTCAAATTCGCGAAATCACAGAAACCTGCAATGTTTATATAATAAAGATGAACACTAGTGATTTAGCGGATGTCGCTAAATCACTAACTTGCACTACATCCGCACTACTTGCAGTTGCAACTAGATCCGAAACTTGCAATTTCACAGTATATTGATTTTATGTATTTGCCTCCAAAACGTTGCTATTTTGCGGGTTTTCGTCAGGGCGCCCCAGTCGTGAGAGGCTAACCAGGGCTCCACGATAATGAAAAAAAATTAATGAAATGGAAAAAAAAATGAAAAAAAAAAACAAAACGAAACTTGCTAATTCTCCGATATCTCCCAGAATCTGTTTTTCTGGCTGAGTTCCAAGATTATGTGGATGTTCACGGGCAAATCGTTCAGTTTCAATGTAATCAGCCTGTTTTGAAGGGGCAAATTGACGGTTCCCGAGTGTAGCAGGGTTCGGACAAAGAAGTGTTCAAGGAAGGGACTCAGGGGCGGATTTAGGGTAAAATGTTCATGGGGGCTTAGCTCTGAGCTCAAGCCCCCCCCCCTCTCTCTCTCTCGCAAATCCAATTAAATTCCAAAACTCCGTTGCCTGCAGAACGAATTTCAAAGGTTTTCCTCACTCAAAAAGCCCAACAGGACTGACTCCCTGAAAAGCCAATTGCACGAGGTTTTGACTAGTCCAAAATTTGACGCTCATAGAACCCAATTTCTTGATTTCGACTATTTCAATAACCTTCGCAGGAGTCTTTAAAAGAAAAACAAAAAAACAATCAATTCGCCGGTTTAGCACTTTCTGGGACCAAATTTCGTGGATTTGGCGCTCCGGAAACCAATTTTTCAGGGTAGCATCCCTTAAAACGAGTCCATTTTACAGGAATTCACACCTTTTTTCCAAATGTGTAATTTCCAGTGTACTGACCCATTTTAAAGAGAGCCTATAGCCACCATTCAGAAAGGGGGGGGGGGAGCTTGAAGATGAAAAATAAGGATTTGTAGGTTTTAAAGCGTCGATTAGCGGCAAATATTGAGAGCGCAAGCGCTCTTTTGCCAATTAAATTAGAAAAAATATACCGATTCTCTATATCTGTTTGCGGACAATACAGAGAAACTACGCTAACCCTAAGTTTCTATAGGCCCAAATAAAGGCGGTCAAAAGTGAGAGAGCGTTCTATTGTGCCTATCTTGGGGCAAGTACGCTGCAAAACGTGGAAAAAGCACAATATTCGCGCCTAAAATAGCGGGAAAGCGCTGATTCATAGTAAGAAAACGAAATAAATCACTAATTTGGGGCTAAAAATGGAGGCAAACACCAATATGCGACGATAATCCAGAAAGAGCGATAATTTGATGCTATAAAATTGTGAAAAAGCTGTAGCCCATCGCTCAGCAGGCTCAACTATTATTTTACAAAATAACATTTGTGGTATTTGAAAAAACAAATATTTAAATGGTTTCTCGAGGCAACAACGGGACTGATAAAAGTGAAAAAACGCTAACTCACGGCTAGAACTGAAAAAATTGAAGTAAAACGCTCATTCCCAACTAAAACAGAGAAAGACGCCATTTCGCGGATCAATTTAAAAGGATAAAATTAAAAAATAATGCACCGCTAAAATTGAGAAATAGTGCTATTTCGCAGCAAAAGTAAACAAAAAGCGCTAATGTGATGCTAAAATTCGGAAAGCGCTAATTCATTGATACTAAATGCTAAATAAACTGAGACAAACTGCTAATTCCCGCCTAAGATGAATGTAAAATGCTCACTCGCAGCTAAAATGGAGACGAATGTTATTAAAAAGTGGCTAATGTTGGCAAAAAGCACTTATTAGGAGCTAAATGGAGAAATACGCTATAATTAACGGATCAATTTGAGATAATAATACGCTAAGTTACAGCTAAGATTGAGGAATGCAGTGTTTCGCGGCTAAAATTAAGAAAACAAGAAATAATCCGCCTCTAAAATTAGGAAAAGCGCTATTTCACGGCAAAAATTGAGAAAAAGCGCTGTTCAAATAGCTAAAATGGAGAAAAACGCTAATTCACGGATTTTGTGAAAACCCTCTAATTTGGAGCTGAAATTGAGTACGCAAGCGGTAATTCGCAGGTGAAATTCACGGCTAAAATTCAGGAATAATATGCAGCTGAAATGAAATGAACAACAACAAAAAAAAACCCCCTACTTCAAGGATCAATTTGAGAAAACCCGCTAATTCGTGACTAAAATTAAGGAAACGCGGTCACTCGCGACTAAAATGGAGATAGAACGCTAATGCGCATGACTGAGAAGTAAAGAACAACGCTAAAATTCGAAACTAAAATGGAGGTAAAGAGCTCCTTCGGTGCTAAAATTGAGAAAATTCGCGGCTTGAGTGGGCAAGAAGCTGATGCTCATTCACTGCTGAAGCGGATTTTCACGATAAATAATCCGCGGGACTTCCTAATCAGCTGACCCAAAAAAAAGTGCCACCGCCCCCATAAGTCATCCCATCTCTACCAAATTTGGCACAGTGGCACTCCAACGCAATCCCTAGATGCCACCGAGGTCAAAACGTCAAATTTATTTTAACTACTGGTACTTCCGCCCGCACAGGTACAGTAATGAACAAGGAAATAGTGCCACCGCCCCCATGAGTCATCCGATCTCTACCAAATTTGGCATGGTGGCACTGCAACACAATCCCTAGATGCCACTGAGGTCAAAACATCAAATTTATTTTAACTACTGGTACTTCCCACCGCACGGGTACAGTAATGAACAGGGGAAAAAGTGTTACCGCCCACATGAGTCATCCGATCTCTACCAAATTTGACACGGCGCCACTCCAACACAATCACTAGGTTCCCCCAAGGTCAAAACCTCAAAATTATTTTGACTACTGCTACTTCCGCCCCCTCAGGTACAGTAATGAACAAGGAAATAGTGCCACCGCCCCCATGAGTCATCCGATCTCTACCAAATTTGGCATGGTGGCACTCCAGCACAATCAGTCATCAAAATTAATTTGACGTTTTGACCTCGGTCGCCCTAGCGATTGTGTTGGAGCGCCACCGTGCCAAATTTGGTGGTAGAGATCGGATGACTCATGGGGGCGGTGACATTTTGTTTTGGTCAGCATGCAGATTAGGAAGTCCCGATCAATTTGAGAAAATCAGCTGATTCACGGCTAAAATTGAGAAAACGCCAATTCGCGACTGAAATTGAGAAATTAATTGCGACTGAATTGAGAAAAAGCGCTTAGATCGCGACAACAATTGTGAAAATCGCTAATTCATGGCTAAAATTGATAAAACGACAATTTGCGTTTCCTAGAGAGGCAAGTTTGTGGCTAAAACTCAGAAAAAAGGAAAGAGTAACGGCAAATTCTTTGCCCGTTCAGCTCTGGCGGCCACGGAGGGTGCTTCCTCATCCTTGGGAGGGATGAATCTCCAGACCTGGGCCGGACGTTGTCGTGGTTATTGTGGAGGCTCGTGATGATAGTATTTGAAACGATGAGTATTTCTCTTTTCGAATAAAGGGCTTGAGAATGATTATCTTGGGGGGAGGGGGGCTAATACGATCAACTAGGGGGGGGGGGGGCTAGGTCCTTATAGCTTATACCCCCTCTCCCTTTAATCCGCTGGTGGTAATGATGAAGCATAGATTTGGTGAAAACCTTAAACTAAGACTTATTCGTCCTAAAACTGCAATTAATATATTTGCCAAAATGTAAATAATGTCGTGTGCAATTAGATTTAAAATACTACCTAGCAATTGTGCGCTTGTCACAATTTCAGCCGGAAATTAGCGATTTTCTTCCACTTTTAGCCGGTTTCTTCGATTGTTATTATAGGCTCGAGGGGGGAGGGTGTAAATTATGGAATGCCTAAACAGCGTGACTTTTTGAAGTCGGAATAACCGACTGAGTCTTTTATTTTTCCAACCAAATAGAGCACACGGCCAACAAAGCAAAGACTTTTTCAAAGAGTTTCCAGGCAGCGATCCTTATAACTGAGAGAACGCAATTTTGCGTTACAGTTAAATGAACCAAAAAACGACTCACCACTTTTGGTACCGGCCGGTCACTGCGTATCACTCGAACTTTTTCTTCCATTTTTGTCAATTGCCCGTTCATAAGTGAAATAACTTTAAATCGAAACTAAGTAACAATTCCTATACCCCAAAAAAAGAAAGAAAATATTAGCAAGACCGTTGTCAAGAAAAGAGAATCAGGGGGGAGTCGAGCTCGAGAGGAAGGTATCACGCGTTTTTCTGCGCGATGGCAGCAGTCCGAGTAGGGAGGCAAAAAACTAGGGCGGTGGAAACGACTGTGCAGTGTTTTGATGGAGAGTTTTTCTTGGGATACCGTGAATCTGCGAGAGCGCGACGTAGACAATTTTTTGGAAAAATGAGAAAATTCCAATAAGTCTCATAAGTGAATTTTTTTGTTACCAATTTATTTACATACAAACTTTTGTTTTTCAATGCGTTCAGCTCATGAAATAAATTGGTTTAAAACACCGATTTTGTCATTTGATGATGTGCTTGCTTAATTAAAATCATACAATAAAATTCAATATAATAATATATTTTACAAAATAAAAGAAACTGTTCAAGAATCTTTTTTACAGGGCATCTTTTTTTATCAGGTAGTTTAAAAAATTAATTATTGACTAATTACTCCGCCAGACATGTTTTAATTTTTTTTAACAAAATAATGGAAAAATATGGTCGACAATCATACGTTTTCTACATTAACTAGTTTGATTTTTACATGCTTTAAAAAAAAAAAAAAAAAAAAAAATGATGGCGCAACAAATGAAAGTTTTTACATCTTACAAGATTTTGCTTGGAGAAGACCAGGCGCTTAATTTATAAAAAAGGGAAAGGGTTGGTTACTTGTCTTTGTCAGGAATGCACCAAAAAAATGAGAGAGGCAGAGAGAGAGAGAGAGAAAAGTATAAACAGTAGGTACGTTACATGGAAGACTAAAAATATATCGATTAAACAAATGTTACGCACTACAGCACATTCAAAAACAGGGTCCGAGAAAAATTCAAACTAATTAATTAGAAAAAAAAACATTGAAATAATCTCGAGATCAAATTATATCACGATAAAAGTTTGTAGATAAATAATACATTTTCACCGAATAGTAAACATATTCCGCTCAGTTTAAAAATCTTCATTAGTAGGACTAGTTCGAGACTGTGAAAGAGATGGTCGCTGGAGCTACACTACGTCTCACAAAAAAGGTGGGCTACAATTAGCGGATAACCTGTTACAATTTTACGTGGTTATAAATTTTGTCAGGCATTGGCTTTTTCCTTTTTTCATTATTACAAATTTTATGTACACAATTTTCCGCAAAATCTTTGAAGCTAAGTATCAAGAAAGGCACTTCAAGGAACATTTATTTTTTTTATGTGCAGCAAAAGCTCATACCACCAAGCAGGCAATTGAGTCATGGGAGTGAGTCACGTTTTTCATCAAAGAGCCCCATTTTCAAAGGGGTGGAAGGGGTTGGGGGGAGGCCTTTGAGACTCATGAGTATTTTTTCGCTCGACTGAAAAAAAGAAGCTTGCTTTAAACGAAATCCTGACCTCTTAATTTATATAAAGTAAAAAAAAAAAAAAAAAGTATATCACAGTTACATCAGAGCATCACCCATCAGTTGCATTGTAGTACGAGGTCGTTCGGGAGGATTTTCATTTTAGTTTTCATGCAAGAATTAGTTCAGGATGGTCCTTTATGAGGTCGTGCTGCACTCATTTTGGCTCGAGGAGGTTTGACAAATTGAAATAATGTCAACAACAAATGGTCTTCAATGATGTTTCGCCAGACCCATGAGAACAGAACAGTCTGAGACAAGCTCTAATTTATTTTTTTCAACAATATAACCTGTCATATTTCGCTCTAACATTCAGTATAAATTACTTTTATAAAATGTCAAAAGATAATATATATATTAATTTTGTATACATAAAATATTATCCGTAAAATAAAAATAATTACTAATATTTCCGGCTTCAAAGACTCGCATATTTACAAAATTATAATTAATCGAAAATAAACGTTTAGCCCATTTATTTTTTATTTTTTAAAACTGGTTTTGGTATCTTGCTGTAGACTAATTCATAACAATTAACTATTATAATCCACAAGATACGGAGATACGCTATGTACATCAATGGACAGTAACACCGATTATAAGATAATGATGATTCAAAAAAGTAAATATCAAAAAAGTAAATATAAAAACGAAAATATGAAACAAAATACAAAAAATTATACTTTACAAGTAAGTGTAAATAACTACAGCTAAATACATTTATGGGTACAAAGTATGATGTGAGATAGTGACTTATTCACACATTTGATTTTTTTAAAACTTATACAAAAGAAAAAAAAAACAAAATACATTTCAGTCGTCCTCTTTCTTTTCAAGTTTTAAGTCAACTATTGCGTGCATTTCTTCAGGACTGTACCTAGAAAATTTGAAATGGAAGGAACCGATTAGATTTCAAGAAAAAGTGGGACTCGATAAGAATTTAATAAGAACAACTCACCCTAACAAATTCTGAAGATCGCACACAAATCGGTAGACGTATCTTTTGCCCGCCGTCTTGTGAATAATATTTTTATCGTAGTAATACCGAAGGCCTCGACTTAATTTCTCATAATTCATTTTGGGCTTATTTTTCCGAACTCCCCATCGCCTCGCGACTTCATCGGGGTCGGTCAATTTGAACTCCCAACCGTCCCCCGTCCACGATATGAACGGCTGACAGGATTTGTCAGTTAGAAGCTCCAAAAGGAACTGCCACAGTTGAATCGGTCCGGAACCGGTGAAACAGGGTCCTACGCCTATTTTTGTGAGGAGGTGGGGGAGGTTATATTATTAAACAATTTCATAGGTTAGTTTTTTTATTTGCTTTATCGTACCAGAGTATCCAGCGTGCATGACAGGTTGAAGGAACTTTGAATCACTCGAATTGGTCGGATGATGGGACAGAAAAGCCGGGTGAGGGATTTGCGAGCCCATGTCGCCGGTCCATTCGGTCCCAGAGCCGCCGCTTGTCGAACTCGGAACGGTTTGAAATTGATTCGCTTCGTAGCCACCGTACTGCTCGGAGTATCCGTCATGTTGCGGGTATCGTCCTGTTGCTGTTGACCAAAAACAATAATTGTTCATTGGACTTGACTAAATGAATAAACATACACATGAACATCCAGGGGAGAGGGGTGAACACGGGTGTCTAATGAAGTGGGAAGACACAGAAAAAACATCAAACAGCCATCAGGACAGATACAGGGCTATATTTATATTTGACTTGACCCCCATGCATTTTGTATGACTGTTTTGAGAATAAATAAATTATTATTATTTTACTATTATTTATTATTAATCGGCCATACTCAAAGCATGGTAACTAGAAATTCTTCTTTCGACATCCAAGACAAGATCACTTCGCAGAAAAACGTAAATCACAATTTATTATTATTATTTATTTAGCCCACAAATTAATATTTTTGAAAAATGTTTTACTGCACAAGGCCTGCTTCCCAAAAGCTCTAGGCTTGTGCTGGGGTACAGGTGTTCAATTACAGGTGTAATTGGAACTGCAATTAGTGTGGCGCAGAGCCCCCTGTTTCAAGCTGATCCCGGTACATTCTACAGTCACTAGGCGGCCATTAGAGACCATGAGACGTCCGGCCATGTTGTATTCGGGTCAAGCCCCCCCCCCCCATCACCATGTGATTAGTTAACTATCGGGAGGTGAAAAGCTGCCTTGGTGTGAAAATGAATTGTGGACGGAAATCGACTTCAAGTGCTCCCAGGTAAACTGGAGAGCTTTTCCAGGACCCATGACAGGAATTCGTAATGACTGTGGGGGGGAGGGTGGAATTTTCACTGATGGATCCTTCACTTCCGTTGGGCCAGTCGCGTGCGGGGCATCCTGCCGTCCTGGGGGTAGTAGCGTTCTACAAAGGAAAATCCTTAGCCTGCAGAGGAGACTGTTAGTGCTGGGCAACGCACAAGTGTCGGCTTGGGGTGCTACCTCCTATAAATGCATGGGAGCTCCGGCGGCATGTCATTCGGGGAAACCTGAAGGAAATCGGGAACAACCGACGACTGATCATCAGAACCACGCGTTGTCGTCGGATGGTGGCGGAGCAGAGGCATGGCTGCCAGCTTCGACGGATAGGTGTCGGTCTGCGGGCTTTGTGCATCATGTTCTGACTTGGTTTTCGGCATAAACACGCTCCCCCCCCCCCATTCGACAAATAGACAACATAAATCCGAGGTGCCAACGCCACGAAATTTGTCTTTTGAGGAGGCAACATGGAGAACAGGGTAAATGTTTTTTGGAACCCACGAAATTGGTTTTTTGAATGAGCCAAATTCGCGAAATTGATTTTCTGAAAGATCCAAAGCCGTGCAACGGGTTTTTGAAGAGCCAGCCTCGTGTTAACAGCCACACATACGGCATTTGCCGAATACCGAACATTTGTCAAATACCGATTATTTGGCAATTGTGGAGTGCCCAATATTTGTCATGAAAAAGCACCCTGTTCACACATTGGGGATTTGCCAAATACCGAGCACGGACAAATGTTTGTGGAGTCCAGTTTTCAACGGATGGATACCGACTGCGGACTTGTTGTGGCTGCAACCACGGGGCTAGGAGGGAAATAAAAACCCGCAATTCTTCAATCGGAAACGATAGAGAGCTTTTTGGGGAAGACACCGCACTCATTGCATTGGACGGAAGTCGTCTTCTTCGAGAGAGGAAAAAAAGAAGAAGAAACCAATGGATAATTCAAGTTTGGTAGTTTCAATTTTGTCAATGAATGAAATTTAGCAAAGAAAGACTTCAATTTAGAGAGAAGAAAGACGCTAGGAGGGAAATAAAAACCCGCAATGCTTTACTCTCATTTGACAAATGTTTGCCCATATGTGTGGCCGAGGAAAATGCTCAGTATTTGACAAACATTTGTCTACTTCGAAGTGTGAAAGAAACCGCCTCTGAGGCGAGCACCCGAATATTCACTGCTCAGTATTTGGCAAATATAAAAACGCCCGGCAACACATATAAGGAGGTTTGGCAAACGTGCTCGATGTTTGCCAAATACCGCATGTGTGGCCGCACCTTAATTTACTTTTAATTGAGCCAAATAACCCCCAAATTGTTTTTTGTGTAAAATAAAAAGCCAAGCCCACCAAAGGCTGTGAAGGGGCACTGCCAAACCCGCAAGATTGAGGGTTTCAACCCCACCAAACCCGTGAGATTGGGTTCTACACATAGAACTCCCCCCCCCCCCACACACAAACCGTCACCGTAAAACATATTTGGGCGACACCAATTTGGACGCAAAACTACTGATTTTTGCCGGCATGAGCATACCCAATCCCCTGACAGCCTGACTCCGTTAGTCTGACACTGGAGTCTGATTATTCCGGCAATAAGGCATGGTCCCCCCCTGCTTGCTACAATCCATGTTTGAGCAAAAATTCCCCGAGAACCATGAAATTTTCCTCAGTGAGTTTCCAGGATTTCTGTTTTAGACGAGTTGCCTAATACTCGCGTTGTTAGTTGATTTAAATAATAGCTATTCACCACGGTTTAGCGTTTTTTCGCCAAACACGCATCAAGTCGTAGCCAAGGAGCCTATACACTGTCACTCTTACCTCTGTCTGACGCAGGCTCCTGAGACTACTATTCAATTGTGTATCACTTAAGTCTAAGCGCTTATGCTAACTTTATCTTTTTCACCATTTTAAGCGGGAAGTCTCCGGAAATAGCCCAAAACGCGGTATATCGCCCAATCTGGCAAGTCTGCTGAAGCGATCTCAACCATCGACTCATCCCAAACCTTCACCTAATTTTGAGAATAGGAGAGGGTACTCGCTATGACCACTCAGGCACCAAAATATCACGCTACGCCCCCACCCCCCGGCCTCGATTTCAGGCTGCCCTATACACCCAGGCACTGTTGTCCTATATACCCAGGTTGTGGCACGGCCCAACAACAGTAATTCGCGGGTGAGATCGCGTATGTGAGCACAGTCCATGGGGGGAGGGGGGCTGGGTATCACCAAGCCTTTCACTACCACATATGATAAGTCGATTCAACACTGAAATCTTCATGGAACGAAATATCATCTTCGCAATGTTAAGGTCTGACAGTGAATATGAAAGGGTGCGTGTACTTTAATCTCTCATACTCTGCGCACAAATATCCAACTCCGCGAGGGACCGCTGGAACGGTTTGAAGTGACCCGGACTTTGCAAACTGAAAATATTATATGGACGGATGAGAAGGGGGAAAACCCGCTAGAAAAAATTGTTCAAATAAAATAAACAAGTTTGATGGTGTTGTCGAATAGAAAAAGGGGATCAAAGAACTGGGACACAACTAGGCAAAAATTTGAATTATTTAAATTACGTTGCGCTATGTTATATTCGCAGTTTTGAAACGGAGGCCACGAATAATAACAGCAAGCGTTTCTTATTTATGCCTATAATGACATTCGAAAGATTTCAAAAGGAAAAAAGGAACTTTAAAAAAATTAGACGTATTTATACAAAATCAGCCCCATAATTTCCATAACTGAATTTCAACCACCCCCTCCCAATTCCCTAATAATTAGCTCTCAACCTGTGTTAAACTGGTAATTTTGGACTAATTATTTTATGTATCTACTTCATTTTAATAGCTTGTTGACATGGGTGGCGGTGGGGGTCACAAGGCAGGCGTTCGGTTGGGTTTTTGATATAGTGAAGACACACATTTTATAAAGGCGTTTTTCGGCCACCTGGGAAAAAACCGATTTTAAAAAAAGTGTCTTTCACGCAACGCGCGCCTGTTTTGGCGGTGTGTGTGCCCTAAAAAAATAAAAAATAAAATGAGGTACTTGACAGAATTGTAAATAATTTGTCGGGGTGTTCTCCTCAGCAGGCGGTAGTTTCTACTCAGATATTTTAGCGTTAAAAAAAACGTGCTGAATTATGCGGGAGCCGCTCCCGCATTCCCCCAAACGAAGTACGTGTACACTTCTTTTTCAATTACTGAGTTCAAAATGCCACCCCTCCTCTCCACATTCTTTAAACGAGAAAACAAAATTTCGAGGAAGTGGCTTGTTAATCCGCTTTATCACCCGTAACGTTTCAATAATACCACCAAAAAACGCACGTTCAATGGGAAGAAAGATATGATATAGAGTTAAGGAAAACAAAATGGAATAAAACACCAAAATACGGCATGAAGTTCTGGGAAAATCCGTGTGTGCATGAAAGTGGGGAAAATTAAGAAATGTTCATACCAAAGAGGATGAATGTTGTTTAAATGAAAGAGGATCGCTTGCGGTAAACTAAAATAGATAATGAATTCATGATGATAAAAAAGGATAAACGCTCAAACTAGAGTTGTTGTAAAATGTAGATATATATATTTATTTCTCAGCCCCAAGGTAGCCTGACTAAGTGTGGTACGCATCCAAGCGAAAATTAACAATGGCGTCTCAAGAAAACAACATGGCGACGGGGAACAAAGAAGTTTCCCACAGAGTTCACTACATTGACCTTAACAGGCGCTTATGACCTCTCTTAAAATGCAACGAGGTAAACCTTTTACTGGAACTCGTCTCTTGTTTTAACATCTCAAGAGTTTTTTTTCTTATCTCCAGAAAATATCCAGGAATTCTACAGTGATGTTTCCCCAAAGCCGACTGACATAGAAAGGCGTGATTTCGAATGTTATACGACGCAAAAAACCTTAATTTACGTTGTGAAATCACAACTAATTTTAATTTGTGATGAATTTATGAAAACTTTGAATTAACAATTCTGTTCTTTAACCTCTAAATTCAATAAATTTTAACCTAACAGTTAGTAACTGCAGCTTAAATCGGCTGTATATGTTACTTTTATAGTTTGCCGTTAATAAACGATTAAACCGCATCATTTTCATGAAATTGGTAGATATAGAATGCGGTAATATAGAGGGAGGAAGCGAGCCTAGATAGAATTCATTCGCTTCATGAAAAAAACAAAATCGCCTTGCCATGCTTTTCTATTGATTATAAGGCTTTTCGGAATTAAGCTATATATAAAAATAAAATGATGAAAGGGACTCACCTGTCCTTATGTAGTTTTTTGAGTACTGTTGTTGTTGTTGTTGTTGTTGATACTTGGCGTCGAGGCCCTGATGATATTTGGGTTCGAGGACTTGATGAGAGCCGCTATTATTTGAAGAATAGAATTCGGGGGAACTTGATTCGAGGTAGGATGGCGGCTGATGAGCCGCATCAAGACTTTGGTACTCGGTCGATTCGTGAGGCGTGGGTGCCGTCGGAGGGTATCCTCCGCCTTCATCGCCTCCACCTGAACTCTCCCCAAGTTGATTGTATCCATCTATTTTAAATAATTTGAGTGTAAAACGCGTACGAATATATTATTTTTGTATCATTATAATTATTTAAAAGGGGGGAGGGCGTACTTTTGATGTGATACAAGGGAGGATGGGGCTGTGAACGAAGTTGAAACAATGCAGGACCCTGAACCGCGGACGGCGGTGGAGGGCTGCCGTCTTTAGTGCCTTCTCCGCACAGCGGGCTTCTCAGTTGATTGTAACCACCTGTTAAGCAACAAATGTAAACAATCGAAAGATCCGGTTGAATTATTAAAACAATCACAGTTGACACATACAAACTAAGCTCAAAAACCTAATGTACTTCGAGAAACGCGTGTAAGCAAAAATCAAATCAGAATTACCTCAAAACATATACCTTTTGCCCAATCTAAGTCGAATTGTTTATTTTATGACGTAGCACTATTTAATCCACTACTTATTATCCATCGGAAAAATAAAACAAACTTATTATTCTGTTTATAACAATTCCTTATTGCGTTTACTTAGTCGTAGGTCGAAGTCGTGAATTGACCATCGTTTTGAACCAATTGTAAGGAAATTATGAAAAATACCATCAAATTCTGAGCTCAAAAGGTGTTCCAACAACAGCCACAAAACAGAAAAAAAAACGGCAAATCGTCCTTCAGCTTTAATACGACTATTTTCGAAAACAGCGCATTATTCGCTATTTTTCTAGAAAGAAGACTCACGTTCGCAAAACTCGCAAAAATCGAATACGCGAATTCTACTCCCCCTCCTCACAAATAGTAACCACACACCCTCTGAGTCTGCCGATTCCTCATCGTCGGATAGTGCGGCGCGATGCGAAACTGTAGAAAAGTTCGACCAAACTATCGGCCTAATTTACGAAAAGTCTATACCAGTGTGCGAAGCGTTAGGGGCCGCGGGGGCTCTTTATTCATTTGATAATGTCTTATTAGGACAGTGTTCGTCTTCGTCTATAGGAAGGCCTCGGAGACGACAAATGGTTGGCGTCGTAAAGCAAGGCAAAACCGAAAAAAACCCCGACTTTTTGTTCGTCCTGATTCCGAAAAACTCGGTATAATCGTTCTAAAGAAATGACTATCTAAAATGACAACCATTTCGACACTCGATCACGCAATTCCACCCTTTATACATTTCTTTTAGCGACAACATCATTCAATTCGGTCCCTGGATAATATGGAACTCCTGGGATATGGCTGGGTGGGGGGGACTGAACAGAAATGAGCCCCTCAGCTTCAAACATATGGAAACTGCTGAAGAGGGAAAAAGTGTCTCGTGCGGAAGTGGGAGTAGCGAAAAGAATAAAAAAATCACAAAGGGGAGCATTTTGTACAAATATATATACATATAAAAAAACCGGATGAAGACATGCGAGTAGTCCTCATCTTCCAACATACCCCACCGTACGCATCTCTTTAAGGGTTGGACCGACATGCTTAAAAGCACACTCCTTACCTCCACCTTTCACCTTTACATAAATTCCCCCCTATATAGTCATTTCAAAGGGGTGGTAAGAAGAATGAGATGCTGCTTGAAGGGACCAATCAGGACTTGAGACCTCCCTGTGTAGCCTTTCAGATTGAAATAACACAGAAAAAAAACGGAACACATTGAATTTTGAAGCACACCTTTTGGCGTTGCACACATCATTAACAATAATCAAAACAAATAGACAGATACAAAGTTCATGAAAAACGATAGAAGAGAATGTCCTTAAGTGGGAAAATGGAATGTAAGGAAAAGTCGAGTAAAAAGCGCAAGCGCGTCTCTGAAAATCCAACCAGTGTATTAATGTTTCCCCCTCCAAACGTAGAGTGGAACGGTCGTTCGGAAGTACAATCTTGATTTCATGTATTTGTATTTGTTCTAGTTCTAAAACCGTGGAAATGAATCGAAATTCAGCGTAACTTCTGTATTGAAAGTTATTAGTTCCGCCCTCCCCCCGTCACCATACCATTGCACCCACGTATCAGTTGGATCTACGGCGACATAAGGGGAGCATACCCTCGAAATAGGAATTTTTGTGGGAGGTGAAAACACTTTTATTAGAGGGAAGCAGCATGAGATGCTCAACAACCGCAGGTGGTGTTTGAGCAATAAGAAGAGAGAACAGGTGTTGCAAAGCAGATGAGGACCCTGCGAGAGACATGAAGGGAGGGGCACGTGCTGTTCTGTTCTTCAAGACGATAGAAGAAGAAGAAAAAGGAACGACCACCTGTAGTACGATATCATTAAACTCAAAAATTAAATTCTTATTGGGAACCACCCCTACCCTCCTTGCCCGTTGCTTATACCCGACAATCAACCCAGAAAACCGTTAAGTTAAATAGAAAAGACGCGAGGGATGTGTTGTGGGTGAGGGGAAGGGGGCTTTCCAAGTTTTTTGAAAATCGGGCAATTTCGAATTAGAATTCCGACTAAATGGTAGGAATTAAGCGAAAAAAATTGTGAAGAAATGCGTTATGTGCAGTATCCAAATTTGATAATAAAGTGGCAAAGTTGGGGCAAACTCAAACCCATGACGAAATTGGCCCGAGTAACGAGCCCAAAATGATGAAGACAATTTGAAACAATTAGAGAAAAAACATTACCTGCGGTGAAATTTGGATCCGGCTCTGTAAGAATAAACGAATTGTAAGGGCAGTCGTCATAGAAAGCCTCTTTAGCCGAATTAACTAGTTCAAAGACCTGTAACACCATGACGAATCCAACGCTCAAACTGAACTGACGCGGGTACAGGACGAGGCCCACACCAAACAGAAGTGAGTGGGCCTCTCTCGTCTCTCCTAGCCTGTGGGGAACCCCCTCCCCTAACCCCGCGGGTCCCGCCCGTTAAACAAAAGGCGGGACGCTTCGGCCCACTGGTTGCGTGGTGTTCCTTGCCTTCCACCAACCCACCACCTCACCTTCATCACACTTGTAATCACCCCTGCAATGATCTAGCTGGAACATGAGAGGGGGGGATAACTTGACTATACATAAATAAAACAAAACTACTTTCTCTCACAAATTCGCCATATCAATACATATTTCAATCGAAAAATAATGCGCTAAGGACCAATTTCAAAAATTGTGAGAACTGTGACATAAAGAGAGGGAATCCTATACGCACAACGCTATAATCCGAGGAATATGGGGGATGATGATGAGTGATGACAATCCCAGACCACGCTTCACTCTTACATTCACTTATGAAATTTAACAAAATGCAGAAAGGTTCCCATTTGTTAAAAGCTTTTTTGAAGTGACGAAGAAAATATATTCCGTCACAGGAGAAATAGACCGAGAAACTGCGAGATTGTTTTTTCTACAAAAACACGCAGTTTCGAATTAAAAGAGCCTTACAACTAGAAAAGAAACGTTTTGTATCCCAGATTTTGTGATATTTTCAACTTTTAAAAAGATGAATGAAGCGAGACAAGAGCGATGTGAGTGTTATGTTTATAGGAGCGGAGTGCTGAGTCTATGTTTCGGTTAATAACTACCGGTGGTGGACAGGCACTATTGTATCTATAGAATATTTATGTGGTCGCCACCCGTGACGAGTCGACCATTGTTTCGTTCAAGGCCCAAAACGGGGCAATTCCCTCCAATCCACTCAACCAATTCCGTATAAAACTTTTTTTTAAAATGCATTTTCCCCCACCCTTTCCGATAAATAGGGAAAAAACTAAAAATTAGAAGGAGACAAAAAAATACGCACTGTACTCCATTTAATTATTTCCAAAAGCACCGGGAGGAAATGTAGCGGAAACGCTTTGGACTGTACATCCGGTCATCTCAATCACAATACAATATCTTTTGCTGTTAAGCTGTATTTAGGCATCAAGCGCATTTTCTAGTTCTAGGCAACAAAGGAAATGGAAATTGACTTTTTAAGGTAAATCCCAGTTCCTCCCATCCCTTTGAACAGAAAAAAAATCGCTGAGATAAGCAGTGCTGAAACTATAATTGCTAAACTAAAACTCAAGGACAATGTTTTCTGGGGGAAACTTCTACATGGGAGTGATAAATATGTCATATAAACTTAATAGTTTTATCAAGTGTTTCTACAGGGCGATCTCTAGGAAACCAGATTTTTTCAGTCTTGGTGATAACTATGAAATAATATGATAAACAAAGACTATCAGACCCGTCATATTCTAAAAAGAATTTTCAACTTTTTTCCTTTCAGTGGGGGGGGGGGATGAAAAAGGAAGCAACATGTCAAAGGCAATGTCTCCGATGTGTGTGATAGGGTCCCAAAAGACCCCAAAAAAGATAACGATGGAAAATTGTCTCTACTTACAGTTCCTCATCAAAATAACAACCAAGACCCGCGAATGGAGGCTGCAAGAAGGAACCTACCTTTCCAAATCATGCCGCCCAAGGTGTGCGGAGGAGTTAGCACCAGAGACAATGATAGAGAGAGACAGAGACCCCTTCAGAGAAAAAAAAGCCTCCTGAGGGACAGACAGAGATGGTTGGGTAGGGGTTTGCGAGAGAGAGAAAGACTGAGAGGGAATGAGAGAGAGAGAAAGAAATATAAAAAAGCACTTTCTAGTCGCGCTTAGTTCAGCCAACCCTTCTTATCTACCCACCTTTTTCTTTCTGCACTTCCGCGCTCCATCACTGGCTCAGAACAAAACAATCTTTTAGTTTCTCCTACTTCAGTGAGCCATTCAACCCTTTTAAAATACTTTTTTCCCTTCTCCTAAAAAAAAAAAAAAAAAGACTTTGAATACAGTTTTTAGGTCCCAAAGATCATTTCCGTGGAACAGAGACGTCTCGGATTCTGAATGGATAAACGAACCCCGTTAGACTCTCAAAACGCTTCAGTAACTGACAAACGAATTCTTTTATTTAAAAAAAAGTATAAATAAACAAAAGAATTAAAACCACTTAAGTTAGAAACAAAGTACCCGAAAAGTTACTCACAGCGAACAGGATTTGTCAATTCGAGAATAAAAAGTCTCAAACTATCCATTTCTCACTCATCAATCTTATCCTTCGAACTTAGCAAGATCACCAAGATAACAATAAAAACACTTACTGTGTCGCGATAAGCGGGTCTTTGCTCTAATTGACTTGTTGAACTTTTTGTAGGCGTATTAAAAAAACGAAACTATAAAACTGCCTTTATGGATGAGATTTATTAAAAATGAAATGTGTTCCTATTCGGGGGGTGCTCAAACAACTCGGTTGTTTCGTCCGCAGGTGGCTTAAAGATAACAGGAAATCGCTCCGAAATTTCTTTTGAAAGAAAAAACGGCTTATAACATATGTATTAACTGCGTGATGTAATTCTCAACGAAAGTTATGCTAAGATTTTCTGTAAGGCGTATAAGTTTTACACGCCGGATAACCATCGAGAGTAGTGTACTAAACTTGTGTAACGACGCCAAATTATCCATTACACAACACACCCCTTTCTATATTGTAATGGTCTTCATACTCTGTTAAACTTGGGGTCTTCTGATGCAACTCTCATAAATCACACGCACCTTCTTTTTGTTTGTTTGTTTTTTGCGATAATTTAATTAAGGCGTTTATTTTTTACTTATAAAACCAAAAATAATTTAAATTTTAGTTTTTTTCACTGTGGAAGGTAATACGAACTAAGGCCGCGAGTAAGTATCATATGCAAAAGAAAGAATATAAAGTTTATAACCGACAACAGAACTAAGGACTGTATAAGGCATTCAAAAAAGCAAAAAACGGATGCACTGGTTACACTAATAAACTGACAGTGTCAGACCAGTCGAATATGATTTTTAAGGGAAAAATGGGTGTGTTTCGGCCTGAAAGTTGATTTTCCGAAGGTCGAATTGTCAGTTTCTTGGTTCGAGTGCTCTTCTCAAAGGCCGCATTGCCCAGAGTAAGTCAAGATTCTGAACCGGTGGCAGAAAGAGGTTTGAATTTCCAATTTTAGTCGTTATGCGACAAAATATCCCCTTCGGAGTCTGGTTTCTACGTTTGAACACCCAAATGCCATTTATAAATATAAATAATCGGTTTCGGGCTGAGCAATATAGGATTTTCGGGACAATTTTCTGCTTCTTTGCCAGCAATTTCTAGGGCCGGATTGGCGGTTTTTCTTGCCTACCACATTTTTTGTTGGACAAAAATTGCATGGAGAGCGTAAGGGGCTGTGGAAATCCATTATTTGCGCAGGAAAGATTGCTTTCTTTTGGCGAATAGCTGTGTTGCCTATAGGCGGAAATATCAATTCGTCATTTCGTAGTGCTGATAAACCACGATTTTGGGCTACAGTTCGAAATATTTTGGGGCAAACTAACGCATTCTGGGGTCTTGAGAGATAAGGGAATGGCGAAACAAGTTTTGGAGAAAACTTGGCAAAATATGTCTTGGGTCAATCTGGATTCTATGATCGAATCTCTCCTGGTTTTCCCCGAATCCACGCCATGAAATATACATTTCTCGCGGTCTCCCAGTCCCCATGCCAGTTAAGACTCCGATGAAAGATGACAAATGAGGACGACTACGAGGAGGGGTGGGGGGCATTGGTGGCACAATGTCGCCATTGTGTGGTTTGGCAATCAGGCGCGTGGATCTAGAGTTTGGCTCAATAAGGGAGAGGGGCGCACAAAAGAGTCCCATTCCAAGTTTTCACAGCGGGAAAACTCTCTCCAAAGTCCCAAGAAACCGAAATATTCAGCTCAATAAAAGGTAATTCAACCCCTTGGCCCTTAGGCAATACTGCTTGACCACGAAACTACCAGTAGCGCCACGAAACGCGTGACGAGACGATTATTGATTCAAAGAAGACCCCAAAAACTGCTAATTTCGCTCACTGAAACAAAAAATTCAGCCACAAACCCAGGAATTATAGCCACCGAGACAGTCTGGTCAAAAAACTGCAGCTCACGACCCCCCCCCCCCCGTATATTCGCATCCTTCCACACTGAAGCATGCTGGCAAGGGAGTAAAATTGAAACGCCCGCACTGGCTGACTTTAGTCTGTTGTTCGATTTGAAAGTACGGACAGCCCAGTTTCCATATGATGGAGTGGCAAGTGGGGAGTGGGGCTGGAGATGGGTGAATACACAGTTTCGTCCTAATTCGAATTTTGTGCATTTGCGCCAAAAACGCTCAGGGGTTAAGTGGGCGAAGTTTTTCGGGTCCATTTCGTCAAAATGTTCCGATCGGATTCATGAGTCCCTAAGACCATGATGCTCAACTGAAAAATCCAGGCGACTATTATAGTGCCACTAATAACTTTTGCCTTCAGAAGCCGATAATTAGCGTTTTCTTAATTTTAGGCACAAATTAGTGCTTTTTCTCAAAACCATTGGAGAATTATCGATTTTTTACCATTTTAGCAGCGAATTAGCGCGTGTTTCGCAATTTTAACCGGAATCACTATTTTTCTACACTTTAGCCGCGAAGTAACGTTTTACCCCGTGAATTAGGCTATTAGCTAAGTATTTTTCCTAATTTTAGCCATGATTTAGCGATTTTTCTCACTTAAGCCCGTGAATAAAATATTTTTCTCAATTTCAACCATGAATCAGCCGTTTATCTCAATTTCAACCATGAATCAACCGTTTATCTCAATTTCAACCCAAAATTAGCGTTATTCTCAATTTTGGTCTGGAAGTTGCATCAGGAAACCTTGAATTAGTGCTTTTTAGCCTCTTACTTGACCCATAAACAGTACATTAGTGCGCTTTTCTATTTTAGCCGTCTATAAGGACCTACAAATACTGGGGCTCAGTTTGTTATTCTCTATTTTAGCCGCGAAGTGCCTCCAAGTTCCTTTCGCTTGACTTTTTAAGAAAGTGGTACATTTACACAACGGCAATCTCTTGACGGAAGAAACACTTTAATCTTATAGCGTGGTCTTTGCCTTTCCTAGCTTCACGCCACGAGTGAACGAAAGAACATTTCCGTCACTTCAGAGGAGACTTTCTCTCACGGATTAGTGCGAAGCTCAAGCGTAAAGTGGCGGATTCCTCACTCGTTGTGAAATATATCTGTACGAGGCCGCTTTCCCCCCCTCGTTTTGCTTGACACGTCTCATAGGGCATGGCGGCGCCCCTGGGCGGTCTCCCCCCCCCCTTAATGCCGGCACTGCGGACGTTGGTGCCTTTCAAAGTGGCTTAAATAGTCAAGCGGATGAATATTATATGGCCTAAAACTGAAGTGTTGGACCGAAAAACAAAAACGACTAATTTATCGATTAACCGAGTGTGTGTTAACTGTGTCGTCGTGGGGGTCAGTTTGATCTTTTGAGGGACGAAATTACCGCAGATAATATACCGGGCCTATGAAGTCTTCGAGGGAACTGAAATTTCGAGTTGGGTGTGCCCAAAAATATTATTTTCTGGGTGTTCAATTGTCAGTTTGTTGGAAAGAAAAGTCAGAATATGGAATCTCCGGTATAGAGGGGCAGCAGTTTTTGATGGGTAGCAACTCTCTCTGTGAATATTCAGGGGGATGATGAATCAAGACGATTTCCTTGCCGAGTTCTGAGGTCACTTATCACTGTTTTGGGAAGCTAAACAACCAGAAATCTCAGGAAAAGAAGAAAAAGCAGAAGAAAAACGAAGCCCCAACCCTAATAATAAATCTTCAACCAGTTTATAGACCAAAAATCCTGTTTTAAAGGTTACATTGAGCCGGTTTTAGGAGGGAAATTGATGGATAATATAGAAATTGACGGAAAATATGGAGCACGTTCACAAGCCTATAGTCGCTTTTCCTGGGTACAAATTAATGACCTCTTTAAGGGCTTCTTTGGGAAAATGACTTGATTTGTTTTGGAAAGTCAGGTGTTTGAGTTAATTGACCGTATTTTTAAGGCCCTTTCCTCTATACCTGAACCCCCGGGACACCGAAGCTCATAATAGAATACCCGCAAGTACGAAAACCCCACAACTTTGCTCAAGTTGAATGAATGGGTATACATTGTAATCAGAAAACGGCGTGTACCTTCCCCCTCCATGGTGGCAATATAGGTCCCATCAGCAGGAACACGCGCCCGTAAAACAAGCCCAGATCCATTTCTTTTCATGTCAACAATGAAAAACAGTGGACTATAAAAGTTCCTTAATTCACTCATCAATATGGTTTCATATATGTATAAAACAGTTTGTAACGCCTGGCCAAAAGTGAAAGAGGGGAGGGCGCGCGGATGCGGTCAAGGCAGATTTGAAATGGATTCCCGCGTCCTTTCTTTGAGACGAAGGTCGAACAACAATTAACGAAGCAATTTCAAGAGTTTATACGGAAAATATACAATATCCCACCCAACACCAATCCACAACCCAGCACGCTGTTTCATTGTTTCTATAGCAATCGCTCTATTTGAATTTTGACTAGCTTAAAATTGTCTAGAAAAACTATTTGAGCACTTTTCATTAACGCCATCAGTTTACCATTCCAAACTCGTGGTGAAAAGTGGAAGGGGTTCGCTTCATCATACAAGTGATCTACGTGATTCGTATAGTTCATTTTTATTCGCGTCATCAAGACGACCATCGCTCTATTTATAGCCATCTCCACATGACTTAGCCACTTTAAAAATTGATTTAATTTTTGTTGCTTGCAGTATTGTATTGAAGAAGAAACCCATTTGAAGTTGTACTTGAAAATGGAAAATGTTCTCGCGTTATATAGCGTAGATTATACAATACTATCATTCAGCACCAAATTAGACGAAAAAATATAGAAAACTGTATAAAAGAGGACTCTCAAAAAGATAAATAATACAGATCAACTAACACCACCAAAATTTAAGAAAACAAAAATGTTTTAACCGGCTGGGCCTGCATATAAGTATACTATAAGGTCGTGATTAAGTGTTATATAGGGGCGTATTGATGATCTTGAAAGACCTACTCACTCTTTCTCTCTTTTTTTCTTTATACCACTAAACATAACGATGCTCTTAATTTCGTCTTGTCACCCTCCCCCTCACACCAATTCATTATTAGGCTCAATTTGTGCACAAGTAAGGACGTATAAAGCGTGAGAATCTCGGATTCCCCATCAAATACTTCAAAATTAGAAACGTGAAAATACACTATAACGTTTTAATATAAACTTTGAGTTGTTGATATCTAGCAGGAAACAAGAGTATGGAATATTACAGACGCAGAAACAAAGTTTTTTTGTTTTTTTTAATGGGGGTGAGCGAACTTATCTAAACAGGAAGGATGTAATAGCGACAAAAAATATTTTACTAAGTCTCTCATTTAAAAAATAATAATAATAATAATAATAACAATAATAATAATAATAATATGCTTCAAGGTACTCACCCTGATGATGATATGATGAGGTTTGGGCTTTGCCACCTGTTGACGACAGCAAATGATTCAAATCCCCGGGATAGAGGCTATCGTAAAGACCGGGTTCTATGCAGTTCCTTTCCTTTTCGACTTCTAAAAATTCAATGCGGGGAAAAATTAATCCATTTTCAAAAAAAAAAAAACTACAGCGGTGCAAGGGTTGGCCTTCCACTGTACTATTTAAATCAGGATATCCTGCCCTAGCTTCACATTCACTCCGCTCAAAACCCATTCTTTTAGGATACACTCTTTTCCGGGACGTTTACATCCCTTTCCGGAGACTCCACAGCCCTGGGGGTTCTGTTATTTTTTCGCCAGTCCCTGTTCGTCCAACTGGCTAAACGGTACACCGCTTATAGGCATGAAAGGAGGAAAACAAACTGATATGTTGTATAAAAGTGATTTCAATGAGTGCCCAAAAAAAAAGTAATGTGAAGTCCCCGCGAAGTAAGTGCGTTGCCTTTACCCCCCACCCCCTTACGATTCTCAATAAACCACCCCTTTTGAAGTGCGGCCGATTACTTACCTTCAACTTTAAAGGAATAAAAATCTGTCATTATCGTGGGGGAAACACTTGTGGCTATAGAAGATATCCGAATGGGACGTGATTCTGTGTCAAACTGTGCCAGTGCTACCCCCTCCAAACACATAATGTCAATCAAGGAATATCAGCCCGAAAAAAAGCCGAGCGAAACGACTCATATATTCTCTCAGTTTTGAACGAAAAGGTATGATTATTTGTTTGTTATTTTAACCGGCATTCACACCTTTTTTTACTTTTGTTGATTTTTTTTTTAGAACTAAAACTCACCTTTTTGAAGAATCTCTAAATGTTCCCAAAGGATGTCGCCCATGAAAGGCGGTGCTCGCGAAAGAAATGCCTCTTTTCCCATGGCACAAATGTCTTTGCCCCGCATGCAGAACTGATGTAATTTCACGCCTTCGAGCGAGAATTCGCGAATGGCCCAGGAGAGCCAATGAGCCACTTGAGTCTCGTTCCAAAGCCGAGGGTCTGAGAACACGAATGAACAAATCGAATGGGTACGTTTGTTGTGCGTGGTTTTCCTAAACAATAATTTTCTCTACTTCCTCAATTTAGTATTTTTCTTTGCGGCAAAAAAGAAAGAAAATGAAAGTGCCCCTTAAGGTTTTATAATAAACAAAGAAAAATATGTTTAAAGTTTATTTCTCTCTCGCTCTTTCTCCATCTCACTCTCTCTCTATTTCTAGTACGAGCGTTATGCACTGAAGATCTCCTTGAAGTTGAGTTTCAGTGATGAAACATCAATTATTCAGTAATGAGCCCCATAGAGCACGCCTTGTTTGTTTCATAACTATTGTTGTTGACGCCGTGGAGGTGACTTTAATCTTGCAATCTCAACCCAATGGAAGATGAGGTTTGGTTAATGCAATATATGTACAAACTTGTTAAAAAACTTTAGGTGTATAGTATTTAATTCATTGAGCACACTTGGAGGCTTTAAAAATAAATAAATAAAAAACTTTTGAGATTCCAACACGAGCTTTTGCCAGAGTGATTCATTCAGTATTGGTTTTGTCGACTTGAGCCACGTGCGTTTTAGAACAACCATTATAATAATTCAGGTTTCTTATAACGCGTTTCTCCATTAATATATATATATATATAGTACTGGTAGGGGTAGAGAGGGTATTGGTCAAGATTCAAAGAATGAGACAGATGAGAAATATGGTAATGTAAATAATGATAGCGCTGTTCAAGATGAACAAGAAGAAGAAGAATTGAAGGGGAATGGGTTTAAGAGGAGCTTCTTTATTTTGAAAAGAAGAAAAAAAAAAAGAAAAGGTGAATGGAGGTAGAGAAGTGAGAAGAGGGAGACAGAAAAAAGAACAAAAATCTCGGAACTTTTTTACAATGGAGGCGAGGAGGCATCTGCATACAGTTGTAGAAGGGTCGGATGGACCAATCCACACAAATAGTGCCCCACTACCAAGCACGCCCCTTTAAACTCCGGTCGAATGATACATTGGAGGGGCTCCTTTCTTCCGTGAAACGCTATCAAAACATCTTTTCTCTCTCTCACTCTCTCTCTCTCTCTGACTTTGATTCATACTTTGGAGGGGGGGGGGGCAATTCAAAACACCAATATCTGTCTAGATTAGAGAAGATTTCCTGGGGGCAACAAACCGACAGAAATAAATCTCTGAAAAAACAATAAAACTCTAAAATGTTTGGGTTTTGCCACCTCGGTCGGTAATTGTCTACACCTTAAAATTGTAAGCTTCTACGACCTTGATAGTATCCTGTGATTAAACAAATACGAAAAACCTAGATTACAATCTATTAGCACAAAAATATATTTCTTTTCAGGCCTTTTAACACGTCAGAATGAAGGCTAAAATTCAAGATCTAATTCATCCTTCATCATTATTATATCAATTGTGCAACTTTACAGTATTGTAGGTTAATAAAAGAAACAATAGGATGGAAATGACGTAACATTTGAAGTTAGGAGTGCTTCACCGTGTCCGTCACCCTCCTTGCTCACAATTATTACACATTATGCAAGAAAAAAGAAGAAGAAAAAAAACGAGGAAAGCAAACCATATACCCAGTTACCCTTTTACATATTGCCAAAGGGGCCTCTCATTGAGAGATATGGGTATACGTACTCAAATCATGCTAACCCCCGGCTCCTCTATTCTGTATACGGAAGCCTGAGTTTTGTTCTTTTGAATGAAGTAGAAAGTGTGTGAAACTCATTTACTTCAATTAAAATTGAATGTAAAGAGGCTGAGATTACCCCCTCCCATCCTAAAACACAACCATTCGAAGGAGTGGACTCTGAAAAATTTCCAGCCCCCTGGTTTTGGATTTTTGACTGTTCCATGGGGGGTTCATACAGTCGAAACATTTGTCCCATCAATTTAAATTGTCATCACAACTCAGAGCCTTTTACGGTAGTCTTCATTTACCTTTGTATATGTTCAGCTTAAGCTGTTCTTTCTCCCATGAAGCAAATGAAGCCTTTAAGGCTTCAGTCATTTTCTTGTTCGTGCCAGGTGTCAAAGGTGGTACTGTAGTTGGCATATCTAAAAACAAACAGACAACATTAAATTAATAATGTGCACCTTCCTAGTGTTATTTCTCAATATTTATTCCACACCCCCTTCGTATCAATATTTTCAATTTTTTGTCTTCCTGAACAGGAGACAAAGAACGCTTGAAGGGTCGATGTCGTATTGGAGTCGCTTAGTATGCCACCCGCACTTCCGAGGAGTATATATTCGGTGAATACAAGGTTACGTCCAGGGAATAATAAACTGTATATATTTTTTTTTTTTTTTAGGGATACGATTAAATTTCCTGCATGGAGTCTTCCCAACAGATCTTCAATATTTTTTTTAGAGTGATAGGGAAACCATGTGGATGGACCATAAGGGGAAGAGGGGGGAGGTAGAGCAATTAGCAAAATTAGAAGACAAACGAGCTGGAAACGAAGGAAAAAATTGAGGCACCTGACTGACTCATCGTTCTCATGCTAAGCACTGGCCAGTTCTCACGCCCTGAAGAACTTGAGAAGAAAACTTCGGGGGAGCTAACCCCTCGTCCTCTCTTCAAGGCTAGTCCAGGTGGGAAGCGTTCAATTTTTTTTTTTTTTTTTTCGCATTTTTATGTGTCTCACGATAATTTCGTTTAAAAAAAAAATTGCCCCAAAAAATGACCCACCAAATAAAAAACAGCTGCGTTCTCCTCGCGCCTCATCAAGAAGACGTTACACAAGTTCACGAGGAAAAACGGTGTTTTGAATACTAATAAAGATTAATGTTAACGAAGTATGTAGTGGTTTGATATTTTTGAATTGAAACTGAGACTTTACTCCCTACACAGGCTAATTATATCTCTTTGGACTGTGTGATCTCTGGAATGATGATTTTTTTTTTTGCGAATTTAGCAAATTAGGATGAATTCACGGTATCTAAGCTACTTTGTGTAATCACATCTGCTAAAGGGAACATCTGCTGCACCTTTACTCGCGATTTTTATTGCGCGCGGAGAAGTTTATATTTGATACACGCAACGTCTCGTTAAAAGAATTCGTTTTGTTTTTTTTTTTTGTTTTTGTTTTTTTTTAATTTTTTTTTTTTTAATTCTAAGAAACTTTTTCCACCCCGTTAAATTTTACTACCTCTTTCCCCTTCGTCGACACCAACGTCTCTATAGAGAAAGATAGTTAAAGAAGCGCCGAAGCAAAGAAAAAAAATAGTGGCGTATAACACTAACGGACGAAGCTAAAGGAGAAGCATGTGCCAAAGCACCTGGCAGAACCACCTGCTCTTAAACACATGCCGTCTTCTCCTCCACGAAACTCGATTATTATTATTTTTTTTAGCATCACTCCTATGACCTATCTTTAAAAAAAGAAAAAAGAAAGAAAGAAAGAAAGAAAGAAAGAAAGAAAGAAAGGAGAAAAGGTCCCGAGCATTTCCGCGACAAGAAAAGAGAAGAAAACTGTAACGAGACGCTTGTCATAAGGTTTCACCTTCCCCGTAAACTTCGTTTCAAGGAAAAGACGCAGAAAAAAAACCGGGGAAAGAAGACGAACAAGAAAACAAAAGGATTCATTCAATAAATAATCTTGATAGTAATCAGCTTTATGACTGAATTAATTCATTTTTAAAATAATGTATAAAAATGAAACTGAAAACAATTTCTTTGTTTACTGTCTCACCATAAATCAAAAATAAGTAAGGAGAAGAGAGAGGGCTTTACCCATTGCGACAATAGACCAATCTGTACCAATCATCACACAAAAGACGAATCGACAATGGAACACTTAATAGAGCGTGTCATTTAAAAATGTGAAGCAAACATAATACCTTAAACGTATATGAGTGTTAATTCCTTGTCTAAAAAAAAGTTGAGGAAAAAATACGTGAATGGCTTCCCCACGAAACCGAAATTAATTGAAAGCGCTCGTGAGAGAGTTCCAGTATTTTCTAGCTACCCTCCCCCCCCCCCAGCATTTTTAAATTGCGCGTGAATGACACGACGTAAATACAGAAGGAAATTAAAGGGGACAACTTCAAATACTTGAAAATACAACAGAAACTATGAGAACCCCGAAATCAAGTCAATTTCAGCCTCTCTGAAGGTTGAATTCAATCATTTTTTTAGATGCATGATGGCAGGCGATGGGAGGGTCTGAGGGAGGCTAAACTAAAATTCGTTCCTCATAAAGTAAAAGAACCCTTTAATTCGGCAGTGAAGCAGATATCAGTGCATTGACAGGAGAATTTCTGGGTGATAGGAAGAAGACACCTACGAGAACGGAGAATATGATAGTATCGGCGGTGGGCCAGGGGCGGTTTTATGGGGGTGGCCCCCTTCAGCTCAGCCCCCTTCACAGAAGGGGCGGCGAATAGAAATATGAAGGGAAATTGATGAGATACAAATGTTAGGGAGAGCAAATCAGATGTCTTTATCCTAGAATTAGGAAGTTGGAGGAGTTTTAAGTATTAATTGGCAGGTAGGTACCAAAGTTTGGATTTGAAGGAGTCAAATCCAAGAAATTTGGGATTGAAAGAGCCCAACCCACGAAATTTTGCTTTTGAAAGAGCATATCCCGCGGAATTGGGTTTTAAAAGAGCGAAATTGCCTGAAATTGGGATTTGAAGAAGACGAATGCAGAGGTTTTCCGTTTGGAAATCCGTGCAACTGGCGTTTGTAATAGTCAGAATAGCAAAATTTGACTTTATGAGTTACCCAAATTCATATGTTTTTGAAAAAAGTAAATTAGCTTTCGAATTAGTCAAAGCTGCATAATCGATTTTAGAAAAAGCTAAAGCCGCGATATTTTGTTTTTGAAAGAGGAAAAATACGCGAAATTGTGGCTGAAATGGCTTCTTAAATTCTGTTTTGAGGAAGCTAAATCCACGACATTTGGTTATGGAAGAGCGAATTTCCGAGGGGGCATTGTCTGTTAAGGACAAATTCACGAAATTTGGTTTTTAAACGCGCTTTATCAGTTTTTCGTATCAACCAAAATTATAGGAAGTGCTTACCCATGGCATGAAATTCGTTTTATCATAAATCGTGAATCACAAAAATTTTTGAAAGAGCCAAACCAACTAAATTTTGTTTTTGAGAGAACAAAAATCCCTAAAATTTGGATTTGAACGAGCTAAATGCGTAAGATTTGATTTTGAAGGAACCCGCAGGAGACCCCTCCAACGCCTACCCTCCAACGGCCCTATAGATGCCGCAGGCCGGGGTGCATCACTGCTTCATATAAGGGAAAGGCGGAAAAGTGGAAGGGCGAAGCTGGGTTCCCGAAAGGGCTCTATATTATGGGAAGAAATTGATGATAAAACAGCCTGTGAAGAAGTCGCTGGTCCAGAGTCATTTTTAGGTGTAGAGGGGGCATGCATGCACCCCATTTTGCCACCGAATCTACGTAAAACGCCCCCAACACACACAATACAATTAAAAATAGAAAAAATTAACAGGTCGATTACCAGATCGGGGCACTCCAAGAGCTTTCTATATCTTCACCTCTCGCTCAAGAAACCTTATAATTGATTTCTTGAAGCCGATAGCCCCACAAAAATGATTTTTGACGACACATTCCTACAAATTTTGATTTTAGAAGAAGGAAGATGGGTTTTTCAATTATTCTAATTCCCGTGAAATTGTTTTGTTTTTTTAAAAACTAAAGACGTAAAATTGGTTTTTGAGTGAACGAAGCCCGTGAAATTGATTTTGAATGATCCAAATCAGCAAAATTGGGTCTTGGAGTGAGCTTAGCCCGCGAATTTTGTTTTTTGAAACAAAAACCAAATTTTGTTTTTTTCAACAACCATCAAACTACCTAGCCCCGCGTCATTTTTTCAAGGACTGAACGCCAACGAGATTTTCAACAACAGCCTCTGGGAAATGGGGGTTTTCAAGAGCTAAATCCCGTGAAGTCGGTTTCATTCAGAGCTAAACCCGTGAGAATGGTTTTTCCAAGAGTTTAATTAGTGAAATGTGGTTTTCTAATAGCCCAAGACCGCGAAATTGGCTTTTAGGACTAGTCAACACCGTGATATTCAACCCCTCCTTTCACCCATCTGAGGACTTCTATTACTTTTCTGGTTCTTCCCGTTTGACCCGAGAGGACTCCTGCATTGTGCCACAGATAGGGTGGCCGGCTGGAGGGGGGGTTCTATAAACTGATGTAATCCAAATGGATTCCGTGAATCTTTTACGTCAGTTTTCTTTCTCAAATACAGCACACTGTAGTTATCCTATACATATTAGCCAGGACAGACACCCTTTTTTATCCGCAGGGCTAAAACGTTTAGATAGGGGCCTATAATATAATCGCAACACAGCAGCTTGAGGGAAAGGGACGTAGTCTGAGGGAAAATTTGTGTCCACCAGGTGACCACCTCAAAGCGCCTCAAACGGCTCGTCTGACTGAAAATTTGCCTTTTGGGGGAATCCAAGTATATACGCGATTTTGTCCGATTCTCTCGGCTCCAGAGCGACCAGCCTATCGATCGAAGGCTCTTCCTCGGACTCAAGGTCTATTTTGGTCACCCAAAAACTGAGTACTAAGACATTAGTGCATAACGATATCACGCAACCACACTTTCGGGATTTTTTTACCGAGCGCTCGTACAAGTTGCCCCTATAGAGCCGAGAAAATCATCTGTAACCATCACACGAAAAATTCGCTTTTTGGATTCTTTTAAGGGCACTGGCACCCTCTAAATTGCAAATTGAGTTATTATTAACATCAATTAACATAATGAGTTTTGTTATCGTCAATCCACATCGTAAAGTGTGCTCGCGAAAAATGCATTCGGCGGGTTACAATTCGCCTCATCATTCATGTAAATTCAAACGTGCAAGACACTAATGGCGATAGTGGTGAATGAAGTTTGATAATAAACATCAACGCTGTATTTTAATAGTTATGTATTAAATTGACAGAAATCGTTCGAATAAATCTGAAAAAAAGAGCTACTGATGCCATCACCTCATTGCAATGTTCCCAAACAACCCCTGTCAGGTCTATAGAGCCCCAGTATTACGGGGATGAAAAAAACAGACTAAATGATTGCAAAAGAGTTCTTTTGAGCAATAACAACAATAATGATAGTTAACACTACGTACAAAGCAGGTTCAATGAACTAGTCAAGGAATAAGGGGCACGATTAAAACAATCCTATATGAAATATTAATATTCATATACTCTTTTGTTGTTGTATTATAATCTCGGCTATGTAGGACTACAGGGGGGGGGGGGTGATTTTCTCACAAAAACTCATTTTTGGATTATGACTCAAAAAAACTTCATACCCGCTTCTCAAACAGACAAACGCGAACGTGGCAATTACAGTGCAGATGTTCAGTCACTGGAAGTTCCACACAGTCCACCTTCCTCGAGACTGCGATTTCCAGTAATCAATAATCCACAAATTCCTTGATTTGGCCAGTTTTTTTGAAAAATGTAACGGATTTCCCGCATTTTAATTTTACGACCAAAGAATCAGCCTAAGAAATTGAATTTTCAATGAGTCGAACCTGGGAAATTATGATTTTTCAGGAAGTCAACGCCCCCCAAAATTGGGTTTGAATAAACCAACTCCGCGACATTTCACTTTCAAAAAAGCTAAATCCACTCAGTTCGCGAAATAGGGTTTTTTTGGCGAGCCAATCCCGTGAATTTGATTTTGAGTGGACCAACCCTGCGAAATTTGTCTTTGAGAGGAGCCAGACTGTAGTAGTTAGACAAGAAAAGAGAAGATTTCAGCTATCAGCAAGATCCGTGTGCCATTTTATTTTTAGCCTCCTCCTTTGATTTCTCGGAGGTGGAGGACTTGCTTGCATGGGTTGGATGACCACGTTGGGGTGGGACTGAAGCATCTGGTGGTGCCGCCTTTAGGCTAATCGAAAGGACATCTACAACCTCCGAAATGTCGACATCCCTGTGGATGGTTTTGTTCCTCACGTACCACGGTGTACCAGTTATGAGTCGCAGGACACGGTTTTGCATAGTTCGAACTTAACGTATGTGCGAATCAGCTGCTGACGACCTGATTTCGCACCCATATTGTCACACAGGCTTGATAAGGAGAAGATAAATACGTTTTTTTATTGCACTGAGATGGAGCGACTAGTTAATAGATGCTTAAGGGTGTGCAGTTGGGATGTCACCTTCTGGGAAATTGCGGTGACGTGAGAAGTCCAGGTTTGCTTTGAGTCAAGATCAAGTCCAAGATAATCGAGTGGCAGATGATTGTTCCACCGAAGATCCGTTGAGCGTGATGGTGATTTTTGGAGTGCTTGTGCGAAAAGTATAATTTACGAGGCTAGATTTCGACGGGTTTATTTGAACCATCATTTCAAACATCAACCACCTACTGCTGTAGCAAATCGCTGCAAGTTTTGCTTAGCTTCTTCGAATTCGGAATGCTTGGCTAGGGTCACAACGTCGTCTGCAAAACGAGCACACTTACACCATCGCTTACCGGATAGACATGACAGTACACAAGATACAAGAAGGGGCCCAGCACGCTGCCCAGAAGAACGCCAGCACGGATTACAAATGATCGGGAGATAGCTTATTGTTAAGCCAATTGGAAAGTCCGCCTGTTTAAATAAGATCGAATGATTCTGAACAGGGTGTCCGGCAACCTTTCCTTCAGTTTCACAAGGAGACCTTCGAGCCTAACCTTATCAAAAGCTTTTTCTGTGTCCAAAAAAAGTCCAAGACACACCCTTTTCTCCTCGTAAGTCGAGAGGATCTCATTGACGACGCAATGGAATTTTAATGGGGAAGAGTGTTGTGGTCGGAAACCAAACTGTGTATCGGGTATATACAAGATTCTAGTTGGCAGAGAAGCCTTGATAAGAGTAGTCTCTCGAAGACTCTCGACATAACAGTAAGCAGGCTTATCGGTCTATATGTGATCAGCTTTACTGCCATGTTGTTCGTAAGATGGCATTATAGATCTGGGTAAGGTAAACAAGTCCTTTTCTGGGAAGGTGCATCAAGAGTGGCTGCACAATATGGTCACAACCGGGAGATTTTCTATTTGGGGGAACTATTAATTGCTGCAGCTACTTCTTTAGGGCTGAATAGACGCGGAGGGAGAGACAGTTGCAGAGGCTCCTCCAATATGTCGTTAATCGCTTCGCTGACCTCGTCATTAGAAGGCGGATTGGGCGCAAACTTGCAGTCGCTCCGCGAATAATTCAACTTTTTCTTGTGGCGTAAAAACTCAACGGTTGCCTACTTTCAACGGCGGTCCGCCATAGCGCGCCTTTTTGAGGGTCCAGTTGCTGCATCTTCACGTGGAGATAAATTAAGCTCTCTGGTCGACTAGAGCTATTTTCAGGTCCTCCATTGCTCACAACAATACACATCACACATCACATTGTATAATGTTTTATTAATGGAAACCTGGTTCTTTCCCACCGCGCCCGACATTGACGCTTCACTTGGAGAAGATGAAGAATTGGGGTGGGGGGGGGGGTCATAATAGAGAAATTCACCCTCCTCACATTCTTTTGATTTTGTTTTGAATTTTTGGAATTTTGATTTGAATTACATTGAATTGAATTCGAATTTTGATTGATTTTTTTTTTGTAGAGAGCCAACCTCACAAAATTTGTTTACGACGAGCCAGATCCGCCAAAGGATTTTTAAAGGGTGAACCTGAAATTACTTTTTGGAAGGTCCCAAACCCTTGAAATCGCTTGTTTGAACGAATCAACCCCCTGAAATTGGCTTTTTATAGGAAGACAATCCTACGAAATTGACTTTTCAATTGAGTCAAAATTGGATTCTGTGAGAGCCGAATCAGCAAAATTTGTGTTTTGAAACGGCCAAAACCACTAAATAGGGCTTTATAAGTGTAAAACCCACGAAATCTAGCCATCGACTAAATCGATACAATGAAGACGAGGAAAAACTCAGTAATCAGCAGGTTTGCCTCCACTCCCGTGGACAAGAATCACGCCGAGAGCTATGTGTAATTATGCTTGGGTGTAGGGGAGGGGGTGTCTTGCCCCTCCACGGAAAATCCTGCGTTACGGCCCTGATAATTCCTATAAAAAATTTGAATTCGGATTTACTGCCATGAAAGAAGACACACCGACCGACCTGTGAACTATATTCTTTGTTTATGTATTTGCACACACAAAGATCGATAACACTTCCTCCCATATCTTCAGCTCAAATCCCTTGAAATAGACTCCTTCAATTCCCTATCTTAATGAACAAAAAAACCCATTTAAAAACCAATCTTCCATCAAATTATACCATACTTCGGAACATGGGTTATAGAGTTACCCACCTTGGAGCTGGGTGGAGGGGGGGGATGAATGGTTTAAGGGTTTGGTTCAAGTGAGATGCACACGGCAGGAAGTAAACAGGTAGTGGTGTGGTTCGGGGGATAAACCACCGCCACTCCACATATTCGGCCGGGGGTGGCCGTGATGAGTGATGGTGAGGGGTGGAGGGCCCGTTTTTAAAGGGTTGTGAAGAGTTAGTAGTGACAAAAAACCGGAAACTTAATAAAGCAAGGAAACCGAGCGACTGTTGAGGTCGCAAAGGAGAGCAAAAACCCTTTTTATCATTTTTTTTAAATGATAAATTTGTACAAATAAATAAATGAGGCGAACAAAATAAACACAATTTAAAAACAAAAACAAAATACGAGTATAAATGCTTTGAAAAATGATGCATCAGTTTATGATGCTAGAAGGAATCTATTCATGAAATTAGATAAATGAATTATCATTTTCAGAATACTTTTTTCACCTGATTTGGCTAAAATTCAACACATGCTAAGAACACCCTCTCAAAAACGTTGTACGCGAGTTTACTATACGAGCGAGACCTTTGGAGTCAATTAATAGTGTACTAACTCCTTTGTGAAAAAGATCTGAAAGCAGCTCACTTCTTCCCGCATCGCACACCATTAAGAGCTGGCGGGCACCAAATGACCCCGTAAGGGCATAAAGGTCGAGAGGGTAACAATTAATAGAAATGAGATTGATGTGAATTAGTGACTAGTCGACGCCTTCTCATTTTTTCAAGTTGGAAATATGAAACGCGTTTACGTGAAAAATCGGTGGGCAGAGGGGGTGAATAGTAGAACTATATAACACAAAAAACAGACACGTCTGAGACAGCATGTTTCCAAAGAAATCCAGGAACCATCGCAGGTAGCTGACAGGAAGTGGCGGCCACCAACTGTCTCCAGGATACATCCTTCTATTCCCACCCCCTGCGTTAAGGATGCGGAGAGATATTAAGAGGGCCCCCTTTTTGCGTGGGAGGGTGGGCGGTGGCGGGGGTCTTTTACTTTTCTCCAAGGCAAAAGGGAAGGCAATCATGTTTGCATACTGAAGAGAAAACGGGCCCTTTTTTCATGAATAGGGATAGGAAAACAGTTCTAGGGTTACACTAGTCTTTAAATCTTTAAGAAAAGAAAAACTAGGATTAGCAGGGAGGCTTGAGGCAGGAGCGCTTATCGGGCAATTATAGATTTTTTTTTAAGTTACAAAGGGAAAAAAATGTTTAGTAAAAATACTTTTTAAAGGGGAATTAACTGAAATTGGTCACTACGGAAATGCCAAAATAGGAAAAAATGTAAATTGAGTAACTATTACCAAGGTGAAAACAAAGGACCCGAAATCTATTTCTTTCGTCTAGCGGAAGCGACGAAATATGCACATTTGACAGGCCTTTGATTACGAAGAATTGGAGAATCAAAAATTTGCTGAGTCTCTCTAATAAACAGGAAACGAAACTAACAAAGTAATACCTTCCGACGGCAGTGTTCTTACCTTTTGGCTTAGCAAAAGAAGGCATGGTTTTAATTCCCATAACTGACCGAAGCCGCGTGGTTATTGTCAGGCGTTAAATCAAACTCGCGAAAAAAGAGTGAGAATCGAGCATCGAAGGAGCGCGCAAGACGTTAAGGATTTTTTTTGAAACACATGAAAAGACAGGAACAGAGACGGAACTGCTCTGAGACGTACTACTAAAGGTGAACTGCTCACGAGGGAACGGAGGGTTCTCCCCTCCCAAGTATAGGAATACCCTTGCCTGTTATGAATGGAACACCCTCTACCACCGTAGTATAGACGCCCATTCATAAAAAAAAAGGAAAATGCTCACACGTTCGTTCCATCCACTTCTTTGACTTCAATCACCGCAGCATCCAAAAATTTTATATTTTTGCCTGACGTCGGGGCGCCAGTGCAGCACATTATGAATATCCAAGAGAAATATTAATGTTGAAAACAAAAAAAGGCATACTACTTATCCTCATCCCAAACTTAGCCCTAGCAATTAAAGTTTATTTGCTAAAAGATGTTAACTAGTTAAGAACAATTATCCCAAAAGGCTTGACCCCTAAGCGGAAGCGTCTCATTGATGAATTGACGCGTGCCTCTTTACAACCCGAGTCATTTCTAAACTAGAAACTTTCGTTTTGCCTACAACAGAAGGGGTGGGCGACGAAGAAATGTTTTTAGTGTGAGGCTTCCTCGAATTTCAACTAAATTTCAAAAGAGGGGTGGGTGCCAGCAACGCGGATTTTATAGAGGAATCATTACTTCCTCCTTTATTGGTAAAAACATATTTTCCTCGTCCCATTCAACAGGAAAAACTCCGCGTCATCATAAAATGACATTTTTTTAGCCTACACTTTTCTATTATGAACACTTCAAAGCTGTGAATTCACAAGTTTATTTTTAATTTCTGAATAGCAAGTGACGCGTACACTATACACCAGGACAAAAAATCATATATTTTTTTTTTCCTCCTCTTCGGAAAGTTGTCCTGAGAGGGTGAGATAGTAAGAGGAGAGCTTGCGCTGCCTGCTTCCTGCGGCTCCCTCCTCCTTAAACTTCCGGTAGTAACCACCTGGTCTTTACCCACTAGTGAAATACAATCTGAATTTTCTTACTCGTTCGCTCGTTCCGTCTCTCTCTTTTCCTCTTCAAAAACTCAACATTTTTGCATTTGCCGAGATACCGATTAAAACGAAAATTCTGGGAATTGCTATTTTCCACAATTTCTCAAGGGATTTCTCAGATTGCCTAGAACGTGAGACCAGAACGAACTCAAACACGTATGTTTTCGTGAGGTTTCAATTAATATTTTTTTTTAATGCAAACAAACAAATTATCGGAGAGTGGAACAGTTTGTTCAAGACCCACTCAAAATAAAAAGTTGGAAGAGACCCTGCCAAGCTTCTCTGGTCGGTCAGTCACTCAAGCGTAAACATGCGCAAGGTTCCCTTCTGTGTCTAACCATTTTTCTTTCTCACCCCTCCCTTCAACACACAAATAAAGAACCGCCTTAACCCTTCAAGCTACTGCTTAGGTACACCTATCTCGCAAAGAAAAAGGTTCAAAACTTTGTACGGAAGAACTTAATTTTAATTTTATGCTTGGGCCCACTCTACAGGGTGTACAATAACGAGATGGACAGAGAAAAACCTGAGGTTGAGCACGTCATTTCGGACCAAACTGACAATGTAACACTTTTTGAAATTCCTTTTCGTTATCTCAGAATCAGGCATTTTCTGGTATTTTTGACTTGTCACTACTTTTATCGAAATATGCTTGTTACATGCTTATTAATTGGTCCAACACCAAAACCAAGGAGTTCATTTAGAAAGTGCACAAAATTTGCTATCAGAGGAGCCCATTTTGATCATGATCAAATCGGATCTACTTGGCATAAAAGGCGCTTAATGAGGAATAAACTTCATTTTCCAAGCATTTTAGGCACTTTCGGACACGATTTTCAGGCTTTTTGATTTTTCGAATTTCGAAAAATGTTACATAGTAGAATTGGTCCGAAATGACGTCCCCAAGCTCAAGTTTTTCTCTGAGCATCTCGTTATTGTACGCCCCGTAGAACAGTAAAAGTAGAGAAATGTCACAGGAAGCATCAACACTTTTTCAATTATTGAGAAATTTTCTTTGAGATAATTTTAATAACAAATGAGTTGCCCAGAAAAAATGAAAGTGTCAGGGATCAGTAACTCTTGAGTAAGATAATTTAAAATTCATTTTTTTTTCTTCAAAATAAAAAGTTGTTTCATCTGAAGCATGATGCAAACATATGTCATAATAGCTATTTTTTAAAAGCAGAAACCGAGACAGAACAAAAAAAAAAAAGCTTCATAAAATAAAGAAGCGACAAAAGAGCTAGAATCAACGTCAGATAGGGGTCAGAGGTCTGATTAACTAGTGTCTCCTCACATTGACTGCCCTCTGCCCCTGATCTTGGAGTAGTTACTTTAATTGTCGACATAGGGGCCACTCTACTAATCCTGGTTAACTCAGACAATAACAGCATCCGCTCCCATTAGGCTCACTTCTGTTCCTTCGCCAGTCAACACCTTACTCTTTATTTAAACATCGTCACCTTCTATACGTCGAAAACAGGAATTGTTTAGTGAGAAAAAAGAAGGAGCGAAACTGGTTAGATTTCCGTATTGAAAAAATTGGTCCATAAAGATTCCCTTAAAAAAAAAAAATGATGAAAAGTGCATCGTTTCCTGTGAAGAAATTAAGTGAATTATCAAACACTTCCTCCGGGGGATGACCTAAAAAACTTTCTCGCGACAACTGAAATTGAAGCTAAATTTTACCGCACGAATCCCTCCCATCGGAATCAATTTATTTTCTCCGTTGTATACCTCTACAAAGCAGTAATTTATCTTAATGGAGTGAAATTGCCACATGAGGCATTAATAGAATCACGGAGGACAAGAAAAAACACAAGGTCTTTTTTATTTACACAATCTTTTGTTTAAAAATTTGAGCAAATATCATTTGGGTGGGTGTGGTGTGGGTTCAGAATTTACAATCCTTTGAAATGGATCAACAAGTGGTTTAATAGACTAGACCGAATTGTTGAATAAAACTAAAAGATAATATAAAAAAAGCACTATTGTGGGAGTAGGAGAAGAGACAGGTGTGTCCACGGCGGAACGGAAGTCAAGAGTGAGCCTTGGCCATTTCCGTTCTATCGTACGCTCACTGTGATCGAGGAGAGACAGTTTACAACACTCACACGTGAACACACTTTTAAAAAACCCCATGGGAAAAAAAGGACTATATACATGCAGTCATTACCACCTAACCGATCCTACGATTCCCATGACAATCGAGACCACCTGAGCTTACCCCTCCCCACGCCATCACGGCCCCAGCTATACATCACTTTTCGCTTATCAGCAGCCTATTATCACACGGTTTTGATCGAGAAAAAAAATGCATATTTAATGTGAGTCAGGACACACAGCCTCTTGTTTACTTCATTAAAAACAGTGTCGGCGTCACGAGAGGAGGCCTAAAAGCGAGCAAATATCCAAATTTAAATAGCCTAAAGCTGTTAAATAGCTGTTAATTACTTGTAGATGGCTTTACAAAGGAACTCGTGCGCTTCAATTGACCCCAGCAATTAAATCTTCTTGTTAATCTCTATGATGAAACAATGACGGAGGGAGGGTGGAATCAAAGGGATGGAAAGGGTTGACACGCGTTGTGTCTAAGACGGGAAACGAGTCAATAAAGGAGACAACCTTTTCAAGTGAAATGGACCATTTTACGCCGCAAAGGGATTCCAATTAAAAGTATGCATAAAATGTGTTTGGTGACGAAGGGAACCCAATCATAAATATATATATATATATTGAAAGGAAACATCCGGTTAAAAGTTGTTAGACAAGGTTGTTTCTGTGAAGAGTGAAATTAAACGGATGTCGACCGTTGAATAAATGGAAAATGCTTCAAAGAAACCCTTTCCCCCCTCCACTATGATTTTTTTAATGTTGGGTGATACGTGACCCAAATTTTGAGACTAAATTCTATTCAATACATTGTTTTTTGATTAATTAGTAACATCCTGCCGCGGTTTTACCATATTTTATACATTTTTCAGAAAAATAAAAAGAATAGTGGAGGATAATGATCAACAGGAGGGTGAAAATGGGAACAATTGAGGCTACTTCCGCTTTATAGTGTGAGTGAATTGACCCTGTTATTTTTCAAGTTCACTTGCGAATATTTATTTTATAAAGTTAAATAAGAAGATGAGGAATTTTCTCAAAAGATACAAATTTTGCTTTAAGCTACTCATCACTGCACGGTGTGTGTGGAATTACCCAACCTGCAGTACGAATGCTTTGGTGTCTGAGGACAAGTTTTATAAATCAACTATTGCCGATAGATTCGGCAAATCGATTTTTTACCACCCTGAATACAGGCCAAAAAGTAGGGTCTGAAAAAAAGAATAGGCACAAAGCTTACCCATAATGTGCGCCTGGAAATACCCACCCTTCAAGACTTATCGGTCAAGCATTTACATAACTACATAAGTCGAAGCGTATGAACTCACAGACCTCTGGTTCTGGGAAATCACTAACATGAATTAAAATTTAAAGGGCCAAAAAACAAGAATAAGTATTCACCCTCCCCCCCCCCAGTAGACACTACTGATTCTATAACGTCCGCCTGTGAGGGGGAGAGCGCATACCTAGTGTCTACCTAGTCATATACCTAGTGAGAGAATCGGATACTTTGGGGACTAAATTCCAGTTTTCTGATGCTTGGTCTAGTGCAATACAGTCAGTTTCTTGGAAAAATTTGATTGTTTGGTAATTTATGTAACGAAACGACTGTTTCCGGAGAAAAATTTCAATTTTTTTTTGTTTTTTGGGAGGCAAAATATCCAGTTTGAAGAGTTCAATTGACAATTTCTCGAGCCTTTTTACATGTATTTTCAAGCGTCGCCGCGCCGTCGTTAGTCAAGTTAGATTAGCGAATATTTTGTTTCCAGAATAGTAATTTAGCACTAAAAATTGAATAACGAAATTTTCAAGCGTACTTAAGGCATGCTATCATGTCTCCAAAGGAAGTCAATTCAAACTGGAAAAAGTGACTGATTCTGGAAACTGTAAATCAGCCCAGAATAACTGCTTCATAAAGTGGTAACTCTGTTTCGTAACTGACTAACCGGGTAACACATTGGGAATTGCGGTCTAGAACTTGATAATCTTGAAGTCGGAGATTGATTGTTTGGACGCGAAACTTGAAACATTTTTTTCCATGTGAAACGAATCTCCTTATGTAAAAGAAGACGACACAATCATTTTGTTTTCGCTTAAGTGAAACTTAATTGAAAACCGTATTATATCCACTCTTGGAATGAAAAAACCAACAAAAAACCCCTGTCTCAGGTTGTTCTAAACTACGTTGAGAAACGATTCCATAAACTGTAGAACTTTTGAGTCGTTTTAACTTAACCTGATTGCGCTCATTTACCCCCTGTAAATCAGTCAAATCAAGTTTCGGTACCTATCTTCAAGTCACGTAATCACCTCCTTCTCCCCTTGAACCCCCCCCCCTCTTCTAGGAGACTGAATTCAATTTACAACCATCCTTGAACGGCTCTGCCCCTTCTTTTGACGCTGCATTGGGACCAGAAATACCGGCGTGCACTGCACGGTTTGCCTACTTGAGAACACAGTAAGGATGGCAGCTCGAGAATTAAAGATAACAGCTGGAATATTTTTATTTAAAAAAATAAACACAGATGACGAATTCAGTAATTAAAATGTTTCAATAAGATAGTCAGGAACGGATATTATTGTAATTTGACTTTGGGAATCTTTTCAAGACGGAAGTAGTGTGCTTAGAGAACAATGCGAAATACCAAACATAGGCAATTACAGAAGAAGAATGCTAGAAAAATTCTGATCTTAACGGATTCTTTGATTTTGATCTGGCTAGACATCAGTTTTCACAATCAACTATTTTATATGTGAGAAATATTCAAAATAATATTATTTTTTGTACTAAATAATAAATTATAGCGCTCATGTTAAAAGAAAAAGGAAGGACTTTTTTGGTTCATCCTCTAGGTTCACGCTAAATTTTGCATTATACGTTAAATACCTAATCAACTATCATAATGGCATGCAGTTATCAGTACGCCAAGTTCCCCCAATTTAATCTGAGGTTTAACCCCACCCCCACCCACGGTTTAATTTAAACCGTTTAAACCCCGTCATTCATCAACTGTCTCATCGCACACACTAGCATTAGCTTTAAACCCCATTGAGCCCTGTACCCCGTATATGAAAAACTCTCCGCAACACTTCAACTCCCATAACCCCCCGTCCACCTAGCGACCCCACCCAGTCATCATAACGTGAGTAAACCGCTCAAAAACAGACCCCAGAGCGACATCTAACGGGAACTACTAAACCTCTTCTTTTTTTTTAAAGGTACATACTCAGATGCTTGAATGAAATCTCTTTTAAACCTCGTTAATCAGGGGTGACCTGGTGTACCCACCAGATGCCACCTCATGAATGAATGAAAGATCAAGAGTCGCACTGAGAGCAGCGCTCAAATCTTACACGCGGCCGTTTCGTCGACTACAAAATTATTTTTTACCTACCTATAGTATACCTAAGGGGTAGGTCGACTTTCATCGAAGCCGGGGTGTTCCCGTCGCAATTTTAATTAGGTATTGCATACAGTAATTAGAGTTGGCCTTTATACAAGCAAAAAATTAGTTCACTTGGTCGCTGTAAAAAAAAAAAATGCAAAAGTCGAGGAATTTAATTAATGAAATTAGTGGATTCAAAATCTCAGCTTCGTGAATTTTCATCGCTTAAAAATTCTTCAAGGCCAATTCTATTCCCCCACTAAAATCGTTTCAACCTAGTCTGAAAACAGTGCTAAAGTAAGAAGTTTGTTTAGAAAAAAAAAGTGAACATGAGTGGAGGGATGTTGTTCTTGCTCTTGTTTAAATCTCGAGGTGCTTTGCTGACCGCTAAACACTCTTTTAAAAAAATATAGTAAAAAATCTTCCCCGTCTATAATCCTCGTGGAACTGAGGTATGGAAGAATAGTTGAAACTAGTCAAGGGATATCAATGAATGAACTCATTCCCTATTAACCCCCGCCCCCCACACCATGACTTCACATCGTCGGCCTATCCCAGAGAACCATTCAAAGCACCTTGCCTTTAAATTTAGTAATTTAGCAACAGAGGGGCAGAAATAGAACGACGCCCTAGTAAAAGCAGAACTTGCTGGATGCGCGTTCTTTTTTTCTTCACTCACTCATTCTTTCTCGCTTTAGTGGCACTAATCAACTATATATCGCTCCCTTTCTTGCTTTCAAATCTCTCCGAAAGAGATTATTTCAGACTAAGGCAAGATAAATGCAAGCATAAAATCTTTCCAGTAATAAGTGAGACGTTCTAGCATCATTATGAAAATAAACCGTATAACAGTAGCCTGAAAAATTTAATCTTTATAATTGCAAGATTATCTCTCCATTGAAATGTTTTGAGTTTTTTCTCGAAAACTTTCTCCATTAAATTCGTTGTTGAAACTGAGCCACTTGGAATCTGTCCAGTTTTTATCTCTGTTGTACACTGGGCCAGAGGCCAAACTGGAATATTGTATCTGATGACTAAACTATATTTATTTTTTCCTATACCGCATTTTCTTTCTCTAATTAACCCCACGATGACTGCGCAGCCCCACCTCCAAGAGAATATAAACGCTCACAGCTTTGCCTCTAAATTCATTTTAATTTCTATATTTTCTATATTCTATGTTTCTATATTAATAGTTTCCATTCTTTCTCCCAGCTTAAAAAATGTGTTAAGTTTATGATTTAATATTTCAGTGCAGTCCAACTAAATAATAACACTAAATTTAAGCCAAACAAGCTTATTTCATGTGAATTAAGTATAATTTAATTTTTGTCAAGTAACTCCACTAGGGGGGAGCAAAAGCTTTTTCTAGCTTATTCCCCCGTGGCCATTCTACACTTCTGTTTTAAAATTTTCACCTATAATTATTGTATTTGGCAATAAATAAATAAATAAATTTAGATTTCAAGTAGAATTTGAATATGACGGGAGAAAGGCTAGTAAAATCTCTCGAAACAATTTAAAAGCTTTGAGGTGACAACTGAATTTATTTGAGGGAAGGGACCAAAGGGTCATACGAGTTCATTGAGTAGGGAGACTATAAGGAACGACGTGACATAACATTTTAAAATGTATAACTATCAGCGAATCACTAATATCTAGCCCCCCATCTTTCCATATGACCCCCGTATACTTATTGGGTTTTAACTGAATAATTTTCGGGCGGCTCAACACGTGGAACAGAATCGAACGTGCTGTTCTCCAGTCCGTACCTTCCCGTCTTTTTTGATTATTGAGATCAACTAAACTATTAATTAACAAATTACACAATTAAATTAAAATTGTTGCCTTCATCTTCGGCAGGAGCGCAAGGAAATCGAGAAAGCGGCGTCCAATTGGAAAGATGAAGATAAAGATAGGTTGACTCCCGCCCCTCCCCCAATTACAGATCAGCAGAACACCGATTCATTAGATTCAGTTTGACAAATTTCACCAGAAATGCCAACAAGAAAATCCGTGAGAACCAAGAAAATTCATCGACGAGATAACTTTGAGGACCATAAAATCCATAGCACGTCGTTCCCGAGAACTCTTCCCTTCGCGGACGTTGTTTTAGTCAAATTTCTACTGATTTCACCAAAAAACTGTAAAGGGAGAAATTCACGCTAAGATAACGAAAAACCCTTCAAAACTCTCGCGGGGCGCCTCGAGCTATGAAACCCTCAAGAACAAATCTGTCAGGAGTCTTGGATATTGGCCGCTAAACGTCCGACGAATCTCCATGATTCTTCTTAGAAATTTAGAACCGATTTCTTCAATTTATAGGAGAAAAAACAAGGGAGAATGGGTGGAATTACGTAGAGCTCGTCAAATTGAAGAGAAAGTGGTTGAAGAGCTGTGGTGGGTACAGGGAGGTAGAGGCGTCGACTTTAGGTATCGGTAACTTCGTTAAGGAGGGGAGGGCGAAACTGTGACGTGGTAGAGAAGGGGGGGGGGTCAGAACTTTTAGCAATTCTTAATAAAAACAAAACAAAACAAAATATTAAAAATCGTTACATAAATTTGACATCTGGTAACTCGTAAACAGAGCTGGGCATTCCATATAGGGCCCATTTTGGGACACTGCGAGAGTTACTGAATAACCCCCTAGAACTGGTATATAGAGACATTCGACTTTTCGAGGCTTTATCAGCATCAACTAAGCTCAATCATGCTTTTCTCAGGAAGGAGGGGAAGGGATATTAAAATGTGTTTGCAACCCAAAGTCCCCAAATGGTATTTGAGTTTCTTATTGAGGACTGGTCGTCGTTTCTATAAAGTGGCATATAGGTCAGATACAAACACCCCAATGGCATGCCATAGACAGCTTTGCACGGCTCATCAAGATAACAAAACTGCACATTTTAGGTCTTCTCGTATCATGACACTAGAACGTCCGATTTTAAATGTTGACAAACTTTGTCAAAATTGGAAAGAAATCCGTCCCAAATTTTGAGTCAAATTTCTTCGATTTGTGCCACACCCCGCTCAATAGTTAACAATGTTACTAAAAGGAAGAAAATTGAAGTGTGAGATCACACCACCATCAATATATTTATTGGTGTCGGCACGATGTTGTGGGGGGGGGGGGGCAAAAGCTTCGTCACACTCACATCAAACAACTGGAGCTAATCTCGGTAAGAAATTTTAAAACACCCTGTGGAGTCACTCGAAACTTTTTTCGCGTTTGCTTAACGTTGTGTGGGTGTGTGTGTGTGTGTGTGCAGTATTTTTATTTTTTTTCATGGCCACACTTGTTTGTTTTATTACGATTTGTTTGAGGTTTTAATTCCTTTCTCCACTCATTTCCCGTTAACAACACACTAAACCTTTCTTGTCATTTCGATCAGAGAGGAGTCATTGACATAATGGAATGATTACGGCGATGATGGTAATTAAAATTTAATAACAAAAATAGTGTAAATAATAATAACAATGGCGTTAAAAAGAAGAAGAAAACTGTCCGTGACAGTGGCAGTGAAAAATCCTTGTAACAATAGCCTGGTTCGGAAAGAAAAAGAGTAAGGTAGGACGTACCCAGTAAAGGAAGTGCTTAGCACTATATTTTTTTTCTGCAACGCCGTCTAAAATGCGCAACACGTTTTGCCCTACTGATATCAGCACTAATAAATCAAACCCCACCTCCCCTCCCAATCACCATAAAATGTTCGGTCCATTTCCTTGTTTATTTACACTTGTTTACGAGTCAGGCAGTTTTGGGGGAGTGCCGGCGGGTGAGAAAAGAGAGATTTCGGCATCAAAAAAGCAGTCTGGAAAATTGAATGTGGTTTGGACCGACAGAATCACTCCCCCTTCCCCCCTTCCTAGTAGTCACACGAATGTCAAACTTTAAAACAATTTTTTAAAGTGTTTTGAATCAATGACTCACTATAAACAATTTTGAAACGTGTCGTAGTGTTGCGAGGGCGGCGGGAGGGATGGAGGGGGTAAATTGGTCAAAAGAGGGGGAAATTAAGAGTTTGCATAAAACTTTTTTTGTTTGCCTATCTTTCACAGTAGAAGAGGCGGTAATGAGGATGTAGCAGTTAGTTGGGGCTATTTAAGTGAGACTTTTTGAGACCCGTTTGCGTCTTTGTTAGACCCTTTTTTTTCGGGTCGAATGGAAAACACAACGAGGGAGGATAAACGAAGTTGGTGGTAAAAAAAAAAATGTTGGGAACAGATGGAAAGAGAGGTGTAATGGCGTTAATAACGAAAACAGCAATTGCTGCCTTCTTTTTTTTATATTTTAGTACTTTTCTGTTTCGTTAGAAGTAAGCCGCGGTGAGAATGGCGGGACTGTAATGGGTTCTTTGTATACAAACAAGAATAATTACTGCTTGAGTTAATAATTGCATTGCGACAGCTGACTTGGAAAAGCAATCTGCAGAGTAAACCCTTTAAAAAATATAAATTTGTCGCATTTTGCCTTCATTTTGTTTCATTCACTCTTTCCATAGGAAAATTTCAAGGAGATTTCATCGAGTGTATAAGAATCTGAGTCATCTTATCAATTCTCCTACCCCTCCCACCAACAAACCATGCCACCACCACATTTTTACAGAGAGAGCCACGACAAAATAATGCTTTTATCTAATCTCCCCGAGTGAAGTATGTATGACTGCACGTACAAAATTCAACTTGAAGAAAAATAACTAAATTTGCTTTCACTTATCGCGATCTGTCCATTGTTTCAAGACTTTTTACTACTACTTTTTAATAATTACAATAGTCACCAAAATGAAATCTTCTATTTGTTGGTTCAAACTCAATGAGTAGTGATTTTAGACTTACCTAACGAACTTTCGTTGTCACTGATATCACTTAGGGACGGGACTTTTTGCATTGGACCACCAAAACTTTCGTCGATTTGTTCCTGTTTGATGCTCGCCTCTTCCAGGCAAAACTATAACAAAAATGACGAAAATTACAAATCAGTTTAAACAAATTCGAATGAAATATGAAGGATGGGTTGAAAATATGTAGTTCAAAACAGAATAAACACATTTTTATTTTTATAAACATGATTTATTATTCTCAGAAAAGTACGAAGTCAAGCGTAATGTTCCTTTGAAAATTAAATAGGGTTTTATGATCAAGCAAACTGGAATTTCTTGAGCTACGAGTTGGGCGTTTGCGTAACCACTCACTCACTCATTCTCCCACTCAGTCTCATCACTTCGTCTAAAACAATTTTCCTCATAACAGAAACTCCACGAGTTTCATTCATCCTCAGCTTTTGTCGGTGTCTAGTGTGAAGATGAAACCAACTCGGGACTCAAATAAGCCGAAAGGTGCACCCCACGAAATAGACAGGATGTTGCGGTATAAATATAACGTTCCGTTCTTCTCAAATAGGATCCTCTCTCACCGGCTTGTGAAGGAAATAATACCATTTTCTTTTTATACACATATCCGATCAAAATAAATATTCATAGCCTGTTCGACTAACAAAAATTTAATATTGCAAAAAAATATATAAATATATTCTATAAAGCGCAACACAATGCTGTATCCAGTACCAATTAAATCACTCGCACAGTCTAATCTTATCTTATCATCTTAAAATCTTGACTTATGCAATCTATACTTTTTAATACAGTTTACCCACCCGGCTAAGTTGAGTGATGCATTATTTTGGGACTGAGAAAAACACCATGATGTGACTTTGTTAAACCCATATTTCCGATTTATTCCAGAAATAAAGTTGATTGCATACTTAAAAAGAAATACGAAAGGAATCACGTATTTGACAGGGGTGTGACTTTTTTATTTTTTTCGATCATTCTCTCCTTTTAATTAAGCGAATGAGCATACTGTCGGGGAAGTGTTATTGAGATTAGAAAAACTAAAACAACTATAGTTGCTGGAATTGACGATTTTTTTTTTACATTACTAGGTCTTATCATAAACGCGTTGATTTTTTTAAAGATCGCCATCACGTGCAAACTTTTATAACAGCCTGAGTGAATTTACAAAGAAGAACAATCCCTGCCCCATCAGGATCATTTTTAGGAATGGTATGAAGGACGAGATGTTGGCATTTTCAGCTCTGAGGTAAACGCTAAAGAGGGGGGGGGGAGTCATCTTTCATGTTTCGCCGCCCAATAAACAAAGGTGGAGGAACAAATCTAAATACTTGTTTAAGGAAATACAACATTTAGTCCCAGGGAAAAAGAGGTTTGCTTCGAAAGAATTGTGTTATGATTAGAAGCATATTATCAATAATTGAGACGCGACGGTCGATCTCTCTCGGTTTCTACCCAGCGAAGGAGGGAGAGAAGAGAACGCTGCGTCAATCTAGGATGCGAGGTTTTTTTATTAAAAGTAGTTCACCAGTTTTACAAGCTCGTTAGCGCATTACAAATTCTTGTTAGCGCAAGGAAATTAGCATGCGATTAGTCAAAACGACTTCTTTTATTATAATGCCTAACGCGACTATTGACGATTTCGTAATGGTTTAAACCTGTCGCCTAAGCAAACCGTTTAAGAAATGATACCATCGTTTTGCTCTTGATTTCGTTATGTCTCAGATATACTGTTTCGTCCGGCAAAACTGGGCTCTTTGTTATGCCGATTTTCTTGACTACACAGCAGCGGCCAAGCGCGATGTCCTCGTACGTCGAGGCCCTTCCTATTAGGAGTTTTGGAGGTTAAATTACCCGAAATCTATATTTGGGACAAAATTGACCATTCCCTCAAGAAAGTGTCAGTTTTGGAGGGTAAATTAACAATTTTTAGGCCAATTTCTCAGTAGTATGAACGCGGCATGCAGTTAGACCCATGGCGGAAAAACGGCTTATTCAGCGCACTCAGCAACAAATACCCACAGGACCATATTTTCAGAGTGTTTCGATTTGAACCGGCCACGGTTTATGTGTCCCTTGGACAATGGCCAATCACAGAATGCAGCCGGTCCCGTCTAAAACGCAGTTAAGGAATCGCAGAAGGAAAATGAGCGTTTCGCTATATCGTTGGTTTTGACCGATATTCTCGACTTTTAAAGCTGTGCCATATAATGAGGTCCGCCTGCATCGAGGCTCTCTCTTCCCCGTCTGAGGGAAAATTCGAGTGGCCTCTGAAGACGTGCCAAAGCAGCCTGGATTTTCTGGGACTCATGGAAAATCCCCCAATCACTCAATAGGTTTGAATTGTATCCCTCCAAGGAGATAGAAATCCTTGGAAACACTTCGCATACCCTACAAGGACAATCACACTTCGACCTGCTCCCAATTTTAAGTGATAGAAATTTTGACCGATATGCGAAGAATTTGAGTAAGGGTCATTCAAAGTCAGTTCTCAGGGCATCTGAAACCGGAAGAAGGTGAGGCTTGAACTGCAACCAACTTTTTTTGTTGGGGAGGGGGAGGGTCAGAACTTAGTTGCGTAAAGTTTGGAGTGAATGTGACTAAATTGCTATTTGTGAGGGGGAAGGAGGGAGGGCGTGGGAATGACGCCGGTTTCTCGACAAGAAAATAAAATTTAAAGAAGCAAACGAGAAACTTGTAATAATTTGTGTCAAAAATGTGTTACAACGAATTCCCACCGAGACTCCCCTCCCCTGTCCAACCTCTTTAGTAACGATAATGAGAATCGGTTTTAGAAGAGACATTTAGACAGCGTAAGAAACCTGTAAGGTCGAGGCTATGCTGGTCGGCTTCCATATGTGAAAGAATGCCATATGGCCGTTTGGATGAAACCTTTTTTTTCTCTCTCTTTTCGTCTGCCTTTGTCTATTGATGTCACTTGAGGCATCGTTTTTGTATTAAGTCCTGAGACTTCTTACAGTAAATGTCGGTTACCAGTCTTAAAAAATAAGATTAAAAAAAAAGGCGAAGCGTCAACAATAAACCAAGGTGAATAATAAATAGAATGGGCCGTTGGTGCTTCAAGAGCTGCACTGCCTCTTTTGAATCCAAAAACTTTAAGGCTTAAAAACTGGACAGTTGCCAAGGAATGCAACTCACACAACGTTCTACTCATACAAATAGCGGACACGTTTGATTAGGATAGAGGTAGAGGGGCATTGAACAGAAGACAATGAATTTTTACCTATTTGAAGCCAACCAAAACGGAATTGATAGAATATAAAAAATTACTGTTGATTAGAGTCAAAAGTCAGTCACTCTCCGTGTGGTTACATGTCTCCAAGGATGCAAGTGATAAGATTAATGAGAGTAATAAAATTCTTTATCTCGGTACACTTCCATAATAATGCATAACTATAATTTTATATGTTTTACTCTTCTGCTTATCTTTCCACTTTTTCGTGCATTAAAAAAAAAATCAGCAAAAATAAATGGTTTGCATTGAAGAAAGTTATATTTTCTTCATTGCCGTGCCTTTAATTGAAAATCGGATATCAACAAACAAATAGGTGACAACCAAGTCAGGCTGGAGCGTGCTCCAGATAGAGTGATTTTTAAAATAGAAATGTTTCAATTTTTCTTTCTTTCTTTGCACTTCCATCAATAAAAGCGTGTTTAGCCGCAAAGCTGCCAATAATAGGCAATCAAAGAAACAAGAAGGAAGTCAACATATTTCAGTAACTAATTAAATCAGCATACAGAATCCCACGAAGATGAAAAAAAAACCGTGTGAACTCGACCTCGCTCAAGAAGATAATGAAGTGGAAGGGGAAAGGGGGAAAAAAGACTTGACTCCCCTCTATCTCATTATGGAACTTCATCATCAAATCTAAAGCAATCTCAGCGGAAAACAGCCCACAAGCTCACCTTTCGAGCAACAGGGCAGACCAGTTGTTGGCTTTGTAGTCGTCTCCTCGATTCCCTTTCCATCCGCCTTCCACATCAATGAGTTGTTCCTCCACTTGAGTCTTCTTTCATCTTTTTTTCTCTCTTTTTTTTTTTTTTTTTTTTTTTCACCCTTCCTCCCCCTCAACCCCTGAACAGTCACTCTCTCCCGAATGAAACTTGAAAGCTCAGCAGCTCTCATTCATAACGACAGAAAGACTTCACCTTTCAGCCAGTCCCCTCCGCCCAAAACCATCAACTTAATTTTTTTGATTTTCTTTTTAACTATGGAAAAAACAATAATCCGCTTAGGATCCATAAAATCCGTTACATTAAATCGTTATCACTATAAGCAATGAACAGTAATTATGGGATTTTTACGCTTTCTCGGAAAATGCCCCAAGTGTTTAAAACAACTTTTATTTTGCCATTTCGCAAAATTTCGAGCTGGAAGCATGGCTCTCACAGTTATGAATGAAGAGATAAATTAAAACGTTCTATCTTATCAGGACAAATAAAACACCGTGGACTATTATGTTTAGATCTTTTTAGTCACAGTGTGTTAAGATTCACAATTTAGTTTTTCATTTTTTTATTCTCAATGGAAACGACTGACCGCAGCTAAAAATATCTCCAGAAGAAAAAAAAACTGATCTCCTCAAGTTTCCTTGTATAGCTGCTACCAGGAGACCGTTCTGCCTTAATTTAGATTTTTATAATCTTTGTGGGAAGATCACGGAAAAATGTTTCAATATAATTGACGATTTTTGAAATCATGTTTGAAAAACGCGAAGACATAGAGTGCTGTTAGTGTAGCTCTTCGCAGCAGTTAATTATTGCTCTTTCCCACCAATTGTGACAAGATGATTTTATAATCAAATAATTTTAAATCTTAGGTTTTTTATTTTCAGAACTCAAGAAAGACTATACAACGAAAGAAGCTGATTTTTCTAAATGGCGGCATCCTAACAATTCTGGTGAACTTGGCTTTTTGCCCATTATTTACGAATATTAGTTCTGGGTCCGTTTTAGTTGTTTTTTGTTTTGTTTTTTCAACCCCGACTATTATATTAGATCATTTCTCTGTGATCCCAAAACTACAGCGTGTGGTCGTATGAGTTTCACTTTCACGGCCTCAGTGGTTCTTAGTGGAACGCCCGAGCACTATTTGAAACGTTTCCTGAGACACCAAAAACATACATGTATTCAGGGGCGCATTCGACCCCAGAAGTCAAAGGATGAAACTCGACAATTCCACCAATTAGATCAAAAACTGAACCACAAAATCCTATCAAATATGTATCACTGACGTACACATCAGGTTGTCTAACCACTCAAATATATGTAAAATATTCACACCCTTCAAAAATATATACAAATAGCTCACAAACCATCCAACACAAGCAGTTTCAGACACACTCCTAAAATGAAGGTTAATTAACCAAATTTATTGTAATGACTGTGAACTAACCACAGTCCAAATTTTGGAGAAAGAAAACAATACCTACAAGAAAGACTTAAACAACATGACAGAAGCTTAGCTGGCAATACCTTTTATGACAGCACTATCATAACATGCCAAACAAATTTCAAACAAACCCAACTTAAAATAACCCAAAAATACTACACATTGAAAATAACACCTATAATGGAAAAATCCTCGAAATGCTCGAAATAAGAAAACACAACTCCATAAACTACTAAAGAGACATTGACAACCTTTCCAAAATTTACATACTTCCCTTCTCCAATTTAGATGCCACACCTTGTAGAAATACTTCATAAACCACCGGTAAGATAGACCATGTGACAAAGACAGACAATCGAAATTTTTATCTAAAAAAACCCGCCAGAAGCCAGAAGAGGCGGGAAATCATTTCCACGAAACTTCGCGATAGAAAATAAAAAATACAGAAAAACGGTCGATATTGAAAAATCGATTGTCTACTTCCAACATGAAGATTGTTAATATTTTATTTCAATGGTTTTGGTTTGCTGGGTTTGCTTGGGTTTTGCCTTCAGCACAAGAAGGCGAAAGCTCAGGAAAAGAAAAAGTAGAAGAAGCAACAAGCCAAAACCCTAAAAATAAAATATTAATCAAATCATGCAAAAGTCTGTAGCCGTAGGAGCCTACATCGTCTGTCTTCCCTCGTTGAGGTTCGTCAAGAACGGACCGGTTTCGGCTGCTCGCCATCTTCAGCATTTGGTTTCTCAACTCAGTTGGGTTTCAGTTGGGAAACCAAATGCTGAAGATGGCGAGCAGCCGAAACCGGTCCGTTCTTGACGAACCTCAACGAGGGAAGACAGACGATGTAGGCTCCTACGGCTACAGACTTTTGCATGATTTAACCACTAACCCTCGTAGTTTAAGCGACTCTACTAACAATTTAAATATTAATCAAGTTGTATGGCTTAAAAACTAATAGTATTAATAATGAAAATCTTTATTTTTTTAACAAATAAAATAGGAAATTCAACAGTGGGAAAACCGTCAATTTCACCGCTATTTTTCATTATTAATTATAGGCGGGCAATGGAGCCTGTAAAACTCCCTAATTGCCAACAAAACTGGGAAGTTTGTTTCCAAAACTTCATCTTGAGTTTCAATTACTGTCGCTCATGGAAAAAAGGCCCTTTTTTCCATCACGAACTCACAATGCCGCCAGTAAGTATGCTAGTTTTAAGTTATTTTAGTTTCATAGCCCAAAACTGGTACTTATGAGCCCAGAAACTGACTACTGAGATGGATACTGGACACTTCCACCTTGGGAACAACATATACGGTCACCTTCGAAACTACGTACATTGTAATTAAATTCAGCCCGTGAAATTCAGACACTTTGCCCCCCCCCCCGGTATAGACACAGACATTTCGGTACAAAAATAATTTTATCGTAGAAACTGTCTATTCGCCACTATACCGTTGTACTTCTACGAATGAATTGATAACGTGTGTGTGTGTGTGTGAGAGAGAGGGGGGGGGGAGGTGATAATTTTTGGGCCGAACAATTCGGAGCGCCAGATGACCCTTTCAAAAATGAGTGAATGTAAGCAATTTCAATAATCCAAAAGAAGAAAACAAGTTTTTGAGGTATCAAAATCGGTGAGATGATTTTTTTAAAGGACATAGAAGTCGGTCGGATTGGGGTTTGAATGTGTCGAACCCGTGAAATTCGGTCTTCGAAAGAGATAATCTCTTGAAATTTGGCTTTTAAAAAGGACCAACTTAATTTCTGACGGTTCGACGAATAATTGACGGTTTGAATGGGCCAAACCCTTGAAAATGGTTTTTGTACTGATGGCCAAACCCGTGTATTGATTCGCAAAGCAGTGAAATTCAATCATCAGTCAGTTTCCGGGCTGATGAATCTGACTGTGGGCCAAAATTGTCAGTTTTTTGTTCGTTTAGCGTGATGGTTTTTTTTAGAATGATGGGAAGGAGGGAGCCTATTTTTGGACCGAACAATTGGATACGGAGCACCAGATGACCATGTCAGGGCAAAACTAAGCGCCTGCTGAAAGCAATTCTAAGGGTTGTGATGAAATAAAAGAAGAAAAAGAGTTTTTGAAGGAGCCGATTCCGTGGAATTGGCTATTTGAGGGAACGAAACCCGAAAAATTTGGGTTATTTGAAGAAACAATAAAGCGCCAAAAATGTCACGCACTCAAATGTAGTGAGTCAGTTTCAAGGGGTTTCAAGGCTAATATCGTATTATATGATTTAAATCATATCAAATTAAACATCCCTTTACGTGGCAGGCAAACTTGAAGGGGTTTTATAAAACTATAGTCCGTTTCTGGGCTTAATAGTTTTTCTAACGAACGTACAGATTATTGAACTATTCGGTCGAGAAAGTATGGTGTTTTTCGCTGTTCAAGCTGCCTCTGTGTCCCAATGGTTATTGAGGGTAAAACTGTATAGTCTTTAAAGTCACACTATCCAAACAATTTTCGGGCTCAATATGCGAGAATGTTAAATGGTCTATGAACCTTGATGTATGCGCAAAAAATACACCCTTACGTCGTGTTACGTGCGTGAGTGGTTGTTTCGGTGTCAGGAGTATTTTTTCCAACATTTTTGGCTTAAAATGCCACAGGAACTCAGGACCGGAATATACCCAGCATTCGGTAGAAGATGTTGGCGAGTATAGAAGGGGGTCCTGGGGAAAAAAACTTGAAAGCACTTTGCTCACTTCCTTCAAACTGACTACTTTTTCAGGAAGAACCTGACAAATAATTTTGGGCAGAACCGGAACCTAATAAAAATTAAGCGCCACAGCTCATTAAAAGAGGGAGGAAAAAAATATAAGTCTCCAGGAAACTCCACTGGATTAAATATAACGGCACCGGTAAACAAGTTTTCAGTACTGGCGTAGTCTTTAACAGTATAAATAAATACGGACAGTTCCCATGGCCCCTTTCCGAAAAAAAATAAAATCGTTCTATTTCCTTTCATCTTCACTCACTTTGAAGAAAACTTCAACCGTAAATCTTTCCGTTTCCGTGAAACGCATACAAAATTTAAATTAAAAACTAGAACGGTGAGAAAAGCAACCCATAAGAACTCAGGATATGGTCAGGACAACATCTGTTCAATCAAGTTTCCCTGTGTGGAATAATGTCGAAGAGGGGGGGGCACCGAAGGATCAGATTTTAATAAAAATGCGTCATGAAGTCGTGTGTTTTAACAGGAAAGCTGTTGGATGAACAGCTTTTAAGTTCTACGAGTAGCGGTCCTTGAAGTATTATATTACTTGAAGGAGAGAGCTTAGAAGGGGCTAAAAACGTCGCAGACTCACAAAAACTAAAAAAGATTGAATGATAGGGAAAGATAAGAGTGGTGCGGCGATGAAAGGGGCAGGGGGAGAGAAAAAAAAGCTGCGGGCAGTAAAGTATATTTTACTCGGATGGAGGACCTTTGTTATACCCCTGCCATGGGAGAGAACGGGTTCTATTTCTGATTAATACATCCAGAACCGTGTGCTGACCTCCGTTAGGGCAATCACCATACTTCTTTCTTCTTGTTCAAAAAAGACCCATAATGCCAGATAAAAATTCGATTTATGTGGTGTTTTCCTCTCCGAGAATTGAACTGGTAGACTCGGGGGGGGGGGGGGGTGTTTTAAAAGTATTCTCAAACCACGCAACCCAAAGTAGGCACCAAAGTCCCAACCTTCCCCGTGCAGTTTCTCTCTTTACCAAGACAAAACATGCCAAAAATAATCCTTTTCTTGAAACAGTTGTCAATCAACCATCAACCTCCTAATGGTACTTATACCCATTTCAAGGCACGCAAGAGGGCAAACACCTGAGGACATATTAAAGTTCTCTCGAACGAAACATAGTAAAGACGATAAAAAGTTGAAAAACTGGATTCTGCACTCAGCCCCTCCCCCCGCCATCACAACACAACTGCTCAACCTGTCCCCTTATGATCCCATAGTTATAATTTGCATTACATTTAAATCGTATTTTCTGAAAATAGAATCACATAGTAATCGGCTTTCGAGGAATGAAATGGAATATAACTCAAGTATTTAAAGGCCAAGCTTTTTTTACTGTCACTATACCCCAAAAACTATAGCACTTGTCTTTTCTATAACTCTTAAATCTGCCCAAATTTGAAACAAGGAAACCACTGTACTTGCTTAAAATGTCATATTAGGCTTAAAAGCTGAAACGTTTGACAGCGTTGCAATGAGTAACCGAACAAATATCTCTCTTAACCGAAAGGATAGCACAACAAGCGATTATTATGGATTTAAGTTGGTTATAAAAGGGGTACACCGCGATGAAGTTTTAAAATGGATATGATTATAACTTATAACGTATGGGAAGGATTTGAATTCAACCATAAACCAAGGGCAAGACTCATATTTCCTTGGTGTAAGACCTATCTTGTTCACATCTTGAAAAAAAAGAAAGAAAATAAATAGAAGATAACAGAAATATAATGTTTGATGGTTGGAGAGTAGGAAGAACTGATGGTGGCTAGGTCAGGGAGCAGGTAGAACCAACATTGTCTCTTAAACCCGAGCAGGTAGGTAGTTTAACAAGCAACCTAGTTCTCGGATTGCCCTGCCCTTGCTAATGGGCGGAGAAGTGTTTTATTATGACTTATCCCTCCAGCTTTACATGTAATTAATCAATGTTGGCTGTTTTTCCTTCTCCCCCTCCCTTCAGTCCTTCTTAATTCATTAACACAAACAGTGATAAAAATAGCTCCGAGCATAGGTCCCAGAAACTTTTAAAGAGAGAAATAGGTTGACTCTTACCAGGACTTTGTTTTTCTTCATGATGGTATTATCGGTCGTTTCGGTGGACCATGTAGGGGATTCCTCCAAATCGGGAACTCTCTGCATTACAGCACCTCACTTCACTTCAAGTTCAATTCAGAATAAAAACGATTGTATTGCACGTCTTTTGGCCGGCTCGGACCAAAAGAACGCTTTATTTGAAAACAAAGCAACCCGGGTGATTGGAAGTTCAGGAATTGAAATCCCTCCTGCAGGTGATTCCCTAACAAGACAGAGACAGAGATATAAAAAAAGCTCAAACGGCGTTCTGGACAACAGCGATAGTACGAGTTTCCGAGATCTGTGAACTTATGAATGAAATGAGTGCAAGAATGAATGAAAGGAGCTGAAGGAGTGGGGTTCGGTGGATCTTCCCCTCTACCAGACTACGGGGCTGAACAACATGTGGCCCCGTAGTACAGTCGCCTCGCCCAACAACTGGTACAAGCCACTTTCAAAAGTTTTTTTCTCTCTCTCTCACTCTCTCTCACCACTTCGGTTTAGCCTGTCTCTTCACCAACACATTCACATGTGAATCATGTTTAAATAACGTTTAGACTGCTAAGCATTGCGCCTTTTATTCTTCACCAATAATGTTTCAGTTTCAAATCACTAAAACATTATTCTTTTCTTTCGAACTGACAAAAAAGGGTCTCGAGTGCCTGAAGAAGACACTTTCTTCACGAAACCTTGAAGGTTTGGTTGACCGTTGTGTGTGAATGAAAATTGAATGGGTAGGCGGGGTTCGGTTAAACGGGGTAGTCGTGGGGTGGGGAGGGGAGTCTCGCTGTTTTGGATCACACGCGCAACACGTCCATCGTCCAACGCTATGAATAAAAATTGGTTTTTGAGTGGATTTTTCTCGGCTTACTGCCTTGGAACTACAACCGGATTAATCACATTTCTACTTGACTGACTCGAAAACAGTCACTGCATACGGAACACATGCTTCCCCCTCCTTCAATCCCCCATGTAGTGAACACGATCGAATTGAAATTGTTAATTTGCTTTGACCAAAAGCCACTTTGAGTATTTGGAAATTTAAAAAATCTATAATTTAAATCAAAATAAAAAGGCGAGTTCATAAATAAATGTAAAGTGACTGTTTTTTCTTTGCCTCATTTACGCTCTAAACCCCAAAACGCCCTTATACATTAAAAACAAAAAAAAACTAAAACATATAGGCATGTACTAGTAAAAAACATATACGTTCATATTTTTATTAACGTGCATAAATGCACGTAAAACTGTTTAAAGCGCCGTAATAATAGGAAGTTCCAGTCTTTAATTGTCACCAAATAGACGGTTTCGGACGATAAATTGCAGCAAAATACAAATTTCTGGCTGAATATTTGTGGTTAATAGTCCCAGTGATACATGGTCACTAAATTCAATGTTTAGGGCTAAATAGTGGGCGGAGGGGGTGTAGTGGCCGTGAACATTACACAAAAAAAATGATATACACAAAATGACATTTTTAGGGCTAAGCAGCCATTCCATTGCAAGTTACGGAGTACCATCTTATCAGCCATAAAAATGCGAATTTTTTGATTGAAGTTTTAGGGCTAAAAAGCCACGAAATTGTAAATTTTGAAGGATAAACACCCGTAAAATCTTAAGTTCGGGAAGCAATAGCCACCAAATTGAGGGTTGTGGAGGATAATTTCGCGGAACAGTCCCATTCTAAACCAAATTTCGCTGGTTTTACTCACTCGCAGAGTCAAATTCACAGGATTAACTCCCTAAAATTCCAATTTCACGTGGTTGACCTGAGAAATTCAACTTCACGGGATTGACTCAATAAAAAGAAAAACTGAGTTGGGTTCTTCTAAACAGAAGTTTCGTGGTTTGAGCTCTTTCAAGGGTAAAATTTCGCCGATTTGGCATTGCAAAATTTCGCGGTCTGGGCTAATTCAAAAACCAATTCTTCCTTTGGCTTCTTAAAAACGAGCAGTTCCACCGTTTCACTTCTTCAGCCCCTTTTACACGAGTAAGTTATTTGATAAAAAATATGTTCAAACTGATTTGAAACATATTTGTTGATGGATCGACCACAATGTTGATCAATTTTGTCGTTTGATTGGGACGTTGGTCAGTTCTCAAAGCTTAACCACTCCACCACCGTTCCAATCAAACGACAAAACTGATTTGAAACAATTAATTGTAGGCAGGGGTCAGCTGAAAATTTTTTTAAAAATTGCTAAACTTTGATCAAAAAACTTACTTGTGTAAAAGTGGCTTTTCATAAATCAAATTTCGCGGACTAGCACCAGGGGCATATAGCCAGTCATTGGTCACTGGGGCTTCACCGGAAAAAATGCCACCTATTGCAGTCAACAGGTGAAGCGGATTACTTCAAATGATTCAATTGAAAGAACTCCGCTAAGTTCGGTAAGCCAAAGCACGAGAAATTGATGTTTAGTGAGCCGAGCCCGAGAATATTTTTTTGGCGAGATGAATCCACGAAATTAATTGTTTAGTGAACGAAATACGCGAACCCCACAAAGCTGGTTTTCCACCGACAAAATTCGGTGAATTTGATTTTTGTTAGATCACGACTTGAGAAAATGGGTTTTTAGCGAGTGAAACCCGCTAAAATAGACTTTTAGTAAGCCAGAATTGCGAAAACGGGTTTATAGTGATAGTGAGGCAAATCCACGAAAAAGTTTTTTTTAGGCACAAATGTTTCTTTGGGGACAAAACACCGTGACATTGGTTTTTAAACTTCACTGTGTTCATCCAGGGCCGTAACGAAGGCTACTTCTTGGGGGGAGGGGAGTCAAGCAATATTTGACACATGTGTGGCCCCCGCTTTTTTTTAGGAAGAAAATGATAGCGTTTCCACTTGCATAAAATTCAGCAATTCAGCTCTGGAGGCGAGCTTTTCCACCCTTCTTCTCGGAATTATAACATATGGTAACGGAGAAGACGGGTGGAATGCTCCGCTCCAGAGCTGAACTTTATGCAAATGGAAAACGCCATGAATTTCAATACTGATTCGAGATTAATAAACGCTCTGATTTCTCAGGGTCCGTAATACCGTGGGACTTGTGGATAATTTCCATAACCATGTCATCCACAATTGTCATATCATTGTTATTCATTCAAATACGTTTTGCGTATGGGCCGCATTTCGGACTCGGCATTTGCCGCCTCTAGACTCGTCAATGGGGGGAGACTCCCCTCCCTCCACCCGGGTTAGCTTCTCCCCTGTGTTCATCATCATCAGTATTGCTTAAATATATCATTACTGTTAGGTTGTATTATATTATGTTGTGACTTATTTATAGCTTTTTTTATTACACTTGTCTTACCGTGATCTTGGTGCTGACCTCTCTCTTCAATCTAGACCCCCTCTAGCTACGCCAGACACCAATTTCGCGGGGTTGGCTCACTGACGGATTCAACGCCTTCAAAACCAAAATTTCCAGCAGGGTATTGGCAATTGGAGCAATTTCGCGGGTCTGGTTCATGTGAGTTGGCCCATTCATCACAACACGTGTTCGGCTCGACCGAAAATCCAATTTCGCGGTAAAGCCAATTAGGCGGATTCGGCTTCTTCACAAATGAATTTTCGCGGTGTCGGCTCCCTGTAAAATTAAATTTTGCGAGGCTGACTTACCCAAAAAAGCCATGAGAGAGAGAGAGAGAGAGAGAGAGAGAGAGACGAGAGAGAAAGAAAAACTGCCCCAAGAAAGCGGCTGTAACTGTGTGGCTGCTGCCAGTGTGGTTTGCATTCACTTGAATATGGCCTTGGCTGTTCGTAAGGTACATTAACATTACCTACAGCAGGCCCAGGCATATGTATAGGGGGACCGCATGCGCTAATCATCCTTTCCCCTTCTCTATTGTCCATTTCAACTAGGAAATCTGGAAAGCCCCAAAATCCATATGATGTATTGTCAAACGTAACAAAAAGTTGGTAATTGGCCGAGAGAATGATAAGGAACGTGACCCGCAAATGTGACCTCATGACCGAAATTAAATCACACCCTCCTCACCGTAAAAACTCGATAACCCAGCTATTCCATCAAAAATCCAACATATTTACCCCCAGTCCAGCCCATGGTTTGCTCATTTAGTTAAAAATAACAGTTTGAGCTCCAGAAAAAACTCGAAAATATTTGCCAATAAATATATTTTTTGACTGAAATAAATTGGGAGGCTGCCGCGCTAAGAAAGATACATGGAGGACCTATTGCGAAGGAATTGAGGAAACAGGAGAGGCGGCGAGACTCGTTCGTATCGTACGGTCAGAACCGAATGGTAATGTAGGATCACTAACGCTTCCGGACGGTGGTTCGGTAGTTGATGGATTAGGTATCGCGACACACTTGCTAAATACTCACTTTCCAGGGTGCAGGAGCGAGGAGGTCGTGCCACTGAGGGGCGGAACAGAGGACGAAGAGGAGTGCAATAGATGCGACGTGGTGATCTCAAGGGAGCGATTCAACTGGGCACTCAGCTCCATGGGACCCTACAAGGCAGCAGGATTGGACGGAATACACCCGTGTGCCATCCAGCATGCCGGGGGGAGGCTTCAGGAGAGACTAAGACGACTCTTCGTCAGGTGCCTGGCAGCCAGGAAAGTACCCACGGCCTGGAAACGGGTGAGAGTTGTTTTTATTCCTAAAGGTGGCGGGAAGCATGCCAAAGCGGAGGATTTTAGGCCCATTAGTGTAAGCAGTGTACTTTTAAGACTGATGGAAAGGATAATCGAATTATACATGAGGGAATCATTGGCTACTGGGGGAGTGATCCACCAGAACCAGCATGCGTACACGGCGGGGAAGTCGACCGACTCGGCCCTCCACGACTTACTGGGGAGGGTGGAGGGTTCGGTGGCCCAGAAAGAGTACGCGTTGGCTCTTTTTTTGGATATTGAAGGGGCTTTTAATAGGGTACATAGGGAGTGTATTGTGGCAACTCTAGAGCACTTTGGGGTGGAGACGAGGCTGATTCAATGGATAGACTACTCGCTGAGTCATAGGTGGGTGGTCGCTAAGGTGGGCGGCGATAGGGTGGAAAAACGAGCCAGTAGGGGGGTGCCCCAGGGCTCAAGTCTATCGCCTCTTCTCTGGATACTTGTGGTAGATAGTCTTATAAGGACATTAGAGGAAAAGGGCTATTATGCGCAATTTTTTGCGGATGACGGAGCCATAGTGGTTAGGGGGAAAGACTTATCCACACTGTGTTCTCTCATGAGGGGGGCGGTGGGGATAGTCGAGGCATGGTGTAGGCCTAGGGGTCTCACAATAAACCCTAGTAAGATGAAAATGGTGTTGTTCACTCACAAGAGAAAAAGGGAGGGATGGCAATCAATCCACTTTCGGGGAGAGGCCATCGCTCTCTCAAAACAGGTTAAATACTTGGGAGTCATATTGGATGAGAAGTTAAGGTGGAAGGAACACGTAGACAGCGTCTATAAGAAAGCTGTGGTGGCCTTTCACCAATGTAGACAAATCGTGGGGAAGACCTGGGGCCTGAAACCACGGGTCATGAAGTGGATATACACAGGAATCATCCGACCGCGCATCCTGCACGGGGCGGTCGCATGGTGGAGGGGGATAGAGAAGGGCGGGGGGGCGGATAGGCTCGCAAAAATACAAAGGCTTGCTTGCCTGGCGATTTTGGGGCCATTCCGGACAACCCCTACGAGGGCCATGGAAAGATTACTAGGCCTGAAGCCCTTGGACATTGAAGTCAGGGGTCGGGCACTTGAAGTTGCCTACAGGTTGAGATGCCAGGGAGGCCTAAAGCGGGCCAGGCTGGGCCAATGGGACTGGGAAGGGGAACTAAACAGAGTATCCCCGTCCTCGGCACTTAGACCGGATTACGTGGTTAAAAGGAATGACTTCTCGACCAAAATCCAGCAGAGAGTCATTATGAGAGAGGAAGGTTGGGAATCCCGGCAAGGGGAGCTGGTGTGTTATATGGACGGCTCCAAGAAGGGTCAGGAAGGGCCGACCGGAGCTGGAATTTTCTTGCCGGAGCTGGGGGTGGAAATAAGTATCCCGCTAGGGGGACACACCACAGTTTTCCAGGCCGAGGTGGTAGCGATCGATGCCTGTATTCGGGAGCTACTGAAGCGGAAAGTGACAGGTAGGGCGATCGGTATCTACTCTGATAGCAGGGCGGCGCTGGGGGCGATCACCAAACCCGTGGTGGACTCAGCGGCCGTGGCGAGTTGCAGAGTAGGGATACGGGACCTCCAGGGTGAAGGGAACTCCCTAACGTTGGGATGGATCCCGGGTCATAGAGGATGGCAGGGAAATGAAAAAGCAGACGAGCTGGCCAAGCGTGGCGCGGACCAGCCGGTAATAGGACCTGAACCATCGGTGGGCATTGCCCGCAGGGTGGTCTTGAGGGAGATAAGGGCCTGGGCCAGTGACCAAGCTCTGAGGAGATGGCGGACTGAACCCGGGTGCCGGCAAGCAAAACTGGGAATCAATGAGGAAGACCAGGAAGCTTCGGCATGGTTGCTGGGACTAACACGGGTTAAGCTTAGGCGGATAGTAGGGATGTATACAGGGCATTACGCCCTTAATAGGCATTTGTCAATCATGGGGGCAGTAGGGGAGCCCGACTGCGAAAGGTGTGGGGAGGCTGAAGAAACCGCGGAGCACGTCGTATGCGAGTGTGACGGCTACGCGGCGGCCAGATACACCATTTTTGGTGACGATAGGATACCCTTCCCCAGCTTCTCAAAGGAGAATGGGACCCGTCTCCTGAGTTTGCTGGAAAGGATAAATAGGTTTGAGGAGCCGTACTAGGCTCTCCCGAGTCCGGGCCCCAAGTGGGTATGGTGTATGGGCCGAAAGGCTTTTGGCACCTTCGGAGTCGGGAGACCGTCCGAGCCCTCAAAAAAAAAAAAAAAAAAAAAAAAAAATTGGGAGGCTGTTCCCGGCAGTGTGTGTTGAGCGCACCGACCGAAACGCCCGCGTAGTACGGGTGTGAAGTGCACAGTTGCATCAGGGTACGGCGTATGAGCCCAAACGAGCCTTTGGCACCTGCCGGGTTCGAAACCCGGCGCCTACTAATTATTATTATATTATCAACCTCCGTTTTCAAAGGGATGAATCAAATATACACACACGCAGTTTGGCGGGCAGAAGAACGAGAAAAAATCTGGCCACCTGATCTGGGGAATGTGGGAATGGGGATAATCTGGGGAAGATTATCGGGCCCCACTGAACGCGGATGTCGTGCACACTAGGGCACTATAACCGAGTATGCTCTAATGACAGGCTATATCAGATAACGGAATAGAGAAGCTTTTTCATTTATTTATTTCAAGATTTTATTGTTTTATGTTGGTATTATGCTTCCTATTCATAAATTAATTGCAACGTTTGGCTAGTTCGAAAAAAATCGCTGCAGGCCGTAGTATTTATACCCGAAAGATTTCCGTGGATACGCCACTGTTTATTTATTCCGTTTTATGGCCGGTTTACGGAGTCGAAAAGCACGTCGACGAGTCAGTGAGTGTTGAGTGATCCAGTGATTGGAGAAGAGGACTGGTAAGTAAGGTGTAAGGGAGAAGGAGAATGCTCTTCTACTAGATGGCAAAGAAGGAGCGGGGTTAGAGTGAAATGCGCAAAGTCAGATCACCAGCGAGAACTTCTAAGCTTTTTGAAAATGTACCCTAAAGAAACTACGGACGTATCCACGTTAAAAGTGCTGTGGCTCTTTCAAAACCAAATTTCGCGGTTTTGGCTCTTGGTAAGTCAATTTTTTCGAATGAATCGAAAAACTAATTTGGCTCGTTCAAAAAACCAAGTTTCGTTACTTTGGCTCTATCAAAGCCTAATTTGGGTCTCCCTAATTTTGTAGACAAGAATAAAGAAAAAGAAGAAAAAAAAGTGCTGGCCGTGCAGTTGAAATGCACGAATCGAGAAAGTGTACTTGTCATACCAATAGCTAAGAGCACACAAAGTTTCGTTGCCCTAGCATCAAAAATACTGGCTCTTTTGGAGGTCTCTTTACGTTTTTACGTCTTTACGTACGGTTTTTGGAGGTCTCTATACGTGTAAGGTCCGAATTCAAAGTCGCCTCTTGAGGAAATATTTCCATGAGGGACTTCAAATCATTCATTCTAATTTGTGAATAATCTGTTTAATAGTTTCCTCAAGGGACGACTACGAATTTGGGCCTAAATCTGATGACCTGAAAAAGCTTGGGGCGGGGGAGACTCTCCACCCCCACCAAACTTCAAGCAGGGCCCAAGAGCTCGCGGGATTTTTTCCAACAACCCCTATCGCTCCCACGCTCTTCGTCTCCGTAAACCGGCCGAGAAAGGAAATAAATTAATAAATAAACAGTGATGTATCCTCGGAAATCTTTGGGGTGTAACTACTACAGTCTGCAGCAATTTTTTTTTTCAAGTGAGGTCCAGAGATATCTTTGTTCTCCTGTAGTTAATAACCCAGCACCAGTTAATCAAAAAATATGCTTCCTTCTCAATTCTGAGTCTTTCAGTTTTTTACACGTTAGGCTAAAGCAACTATACAACCGAGTGAACTCAACGTCCATTTTGGGGTAAATAAAATTCTACGTGAATGGAAGTGGAAATACTGTGGAGAAGCCCAAGAGACCTTTGAAACAAGGTGAAATTAACCTCTAGCGGTTCGGGCCTATCAATACCCCAAAATGTCGGTGCGTTCCCCTGGTTTATAGTGTAGGTTCTCTAGTCAGGTTTTGGCACCATGTCACGCTGATTTCCCAACATTTTCTACATGGTTTTTCAGGGACTCGTTTTCCTCATGACCTTTTGAGAGTGCAGCGCCTGCATCGTGTCACTGAGGGTGACACAGCCTGCCGGAATTAGGGGGAGGGACAGACTTTGGCAAACCCATGGAGAGGCAGAATTCAACCCCTCTCTGGAGCCAGTCAAATGGCTCTCTAAATATAGAGGAGAGGTTTCGATTCCCACCCTTCCCCGAAAAAGGTCCCAGAATTCCCTGATCCGTCCTTGTCCGTCATTTGTACGATTTTCCTGGGCAGAGTGCACCGACCCCACGTGAGAGCGCTCTGTTGGATTTTTCGGCGTTATTGTTGTAACTCGTTTCTCTAACGTTCAATGGCAATGAGTTATAATTTGAGCTTTTACGGCGAAAGTAAATGTATATCCGATTTTTTTCACAAATCACAATTCAATACGGTGCAACTGCTCCGAAAAATACGTAAAATGAAAAAAACAAACAAAAGAACTCTAAATCAATTAATTCTTCGGACTCTTGATTTTATTTTAATGTGAACACCCCAGGGGGGCAAGTACGAAGGGGTGTTATAATTTTAACACGGCGTTATCCTATCACAATTAAAATGGTTGTCACGTGGATATCACCCGTGTTATTCCATATAACACCCCTTCGTACTTCAGCCCCAGGGGGCTTGTTCTGTAAAAAAGAGTGTCACTATCCCTTTGACTGTTCTTATGACGTCATAACTAAGGAACACGCTCGCTGATCCTTGGGACACCAAAGGGGTGTCAGTTTTGCGCAAACAACTAGAAAATGGGGCGAGTAGTGACGTAGTTACAGGACCGGAGGTCTCTTCTCATTGGCTGTCTTAAAAAGTGGGGAGAACAGGAAACCCCCCCTTCCACACACATCGAAAACCCAGCCAGTACTTCAAGGGGGGGGGGGATATCAAGGGATTTTCGGACCTGTTTTAAGCTCTGGGTGACGTCCATGATCAATGATGGCACTGCTGCGCAATCGACCATTCAACCTCTAGTCTCTACGGTCAAAAGAAAAAGTGGATGTTGAATTGTATGGGCCAAGGTTAGTAGAATAAAGTTGGCCAATACCGTGTAAACAAGACGAAAGTTACTTACCTCAGTGGTTTGATTGGTCGAGACCGATTGTGACGTAGGAATATGCTCGTCTTCCTTCCATTCTGTTTATAGTCCATAGTATTTACCTAAAATTCGTGTTTTTTGAACGCCGAAACTATTTTCCTATTTAATTTAACACTAATTTACGCTCTTGTACCAGTTGTGCCTTCAATGGAGTGTCTTCAGGTAACGATATTTTTATTAAGAAAGGCATTTCGGTCCAAGAAATGTACCCATTTCCTTCAAATCCTTCCTTGCCCAGGGCGTTTCTTCTCATTTTAAAAATTGCCATTTTTTTTACTGAATATTTTATTGCAAAAACTATTGTTGGACATTTGACCGGTCAAAATCTTTTTTGGTAAATTGTCCAGAATTTGACAATTTTGACCGGTCAAATTCTTTTCCCATCAACATCAAACAAAGTGACATTTTGGGTTGAGTAATGCACTCACTCAGTGTGGAAACATATTCGAAGATGTTGAAAATTATTGCTGCACCTTGGCAATAGCAAAATAAACAGGGTGGAATTAATTTTTTACGAAGTTGAACATTTTACATTTTAACCAATATTATGCCATCGGTATAGGCCAAAAATTCGTTATTTTATGAACAGTATAGCCGCCCAAGATACATTTTAATGTTATAGTGTTCAATTCCTCGCCTGTAGTTTCATTTTTGTGAAAAAAAAAATTGGCCGATATATAATGCTGATTTTGTGGTCAAGGCGTTTGAGATTAACAGAGCTCATTTGAAAGAAAGTTTAAAGCTCTTTAACTTTTTTCCTGACAATTATCCTGTGAAACCGAAGGCTCACCACAAAGAGAAGAAGAAAACTGCCATTATCGACTACAAAGGACGTTTTTAACCCCTCCGCATCAATTTGCCGTCCGGTCAATTGACAATTGCTTCCTCGAATACCGAAGGTATGGAAAGCTACGGGATCGTTTCTCGAGGTGAAAAAATTTTTGGTCTCCGATTTCAAAAATTCCACTTGCCTTTTGCGTTTCAGAGCTTTCTGAACAACTTTGGTTCCGTGTCTGTACTCTTTATACCAACGCGCACCCATATCTCCTAAAGTAGCCAACCGATTTTGATGAAATTTTCGTGATGCCACAGATGGTCCTATTTCAATTTGAGTTAAATCGGTCCAAGGAGGGGCTCCAGGGGGGACAATATGGGGGGGGGGGCTCACCAACGCTCATATCTCCTAGAATAGGCAACCGAGCTTGATGAAATATTCATGATGAACGTAGGTTGGACTATAGATGGTCCCATTTAAATTTGAACTCAATCAGTTGAATGTGAGAGGCTCCAGAAGGGGGAGGGGCCTTGGACTTCCCACCAACGCTCATATCTCCTACAATAGGCAACCAAGCTTGATGAAATATTCGTAATAAACATAGGTAAGGCCATAGATGGTCACATTTCAATTTGTGTTAAATCGGTTCGATAGGATGGGCTCCAGGGGGGCAGTGTACACTTCTCACCAACGCACATATCTCCTAGAATAGGCAACCAAGCTTGATGAAATATTCATGATAAACGTAGGTTAGAGTATAGATGGTCGTCCCATTTAAAATTGAATTAATCCGGTCCAATGGGAGGGATTACAGGGGGGGGGGTCTACGTACACTTCTCACTAACGCACGTTATCTCGTAAAATAGGCAAGCTATTTCATGAAAGATTCGTTTTTCCGTTGTAAGTTTTTCCACCCGTCCTCTCTGAATTGAAACATATGTTTATGGAGAGGACGCTGCACTACACTTGTGTAGTATGTTGAATGGAAATCGCTATGAGTTTTGAGTTGGGATCTTGGTGATACCCCTCATTCCCACCCCCAAACCCTTCACCTGGCACCACCCATACTAATCGGCGCACGCGCTGTGAGACCCATTTTGCCACTTCTGCCGAATTGGTCTCTATGTATACGTAAAATGAATACGTAAAACGTATTCACGTTAAAAAACAAACTTTTAGGACTTGTAAACAAGGGGCACAGACGTGTGTCCAAAGTAAGGCAACGCGCGTACATTGAATGGCTGAGTGAGGCCTGTACTCTAGAGCTTTCCTGCCCTCCCGACCCGAAGCTCCTCATGATGTTGTCCGCGTCTTACTTGTCCTGCGCCCCATCTGCGGTCCAGATAAACCCAGCAGGCCCATTCCCATCACTCATCACGAAGCCGTATATGCCCCATGATGACCAACCAATCGCGGCCGGAGTAGACCGCGTGGAGGTGGGCTGCAAAGCTGATAGGAATGAGGATGTTGACTCGCCATTTAGCTTAGTGGAGTGGGTTCGTGGACCATCCGAGGTTGGGAAGGAAATCGTTCCCGGCCCCGAGTAGGGAAAGGAACCTTAGCCGGGCACGTGAGAGCTGTGGAAAATGACCCTAAAATTTGGGAAGGCCAGCTACTTTTCAATTTTTGGTGAAAATGGGAAAAACGCACGTATCTTGGGGTCTATCGAACCGGGGGAAGTTAGATCAGTGACTCATTTAAGTTTCCCATTGTCAGTTTTATTACTGAGCAGTCAATTTCGCGGCCTGGGAGTAAGTTTCAATGTTCTTGCCCCCCCAGGGGGGTTATTCCGAAACTTTCCGGGTTTGCTATCTTGAATCACCTGATTTCAATAAAGTTTTCAAATAAACGAATGAACACCCTTCCCCCCAATTATGCAGCTAGATGGTCAGTTGATTAAGGAAAACGCAGCAAATTTTACACATGGGTTTATTATTCATGGATGTAGCCAAATCCAGCTTGAAATTACATGAAAATCGACACCCCACACCCTTATGATCTCAAAACCTTTGAAAATCCCCATCTTGGACTCGCTTTCGGCCCATAAAGGTCGGATAGTCCATTTCCGGACTGTGGAAGACACCGAATCATGTATTGCTCCCGTTTATTCCCTGGAGTTACAGTAGACCTGAAGAAAACGTGAAGCAATAAATTGTTTTCCTAACTTTTCCAACGGTTCTCACGTATTTTGCTTTCCATTCTTCACGAGCATATGTTTCTTTATTTGACGAAAGATTTCACAGAAGAATACTACAGAGCAAATAAAAGAAGACCAATATTTGAATCACCCAACTCTCCTGTTATTCATTTGGAGCCCTTTCACATTTAAGAGATGAATCTTATCGTCCATTTAATACCAAGAATATTTTCAAGTGTTTACTGTAATTTATATACACGCATCGAATTTTGCCGAGGAAGTAGCGCTTGACGCTTGAGCCCGTAATTTATTTCAACAAATGATACTTAAGACTATTCAAAGAAGTCGCCCTTTTTGTTTGAATAACAAAACGCTAATGAGAAATACAAGTTTGACATGAGGGTCATATGAATACGATCTGAGCTGAACAGGCTACTGAAACTTTTGCGGTATTATTGAAACATTTTCTGGGATGTACATCCCATGTTGCAATTAAGGCCCCAATAAATGTAATGTACTCAACGTTATCGATACCGAGAACCAGCATATCTTATCTTATGAAAAAAGGCTTGTGCATTTGATTACGCAAGACGACGGTTGAGAAACTCTGGGAAAATTATTATAAACTTGAAGCGGCAGTCTTTCAAAAATAAGGATTCAAAAAGATCCTACGCCCAATATGACAAGAATCACAGTAGAGAAACTTTCCTTAATTTTCTAATATCGACACAAAGTTAGTGAGTATATTCAACTGATCTTCGGCGGTGCTTTGAGACGTAGTTGGAGTCGATGATTTGACAGGGTAGACAAATGTTTGGTCGGCAATCCATTGCCTTTGAGCGGTAACATGACTGATGGCGTCGGTCAAGCTCATTCCAAGAAGAGTGGAGAGATTCGCGACGGTCACCGACGTGTAGGCGGTGGAAATGAGATTCAAATAATGCTCTCTGATGACGTCTGAAAAAGATGGGGAGGGAGGGAGAATAGTGTCATATTTTAGTCTATTTGTGAGCTGTTTTGAGGGAGGCAATCACAGGGCTTTGAGAATGATGATTTCAAGTTGTCAATTTCCATGAGGCGATTCTAGCATGGAGCAGGCCCCCAGCTGGAGGCACGAATGACTCCAGGCCCTAAGGTATTTCAATACTCTTCTCGGCAAAACAGTTGTCTAGCAATTAGATATGGTTTTTCGACATGATAATTTTGCCTCTAGATAGTAGCTAGTCCCCCCCACCACCACCAACATGTCTCTCATGATTTCCTGATTATTCGAGTGAAAAAATTGAGCATTCCATCATGTCGTATTCTGTTATATGTAAACCAGATCACGGCTTTAGTACCGACAATATAGCCCTCAAGAATGACAATTTCATCGCAAAACTACTGATTTTCTCCTTAAAAACATACCGTGGCCAGAATCTATAGTTCTGACCCAAGAATTTGATTATTCGGATCAAAAACTTGACGCTGAAAAAGCATCAGAGTCAGAATTTCCACCGTTTGGGCACGATATTTTCCCGGGAGTCCTAACATATTCCCTAATGTGCAGACTTGGATAAGATTTTTTTTTGACGAGTAGCCGAGTTTCATTGATTTTTATAAGACCAATCTGCAAAAACTGGTGGGAGCAGAACCTCGAATTCGGCCACGGAGGAGGCTCATCTGAACTATCAGCGAATAATCCCCCATCACTCAATAGTGTCGGATGGGAATCTGCTGCTGGGAGAGGAAGCTGAATGTCATGGCCATGATTGAGGGTAAGTACCTACTCGACTGGAAGCTTTAACCTGTACATAACTGGACGGAACCTGTACATAACTGAAATATTGTCTGTTTTTTCTACTTTCATCATTTTGTGTGACGCATGCATAATTTAAGACTTCGACAATTGATGATACAGCTGTTGTCACGCGTTCATCTTGGCTGAGCTGTGCGGTCAGGCTTCTTACAGTGAGGACCATTCAAGATCCTGATCTAAATTGACTCCGAAAAAGCTTGCATGAGAACTGCGTTTTTAAAACTCTGACTTTGAGCCAGAACTGCAATTTGTCACTAGGGCCCGTATGCCCAGTCGTTTCTCGAAATTTTCTCGACTCCAACCTTCCTCACAAACTGTAGAATCACATGTTATTTTATAATTTTTCCAGTTTGTGAGGGAGCTTTGAGGTTGAGGAAAATTTGAGGAATGGCTTGGCATACGGGCCCTAGAGTGACAAATTGCAGTTCTTTTGGCTCGAAGTCAGAATTTTAAAAAAATTGTTCTCACGCAAACTATTTCAGAGTCAATTTAGATGAGGATCTAGAATTGTCCTCATTGTAAGAAGCCTGGGGGCTGATTCTATAACTCTCAAATTTCCGCAACGGAAAAAGGAAGGAGGGCGTAGGGAGGTACCCTGTTGCCATGGTTTTTACGATTATAACGGAATCATTTTATTATTTTTTCTTTACTTTCCTACGAGACCTACAGGTCGTAAACGAGATTCTACAGGTATCGTAAAAACCATAGCAACAGGGTACCTCCCTACGCCCTCCTTCCATTTTCCGTTGCGGAAATTTGAGAATTATAGAATAAGCCCCCTGACCGCATAGCTCAGCCAAGACGCGTGACAACAGCTGTATCATCACTTATCGAAGTCTTAAATTATGGATGTGTCACAGACAATATTTCAGTTATGTTGGATCCACATTTATCACAAAGATACTTTGCGAGGTGGCGTGTTCTGTGCATGACTTGGTGCTACGCCGAATTAGTGAAACTGCCTACTCGTAAAAGTGGCCAATTCGTGAATTAGGGCTCGAGTTTTTCCTAATTCGCGGAATAGGCTCATTTCGTGAAATGAAAGCAATCAAACTGAAACTTGCCTGTTTCAGGAAATATGCAATTCCGGCTACTTACTCGAAATAGGCAAGCTGCAGTGATGCTAATGCTTATTTAGTGAATTAGGCGAGGCTTATGCTGAATTCACGAAAAAGACACATTTTTGCCTAGGCGTGGACAATTTCATTGATTCGGCGTAAAACATCCACGGAAAAAAAGGTGCAATTAAAAAACGTTTTGTTTAGCGTCGGCTCAGGGACTATCTTGAGCCAGGCACAAAAACATCTCTCCGCCACGAGGACTGCAGTGTTTGGTTCGGGCCTTGAAGGGGGACGTATACCAGTTTCCGCTTACTCCAAGACCCTACCCAGTTAAACTAATTTTGACAGCAGCTAGTTTTATTGGGCTAGCTATCAAACCCTGAAGCCATTAGCGATTACTATAAAGAAAAGTCAGAACCCAAAGTCAAATCTTCACCTTTCGTACTGTAAGCTAGTAGACTCCGGGTGGGTTGAGTTGAGCGCTTTTCTCAACTTAAGTCGCGGATTTGCCGGAACTACACACCAGCGTTTTTTTTTTTCTCAATTTTGGCAAGGAAGTTGGATCAGAAACAACGAATTGACGCATTTTCTCAATTTTAGTCCCGAATGAGCGCTTTTTCTCAATTTCATCCGGGAATGTTAACGTTTTTCAAAACCTTTAGCTAGACGGTAACAGGGGCGTAGCGCGACCTTTTGATGCCCGGAGCGGTGGTCATCAAAAATGCGAGTATCGGGCTACTCGCCTTAATCGAAAATCATCCAGGGCTTAGGGTAGGGGAAACTTTCAGGGTTCTCGGGGAAATTTTCTCCCAAACATCATATTCGAATGACCAGGGAAGGATCATGCCCTACTAGGGGGGGGGGGGTGTTCCGGAGAGAACGAACTTTCAGGAGAATGGGTCTTCAAGAAACCGATTTCGTGGGGTTTAATCGTTGAAAAAAAACGCTGCGAATTATCGAACAATGCCTTATTATTTCGACTGTGGGTTTATTATTCATGGATGTAGTCAAATCCGGCTTGAAATTACATGAAAATCGACACCCCACACCCCTATGACCCCAAATCCTTTGAAAATCCCCATTTTGGACCCTCTTTTGCCCATAAAACCCAAGAAGGTTATTTGATCAAACTGATCAGATGTTAGGACCAACTAGACCCAAAATGGAGTCTATGTGCGAAAGAACGAGTTTTTTCGAGCAATCCTAGGGCAAGATATGGCCCGGACGGCGGACGGACATTTTTTTTTTATTGCAGATTTGGATTCTACGCACTTTGAAACGTAAAACTACAAATTTTGAGGGGGGTCAAAAAACTTTTTTTGCGATACGATTACAAAGACTTTTATTGAGAAATAATAAGCCAAAACAATCTTGAGGGTTTGGCTCTGCAGAAAAAAAAATTAATGAGCTTGGCTTACATAAAAAACACAAACTTAGCGGGTCCGGCTTTTCAAAAAACCACTTTCACGGGTTTAACTCCTGAAACCCCTAATTTCGAGGATTGACTCTGAGTAGAACCAACTTCACAGGTTTGGCGCTTCAATGAACCAATCTCAAGGGCTTTAGTCGTTCAAAAAACCAATCTTGAGGGTTAGTATCTTCAAACAACAGAATTCGCGGATCTTTGGCATACTCAAAATTTTTACTAAAATTTCAACCAATTTTGCGGGTTATTTGGCTCAATCAAAAACAATTTTACGGATTCGGCTCTCCATAAAAACAATTTTTCCTCCATTTTTTAATCAAAAGACCTCAATTCCTTGAGGTTGGCTCTGTCAAATTCTTCCAACTTGCACTTGGTGTGTGGAGGGACGGAGCGTGTTTGCGTGGGGCACTGACCGGTTGTGGGATGCAACCCGCAGCCCCTGGCACGATCTGGCCAGTTCTTAGACAGTTTTGCCTCCCAAGAAAGTCATGGCACCGCCAAGACTCAGCTTTCGGCCGGCTTCATTGTAGTTTTTACGCCTCCTCCCACCAACTGACAGTCGTTATACTGTTACAGACATCTCATGGGGTGCCCTGGTTTGCAATGAACCACTTTGTGCGGTTTTGGTGCCTTTTGGTATACCTGAAGTCACGATTTCTTTCACGGAGCACCATGGCAACCTATGGGCACTGGGCAGTTGAGTAGATATGTAGAGTGTTTTGTACCAGTGGTGCGCAAAAGGACTCTATATTTATCACAACTGAGCTCGGTTCTTTAGCATATTCATGTTAAAAATAGATAAAAACCTCAGCCGACTGATGCCCGGAGTGGGCCGCCACTCCATACGCTACGCTACGCCACTGGCCGGTAATAGCCCGCATAACAGCGAAAAATCAGCGTGGCTTCTTAATTTCAGAAGTAGACTTCCCCGTAAGCTTGCTCAGAGGAAACAACTGCGCACATGGGCCTCGATAGGCTATTGCCGACAACCCCTTATGGGAGCGTTTTTGGCAGAGGATGGTTAAAAAGGACCTGAAAATCACCTACTAAAGCCCTCGGCGGGTTAGGCAAAAATGGCCAAAAATTTAAAATTGGAAGGAAGCGCATATCTCTGGGGGGTTCGACCCAGGGAATCCAACAATCGAAATAAACGAGCCGTTAAGACATACCGTTTAAGCGGCTCCACCTCCGATGCCGCCGTTTTTGGGCAGCTCCTTCCTGGCATAATGGCTCCTGGCGACGACCTTGACACACTCAATGACTCAAAAGAGCACTGAGGTCATTATTTTGAACTTTGGTCACCACACGGCACGGATTATTCCCAGAAGTGTACAAATCGAATCCGAATTGAAGGCAGAATCGAATATTTTGACACAAAAACTGCTGGTCACCTGATTTCGCCCACTCGCCGTCACGTAAATTATCGCCGTATTTCTGCACCAATCCGGGATTTCAAGGTCTCATTTAAATTTTCAGAGAATTCCGCACAACCATATGATCACACTCGGCGACTTATTCAGGAAAGCAAGATCGTACGGTTGTGCGGAATTCCCTGATGATTTAAATGAGGCCTTGAAATCCAGGATTGGTGCAGAAATACGGCGATAATTTACGTGACGCGGAGTAGGCGAGGTATGAGTGGAGGGGGGGTCGAGGAAACATATGTACAACTCCCCCTTAAGCTTTCCGGGAGCCCTCTCAGAACAGTGGCGCGGGGATGTCTGTTCCCCTCTAGACACTATATCTCGGCAAGCTCTGAGCGGGATTGAAACCCAGGCACTCTGGGTTGCCCTGAAACGTTCATCACGAAAAGGCAGCATGTCATCTTTCTGGAGTGGACGTCAACTCGAGGTTTTTCCACCAGGTTGAAAAAACATAGCTTTCCTGAAGTAACGTCTAGAATCCATTCTCTCGTTACTTCCTTGACTCCACAAGGCTTGGAGGAAGTCTTGGAAGAAGGGCGGGTTGCTGCCGGGGGGGGGGGGGCAAAAAGTAAGATCCGGCCCTGGTTCAAGGGCTCAATTCCCTGCTTTTAGGAAGACCAGGTGGGAGAAGCCAGTTCCTAAAACCAATTGTTAAGCTACAGACGTGGACTTCCAATTTCAAGGTCGAAAAGGCGTTGGTTAGATACACGCACAATAAATATTGCGCAATATAGAGATTGCACAATAAAAAGCGAATTGTAAGGGTAGTATTATATTGATGGGTTGCACAATATTGTGCAACCAATTTCTATTTGCAAACATCTGAAAAATAAAGTCAAACCCTAAATATTGAGCAATATATTGAACGTGTAGGGCAAACGTCAAAATATTGCGCATTAAAAATTGTACATATGGACTCCTTTAAGGTTATTATATTAGCTTTCTGGCGGAGAAGTCACAGAAGAAAGAAGCCAGTCGTATACATATACAAAAAGTCATTTTCTATGGAGCGAAATAACAAGTTTAGGGACCGAAAATCTATATCCTAGGGCTAATTTAACAATACCCTCATTTAATTGCCACTTCTTGACGTTAAATTGATAATTCTAGGTCAATTTGTGATGATACGAAAAATAAATGCTCTTTCCGCGCTAGTTCCATGACCATTGGACGGAATCGGAGCCGAATTATATTCACGAAGGTAGAATGTGAGTCCCATTCGAAAGTTGAGGTAGAATGCTTGAACCGCATAGGGTGCTACGGAACCAAATGGTTGTTTAAAAGAGAAACACAATATTTCCTGACAAATATTACCTCTTCAAAGGAGGGGAATGGAATTTCTAGTTTTTTGTCCCTGTTTAATCTGCTTTTATGAGAGAAAATGGTTCATGACCGAATATAAACATTTTTAGAATTGAAATGTAAGTTACAGGCAACAAATACATAGTCAGTTTACGGCGCAAAAAATTATGTTTCAGAATTAGGACTAAAAAAAAGGTCAGGGCAAAAATTCCTATTGTTTTCCTCGAACAATCGTATTTCCAGCTTTTAGGCCGGATAGCCCATTTTAGTGTCATTTTGGTTTATTATTCATTCTGAATAATACACCTATGTTTTCGGTCAGGAAAAAATTCGTACAACCAACCCTCAAACGATTTCTGTCTACGTTTTAACATGTCTAAATTCGATTTCTGGAATGTCCGTCCGCCGTGCTGTCCGGGCCATGTCTTGCCCTAGAATTGCTTGAAAAAACTCGTTCTTTCACACATTGGCTCCATTTGGGATCTAGTTGGTCCTGGCATCTAATCAGTTTGATCTACGAGTTTTTATGGGCCAAAAGCGGGTCCAAAATGGGGATTTTCCAATGTTTTGAGATCGTAGGGATGTAGGGTGTCGACTTTCATGTAATTTCAAGCCGGATCTGACCATATTTATGAATAATAAACCCATGTGTAAGACTTGCAGCGTTTTTCCTTTTCAAGCAGTGTTTTAGTGGTCAGACTGTCCCTCAACAATTGTTACGTTTCGTACGGGAGCCAGATGACAGAAACTCACCCATCGAGTGCAAAACTGAAGGTGCGGTAAAATACTACATAGTTTCAACCTCCACTAAGTAAGTCAAAAGCTCGTCTAATGGATTTAAAACTCGGACAAGATAAAGAGATAATTAGCAGAAGTTATTAATTTCGTCATAAAAATGTACCCATCACCCGCATGGCGGGAACTGCTTTTATAAATATTGTCTTGACCTAAATAATCGCAGAAAATTCGTCTGGCTACATGAAAAAACTCAAAAAAGTGCAAAACTTATGCGATTGAAAAGCGTTCAGTTGTCGCGGAAATCACCCACCGGGTGTTACTATGGCTGGAAACGGGTTAGAAAATGGAGTTTGCGTCTAACTAAAAAGAAAAATTCGTCTGGTAGCTTGAAAACTCTGAAAAGAGCAGCGGAATTCTTCGCACATAGCCCACAGCACGCACATCTACCATCAGAATTTACCCATCGACTAGGAAGCACATAAAAATTTTGCTTTGACCAGACTAAGCGCGTAAAGTCCGTCTGGCTGCTTAAAAACTCGGAAACCGGCAGCTTTGTGCTTTCAAGACTCAGTTAGACACACGGTTTCGTTCACCTTAATGAATTTTGGTCATTTTCACCAAAAACCCTCGTAGGTGTATTTTTTGGGCAATTTATTCAAGTGCTTCACGTGGTTTATGAGGCCCTCAGACCATGATTAACTGACGAACGCAGGCGGTTCAGGGCTGAACGTCCGTAAGGGGCCAAAGGTAGGCGTCTCGAAGTGGCAAAATAAGGTGCGTTTTGAACCATTTGAACTACTTTTCGAAGTTTCCCGCTTTGCACCGTACGCGGAATGTCATGCTGAATTGAGAAATACAGGCGCTGAGGTCAAAACACCCCTCAAAGTGGCCAAACATGAGCGTTTCGCGTAGGTCGTTGGTTGCGCCCGAATTTCTCCAATCTAAGGCGGGTCAGTGGGGGCCGGTTCCATCGTTGGCTTTCCCGTGGACATCAGCACTGATGATCACGTTGCCGCTGTACACAGGAAAATTCTTGGGGCCCCGGAAAATGGAGCTAAGTGGCCAAAAACACCGGAATAACCCCTTATGATCCAAAATAAGTTTAGACTTTCGGAATCCTCGAGACGAGAAACTCAGAGACACGTGGTTTCGTCCATTTTCGCCAAAAATTCCAAGGCCCGGGGTGGGCGTATTTTTTGGTCAATTCTCTCAAACTGTTCCGATCTGAGCCAAACGCAGTTTATGAGCCCCTCAGACCATGCTGAATTGGGAAAACAAATGCATCCGGCTTTGGCCAAAACGTCCCTCAGGCTACGTCTGAGCCTCTCAAAGTAGCTAAAACTGAGCGTTTCGTGAAGGTCATTGGTATCGGTAGAATTTCTTCACTGCTCGGCTTTTTTGCATTTCCTCATTTTACTCTTCATGAACCTATTTTTAGTGCATTTCATTTATGTCAAAATGCACTATTGGTCTCGTCATGATGGTGGCAAACATGGGACATGACATGTTTTTTTCATGTTTCAGGACCTCTAGAACACGAATTCAGTGGTCTCCGGTATTCATATATATATATGTATAATATGGCCGTTTTCTTGTTAGCACGATAACTCTCGAAGAAATCGAGAGAATTTAGCGGAACGCGCTTTGGCACAAAAATCAGTAGTCATAAGACCCCGGTCGGTATTGCATTTGGACCAAATCGGTCGAGGTGGAGGGGGGGAAAATAGGGGTTGAAATGGTCAAAAAATCACTATAAATCACCAGTTGATTCTAGAAACATCATATTCGGTACGTATACTTCATGTTAGAGTAGACTTTGATTCCCATTTTAATTTTTTGCAAAAGTCGAGGGGGAGGGGGTGGTGCCCCCTGGGTGGAAGCAAGTGTGTGGTCTTGTTAGCACGATAACTCTCGTAGAAGTTAATTTAGCGGAACGCGCATTGGCAAAAAAATCATTAGCCGTAAGACCCCAGTCGGTATTGCATTTGGGCCCAATCGGTCGTGGTGGAGGGGGAAATAGGAGTTGAAATGGTAAAAAAATCACTATAAATCACCAGTTGATTCTAGAAGCATCATATTCGGTACGTATACTTCATGTTATAGTAGCCTTTGATTCCCATTTTAATTTTTCGAAAAATTCAAGGTGGTGGGGGTGGTCCTTCCGGTGTGGAAGTGTAAAAATAGCGTTGAACTTCACTAGTTCATCTTAGCGCTCTAAAATTCGACTCAATAATTTAATGTGACGAAAGCCCTGGGTTCCATTGAGATTTATCGAAAACTTTGTTGGTGGTTTTAAAATTGCATCTAAACCTAAATTGTAGCAGTTTTTGCATGCATTGAAGGTACTCATAGCACAAATAAGAGAAACATTTCTCGCACTATCTCATACCATCCATCAGCCAGGCTTTGTTTCGCTTAGTCGGATAAACTCGTATTTGTTCACTCGCTTGGCCAATTTTGGTAATGTCTGAGTTTTAAATCTAAATGACGAGGGGTTTTTACTTACTGGGCGTTGAAACTAACTTTTTACCGCTTTTGGAATGTTGCACCCGATTTGCTGTTTCAGTTTTTGTCGTCTGGGACCTGGGGGCCTATTCTCTAACAATAAGCAATATTTTTTTCGCCAGCCATGTGTCTATTTCATTCATTTGTTTGAAGAATATTAATGAAATAAACATATGACTGCGAAAAAGCTATTGCTTCGGAGTTAGAGAATAGGCCCCCTGTACAAGTTTCCAGACTGAAATTAAGTTTCACAACGAGCAAATACTTATTAGCCGTTTAAAATAGTCGATAATGCCCGCCCCTGTAGAGTTGCCATCAGGGGCAAGAACCCTCTTTTTGCTTCTTGGTTATGGGCAAAAGTACTTCACTCTATTTCTAAAAAGTAACCGAAACGGGCAAACCCAGACCCTCCTGCTCCTAAAACTCAGCGTCAACATTAGGAGATCTGAAATTAACTAGGGTGCTAATACCAAATTGTTGAATAAATAGCAGAAGTAACCATTTCTAGCCACACTTTGTCCATCATCAGGTCACCTCGGGCCTGATTTACTCTTGGAAGAATTATACATGGAAATAAATTCATCATTGCGTCAATACACACACCAAATTAAATTCAAATACGATCTCGACTTACCTACAAGAGCCGTCATGATCGAGTCAACGTTCTCAGACCATTCATTCTCAATGGCTTTGTAAATTGCCAAAGCGTCTCGGGACCACATCGCTTTCCAAACGTTCCAAATTTTACCCAGTTCAGGGGTTTCAGACTTGACGTTCTCAGGGATTCTTTTCCAGAGAAATTTTGCGTTACACCTTGACAGAGAAGAGTTTTAGAGACCTCTTGGTGGCTCCACTGGCCAGTTCACTTACAAATCATTTTGATACAAATAAAGAGCCAAAAGCTTGCAGTACAGTTCAGGTCCAATTTCACCACCTACAGCCTATAAAACATTAAATTAAGAGTATAACTGGCCATTCGTGACTGGAACACCGTGCAGTAACAATGCCCTTCGGAACAAGTTACAAAATGACCAAAATAGATAATGACAATCTCATACCTCTAACTCCTTTTTTTCCAGCTCAGCAACCAACTTGTCGCAGTCCTCCATCATATTTTAGCGTTTTAAATTGACAATACAGAGCACGATTTGAATTCGGACAGTATAGTGCTGCAAAGTAAACAAATGATAATAGAACCGGTCGGAGTTCACAATCACAATTTCCTTGATCAGTGCGATGCTGCCACCTGCGCTAGGATTTGGAACTATAAAACTTGTGTGCTCGTTGGCTAGACTTTTCTCGGGTCGTTCCCTCTACACAAGTCCGAAAACTATCATCACACTCTTGTCACTAAAAACAAATTCTCCTAATAGTTGGTCTGCGAACAGCAATAGTGATGTGCTATATTTCATGCTCGATTATTTTGTGTTGTAATGTTGGCAACACAACTGACGTTTCTTTGATCAATTTCAGTTTATTTACCTTTATTTTGGTAATTCTGTTGACGAATGATCCTCCGTACTAAAAATTCCTTTACAAAACATCGCTTTCCATACGATCACCCACTCAAACTTCATTATGTACATAATTATAAGTTTGAACAGATTTCGTATCGTTGGTGTAAATGAAATTTATGCCATGAAACTTGTTTTATTGTAAAATAAACTCCTTTAAAAATTAGTCCGGTCAATGAATGATGAAAAACGAGTGTAGACGACGTGGTCGGTTTAGTGATTTTTTATTTTCCGCTTTGTTTGGGGTAGTTGGGAGGTAAACATACTAAAAGTCCCCGGACGTCCGATGTGACCGGGCTGCTGAAGACCACCGGGAAGGTCACTTGTTTCGGTTTTTCCGAATTATGTCGGACCCCACACCAGGGCCGTTTCTAGCCCTCGCGGGGCCCCTAGAGGCGAGAACTATCGGGAGGGCCCCCTAGCAGCCGGTGGAGAGGTTTTACTTAAAAGGCAGGGGTTTCAGAAATTGCATGCTTTGCACTACAAAAAACTGGCTTGATAGCCACTCGCATCCTTCAAATAGCTAAACTAGGTATTTCCACAAAAAAACCGGATAAGCGGACTACAGTCGCACCAAAAAATGAAGATTTTCGCGCCTTAAAAATTACTAAACCTACTATTTACGACCTAAAAATAGCAAAACTGGCGATTGTCGCTCTAATTGTAGCCAAACTGACTTCTCATGCCTTATAAATTGCTAGACGTACGATTAGGGAGCCATTAAAATACCTGAAAAGTACATGATTCCCTAAAAATGGCTAAATTGACTATTCGAGCACGAAAAGTGGCCTTGGCTTTCTGGCGTCCGAAAAACAGTTAAATTGACTCCACGCCCTCTAAAAATGGCTAAAAATTGACGATTCGCACCCTAAAAATGCCTATACAGATGACTCCCGCCATGAAAAGGGCAAAAGCGCGCCAAGAATGGCCAAAACTGAGCACTCCCGCCTTTACTTCGCCACCGAAAAATTACAAAAATTGACTCTATACGCCCTAAAAATAGATTCGTGCCCTAAAAGTATCAACACCGTTGTGTTTTATTCGTTGACTCGTTTGAAAATAATGGCGTTGCCGAAACAGCGGTCACGATAGTTCAAATAAAACAATTGGGAGAAGATTTTTCATTTCTATGCCTACATTATGAAAATTCTACAACCCCAAGACAGTTACAACGTACAAAGAGATCCAAAAAGCCCCCCAAAACAGACTATTTGTCAATAAAATTAATGATGTTCAAAAATGGCGATTCAGCAATGAAACTGCGGGATTTTTTGCGATTAATAGCAGATTGAACGAACAGTACCTATTTTGCACTTTTGTGGAAAGATTATTTTGCTAGTCCAGCCAATGAAATTACCTGTCTGTTCGTCTCTGTAGCCGTCAAAAGTGTCCCAAACAAGCGGCTGAAACGAAGGACTTGGACGAGGAATGTTCACAAACTTGGCCGGGACACGATCAATTTAATCGAAAGTGGAAAATTGTCGAACTGCAGAGGCAGACTGCAAGCACAGTAAGAGTGGCCTCCATTGAGACAAGTCGTTCCTGTGGCCGAAGTTGAAACACGTTCAAGTTTCGTACCTAGAGATCCTTCAAGATCCGAATTTATTGGACTTAGATCTTTAAAATAGCAATTATAGGGGGGGGGGAGGGGTCCGTCTCAATTGAATGAACAAGTTCCGTGGGTTCGGCTCTTTCAAATATCAATTTCGAGGGTTTGGCTTAACCGACAAGCCAATTTCGTAATTATGTCTTCAAAAGACAATTTCGCGAGGTTCCCCTCATTCGAAAAAGCAATTTCGCGGGATCTCCAGGGGGTATTTCCAGGATTCGCTCCTCTAAAGCGTCAATTGGGCAGATTTCTCTTCTTTTAAACCCCACGGTTTGGTCCACTTTAGCAACCAAATTTCTTGGATTTGGCTGTTTAAAATGGACATGTCGAGTGTTCGGCTCAAATACGCCAATTTCACTTCCACATGTTTGGATCTTTCAAGACCCCTTTTTGTGGATAAGGCGCCTTCAAAGCCAATTTCGCGGATTTTCCTGGTTGGAAAATCCAATTTCGTGGGGCTGAATTCTTCAAAAACCGAATTATTCGGATTTTTAGCTCTGTAAAACCCAAATTTCTTGGGTTTTCTCTCCATTAAAAATCATTATTTTCTGGGTTTGGGCATTTTAGAACACGATTTTTAATCGTTTCAACAGAAGTGCTTTAAAATTGTAAAAATTAAGCCGAGTGTAACTCCTAGGCCCCCCCTCCCATGGGTCGGGGCCCCTAGGCGGTCGCCTACCCTGCCTACCTCCTAAAAACGGCCCTGCCCCACACTTCGTAGCGCCAGGACTTCTTCTTGAAATATACAGCTGACAAAATTTGCAAAAACTTTGTCCCTAGGAACATCTTGTTATTCCTAATAGTTTCCAACTTACGTGACTCGGAAATATAGGACAATTTGGTTAAAAAACGTAACTTTCAGCATTTTTTGTCTCTTTTGGTTGTAACGACTTCAACATCAGTTTCTCATGACAGTTCACAGAAAATAAGTTGAAGAGCATTACATTTCCTTCGAAATGAGCCCTTTTCGAACACTTTACACCAACGTAGCAATAAGTTACAGGACGTATAAACTGACCAAGTTTTTTCATTTTCAAAAAATCCAACTATCCAACGCCGGACAAAATCAAGTATGATCAAGCTTGAACATATAGCTTGGGTTTGTACTGCTCATAAACCCCGTTATTTCTACCGTTTTGTAGTTGGATTTGTTAAAAATGAAAAGACTTGGCCCCCTTTCTCGCCGAGAAATATAAAATATAGCTCGATGAGCAATTTATAAGTCAAAAGACACAAGCATAGATACGCAGCCAAAACGGCATTTGGCTGTTGGGTTGTTAACTTGTTATAGTGTATCACGCACCTATTAGACCCGAATTTCAGGAAAAATTCTTCGATATACCTATCTTCTCAATCACTTAATTGGGTTATTGCGTCAGCATTCGTTTATTCGGCAGAAATAACAATTTTTCATTAAAACCTAGTGCTTGAATTCTTCAAAATCGGACATTTTCACTTAGATCAAATTAATAGGCCGTTAATCAACAATGGGGAACTTGCACATTTTTCAAAAGTTGGTGTTTCTTAAAGAGGGCTCTTCCACAAGCCTATTGCTCACATTAAAACTTTGAAATCAATAAAGGATGCTTTTTCAGCGAATTTTTAAAAATTTTGAGTGGGGGTTCGATTACGTCAAAACTTATTTATTGAAATGGATGATGCGGGGAAGAGGGGGTTAGGCGCGTTTACTGGAAGGAATTTTTTCATGTTATTTGTAAACAAACAATTTTAGAGTTCCCTCAAATGCTTCACAAGTAAGGATTGACGTCATTTCCCGTCGCACCATCCATCCCCTCCTGAAGAACTTTGAACCTTTTTTTAAAAATCTTGAAACGCACCAATCGGGTTGCAACTTCCGTTGTTATCCTTCAGTTCACGGGTCAAATCACCGGTATGCTTTTGTTCCCAATCTGAGATTCATGCAAGTTCCCCATTAACGATTTGGTGGATAGCTTTGGGGTAACATGTTATCGGAATTTAACAAGAACAAAATTGAAAACAAGACACGATTTACACCACCAAACTGAAGCTTATAAAAATCATTCAAAATCCTATCAAGAAAACAATTGATCTCGTCTGTAACGAAAAAAAGAAAGATTACACTTTTAGGAAAATTATGTTATCCTCGCCACAGTTTCTGAATCTCATTTATTTGGACGCTGAAGTTTCGTTTCACGGGATGACGAGAGCTCTAAATAAAAAAATTGGTATTACACAATAGCTAGACACCGAACCCAACACTTCATACCTCGCAGCCATTTTGCAATCACGAAGTTTTTTTTTTTTTTTTTTCCTTTGGCATTGGATTTGTGTCATACAGCCAAAGGCATTTATATTTATGTGAGATATAGGCATAGGAAGTTAAATTCATGTTTTTACACCACCCATATGTCGAGAAGAAAATAAAGAATTTTGTTTTTAACGCCAAATGACGTGTCATTGGAAAAAATCACGAAGATTGAATAACTGCCCCAAAAATTAACAATCATAACCTCAAATAAAGAAAATGAATGCTTACATCCACGAGAAAATACTCAAAAATCCATTTCACAGCATCGTCCATGATAGTCATGATCATGAAAAAAAGAACAACTCAAATTCAGAAGACAATCAAGAGTATAATTATTTAATTCATCTCATAATCCATGTTTCTTGATGAGTTCATCTTGTTCTAGCATATCAAGCATTAAACAATAAGCAATTAAGAAGCCATCGAAACTGCCCTTGAGCTATTCTAGCCAGAATATAATACCAATATTATAGTGGGAAAAATGGCATAGTTTCGTCACTTTTGAGAGGTCTATAATTAAGTACTCTGGTGGAACATATATACAAGCCTTAAAGCGGGGCAAATTCTTGCTTTATTGGTCAGCCAGAGTCTAAATTTGAAGCACTGGAGGAGCTATTAATAAAACGCGTATCGTTTTCATCCGGAGGACGATCTTACAAGCCTTAAAGCAGGGCAAAATCTTGTTTGATATTGTTAGTGTGATCGCTTAGACTACGAGGGTTAGTAGGTAATGCATGCATGAAACTGTAGCCGTAGGAGCCTACGTTGTCTGTCTTCCCTCGTTGAGGTGCGTTAAAAACGAACCGGTTTCGGCTGCTCGCCATCTTCAGCGTCTGTAAGTCCAACTGAAACTTACAGACTTACAGACGCTGAAGATGGCGAGCAGCCGAAACCCGTTTCGTTTTTAACGCACCTCAACGAGGGAAGACAGACAACGTAGGCTCCTACGGCTACAGTTTCATGCATGCAAAATCTTGTTTTATTAGTCAGCCAGAGTCTTAATTTGAAGCCTCGGCCGAAGGACAACACCTCACAACCTGTAACGGTCAAAATGGATTAATTTCGCCAATTTTGAAACGTACTCTGGTGCAACGTACAAGCCTTAAAGCGGGGCAAATTCTTGCTTCATTGGTCAGCCAGAGTCTAAATTTGAAGCACTAGAGTAGCTGTTGGATTAGAAAACAAAACAGAAGCATGAATTTTGTACCGGATGATAGAGAGGATAATTACATACGGAATCTTATCAAAGAGATGAAAAAAGAGTATGAGATGCCTCGCATGTTTTAGCTTAATATTCATTGGTTTTACAAACCTGTCTTAATTGTAAGTTCCGTGAGGTAGCTTGAAGAATATTGCGTGATGAATACTTTAAATCCTTCATTAGATAGGTTGTATACAATTGAGGCACTTAAAATAAGAATAATTCCAGAAACAAAACACACATTCGAAAGGAGATTGAGTCTTTTTGAGTTATGTTGTCACACCGATGTTCTGTAAAGGAATTTTTAATACGGAGGATCATTCGTCACCTGAATTACCAAAATAAAGGTAAATAAATTGAAATTGATAAAAGAAACGTCAGTTGTGTGGCCAAGATTACAACACAAAATAGTCGAGCATGAAATATAGCACATCACTATTGCTGTTCGCAGACCAACTATTAGGAGAATTTGTTTTTAGTGACAAGAGTGTGATGATAGTTTTCGGACTTGTGTAGAGTGAACGACCCGAGAAAAGGTAACAGTCTAACAGTCGAAGAACGAAGAGAATTACCTTTTTTCACCCCGTTGTCGGCATCACCGTTGGCTAACAATAAGCAAATCCTAACTAAAGCGAAAATTTCAATAAAAAAATCCATGAACGTTTAATGCTTCCTGCCCACTCCTACACCCAGCTTGCCCTGCCCTGCCTTGCACTACACTACACTTTTTTTCTCGAACAGACATACTTTCCAGTTCTACTTCTAGGTCAGCGAACCGGCGATCCCAATTTATGAATTAAATTTGATCATTTTCGCCTAAATTAGCCATTTTTGTATCCTAGAAACAAATTTGAGGACTAATTTAATAGTTAGAAATTAAATGAAAGTATTGTATATATTATATATCTTCCCGGAAGACAACGGACAACACAATTCGATTTTCGAGAAAAAAACAAAGTGCATGATGAAAAAAGGTTCGTTTCTCCAATGGTGGGGTCAGTTATGAGGGCCAATGAAGCCTCGAGGGGACCAATATTTCAAGTTAAGTGCCCTAATAAAACATCATTTTCTAGAGATGTGTTCATCAATTTGGTTTAGAAATTCGAAATAGAAGAGGTTACATACAGACAATTTCCTGGCATAAGAGCCAGCCTTTGATGGGTACTTGGGTAGGTACATATACATATGGCGATAATCTCTTTGTACACATTCAGTTTCTGGGGATGAATCGCCTAGTTTATGGCCTTATGATGGGGCCGCCCCCAGGGATCCGCTCAAATGATTAATTCAGAGAATTAAGTACTTTGAAAAAAAAAAAACCATAGGGCCTCCGTTGAGTGGCGTAGCCAGATCGTTACTTGTTCTCCCTCTCTGGGGCATGTTACGGCTGACTATCGTCATCGTCACAGTATAGAGTGGCTCTGCCCCCCCCCCCAAGTGTTCCTTAGCTTTTCCTAAGAAAAGTTGAAGGTTTGCGGGGTCAGGGCGGCTGAAAGACGCTAGCGATATCATTTCCCGATCGCAGTATCAACCTTCATTAGCAGTGGCGACGGAATCAAGTCAGACAGCATACATATATCGGGGGAGCAAGAATCTGAGCAGTTCAGATTTTAACCTCCTCCCCTTTTCTACCAATATCGTGTTTCTAGCCAATTATGTCTACATGTGCAATATATTACAATTTTTCAAACATCCAAATTATTCACTAGATTTACACGGATGTCTTCGTAATAGTCTCTTGTTTCTAGGCTAATTTTCCTGGCGAACGCCAAAACGTGCAGTTTTAACGCACGGTAAGTTTAGCCGCAAATCAGCGCCTTTTCACAATTTTATCCGTGGATTAACGCATTTTCTGAATTCTAAACATTAGATGCGAATAATAGGGCTTTTTCTAAATTTTAGCCATGAAGTGGCCTCAAGAATCCTTGAATTGCCATTTTGTCGAGTTCATCTGTCAATTTAGCGCTTCTTTCAACTTTTATAGACAAAAATCGTAGCGGTTCATCTCAATTTTATCTGGTAATTTGCGTTTTTCTCAATTTTAGCCACGGAAGAGCGCTTTTTCTCAATTTCAGACGCGAATTAGCACTTTTTCTCAACTTTAACCGCAAATTGAAGAGCTCCTATCTCAATTTTAGCCGCAAATTAACGTCTTAATTTTAGTCACGAAAGAGCGTCTCCATATTATTGATACTTTCACACTTTAACAACCTAAAAATCTCAGTTTTTTCTTCTTGAAGCTTTTCAAGGGCCCCGTCCGAACCGGGGCCCGCGCCCCTCGCTACTTCATCGGTACGCTAGAGAGGCCCTTTAATGACCTTTTACCACTTATTAAAAACCCAAACTCCGATTTGGCATTTTAAAAAATCATTTTCGTGGGGCTAGGCTTTCTAAACCCAAATTTCTGCAGATCTGGACCTAGCAAGACCTAATTTCACAGCTTCGCTCGCCCAAAAAGCCAACCTGGAAGACGAAACAGTTGATTCCCGAGTCACACATTCCTCTTTTTCATGGTCTTGTTCACATGGATGGCTACAATTCCCGGTTTTCACCCCCTTCAAACCCAAATAATGTTTGGGATTTGGCACTTCGAAAAGTCCAATACTGTGGGTTTATAGTTCTTTCAACGCCCAAATTGTGTAGATTTAGATCTCCAATTCTGCATGACTGCGTCCCTAAACCAATGTCGCGGGAACGGCCGGCCCTTTCAAACCCCACCAAGCTTTGTGGTCTTTTCACTCACAAAACCCGATTTCACGGGTTTTGTAAAATAAAAAATCCAATTTCGCAGGATTAACTTCCTAAAAACGCATTTTTTTCAAATTTCGTGAATTCGGTAACCCAATTTCACTAATTTATTGAAGGGCAATTTCACAGGTCGGGCTCTGGAGGGTCTGGAATATTTCCACGTAGGCCGATTAAAAACCTGTTTCCACGCTTGCCCGAAAAAACACCCCCCCCCCCCGTTTAGCCCACACAAAGAGTCAATTGTGAGATTTCGGCTTCATCATAAGTGAAATTTCGCGGAGCTGGCTCATTCAAAAAATCAATTTCGCGCGGGTCTGTCTCCCCGAAAGAACAACAGCGTTGGCTCATTGAAAATCGATTTCACATGTCTTGCCCACCGGTAAAGCGCAATTTTGAGGGTTTTGCAGCATCAAATACAAAATTTCGCACAATTGACCCATTTGTAGTAACTCTCACCCCCCTCCACCATATGAACTCCATCATCGCTCTAGCTCTCAGCCTCTCCCTGGGCGAAAGAAGTCCACCAGAAATAAGAGGAATATAATGTAAATGCTCTTATAATTACATGTTGGGGAACGATAATGTTTAGGAGGCGAATTCAACATGAATAATCCTATTGTTCGATTCAGGGGGAGTGAATTCGCTTCCCCTGATCCCGGCTTCCGCCGCCACTGATCATTAGGCATCCGAACGCAATTCGTGAAGTAGATTTTGAGTCATTCCGGATGTATGGTTTCATCGGGGAGCTAAATACTTTTTCTGAGACTAAAATACAATGTTTGGTGCTGATACCGTGTGGCTCTATTGACAGTGGTATGTAGACGAAACTAAAATGACCGTTTATCAGGAGGAGTTTGCCATTTGAGTTTCGGATCGAAAAGTTTCGTACATAGAATTACCGGTTTTTTGTACTTGATAATCAGATTTTGGGCGCATAATGTTTCGTCATAGTCGAGTGTAGCCCCACTTTAGTCGCTAAATTAGCTGTTTCAGTTCTAGTGAAATTTTGTTTTCATGTACTCGTTCTATGAATTGAGAAGCTCAGCTTTTTTTTTTACCGTACAGCAAGATTATTTGTTTGAATTAACTGTCCCCATGCCCCGCGAGTTACAGGGATCATAAATTAAGTTTATTGACCGAATAACCCATTACATTTCGTTAATACCGGACAAATTATACAATTTGATGGAAAGCACTGGGTCCCAGTTGAGAGCACAGAACCCATTGCTGTTACTCCGGTAGGTGCTGACATCTACGTCGACCTCCTCTACTAAAAAATAATAATAGCCTGCCGAGTGCCGACAACTAGCCAGAATCTGGCCAACTATTTGCTTGCGTCGAGCACCCCCGACGTCTTTCACTCGTAACGTCGCTTTACTGCAGCCAAAATATCGACTGGGGGCAAAATTTATTTTTGTACGGTAGTAAATAAAGGGCCGAGTATAAAATAATTCGGTGCTTCCGACTCCGATCAGTACCGTGTAGTGTATTTCCAAAGGACTTCGATATTTTGTATTAACTGTGAACAAAATTATGTAGCTTCGAGGCATTTAAACTGAAAAATAATAGGCTTTGATTGGGGTCAATTGTCGAGCCTTTCATTTATCAACAGACTGAACTAAAATATCAGTTTTGTTCGGGGATAATTCTGTTAAATAAGTGGTTCAGGAGCGGGGATAAACAAGCCACCAAAATCTTAGGCCCACACTGAATGATCCTCGAATCATTTCCAACAGCTAGAAGCGTTGTTTTTAGTACTTCTTATTTTATTTGTCTGCCGTAAGTTCTCTCCGGATTAACATATCTATTTACGGTAGGCAGGAATATAACTATGGCCTTAACAAAAGTTCCCCTCCCCTGATACATACACAGCTTCCAGCGTTCAGTACGAAAAAAAAAAAAAAAAAAAAAAAAAAAAAAAAAAAAAAAAAAACGTTGGATGGGAGTACTTGAAAGTGATTCTCCCTCTCAAGCTCCAGTGGTCTTTTTAAGGAAGATCGATGAATGCCAGACATGGGTGCTCGAAGTGGAATTATTCCCTTTTTTACTTTTATTCTCCCGTTTTCTCCAATTCCTGCTTACGTGTCACAGTTTTCCCGACGGGTGGCAAATCAGTTGCACTCAATTTTTCAGTTTACCTGACAGCAGAGAGTTTTAGCAACCAGCGCCGCGTAAAAACGAACTAGTTTTTTTTATTTTCACAACTCGTCAATGCCTCAGCTACACTGCTGATGCACTTGAAACACTGCGTTAGCGGAGTAGTCCGCTAATACTCCGCAATATATGGGGCTAATTATAAAGTTACACTAGACACAAAGGTGCTGCATTAGAATTCATTCAAAAATATCACAAGAAAAATGAACTCTCCCCTGCCACCACAATTCATGACTTGTCTGCTTCAAAGACGAGTTTAAAGCGATTCCTCGGCAAAATGAACCCCTCTACGCATTCTTCCAAACGATAAACTTTACACTTTAACGGAATAAACTGTAGCGGAATAATTTCTTCCGTGTAAAACCCTTTCCTTTAAAGTTTAAGAGACTTGAGCCAGAGTTTCGAAAAAGATCGTATCTCTACAGAAACCGAATCTGTCTGAGCTTATCTCGAGAAAGGCGTCTCTCTGAAACGCTAGCCCCGTCGCTCTTTAAAATACGTTTCGTCAAGATTCTCTGCACGCATGATTATCGTTTTTCTATCTTTTTCGCACCTTTTACAGGACTGTACGTGGGAATATATTTCAAAGACAATGAACGTTGTTTTTTGAATAACATATTATTTTCACAAAAGAAGAAAAAACAGCTTTTTCAAAAATGAATGACTCCTCTTTGGTTCATTCATAAATCAGTGATATGCTGTGGAATACATATATGAAATACGTGGTAGGGGGAGGGGGGTAAGCTTAGTATATTGAAGTGTGTCTATAATTCGCTAATTCATCATATAATTTTTTTTTTTTTTTTTTTTTTTTTTTTTTTTTAATATTTATGAAAGACGAGGTTTCACCACTGATCAAGTTTTAAAACCTATTTTATACGTACAAAACTGGAGCTTTTACCTCAACCCCCGCCTCGGCACTACCGCGAGAAAAAGACAATAGAACCGATCTCTGCGAAAAAAAAATAATAATAATAATAATAATGACCGATCCGGCGGACAAATAGAAAAGAACGCTACGGAAACGGAGGAACGCCTAATGAAATATTGATGAAGTCAGAGGAGAAGCTCTAATGGCAAGCCATAGGGGAACCAAACACAAATTGACTATTACCGTCTGCCGAATGATAAATGAGAAGTAGTGCGACCTACACTGCCCCTTCCCCCTCTTGCTGATTCAACAATACACTACTGTTTATTTTTTTGTTTTGTTGGACTAGCAAAAAAATGGAATTGTCGCGTGACAGGTTTATGAAATTCCATAAGGATTTTCTTCCATAACTGAAAACTCTGTCTGAAGAAAACTGTGGTCTTGTCATGATGAAGTCCCGAAGAGATTGAATACAGGCTATTTCGCCGCGTATGTACGAGACGCACCGAACAGCCCTTATGATCATGTGATCAAAAGTTGTTTGTTCACGAGATATTTGTACTTGTATTTCTGGATTTCATTCCCTCCGTGTCTCTTTTCGAGCGGATTTCTCGTTTAGACAACCGACGTCTGATTCAGTGGATTATTCTTTCTCTTTCATTATGACTCAGTGGATTATTGCTGACCAGAGATGGTATGGAAATTCTCCTGAAGAACTATTTCAGGCCTTGTGCCCACATGGATGGATTTCCCCACTTTGTAGGCTTCTAGGAAACCGCATCGGTTCGTTTGATGGAAAATCAGTCTCAACTTTCGAATTCTCCATGCAGAGAAAACCCGGTTCGCGGTTTCTTCCATTTTTAAATCTTGGCCAAAATTATTAAGGCGATGGCCACACATGTGTTTATATTGGTCCAACGATAATAGGAAAATATTTGCCTCGAAATGTTGGCTCATCATTGCCAAGTAGTCAGTGTCAAATATTTTGCCCTGATGGCAACCCTGGCCAACTTCCAGTTCTTTTAAGAATGGCATCACATGGTTTTTAGAATGCCCAAGGTTATAACTTTCTTTCTTCAATTGTTATATTAAACTAAATTCATCGCCCAGCGGATATTGGAGTATTGGTAATAGCGCATGTTGGAAGGTACTTGTCAAACCTCCCAAGTTCCAATATTTGAAGAACATTGTCAATTAGTGTGGACCGACACCTTAGATGGGATATCCACGTAAGTAATCTAGTTAGAGGATTAAGACAACTTGTACATATTTTTGTGACATTACGAAACATGCTAGGTTATGAAATGCGTAGGGCAGTCTATTGTGCCCTTGCCCAATCACTTATATTGTATGAATTACCGGAATGGGGGAGTACTTACGCTATAAATATAAAAAAGGTTTATGTTGTACAAAAATGTTTATAGCTCGTCAAGTTAAACATTGACCTCGCCCTCGCGAGATGAGCCCTTCTGGTTACTTTCCCTTACCTTTTCCATGGGGCCACTGCTTGAAAAATACACCTTGATAAATCGATCTTTGTAACCACTTTGGTTACGGAAGTAGAGGGAGGAGGAGTTTTAACTAAACGAATGAGAGAGCGCTGCCCGCGGGTTCATGTTCTTCTTGACGGGCTGTAGTAAGAATTATGAACCGAAAGCTGAAGTGCGAACATTCGCTGCCTCTATTTAATAACATGAAATAAGTATAGTAAGACATGCAGGTGCTAAGGGAAGACTGTTATACTTTGCCTGAACACTCCAAGTTAACTAGATTTAATTGTAATTCATCCATAGCGCTCCCAACAGTAAACACAGGGGCAGCTCAGAATCACTATTCTTACAATGGCATAATTTGTTTTAATGACTTGCCAAGTGATGTAAAATTGCTATTGAAAGGATGTGGAAAAAATAAATTGAAAAACAATGTAATTAGTAGAATACTGTACGCTCACTATCTAAGTAAACAAAAACAAGAAACTTGATTATTTTAATAGAGCATAGGTAATAATATGTTGTAAATATAGCGATTCTTCCCCTCTGCGCGGGCTTCGGCCCATAGAGGGGAATACCAATTGTAAATATGTATATGTCGCATCCACTTGGCGAAATTGTCCACTTCATGAAATGGATGTCCGTTTCACGAAGTGGCCCCACTTTCCGTAATTTCAAAAATTCCGTCATCTGGACAAAAAAAATGTCCATTTCTTGAAAAGGAAATTGCGTTTGTCCAGTTGTTGAAATTAAGCTTTCTTACTGCAAGTGGATGCACAACGTCATTTTTTAGCGGGTTTTTGAGTGCTCAGTAAAATAAACTTTTTAAATAAAAAAAAATTGTTTCAGCACCTGAGATTCCTCACTCATCCAATTCACGAAAAGGATAATGTTGTTGCGTCCACGTGTAGTATGGAAGCTTGATTTCAGCAACTGGACAAACACGATTTCCTTTTCAAGAAATGGACAATTTTTTTGTCCAGATGTCGTAATTTTTTGAAGTTACGGCAAGTGGAGCCACTTCATGAAATGGACATCCATTTCGTGAAATGGACAATTACTCGACATGGATACGACATATACATAAAAATATATTGTTATTTCTGAAAAAAAATTGAGGAGCGTCCGCACTGCGGCCAATATACAATACTAACGGGTATTGGGCGAATATTGTCATGAAAGTGGCCGCGCCTTTAAGAGGTTACTTCTCGAATTTTAGGGTCTTTTTTTCAACGTGTTTGGATTCGAGTGTTTTGTACAGTGCCATTGCTGCTGTGCATGCCGGCAATGCGGTGCCGGACTGATGGCAATGGTGCCAAGACTTATGACGAATACAGCAGACCTGAAGGCAGGGGGTCAATTTCAAGCCGTTTCACGGGGGCCGGGGGGGGGGTTGCGGATGATACGGCTATTATAGTCTGGAGCGATTCACCTGCTGACTTAATTGAGAAGGCCACTGAAGATTTTCAGTTGGTTAGGACGTGGTTGGATCTTAATTATTTACGGCTTAATATAAGGAAGACCTCTGTTTTGAGGTTCTCCGCAGCGTCATCATCGTCAAATTATGAACGAAATCTGTGTATGAAGTTTCACAGTTTCAATTGTAATACCCCAAAACATTGTTCCTGTGAAGTAATCCCGTACTCGACTAATTGTAAGTATTTAGGTGTCTTTATTGATGAAAATCTGAAATTTAATGTACATATTGTTCAACTTGTTAAAAGATTAAGAAAACTATTTTATATATTTAAAATTTTGAGGGGTTTGGTTAATCTAAGAGTGCTTAGAATGGTATATTTTGGTTTATTTGTTTCTTTGGTAAAGTATGGTATTTTGGCGTGGGGTGGGGCTAGTAAAAGGTGTATTCGAATGTTACAAACTGTACAAAATATAGTATTACGTATAATTTTACGAAAGCCATTCGGATCCCATACATCGGTTTTGTTTGAGGAGTTTAATGTCTTAAAGATCAAAGATATATTTCTGAGAGAGTCGTGTCTACATTTATGTAAGACGGGGATAGAAAGAAACGAGATTTCCCGTGGGGTTACAACCCGAACGACAGTTCAGTCAAATATAAGGTTACCTAAAGTGAATTTGGAGATGTTTAGAAAAAATGCTTATTATGTTTCTCTTAAATTTTTGTACGACAATAAAATTAATCTCAAACAGTTTAGTAGAATTAAAGATTTTAAAAATTTCTTGGATGTCAAACTTAAGTGTGTAAGATAGACGACGCTTGTTGATCATGGCAATTGCAATAGAGTCCTAAAAAAATCAATGTATAATACTTGTAGAATTAGAATTATATAACGGTTAGAGGCAATCCCTCGGAGGGATACAAGTCCGTTGGACTTAGACCTCCGTGGGCACAATTATTGTTATATAGGTATAATTTTGTTTTGCTTTTTATTTTTTGCATCACGTGCCGAAATATATACTTTACTTTACTTTACTTTTACTATATTCGCTCTGTTCGAGTTTCCATTGGGTCCGCATTACAATTACAATTTGGAATTCTTGCGTTTTGAGGGGAAAAAATAACTGTAGCAGAACTATGAGGTTTTCTACCAAAAATCCAGATTCAATAGGAACGCATCTTTAGACCCTGTCGATAAAATCAATTATTTGTGGAAGGCCGGAGACCGACATCGCGGCTAATTAAGTTATTTGGATGGACTGTTACCTGCATGTGAATCGTGATTGGTTAACCCTTGCGTAACCTACACTTACATGGAAAAAGTTAGCCCTGATGTCCGGAAATCTGGCAGGCTACTACCGAGGGATCTCGAGAGCTAGACAACTCGTTTCGAGTTACCCTCAGACACGTGAAAACTATCCGAAGGTTGTAGAGGCTTTAAAAAATCGTTTTGGGCGTAAAGACCTGCTAGTCAGGCGCGTAGCCAGGGGGGGGGGGTCCACCAGGTCCGCCCCCCCCCCGAAATTTCAGATTTATTTCCCATGTTCTGAAGGAGACTTTTTATTTTCAATTTCTCCGCTCACGCATTGGAATAATATCGCACAATAATGATAATAGTAATGATAATAATAATAATGATGATAATAATAATAATATTAATATGTAGTTAAAAACTGAAAAGAGTAGGCATAGAGTGGAAATACCCCCCCCCCCCCACGACCACCACCACACCGGACCCACATCGGACCCCCCCCCCCCCCCAAGAAATCCTGGCTACGCGCCTGCTGCTAGTTCAGGTTTATGTTAGAGAAATGTTGAAATTGGTTATTCTCAGGGGCGGATACACAGATTTGACGGGCCCGGGGCACTGGGAAAATATCGGCCCAGGGCCTAATATATGTATAGTGGCGTGCCTCGATGGTTTAATGGATGCAATACTCGCTTCGCAACCCAGTGGGCCTTGGTTCGAATCTAGCTATTGCCCATTTCGCTATTAGGCAGCGGCGAGCTGTGACACGGGCACTCGGCTTCATGTGGGCGTTCCCGGCGGTGTGCGTTCAACAAATTGCGCACCGACCGAAACGGCCGCGTAGAACGGGTGTGAAGTGCACAGTTGGATCAGGGTACGGCGTATGAGCTCAAAGGAGACATTGGCGCCTGCCGGGTTCGAAACCCCCGGCACCCACTAATTATTATTATAATAGCATAATATACATATTATGAATAGTACATATACAGGGTGATTCAGGAGGAATGTGACAAACTTGCATAGGGCCACAGGGTCGATAGAGCGTTCATGGACGCACAAATACTTCATGTTGACGCATAGCCGAATATGCTTTAGTTACGAGATATGAGCATTTTTTCTAGTTTCAATACTTTTCACGGTAATTGCCGTGTTCATGGCTCACCGTTGGTGCTTAGACAAAAAATGGCGGTGGATTCGGAAAGAAGACGAAATCCTGTTCCTGAAACCACCATGAAAATCAGAAAATGTCGCTTGCGCGTGGCTTATTCACAAGCTGATTCTAATGCTCATATTTTATGAACGTACCTTGACATTAAGGAACCCTTGAAATTCGTTAGAACAGATGTTTTTATTATGATAAAAACCGTTTTCAACGGTTCCTTTACTCAAAGAAGCTTCAACAGCTTCCTAGGAAGCATAAATACGGGCCAATAAGTTTTTCTGAAAATGACAAGACGGGTCCCCTCTTAAGTTCCCTGAAGATTACCTACAACGAGACCATAAAAACGGTATTAGGTGCAGATATGATAGCAAAATATGGGAAAAATGTATGCAGCTTGAAGGCTGAGGCACAAACTGCTGTAGCAGTTTAGTGAACGTGTATTCTGGGTGTTCTCAATGAGTGAATTTTGAACCAACTGCTAAGGTATTCGCTATAAAACAACCTTGTGTCTCGAGTCATGGGTTGAAGAGTGTACCAAGATCTTGTCGCAGAGTCTGTAGCAGACTAAGATGCATTGGGATGACGAAGTCTACCAAGAAACGTCAAAAGAGTTTTTTTTGTTTTTGTTTAAAGGACTATCATCGCTCGCGCTTATTCGAATCTCTCGGTGGCTTTCGGATCTGAAACGGATGAAATTTCGTTTTGCGTGTTTGTCGACGCCAGCAAAGAAGCTTATGCGGCAGCCGTATTTGTACGGGTAGACCCCAAGATGGGACCTGTTTTTTGCAGGTTAGTAAGCGCGAAGTCTCGAGTAGCTCCTCTACCACGACTATTTCTCGTCTGGAGCTCCTTGCCGCTACTCTAGGGTCTCGGCTCTATGCATCGCTGAAAGACGCGACGGCTCACAGCGCTATGGAGGTATATTTTTGGATCGACTTGGATATTTTTGGAGCAACTGCGGTGCTCGTCTGGATACAACAGGACTATCCTTTGGGCGTATTCGTGAACCGCGTCGAAGATATTAAAAGTGACCCCCCCCCCCCAAAGCAATTGGAGGCATGTTAGTGGCGTGAATAACCCAGCAGAATTGCCGACTAGAAAATGATCACCGGACCAGTTGCTCAAGTCCCAATGGTGGGAGGGACCGGAATGGTTGACAAGGCCCCTCAGCTCCAGCCCCTCTGTCGACCTCTGCCCGAAATTTTAACATAGAGGAAGTATTTCGTGAGAAACGTCGTATGTCTTTTGACTGGTGGTATTGTTAACGGTTCTCGAGTTTCGCACGGAATGCACGTCAGATGGTCTGTGTTTTACGTTTCATGGAACGAAGTCGTCGTCAAGAACGAAGAAGCAAGATATCGACGGAGGAGGTTCAGAAAACAGAAAAGGTTTTGTTGCGTCTGCTTCCTGTCTATGTCGATACGTCGAAGACTGGAATGGAAGAAACCCATACTCGGAGCGGTTGTCGAGTGCGGCCCCCCGTAAAGTTGGACTTAAGACATAATCCAATAATGAAGAACAACTTTTTATGAGTTTTATCGTTGATGCAAAATAAAACTCAGGTGGGACTCAGGTCGTTATTCAGACACTTGATCAAGTCAATCACCTGTCCAATCCGTGGAACTCCTTTCAATTTGGGATTGGGGGTGGGGGCTGCTCAAACAGAGCTCGCAATTTTAATTTTATCTCACTGGTGGTGGTAAGTTCGTTATCCACGGGTCTATCTCTCCTCCCGGGCGGACCCTCGAGTGTTCCGAGGCTCCCTTGCGAGGTGCCCTCTCCGTCGTCAGCAATAGACTGCTCTCCAGCGCCTTGTGTACAATGCTGAGCTTTTATCTGTTCAATATCTTGGGTATCAGTTTGTTCACGATAACCACTCGCTTCTGATCAGCTACTCGTTGCTCACGCTCGGGAAAGCTTCGCAGAATCTCCTGTGTAGCTCTTTTCGATAAAGCATCCGGCTACTCTGAGCTGTTATTTGAAAAAAAGGTGCGCATAATCAGGGCCGCTCATCATCAGGCTGATTGAGAAGGACCCCCTTTTTTTCAACCCCCCACCCACTCGTGGGCTTCCTTCACATGTGCAAGGCAATTTCCTTCAGGTTATACATGTATGATTATACAGGTGGTTTCCATGGATTAGTTAATCAAACGTCATAAAAAGATTTGAAAAATAGCAGGAAGATTAAAAAGAGGAAATCACAATTTCTTGTTTATCACAACTGAGTGAGCCCATCCGGCATTTTGGGGTAGATAAAGTTGATATTTAGTGGGTAGGAAGGGTGCATGGAATTGGAAGTACTATGGAGTGTCCCACGAGGCTTTATTAAATTTATGATAAATTTTATCTACCCCAATGTGGCCGTGAGCTCACCTGGTAGTATAGGTTCTCTAGTTTATCGGCAATGGAGAGGACGACGTCACTATTCACTATAGTCCAGAGTCTGCATACGTTCTGCCTCTATGCAGAAGACAGCTAGAGAATTTCACCCATTGCTCTTTAGTAGAGGAACACAGTGCTATATTCGGGATTCTTTGGGTCAAGACAATATTAACACATGGAGGAGACTCGATAGATTCACACAACGAGAGAACTCAGTTTATTATTCAAGACTTTAAGTTCAATTAACCTTCGGTCACTCACCGACACTCTGGGAGACGACACTATACCATTAGAAGTAGGAACGGGGATAAAAGCGAAGTCAGTAGGGCGGGGGGCAGGATAGGAATCATCAGCTAGCCAGCTACGCTGCAATTGGTTGTTATGCGCTTTGCGAACAGTTCCCGACGATAATTTGACCAAGTACACAACCGGGCCTATGACTTCCATCACTCGACCAGGTTCCCACTTTAAAAAAATTTGTTAGAAAAAGGTGCTTTGACTAGAACCTTATCATTGAGTTTAAATTTAGGGACATTGTCACTGAAACCATCTCGCGCCGGTGGACTGCTCATTCCAGGATGTAACATCGAAATTGGGGATCTGACTTCGAACTTGAATACTAACGACGACGGACTTACACCTGTGGCTGTTGACGGAGTATTTCGATACCCTTGTAAAAACGATGTAACAACCCCTTGTAATTTTGATTGGGGCACCTCCGACGTGAGAGAAATTAACTTTTTAATCACCCCACTTTTGACTGTTTGCACCGCCCGTTCGGCAAGACCATTACTAGCCGGGTGATACGGGGGACTAGACACGAAAGTTATTTGGTGCGACTGTAAGAATTCCCGAAACTCCTTGGAATTGAAGGGGGGACCATTATCCGACACTAAAGTAACCGGATACCCAAATGTGCCGAAGATTCTACTCAACTCGATTATAACAAACTGTGACGACGTAGACGACATTTTGACGACTTCGATCCATTTCGAGAATTCGTCGACTAACAAGAAAAATGTCGACTGACGAATGTGTAGAAAATCTACATGGACTCGTTGCCAACAACGATTGGTTTTCGACATGGGCTGAAAGATGGGCTTACCTGACGAATTTTGGGTTAACTTACAAGCAATCGACCGTTTTAACCAAATCCTCCTCTATTCCTGGCCACCAAATCCATGAACGAGCTAGCATCTTCGACCTTACAATGCCAGGGTGGTCTTTATGAATCAACTGTAGAATTTGAGGGGGGATAACGACTCTGTGACCATATAAAGTAAAACCATGGTCAATTGAAAGACTATTTCGGAACTTAAAATACCGACGAACTTCAGGATCTAAGGAACCAACGTCGTTCCAACCATCCTTGACGAGTTGAAAAACTGTCTGAGCTACCTGTGTGGACTAAGTTGTTGATTACCACCGCTGTTGATGTGTGTCTTCTTACGTTTTGTTGTGAGGATATCAAGTCGTGCTTTTAAATACAATACTTATTTGTTCGTTTCGAAACACTGACAGACATAATATTGGCGACGAGGATGAACCTGGGGTCATTCCGGGAGTGATGGGTCGGAAGAAGAAATCGCCAGTTCGAATCAATAGTTGTCAGTCACAGTCAGTCATGTCTTCGTCGTCCGGTCTCCCGCTTCCTATGTTCGACCCCGGACAGAGTTCTTTCGACACCTATGTCCAGCGTCTCAACCTCTGTTTTGAGGTGATGAATATTAAGGAGGATCGTGAAAAGGTGCCTCGTCTTTGCCTCGCCCTGGAGCCTCAAGTATTTGACCTCCTCAAAACCTCGTTAAGTCCTCAAGAGGTTAATGACTCGTCCTTCGAAAAGTACGCGGATGTTTTAGCCAAAGTTCTTGATTCACCTAAATGCACCGTGGCGGAGCGTTTCGAATTTTACCGATACGTACGTCCTCAGTCCCAGTCGGTGTGTAACTTTACAACTCACATCAAGAAACTGGCCCGTTACTGTAAATTTGAGGCGTTTGAGGACCAAGCCTTGCGTGACAAGGTTGTGTGTGCCGTCAACAATTCGGAAATTACAACCGTTTTGTTAAACCAACCGGAAGGTTTAACCTTCGAACAAGCGGCCAAGATAGCTGCTGACATGGAGCATGTTAAAATTGCTGCGGCCAGTTTTGCCCCTCGCAGTGAGATGATGGAGGTGGCCGCAATCAAACCTCGCGAGTCGTCACCCACAGGGTACGACAAGTCGTTCTCGTCTCGAATCTCTCGACAGCCCTCTTCAAGGGCCAGAAGTCACGATCGTTCAACTCAAGCTCACGATCCTCGTCTACGAAGTCCGTCGAGACCGAAACCAACGTGCGATCGTTGTTATAGAGGGCATTTACCGTCCGACTGCCCTGCTCGTCGGTGGTCTTGTTTCCGTTGCCTCCAGTCTGGCCATACAGCAAGATATTGCTCGCTGGAGCCGGGTCAGTCGTCGCGCGTCGGATACGTGGCGTCTACGGACGAGGTCGTCTCATCTGTTACAGTAAATACAATTCAAAATAACGATAATATTAAGTCTCCGTTGTGTCTGAATTTTTTTTTTGACAGCAAAAGTCTCGCTTTCGTAGTCGATACTGGTAGTTCCGTAAGTCTTATAAGTCGAGATATGTTTGTGTCTTTGTTTGTCAACTTCCCCTTGTCTAAGTTTGAAGGAGGTCTTGTTACAGCAAATAATGGGCGCCGAGACGTAATTGGTACAATTCAGGTATCATGTAGAATCGGTTCAGTGCCAGTCACACTTTTGTTGTTTGTGGTCAATGATCTTTCTCCGCCTGCCCTCTTAGGCCGAGACACTCTTTGTTCCCTTCTTCCAGATTGGAAAAATCATGTATCCAATATCCTGTCCAGTCCGTCATTTAAGGCTCCTTTGCGTCCGGTGCTATCCATTGCTGAAACCCCGTCCCTCGATTGCTTGAAATGGAAATTTCCAAAGGCTTTTGATCTGCTAGACAACGACAAACCCATTGTAAATTATCAAGTGCACATAAATCTGAAACCGAATGCGACACCCATCTTCCATAAGGCGTATAACGTCCCGTACGCGCTCAGAAATGGCGGCCTGAAAGAATTACAACGTTTGGAGAAATATAACATCGTAGAGTTCGTGGATTCTAGTGAATGGGCGTCGCCTATTGTCGTGGTTCCAAAAAAATCTGGTGGTGTCCGGCTCTGTGCGGATCTCAAGGTCACCGTTAACCCACAACTTTGCACTAGCACTTACCCTCTGCCTAGACCTGAGGAACTGTTCCATAAGTTTAAGGGGTGCAAGGTGTTTTGCCGACTGGATTTGACTAACGCATATTTACAGTTGAATGTTCACCCGGATAGTCGCGAAATTCTGACTGTCAATACAGCTCACGGTCTTTATAGATATAACAGGCTAGTTTTCGGATTGGCCTCGGCCCCTCCTATCTTCCAAAGGGTAATTGATTCGGTCCTTCAAGGAATTCCAGGCTGTGCGGCTTATCTTGACGATATTTTAATCGGTGGAACAACGCAGGAGGAATGCCACTCTCGTCTATTGCAGGCTCTATCGCAACTGGACCAGTCAAACATAAAATTAAACTTGGAGAAGTCGGAATTTTTCGTCAGAGAATTGGAATTCCTGGGGTATGTTTTGTCAGGTGAAGGGAAACGGCCGTCGAAAGAAAAAGTTTCAAAAATTCTCAGCACCCCCGAACCTCAGAATGTTAGCCAGTTAAAGTCATATCTTTCGATGTTGAGTTTTTACAGAAGCTTCATTAAGTCACCATCTGAACCACTCCACAAACTTCTGAGAAAAGACACTCCCTGGGTCTGGTCTCTGGATTGTCAGGAAGCTTTCGCCCGTAGCAAGTCATTGTTATCAGAAAAAACGCTTTTGACTCTTTTCGATCCGTTGAATCCCCTTGTACTTACAGTCGATTCTAGTAACGTGGGAGTCGGTGCAGTGTTGAGTCAAATAGTCGATGGCGAGCAGGAGCCCATAGCGTTTGAGTCGGCTACGTTAACATCCGCTCAACGAAATTACTCACAACTGCATAAGGAGGGGTTTGCTGTAATTTTTGGTGTTAAAAAGTTTCATAAATACTTGTTCGGCCGTCATTTTGAAATTCACAGTGATCATCAACCTCTTAAAACCTTATTTTCTGAGTCTAAACAACTCCCAATACAGGCATCTTCGAGGCATTCGCTGGGCCATTATTTTATCTGCCTATGACTACACCATTGTACACCGTAGTGGAAAAAGTATACCTCAAGCGGACGCATTGTCTCGGCTTCCGTCGACGGAACACATGGTGCCCGAAGAGTGCAATTTGATTCATATGGAACATCCTCTTGTTCCTATTTCGGAAATAGCAAAGGAAACTTTGTCGGATACTGTCCTCCAGCATGTGGCTCTTCATCTTTCGTCGTCATGGTCATCTTATAACAAATTAGATCCCGTCTATCCTTTTTTTCTGGTTCGCAGTTCCCTTTCCTTACTTAATGGGTGTGTCTATTTTGGGGACCGAATTTGTGTTCCTCAATCACTTCGTCCTCGTATTCTGCAGCTACTCCACGAAGGTCACGCTGGCATCACTCGGTCAAAGCTCCTTGCTCGGTCATACGTATGGTGGCCTAAACTTGATAGCGACATTGAGTCATGTGTCCAGAATTGTTTGAATTGCCAAGAAGCACGAAATGGTCAACCGTCAAAGGATTAAGGAACCCGTGGCCCCTACCTAGGACCTCTTGGGAAAGGGTACATTTGGATTTTGTCCACTTCCAAGGAAAAACATTCCTCATAATTATCGATTCATATTCTAAATGGATCGAATGTTTCAACCTGTCGTCCACGTCTTTCCCAGCCTTGTCCCAAGCCCTCGATGAGGTTTTTGCCCGGTTCGCCTACCCTTCCTTATTGGTCACTGACAATGGTCCACCCTTTTCGTCGTCGGCTTTCCTCGATTACTGCCAAAAGCGTGGCATAAAATTACTGTTTTCGCCTCCTTACAACCCTCAAAGCAACGGAGCAGCTGAAACAGCTGTTCAAACCTTCAAATCAGTGCTGAGGCGAAACTTTTCAAAGAATGTGGGTCCATCAATGTCGCAACGCCTTCATCATAGTTTGGCCTGCTACAGAAGTACTCCTTCTACTGTAACTGGCATTTGCCCCATGTCAGCCATGTTGAAGTTTAAACCGCGGACTCCACTTGCTATTTCAAGTGAGCCTCCAAGATCGTCGACGCCATGTACTTTTTCTCCGTCTACAAGTTTCGGATTTGGCCCCGGTCAGTTGGTATTCGTTCGTCCACCCCCAGATAAGCGATGGTCCCTGGCAACAGTAGTTAAACAGGAGTCAAGCAACATTTTTCTCATCAGGATTAAGGGGAGAGACGAAGTGAAGCGAATACACTTGGCTCACATAAGGAAGTGCCCCTCTTCAATTCCTGTTGATCAGTCGTCTGCTTATTCTGGAGATCTGTCACGATCATCGTTGTATAGTCAAGATAGTCCGTCGCAATCGTCCTCCATGTCACCACCCAGAAACCAATCAGCCATTCCTGGAAATTCCCCTCCCCACGCCGATGTTGATGTTCACGTACCTGATCACATAACGTCTCGTAGAGGTAGATCTGTCAGGCCTCCTGTTCGTTTCGCACACGACGAATACATTTTGTATTAATGTTAATTTTAATTTTACGTGTTATAATAATGGAAACATATCGAGTATTGTGTCACCAAGTAATTATAGTTGTTTTTTTATTCTCATTTTTAGGATTTTTGTGGTGAACCGGAAATTTGAAAAATAACTGAATCAAACGTTAGAAGGAGCGAGTGTTATGATCTGATATTGCTGCCCTTTTCCTGTGTGGACTAAGTAGTTGATTACCACCGCTGTTGATGTGTGTCTTCTTACGTTTTGTTGTGAGGATATCAAGTCGTGCTTTTAAATACAATACTTATTTGTTCGTTTCGAAACACTGACAGATATAATAACTTTTAAGATCAATTAACCTTCGGATCAAAGTCATGCTTCAAGCAGAGCGCGAGAGCAGGCGGACCAACATAATCTGCTCATAGTACAGCAGTCATTCACAACACACAGGTGAAGAGAATATTCGGATCCGGGAACAGACCCTCCCCCTCAACTGTTTCATTATCTCGCTATAATGTCAAATACTTTAAACCACAAAAAAGATCCAATCACAGCAAATCTCCAAACCACAAAAAGCTCATAGCACAATGAAGCTCCAAACCACAATAAAGCTCGGCAACCACACAGCAAAGCTCTTAACTAACCACATGAAACTCCAAGCACAAAAAAGGCCAGCCCAACCACGTACAGCAAAGACCAAAACCACAACATAACTCCAAACCACATGAAAGATCCAACCCCAGAGAAGGTCCAAACCACAGCAAAGCTCCAAACCCCAGCAAAGGTCCAAACCACAGCAAAATACCAAACCATGAAAAGCTCTAACCACAAGGAAGCTCAAAACCACAACATAGCTACAATTCAGAGTACAGTCTGCATAGCTTCAAATACAGGGAGGTTAATAGCACAAAAAGTTGTAACCCTAGTGCCCGCCACAGAGATAAATGCTATAACCACGAAGATGAACCAACCACAAAAATATACCACAGCAGAGCTTCAACCACCGTAAAGCATCCCCCCTTCTGGATATCCAAAATCCGAACCCCCAAGGATGGCCGGACCCAGGGGTAACGGACCCAGTACCTCCTGCCTCTTAATAGGGCTGTGAGTGGCAGAGGCTTCGCCAGGCGTCTCCTCCAGATGACCACCACCTGGTCTGACAATGAGAAAGGATTTTCACAACTGTACTAATAGTCACGCGTATTATTCGGCGAGTTCATGCATATCGATAGTTAGATTTTAGGCGAGCTCATGCATGTACGTATGTTTTTTATTTATTTAGGAAGAGGCCAGAGGCCTCAAGTGCCGAGGACTAGGCAGCTGCCTAGGCATAAATCCGGGCCTGCGCATAATAAAAACATTCATTTCATTAGTACGCTGAAGACGCACTCTCTGTAACCCCGTCCTGATGGTGGTCGCCGGTTGGGAAGCTGCAGGAGACGAGGACCCCTGCTGAGATCCAGGCGAAACACTCTGGGACGGGAGATTTGTATTCATTTCCCTTCCGTTTGCAGCCCGTATACGCTGGGGCGTGCCCGGACAGTGGCGGCGGAAGTCAGACGGCATTGGGGGAACAAAATTCCGAGCAATTGAATTTTTGCCCCCAGCCTCCATGAATTATCGTGTTAAAGAGTCATTTATGTCTGTACAGCCACACATACGGCATTTGCCGAATCCCGAAAATTTGCCTAATACCGATTATTTGGCAATTGTGGAGTGCCCAATGTTTGTCATACAAAAGCTCCCTGTCCTCACATTGGGGATTTGCCAAAGACTGAGCACGGACAAATGTTTGTGGAGCCCAGTTTTCAACGGATGGATACCGACAGCGGACTTGTTGTGGCTGCAACCACGGGGCTAGGAGGGAAATAAAAACCCGTAATTCTTCAATCGGAAACGATAGAGAGCTTTTTGGGGCTGACGCCGCACTCATTGCATTGTACGGAAGTCGTCTTCTTAGGGAAAGGAAAAAAAGAAGAATAAGAAACTATTGGTTAATTCAATTTTGGTAGGTTCAATTTTGTCAATGAATGAAATTTAGCAAAGGAAGACTTCAATTTAGAGAGAAGAAAGACGCTAGGAGGGAAATGAAAACCCGCAATGCTATACACTCATTTGACAAATGTTTGCCCACATGTGTGGCCGAGGAAAATGCCCAGTATTTGACAAACATTTGTCTACTTCGAAGTGTGAAAGAAACCGCTTTTGAGGCGAGCACCCGAATATTCGCTGCTCGGTATTTGACAAATATAAAAACGCCCGGCCATACATATGTAGATTTGGCAAACATGTGCTCGATGTTTGCCAAATACCGCATGTGTGGCCGCACCGAGAGAGAGAGAGTCACTTAGGCGTGAATTAGCGTTCGTTCTCTATTTCATCCGCGAATCAGCGCTTGTTTTTTTGCAGTTTTATCCGTATATTTATATTATGAGCGCTTTTTCTCAAATTTCAGCCACGAATTAGTGGTTTTTCTATTTTAAATGTGAGTTAGTGATTTTTACTTATTTATATTTCCGTAGGAAAGGGATTGTATGGTGCTCGTGAAAAAAATCGAGTCTAGCTGACTTCAAATTCTTGATACTTTCACACCTTATCAAGCTAAAACTCTTATTATTTCATCTATAAGGTTTTCAGGGGCTCCATCCGAAGGGCGCTCGGAGGCGCTACTGTCCTCACCCCTTTATCGGAACCACTAGAGTCCCTGAAATGCTTTTTGACTTTTTCACTACTTATTTAAACCCAAACTCTGATTTGGCACTTAAAAAAATAATTTTCGTGGGGTCGGCCTCACCGAAACGTAAATTTTACTGGTTTTGGATGTATCGCAGAATCCAATTTCGCGGGCTTCGCTCACCCAAAAAGCCCACCCGGGAAACGAAACAGTTAATTCCCGAGTCACCTTCCTCTTCTTCGTGGTTTTGTTCATGGCTAGAACATGTGGTTTTCATCAGCTTTAAACCCACATTTTGGGGATTTGGCGCTTTAAAAAGTCCAATCTTGTGGGGTTTACCATTCCAACGCCCCAATTTTGTGGATTTAGATGTCACAACACCCAAGCAGTCATGGCGTCAGCTCATTAAAAACCAATTTTTCGTGTCTGGCTCACCCAAAAAAGCGCCATTTGGTGGGTTTAGCTGCATCAAGAACAAAATTTCACACTATTGACCCCTTCGCAGTAACTCTCACCCCACCCTCTGTGCGAAGGGAAGTCTGCCAGAAAAAAGAGGAAGTTGTATACGCTCTTAGAGAAGCGAATTTAAAGTGAACCAATTTTTTTTTCGATTCAGTGGGAGCACCGCACCGCTCCCCTAACCAGACCATTGGGGGAGCATTCGCTCTCTCTGAACCCAACTTCCACAGCCACTGTGCCTGGACCTGTTGCGCTAGCCGTTTCGGGGTTCTGGACGTCACCGCCGCTGGTCACTCACACTGTGGGACTGTGACCACTACCACCGCTACTCCCAGAACCTGCTCTGGGAGCAGGGCCCTCCTCGAGCGATCGTGTGGAATAATCTTTCCTTCTAGTTCTCTGCACCGTATTAATGGATTGCCGTTTATTCCTGCGGCCAGGGGCCGTATTTAGAGTTGTCGGGAAAAACTCACGTGAGGTGGTTGCTATGGCGAGATAGTATTATTTCTAGTAGTAATTTTTCCCGACAACTCTAACTAGAGCCCCAGGTCGGAAAATGGGTTGGGTAGGGATCGTCGGGAAGGCTGGGCATGATGAGAGTTGTGATGTATAGGTCACAGTGCCGGCTCATGGACAAATTTTGGTGAAGTTGTTTATACACAGTGTTCACAAGCTCTACGTATGCGTCCTGTGGAGCCTTGGCAACCAAATTTATTCCCTCGAAAAAATGAAGCATTTTGATAGGTTTTTTAAACTCCACAGACGAATAGCATGTGGTTTGTGATACTGTGTATAAACAACTTCACCAAAGTTTTGTCCACGAGCCGGCACTGATAGGTCGGGAAGGGCATGGGAGGCGGATGTCCAATATAGGATGTGGAAGCAGCCGGGGCCACCTGGTCACTGCGAGACAGCATCACTGTTCTCGCCCACTCACTTATTATTATTTATTATTGTATTTCAGGTTATTAAATGCTTTAAACACACTTTAACCGAGTCAATTTTCTGAAATGAGGACCTTTACCATTTGAACTCACATACAAAGTCTAGTCGAGCTCTCGCACGAAGCGAAGCTTTTCAGTGGTTCGCACAGCCTGTAATACCTTTGTATCCGGCCCTCTGGATTCTTGTCCGGAAGAAACTTGATCAAGGCCCAACGCCCTATACTTTTTTTCTATCTCCGTCTTTTAATGCATCTGCAGAGTAATGAAAGCCCCCTCCCCTCCCTTTCGTCTGATAGATCTATTGCGTGACTGAAAGCCAATTCAACTTTAATCTAATAGGCGCTTTCTGATGATATTATTATTTAAATGGTTATATATTATTCGGAGAGGAATGAAGGTCAGTATAAAATGTGTCCATCAATCAATCAAAGTGGGGGGACGACGAGTATGATTAGAGGGGGGTGGCGATGATGAAGCAACTTGAGGGCTCCCTTTTAGGATTACGGGCAATTGAAACTTACAAGATCAAGCTTAGTCACTATTGCTTTTAGAGCCCATGAAACGACAAAGAACAATTTCTTGATCATGTTGTGGGCGTTAACTCTTGTGAGGGCTCGGGAGGGAAAAAAGGGGAAGAAACACGTTTTTTTTTTTGTTTTTTTAAATTACTGAAGACCAAAGTCCTGGGCGAGAGATGATCAACCTAAAGATCTTACAGCGAAAGAAAACGACTTGGGCTGTCTCTCAAAGGTTTAGTATTTGCCGGTTGTCAAACAATAAAAATCATGTTGCAGAGATGAAAGTGATTAATGTCGCTGAAATAACTGATGTTTCCGCGTGCGAGGGAATGTGTTGCGAGGGAAGCGGGATGAACCTTCGTCAAATAATTTAAAGTTTCTCCTTTCAAAAAACGACGTGTACACATAGTTTGAATAGCATTTCAAATTACATAATATCCTCGATCTGTCAGTTTGCGTTCTTTATTTTCCTCTTTATTTTTCCCTTTCCATTGTTATAACCGCCTTTCTTCGCCATCAAAACAATTGCTCGTAAATCCTCCGCTTTCAGTGCCAATTTTGAAACCTATTTAACTCCGTCTGTGTGAATTCGCCCTGAAGAATCATTTTTAATTATTCTTCTGCCATCTTTGCTTTTAATACAGGCCAATCACCTCCCCACCTTCTCAAAAACCTTTTTTGAAGCTTAATTGGTTTGGGAAGCGGCCATTGGGAAAATTTTGTTCAACCGATGAAGCCCGTTGTTGAAGCGGGAGAAAAAAAATCCAAAATTGGAATTCAATGTAAAATTCCACCCAATCGCAGGAAGGTCAGACTTGTGCAACAACCTAAAAAATACAGAAAATCGAGTGCCTTACGGGAACGTAAACATATTGCTCTAATTATTTGCAGTTATTTTCGAATAACAGAAAAATTGTATGAAACCTGCACCGTTGTACACCGATAACACTTAAACGCAGTAAACCACCGTGCCGGTAAAATTGTAAATTTTACGCCTACACAATGGGCTGGAAGTCGCGGGAGAAAATCAATAATAATCTCATCCGCTTCACCCTTTTGTCTACTCCGTTGTTGTGGGTATACATATGCATGGACTCCCCGCAGCCTATCAAATTATAAAGCTATAGTCAGTTTAAAAGGGTGTAATGTATTTTACATACAACTCCCTTTCCCCTTTCACCCCTTTCATCGATTTATTTTTGTTCGCCATTATAATGATAAAAATTCGCTAAAAAGAAAACACTGGTTACAATTTGTTTATGGGATTCTCTTTTAGCCTTCCGAAGTTATCAGTCAATTAGGTAAAATTACAATTTCAAAAGAACGGCTAACAAGTTCAAAATAGGTGCAATGAAGCTCATTTTTAATGAGACAGGCGACACGTAAGTCATCTTTTTCGATAATAAAAAACTCGCCTAATTGATTAATATGATGGAGGGGAGACTCAATGAACTAAACTGTTTGATTTTATTCACGAATTATGCTATACCTTTACCTATACATAAAAATGATTAAAAATCATAAAAATCATTGTAAGATTGATTCGAATCCTCAAAATAGACTGTGAAAATGAACAGTGCATGAAGGGAAATGATAATATTTCTGTGAATAGGCCGATAGGGTTTGTTGGAATTTAATTGCTTTTCATCACAGCTATCTAATAATTAATAGTAATTTACTAATTACTAGTGTAAAATATGCGGCGGCGACACCAAAGCACGTGAAACATAATTCTTTCGAAAAAATGTACCAGGGAGATTCCAGCGGAAGAATAATATTAATGAAAGGAAAATTAGAAGGAAATAGCATTTCAAAGCAATTAGCCACTTAACACGGGTATACGCATGATGGCCGGATCCGGCGCTGTCAAGGTGATCAATCCAAATTTACATAATATGCAGGTTACTTTCATTCCAATGCTGGGGGAAAAAATCTAGGTTATGACATCTGGTTTGTTAAAGTACCACGTAATAATCCCCCGCCCCCTGAAAGTGTGAAAATATAAAGTGACTGTCCAATTTGCAGCATAATCTTGAGTCCTATTCATGATTATTCTGCTGTATAATGCTCAGGTTTACAAAGTACGTCAAATCGCGCAATTACAACAGGGCTATAATTTTTGTGGTGTTTTCTCAGGAACCGAGTCATTTCACTCACGCGAGGAGTATACCTATACATTCAAATGACAGATATTTGTCCCAAACGTTGGCACTTTCACCGCCGTGGCCCTCCTTCTTCTTGTTTCAAATTTAATGAAATTGACGGCATTATCTTCAACAATTTCTTTTGCCAGGTGTTTTTCGTCAAACCCACATCCGTTTCTAAATCGTCAAAAGAACGAAAAAAAAACAACATATTTTCGAATAATTTTGGTTGTTTCGTGAGGTTTTGCCTTTTAGGAACGAATTACATCGACATATGCGGTGGCGTTCCCCCGACTAAAAGTCTCTGTCATGCTAATGGGTGCCGTTTAGTTCGTGTAATTTGAGGACTTTTAGTTTACTAAGCTGAGTTGCATGCCTTTCTTTCTTCTTTCTTTTTTCAAGTAGTTAGGAACAGCTCCAAGAAATAATTTTAACAAATATGAGCCACGCGAAAGGTGAGGTAAACTCTCGCGCAATTAATTCACAGAAACAGAGGGAAGAAATACGAATTGGGCACTTAAGTGGAAACCACTCGCACCGCTTGAGCCCATCAAGAGTTGCAGCCCCGGCATGGGATAGCGTCCTCCGTGAAAGCATAATCGATTGTTTAGTATGCTTTATTACTTATTTAATTGAAACTGCATGAAAAATCAATGAAGGGTGCTTTTCAGGGGCACTCGATTTTCATAGGAAAACTTTTTTTAAAAGGCATTTTATTCACGTTAAAATCACTGTTGTTATCATGTTAACTTTTTTTTTTTTTTTTCTTCTTCGATTAAATAGGACCTCTAAATACAAGAATTTATAGTCCGCTCAGCTGGTATATTTGTATTGATTTATTTATCGTAGGCAGCCACTTAGTGGGGCACGGTCAGATTCCAGGTGTTTGGGACTGATAGGTTATCCGGCATAACATTCTCTCAATTAATTAATTGAATTCATTGATGTATTTATAGCCGTCTTCTTGTCAGCACTATAACTCTCGAAGAAATTGTTTTACGGAAACAAGGTTCACTCAACAAGTCAATACTCGTAAAGCCTCGGCCACACATATGTCAATATTTGCCAAATAACTTTTTTTTTAAATTTTTTATTTTATTATTATTATTATTATTATTAGTTTAAACTTTCTGTACATTGTACCCTTTGTTTTGCTGAACAATTTTGCAAGCAGTTTCTGTCATAGTACTTATTGTACTATGCATAAACAATGGCACTTGTGCGAGGGTTGGCTGCCCTTTGACAGTCCCTCTCTTAAGGTTATGGCATCACTGACAGTTTATTCTAATTTAGTATATATATATATATATTAGTCCAGCAGGTCAGTCATCCTTTTCCTTTTGAGACGTCGCGGATGGATTAGTCTATCCCATGAGTTTAGGAGGCGTTCAAAAGCTGGGGATTCGTGAGACATTATGGTTGTTTTCATGCGGTTCATCGATGTTTGTATTACTTCCTCAACTAGTGGCACATCCAGATCCCTATGTATTATTGAGTTCCGTACAAACCATGGAGCATTTGTTATTAGCCGGAGAGCTCTATTTTGCTGGGTTTGGACTCTTTTGATCTGAGTTTTGCTCGCCAGTCCCCAGATGGAACAACCGTACAGCCAAACTGGGCGTATCATAGTTAGATAGAGGAGTCGTTTGTTATCCAGGCTTAGAGGAGAAGTCTGGCTGAGAAGAGGCTTGAGTAGTCGAACGCGGGAGCGGAGTCTTCTCACTAGTTCACTTATGTGTGAATTGTAGGTGAGTTGTTGTTGGAGGTGGACTCCTAGGTAGCGTGTCACATCTGTTGCCACGCTGGGGAACAGATTGCCACGGTGGGGAAGTGAAGAATTCCTTAAACGGGGATAATACGAGTGGCTCGGTAACTTCTTCTTCAATTCGCTTATGAAAATCCGGTAGATGACTTGGGTTTGGTGTAAATTGTTGGGTGATCAGTCTCGAGAATAATGTTGTTTTTTCCTCGGCTGTGGAAAAACAACACTACTAATCTTCGGGATATGAGGGTAACAGGTACAAGCAGCAATAACTCTTAAGCTGCGTTAACACGGAGCGAAACTTCCTCGCGCAGTGTTTCGCTGTACCAAATCTGACAGCGAGTTTCCTCGCGAGACAGAGTGAGCCGACAGCTTAAGCGAGGCAATCGAGATGTCAAATTTGGCAGAGCCTGACGATCGGTTTTTCTGAATCTTGCGGCATCATCGTGTTTCCCCTTCATGACCATTCTGTACCTCAACACGAATTTGTCATTTCCGTAAATCAACTCATTAATAGGATAATTGATTTAAATCATGCATAAGTCTGTAGCCGTAGGAGCCTACATCGTCTGTCTTCCCTCGTTGAGGTTCGTCAAAAACGGACCGGTTTCGGCTGCTCGCCATCTTCAGCATTTGGTTTCCCAACCAAATGGTTGGGAACCCAAACGATAAGATAAGATCGATAAGATTACGCTTACGTTACCGGCTCGGTGCTCATAATCTCTCTCTTAAAGATGCTAGAGAGGATCGTGCATCATCAGTTGGTCTCGTTCCTGGAGAGGACGGACCGTTTGGACCCATTTCAGTCGGGTTTTCGTTCGGGGTTCAGCACGCAGACGGCGTTGGTTAAGATTACCGAGGATGTGAGGCAGGCTATCGACCGCAGGCATGTCACTACATTAATACACTTTGATTTTAGTAAAGCCTTTGACAAAGTCGACCATAGTATCCTATTGTCCAAAGCAGCGGATTTGGGACTCTCAGCAGGTGTGCTTTCCTGGCTGAGGAATTAACTCGTGGGGCGAAGCCAGTATGTTGAGGGGTCTGATTTGCTTGAGGTTTCCTCGTTGCTCGAGACACTTTCTGGCGTTCCACAGGGATCGGTTTTGGGGCCTCTGCTCTTCGCCATCTACCTTATCGGAATTTCCGATTGTTTGACCCATTGTCGTTACCACCTCTTCGCTGACGATCTCGTAATTTATTTTTCTTTTGAGCCAGCCGAAGCTGTTAGTGCTATTTCAAAGGTGCAGGGGGACATTAATGCCTTGCTGGATTGGGCAGCTGCCCAAAAGATGATCTTGAATGAAGGTAAAACCAAGGCTATCATATTTGGCTCTTCGAGGTATATGAACATGCTCAGGAGGAGGGATTTGCCTCGGTTAATGTTGGGGGAGGTCTCTATACCTTGGATGGAGAGCGTCAGGTTGCTGGGCGTTACCTTGGATTCAACGTTGTCCTGGAGGGAACACGTTAGTGATGTTTCGAGGCGGACTTTTCGTAGTTTGGTTCAGCTTCAGACTATCCGTGATTTTCTGTCCCGGACGGCCCGTCGTGATCTTGTTCGGTCTCTTATTTTGCCTATTTTCGATTATGGATGCTTGGCTTTTTATCGTCTGTCGAGCGAATTGGATTTGCTGTTGTACCGGACGCTCAATGCTTGTATTCGGTACATTTTTTACCTCAGTCTTGACACCCACGTAACCCCTTACTATACCCGCTTGGGGTGGCTTAAGCCCTCTCAGCGCCGAACCTTCTTGCTGGGCTGCTTTCTGTACAAGATGTTTTGCTTGAGGAAGCCTCGGTACCTCTGTGTGGGCTTCGTCGCCAGAGCTGATTTTGGCCGAGTCGGCAGGTCTGGTGGGAGCAGCCTTGTGGTTCCTCAGCATCGTACGTCAGTCCTTGGTGTGGGATTTGGAGTTCAATCGGTCTGTGTTTGGAACGGGATACCGGATAACATTAAGAGAACCAGATGTTTCAATAAATTTCGGGAGAGATATTACTCGTTCTGTCTCACGTTAAGAGAGGAATAAGGCCGTGCCATGTCCTTCTTCCTTTTCCCTTTCCTTTTCCCTCATGCCCCCTCCCCATCATTAACTATCTAGTCATTGCATTTTGCTCAACTTTTTTAACATTTTGTGATAATGAATTAATTTATTTTAATAATTGAACATGAAAATTTAATATTGATGATATTTTAATGGGATAATTTATATATTTTCATTCATTTAATCTAATTTTATTATTATTATTTTATTTTATTATTACATGTTGCAACTGCTATATGTACAAATAAGAATTAAATAACATCTAGCAACTTCACTTTCACATTACACAGTTTGTGGCTTCACTACACTTATAATGTAGCTACCAAGTCAAGGGGTTTGGTCCTTTTTAGCCGTCGAAGGTCTCCTGGAGTATCCAGCAAGACGAGTGCCTCGACATTAGGGTGTTTGTGGAGCCTTTTTTCGTGCTCCGCTGCTCGTTTTTTGATAGCTTCTGCCACCGTTTCAATTTGCAGGTCACGATGCAGGTCAAGCCCTCGTACATACCAGGGCGCATTTGTTATCATTCTCAAAACTTTGTTTTGAAAAGTTTGTATGACTTTGACATTGCTTTTCTTGGTGCAGTCCCAAAGCTGACACCCGTAGGCCCAGATCGGCTTCAGAACTTGCTGGTATAGCAGGAGCTTGTTGGCCATCGAGAGCTCAGAATGCTTCCCGAGCAGCCAGTACATTTTTCTGAGCTTGGTGTTGAGTTCCTCTTTTTTCTTTTTGACGTGAGGCTTCCACCGGAGTTTAGCATCCAGCGTCATGCCTAGGTACTACGCCGTGTTTGCAAATGGTATTATTTTCTCATTGAGTTGCACAGGGATTGGACTGGTCTTGCGATTTGTAAAGTTTACATGAACAGATTTCTCCTCGTTGAGTTTTATTCTCCACTTTTTTGTCCAGGTGTTTACTTCTTCTACCGCGGTTTTCATTTTGCTAGTAGCCTCTTCAACATCATTTCCGACTGCAAGAAGAGCTGTGTCGTCGGCAAACGTTGCAATGATTGAGTCCTCTCTTACGGGTAGGTCACTCGTATACAATAGGTAAAGCACTGGTCCAAGGACGCTTCCTTGAGGTACTCCAGCCGAAATTTTACGCAACCGCGAATATTCACCCTCATGTTTCACTCGGAAGTGTCTACCGCATAAATAAGATTTCAGAATTTCGTAGAATTTTTTCGGAAGGAGTTTATTCAACTTGAACTCAAGCCCCTTGTGCCAAACTTTATCAAACGCTTGAGCTACGTCCAAAAAGACAGCCGAACAGATTTTCTTTTCTTCAGAGTAGACTCCACAGCATTCACTATCCGATGGACCTGATCTATTGTGGAGTGTTGTTCTCTGAATCCAAACTGATGGGATGGTATGATTCGTTTTTCTTCTAGAATAGGCCTTAGTCTTTTCAGGAGGAGTTTCTCAAAAAGTTTCGAGACTGTAGGGAGAAGTGAAATGGGTCGATACGACTTCACTTCATTAGCTGGCTTTCCCGGCTTCGCTATCATTATAACTTCAGCTACTTTCCATTGCCGGGGGACGTACTTGAGGCGTAAGGCTGCGTTGATTAAATACAGTAGCTTCCTAAGTCCCCTTTCGGGCAGCTCCCGCATTATCCTGGCTGTTATCAAGTCATAGACGGGGGATTTTTTCGTACTGAGGTTGGTCATAATTTCCGTCCTTAGTTCTTTGATCATTACTGGCCGAATTTCCCTGTTGTCCTTGTTGGGTACGTAGGATACACATTCGTTGGCTGACTGCCGTGGATGGGGCTGGAAGGTTCTTTCCAGATGATCTGCAAATACCTGCACTTTTTCCTTTGCGCTCCTAGCCCATGTTCCTTCACCAGTTCGAATGGGTGGTATGGGCACTTTTGGCCGCTTGAGGCTCTTTGTCGCTTTCCACAGCGAGTATTCTGTGCCTTTTTCTGGTGTCAAGCCTTCGAGGTACGCCGAAAATTCTTCGTTCTTTACATGCCTTATAAGCGCTTTCAGCTGGTTACAAAGCTTGTTCAATTTCATCTTATTTTCTGTTGATCGATTCCTTTGCCATACTTTACGTGCCCGCCTTTTCGCTTGAACCATTTCCCGTACTTCCACAGGATAGCTGGACCACCGCTTGTGATTGGGATTATTACTCGGCTTGCTACTCCAAGCCGCCTCTTGTAAGGTTTGCACAAAATTATGCACCTCTTTCTCTAACTGGGCAGGCGTTTGCAGACTTATTGATAAGTCAACTTTGGCGTTCACAATCTCCTTGAACATCTCCCAATTGGTCCGCCTATTCGTGAGTCTTTCTGTTTCTTCTTTCATTATTATCGATTCACTAACTGTCATGACTACCGCCGAGTGATCGGAGTTTTCGTCGTCCTCAGTGTGTTTGTAATTTGATGACAAGCCCTTCACAATGAAGAAGTCAATAAGGTCCGGTGTTTTATTCATATCCTTAGGCCAGTAGGTCGGTTTTCGTCCTGAATGGAACTCACAGCGCGCTTCTCTTCCAGCCTCAAAAAGTTGTCTTCCTTTCGGATTCTGGATTCTTGATCCCCAGTATTGGTGTTTCGCATTAAAGTCACCTCCAATAATGAAGTCATGCCCAAGTCTGTTGAATAGATTAGCGTAGTCCTCTTTTTTCAGCGCATGTCTTGGAGGACAGTATATTGCCGCAACTATCATCTCTCTGTCCTTCATAAAGACACTTATGCAAGCTACTTGCATTGCATCTTCTTCTATCTTTTCTTCCTCGTGATGCTTGATATTTTCCTTGATTAGGACCGCAGCTCCCCCTCTCGCTCTATCGGCAGGATGAACGCTATGGTACAATCGATATCCCTTAATTTTAACGAATGATGATCTAGTGAAGTGTGTTTCAGAGATTAAACAAATGTCAATGTTTTCTTGTTGTAAAAATATTTCCAACTCCAACAACCTTTCTCGGAGCCATTTGGATTCCACTGCGCTATGCGAAATGAATGGATGCCTCTCAATTTACTTTTCACCTTATACTTTGAATTTAGCGCTGTTTTCTATTTTCTTGATGCGCTCGGCCATCTCTACATATTTACCAGCTTGATCATCAAGTTTCTTCAGAATTAGGGAGAATAATTCCTCAGTAGATTTGTTTTTGATCCCCGAAACAGGATTTTTTATGGCGTCCGCAAAGGTGCTCCGGGCTTTGACGTTCTCCGTATCGGCTCGTGCGCTAGGGTTTTTTAAAGGAGCGAAGAATGTATCCCGAGGAGATTTGAAGTTACCCCGTGGATTTTTTGGCTTATCTCGGATTTTCTGCAACTCCTTTGCTACTTCGCATCCCCTGCAGCTTGCAGGGTGGTGACCTCGGCAATTTACACACTTGGGAGGAAGTTGTCTATCCAATGTGCAATCTTTCGTGTTGTGCTTACCAGCACACTTTACGCATCTTGCTTCCATTTTACAATATCTTTGCGTATGGTTGAACCCTTGGCAGTTTTTACACTGCGGGATCGCTTTCGAAGTCCTCCTCAATGGTTCAATTTTAACTTTAACATTAAGGATAGATTGAATATTGTGAATATTTTCTACTTTCTCATGTTGTCGAATACAAGCATGAAAAGCGGCAGAGAGTGTTTCAAAATAAAGACCTCGCCACGTTCGTCAATGTCTTTCTCTTTTTTGATGAGATTTACAGCTTCTAGAACTTGTAGCCCTTTGGCCTCAAGGTCTTCGATAATATCCTTAGCAGGGCACGAGGGGTGTAGGCCTCTTGCTATTACTCTGATGGGTCGGTTATGTTTGTTCTCGAACGAATACCATTGGACTTTATCATCGTTCAATTTTTGCGTTAAATTCCTATACGCTTCTTCGCTGAAAACATTTATTTTCCAAACATTATTCCTCAATGAGGTCACCTTCCATTGTTCATTATCATTAATAACTGCCGTAATAATTCGACGGAGGTCAGAATAGTCTTTCAACCCACTAACGTTGATGGGTGGAGGGGCAGGTTGCTCTTTACCTTGCATAATCGGAGTTTTGTTTCCTTCTGGAGTTCTGTCCTCAATTTCCGGCGATGATTCCGCTTTTCTTTTCTTGCATTCTTTTTTATTCTTTTTTTTGAGAATCCAATTTGTCTCTCGCTCAAGATCCTCCTCATCGGTGCAGTATTCATTTCTGGTGGGCTGGATCACTTCAGCCTGTCCACCAGTAGGCTTAGTATTCACTCTAGCATTGGTGTTTTGATCCACCTGTGTTAGATGTTCGCACAATGATAAAATTATGTTGTAAAGCTCGCTAAAAGCTACATTTATATTTTCGTCCTGCATTCTAAACGCTGCAGTAGTTGCACGATGCTGCACTACTGCAAGTTTAGTTTTTTCAACCAATTCCTCGACCGCTCCCGCGGAGGAACAACCGGTGTTCCCCTCACCATCCATCACAACACAATGTAGGTCACCAGTCACCTCCACACCATGTTTAACTATTACACAATACTGTTTAAATTTCTTGGTAGCTCCGAACGATGTTATCTGTTCGAAGGTTCGCGCAAGACTCTTCGAAGGTTCGCGCAAGACTTTTGAAGGTTCGCGCGTTTTATTACTGATCGTCATTTTCCGGCTTTATTATGTTTAGCCTTTAAACGACCCAAGAGGGCCCAGCCCTAGGGTCATTGTTTGTTGCAGTTGTACCCTGGAAGCCTAATAAATCTCTCTCTCTCTCTCTCTCTCTCTCTCTCTCTCTTGCTGTGATGCCTTCGAATGAACGGTGCCTAGGCCGTTGCCGACCTTTAACCGGCACACCGCCCCATCCGTGGCCTGGCTGCCACAGCAAGAGGCGGGTCGCTCCCCCGGTCTTCGTCCGTTAGCCACGACCGGTGGCCAGCCAGCCGTGCCCGAGAGAGACCACGCGGAGATGGACGTTCTCCAAGACCGCGAGAGTGGCGAAACGCCTCCGACCCGACTTACATCTACCCTACAACGGGCAACATAGGCCCGGGAGAAGGACCGGACCTTCTCAAACTCCCTCCGGCTCTCGACTAGCGCCGGGTCCGGCGGAGGGCCCTCCACTCCCCATTCCCGATGGCGCAAGTCAAGCACAAAGGAGAGTCCCGCCGCCGGAATAGCCACAACTTGGCGTTGAACGATCCATGGCCGGTGAGGAGCCGAAACCGGTACGTTACTGACCCAACCCCACCCCAACGAGGGAAGATTGACAACATAGTCTCCTACGGCTACGATTTCATGTCATGAGATCACTGCAGTTTACACGTCCCCCGCCACCACCAAGAAACTTAGGGTCGAATGTTGTCCGTGGGTTGTCCAGGGGTTGTCCGTGTGAAGGCAGCGTTTTTGGAAGGACGCGTTCGATGGTTCGAGGGCGTGAAGGGACTTGGGAAAGTTGGGAACCCAAAAAGTGGAAATCCTGCAGATACAACGGTTAAACACGGTGTTGTCGCTCAACCAAAAAACCAATTCCGCGTTATTGGGTCGGGTTGTTCAAAAAGCAAAATTTCGCTGTTTCATGATCGAAAGCATGGACAGGTGCTTATGGTCCGTGAATACCGCGAACGGTTAATGGAACTCTGATGCGGAATAACATGGTTTCTTTCATTTTAGTGGTATTAATTATTGAGTTCAGTTCAACAATTTTGAATTAATTGAATTAATGGCGTCTCTTCCCCTCCCTCCACCTCAAGAAATCAGTATCCCGATGAGCAATTACGGTATATTTGTTGCGTAAAGTCCTTGTGGCATGCAGTGTTCGTGCTATGCGTGAGGTGGCCCCTTTGAGCCTCTCACATTCGAGCTTTGATGATCTATCAGAACTGTAGCATTCTGTCTAAAGGAATAAGAGGACAAAAAAGTATGATTAACACATTAATACAATTACACTAGAGTGCGATTGTTAGCTGATAAAATTCACCCCTGGGCGAGAAAATGTGTGGATTCATCCAGCAATTAAGTAAAAAGGTTAAGAAATTAGTGGGGTGTTCGAAATGTTTGGATAGAGGTACAGGCATTAACTTAAAAAAACTGACGAAGAAACAGAAGAATAATTACAGCAGATGCACGCGTAATAACATGAGCTTTCTCCAACGAAAAAATTTAATTGTAAAGGAGTTTTTGTTCCATTAAAGTTGAATTGTCGCGGAATAATGACACCCGTGTTTTTGTCTTGAGATTGCTTGTCGCCCAAAAGCTTTGAAAACATAAATTAATGAAAAGGAAGGCTTTGTAATAATTCAGTGAAGGAAAACACGGGCTCCTTGGAAGGAGGAAGGAAAAAAATGAAGCGACATAGTTGTATGTTGGGAGATACTTGGTTATTTATGAGTGTGGAGAGAGTAAACCCAAAACCTCTCCCCCCCTGACTGCACCCTCCCCTTCATACCCTTCGAAAAGGTTTATTTGAATTGATGCGGTCACTGGATAACTCCGAGTCAATCATAGGGACCCTCAAGAAGTCTTGGAGCTGGCAATACTTTTTCAATTTTAAGTCCGCACTCGTTGAGGGAGGGAAAATCCCCAGGGGACGAGCTCTACCCCTCTCCGACAGGTCGGTTCTTTTTTTCCCTTGTTTTTCTACCGCAAGTAATAATTTTATGCAGCTGTCATGGGAGGTATGATGCGCAAAATTGTTAAAAAAAGACGGAAAGTGTTGAAGTGGGGGAGGTAGGCTCCAAGAAAACGTCAATCCACGATGACAAACCAATGAATCTCTTAAGTTTATCACGGTCGGGGAAGCTTTCAGGATATATTATTATTGTAAAAAGTGTCACTTTCGGCTATTTAATCTTAGCCCCGGTAATTAATATGGGACTATGGAGGAGGTCCTAATCAAGTTGGAAAGCTCCTTTGGGGACTGTAAATAAAAATAATAAGACTTTTCCCCTTTTGCGGCATGACTGCCTGGCTTATTTGAGTCAACGTAAGAACTCACTAACAGGAGTCGCCCCTTCTCGCAATTACGCTACAGCCCTCACACCCGTGCGCTTAACCGTCCCACTCACAACAGCTCTTAAGCTTACCTTAAGAGGATAAATTGAAAATGGAACTTTTATGTTAACAGCAAAGTTTCTATCTTTTAATATATTTAAGTCGCTTATTATTCCAAGATGGCCTTGTTGAGAAACTTGCTAAATGAAAATAAAATTTTACATTCATCCCCGACGGCGTCGATCTCCCTTTTATGGGCTTACTCATAGTCAAATTAGTTTTCTTGTAATTATTATTTTTAAAATGTTCCTTCCTGAGGTCATGAGTTTTAAACCATTCTGTAAAGTTTAAAAAGCGTGTATGAACCCGATGCTTTGAAACTTCCGGGTAGATTTTCCCAAAACTAAATAATGATGCGTATACTCATTCATTCACACGCACGCCATACTATGCCTTCCTTCTGATGCCTTTATCGCCACAGAAATGTAACTATAAGTAAATGAATACCTATAAAAGTCAAGTAGACTGTATTATTTATTATTCATTTTCTTGGGCCCTGTAGATTGGAAAAAGTTAAGAGGATCCTGCCAGACTGGTTTTTATGCATGGAGCCTGTCACATTTTTTTTAATTTTAATAATCTTACATTTACGAGTGAGGTAAAAAAAGGAACGAGTTGGTATAAGTTGTATGGTAGCTCCAGTGCACCACCCTTTGCCTGGCAGCAGCGTCAGGATGCCTTAAAAACTGGCTCGACCATAATCTATGCGCCGTAAAAAAACATAAGAAATCACGACTGACCACCTTCTGAGGAGGGCTAAAGAATTAAAAAAAATGTAAAAAAAAAAAATAAATAAAGATGGATAGACGGAGAGAGAGAGTGAGAGGGTGTGGGTGATTCAATGAAAGAAAAAACTTCTATGCAAATCACAGACTTCGTGGACGAGCATTAGCGTTCTGTCTTTTCTTCATCACTCTCTTTCGCTCCCTTCGTCTCGCTTACTCCATTTTTCTTTCATCTTTGTCTCAACTGCGTCTCTCTCTCTTATTTTTTATTATTAGTATTATTATTTTTAAAATTTACTGTGCGTGAGTCTTAACTTTTTTTCTTGAATGAACAACCTCACGACCATGTGAAATTAAAGCATTAAACAACACAAACCACAAAATAATCGTGACTTATTAAACTCTTATACAGCATCTTCTGAAATCAATTTACAATTATGTATATTTCATTTTTTTTTTTTTTCCACTAAAAACGGTCCGAACAATCTGCATATACTTCTGGCACAAGGTTGCCCAGTTTTGGCCGAGTTGTCAGTTTCAGTCGGCAACATTCAGTTTTGGAACCAAGAAATTTGATTCTTGGGATAAATTAGACAGTTTTTCTTCAGAATAATCGGTTTCTGAGCTGAAATAGACAGATGCCAGGCCAGCAATGAGTTTCTGTTTAAAAACGGTCAAGGGGGTGCGTTCGGTGTCTGAATCTAAATCGTCACTTTCGCCAAGTTCGTGGCCTAAAAATGTGTTTTAGGGCTTAAAATAACGAGTTTCACTTTCGAGAGGGGTGAACTGAAAATGGCTGACAATTAAAACCCTTCAACTTTTACGTAAATTGGGTTTTTTGACGGGGCACGTCAGGAAAAACAATTTCGTGAGGTTGGCTATACCTGAAAAAGTCAACTTCACGGATTTAACATGTTTAAAATCATAATTTCCAGGGTGTTGGCTCATTATAAAGAGCAATTGCGAGAGTCTCGCTCCTTTCCAGAAACAAAATCGCAACAAGATTTGGCTCTTTCATAGAACAAATTTTGCGGATTATTGTATTTGCCATTCACAGAACCCAATTTCGTGGGTTTTGCTGTCTCAAAAAGTATAGATTCCATTGGATTGACTCCCTAAAAAGGGGAATTCGTGGGGAAGACCAACGAATTCATTCGTACGACAATATATATATATATAATTTCTACAATCAGGAGTATTGTAAAGAAACTTTCAGTTCATATGACTATTTTGTTTCACAACGATTATGACACTATGGGGTAGAAATTACACTTACTTTAATTAAATGAAGGGAAAAAGGAGAAGAAAAACTTCGAATTTACAAAAGAGAAGCTATGTAGGTGTACTGAAACAAAAATTAAGAATAATGGACTGTAAATAATAGGGGCTGGAATACAACTTACAACTTACAACTTACAACATACATATAATGTATGTCTTATATACTTATTAATCTATTATATTATTATCCTATACTATCTATCAGATGCGAGTAGATTATGGCGTAAATTGTCATGATTGCTCACAGTAGAAATCGCACATCGGCTAAATAGCTAGTGCTTCCCTCGAATAGAGTTCGGTGAGATACTTATCCCTTTCGGGTCATTTTTCATCAGAAACTAACAATACATATAGTAATAGATAAAAAAATGAGGAATTGGAGTAAGCCCCCCAGGGCATTTACACGAAACATGTTGCTGACTGTCGGGGGTCTCATCCGCGAACGTATTAAGGGCATCTGTTCAGTTGGTGAGGGATACATTTGCACCCCCAACTCTGATGAATGTTTAATTACGTTATATGCTAATTGGAAACATCGCGCCTTATTTTTATTTTTCACGAACAGAGTTACACCTCTTTTATTATCTTATTTCGTCTTATCTTTTAGCACTTTACATATTCATGCCAAAAATAATTTGTACTTATCTTGATTAGAGGTCTTTATTTGTTTGGCAAAATTTTACTCGAACTGACAAAAAAAAAACTTTCTCCTTTTCGAGCTGGGATATTATTGAATTACCGCTGTGTTATAGCTCATGTCACCAATGTAAACTCCATATCTAAACAACACGTCTAATTAAACTTTTTTTGTCAGAGTGATAAATTAGAAAAAAAACAACAACATTTTGGTATCAATCGGTGAACTAAATAATCGTGTCCATTGTTTTCATTTCCGTTTCGGTTCAAGGCTTTGGATTCCCACGCCGCGCTAATTGCCCTCACTTGACCAAAAGCTTGAGGAATAGCGTTGGTATAACAGTGGGAGGGCCATTGCCGGAATTGCTGTCTGTTAATTTCATTTAATGCGTCCGTTGGAAAAACCGAAAAAAAAAGAGAAATCAATTATCAAGAAAACGTTTAAGATGTGCTTCAATGAATTCGTCTGTTTATAGATGGTACTGGAAAAAATAACGCTTTAGGCGATATTTTCTTTGTTTAACTGTTTTTCTTACTTAACCGCAACCGATCTGTGTATATACCAAAATTATTACTAATTTTTTGAGGTTTTGAGACTTTTCCAAGCGACATCAAAACGCGTAGTCCTGTCTACCGACGCGACGTACATTTCTGACTGGCACAAGCCATCCAAAAGTCCAGACAATGTGTCGAAAAATCCTTGGACATGCAGTTTCGTCAAATATTAAATTTTAGCCTAAAACGGGGCGTCAGCTCTCCTTAAAGGGGGCAAAAATGAGCGCTTCATGATGTCGTTGGTTTCGGTCGATTTTCTCTAATATACCTAGAGCCAGTGCGAGTATACCGACTGCGTCGAGGCTCATTCCTTAATGAACTTTAGGGCTATACCTGGTAGAAATTTGAGCTAGAACTTCTGTTATGCGACAGATTCTGTCCAGAATTTCTGTTTCTGGAACAGAATCCGGACATAATCTCTATGACCAGTTATGCTCTAAATATTCTGGCGGGAAACAATCTGAAATCCATTGCAGAGAGGGTATGAGAAGAAAAAAGTCAAATTTTCGGCACCATTATCCTGCCAGACGTTCTGTTGTGGATGCAATATAGCGTATATTGGGAAGAAACATGCCGGAAAAAAGCGGCTTGACGAATAAATGGTGCGATGATTACCTAGGTATGTTGAGTTTTCTGGCCATGAAATGTTGTGCTTATTCTGAGGCATGGTGTAAATAAATATAAGGTACAAGTGTCTCAAAGTGATGGACGCCGAGTTGCCCGATTAATTTTGTATATATTGCTGTATTGTTACGATTTCCATAATCTGGAAATAGATATGGATACATTCTATTTTACTCGTGCCGCGTTGGCTGGGAATCGGACCCTGCTCTTTCTGTCGAGTAATCTCTATCTATCCTATAGATAGATACGAGGAATTCTGTCACCGGTATTTTAATTAAAGAAGTAAATTAAATAACTGATTTTACCCGGACGACACGGAAAGGCAAAGCCGAACACAATTCGAGCTTCTAGAAAAAATGGGCTCCCCGACGGGATTTGAACCTGTAATCTCTGGAATGCTAGTCCAACGCGCTACGGTGACGCCCTTGGGAGACACAGAGAGAGGGATAAACATAGCCAAACCACCCCCGGGGCCATTGTTTCTCGAAGCACTAGGCGTTTCTCCTGATCGGTAAACCACGCCGAATTTTATCTTATCTAGATGTTGTATGAGAAAGCTCTGAAGAGCGTGATCTGAACCTCGCAAGGCAGGTCTGTGATGTAAACTTAATTCACGCCATAAATTAGGGTGGAATCTGGCCGGGCTCTCCCCAGGAAGGTCAAGTCTGAATTGTTAACATGTGGTTGCTTATCATTTCACGCTTTTGTCTGTGAGGGAATGGAAAGAACTTCTTGTTTTCTTTTCTGAAGTTTTAGTTCTTTGTACAAAATCGAGATTAGAATGTTTTATAGTGAAATTTTCCGTGATTCTACTGTTATGTTCTGAACTCGTGACGTCACAGTGTCTCGGTTGGTAGTCTTGATTATTTTGTAAGTCTGTGAATCAAGTCTTTTTCACATTAAGTCTTGTCTTGGTGGTCTGTGCCAGTTGTGGTCTGGTCTCTTGTGTGGTAAGTTGAAATAATTAAGTCATAAGTCAGTTCAGTCTTGTCAAGTCTTCTGTCACCTTTGTCACAATATAATTATAACATCTATTACTGGGTGTTTCTGTCAGTGGCGCACACAGGAATTGGTCCTAGGTGGGGGGGGGGGGGGGGTTCGAACTACAAAACTGGTCCACATTGTATCGACAGAACGTGCCGTACTGCTCCGTAATATTTCGACTTTGTGTTAAACTAGGACTAGGCAACAACAAGGTGGCAACATCCGCTTCGAATCAGAAGAGAAAGAGAACTTTTTTGGATTATTTCTTCATTCTGAATAATACACCTATGTCACAACTCACCCTCAAACTATTTTTGTGTGAGTTTCAAGATGTCAGATACGATTTCTGGAATGTCCGTCCGCCGTACGCCGTCCGGGCCATATCTTGCCCTAGGATTGCTCGAAAAAATTAATTTTTTCGCACATAGACTCCATTTGGGATCTAGTTAGTCCTAACATCTGACCAGGCGGCCTATTCTCTAACAAAAAAGCAATATGTTTTTCGTAGCATGGTTTCTATTTCAGTCATTTGTTTGAAGAAAATGAATGAAATAAACATATTGCTTTGAAAAACATATTGCTTTCTTGTTAGAGAATAGGCCCCCAGTTTGATCAACTAACTCCCTGGGATTTTTGTGGGCCAAAAGTGGGTCCAAAATGGGTGTTTTCAAAGGTTTTTAGATCATAGGGGTGTGGGGTGTCGATTTTCATGTAATTTCATGCCGGATCTGGCTACATGCTTGAATAATAAACCCATGTGTCAAATTTGCAGCGTTTTTTGAAATGGTTAAAATTGATTCTAGACTAGACAAGCTATAAACTGACCCAGACGTGGAGGTTTCGGTTTGAATGAAGCGGGGTTCGACTTTATGTTCTACAAAAAAAAAAAATGGGCGATTGTATGCCCATTTACTGCGTATTTTTCCCGTGATTCAATTATTTGGTATTGTGTATTTTTTCTAGGCTCTGGGGGGGAGTTAATCCCCAAAACCCCCCCTTCGGTGCGCCACTGTTTCTGAACTGACCGAAAATACTGAAAAGTATAAGGTAATTTAGCATCGATAGTTTGTTCTTTTCAACTTTGTCGAAAACATCCCCCCTATAGCGTTGAAGTTTCGCTTCCTTGCCCTTGTGCTATTTGAAAATGCCAGCCTTTCTACTCTACATAGAACGCGATGAAGAAGCTGGCAAGTGTCGACATTCTTCGACACCCCTGCAAATGAACAGGAAGTTCGTAAAGAAGTGGTAAGTAAAGTCGTGTTGGTGATGTTTACCTAGTTTATATTACAAATAATACTCGTCTTCGTCTATTCCTAGTACTCATGCATCGAAAAGGACCAATACTTGACAAGGAGCCTTGTGAATGTGTTAAAAACATTCTTTTAAGTAAAAATGCTACTCAGTGTTTCACCGCTACGAAAGAGACAGCTGTTAAAAAATCTTTCATGGATACACCTCTGCATAAAAGGTGAATATCAACAATTACATTTATTTGAAATAGTGGCTGTTATTATTATTTGCACTCTTTTTTCGTTCGCAGATATCATTAAAGCTGGTGGGAGGGTTATCAGGCTTGAAACCTCCGATAAAGATTTTTAAAGAGTACAGTGCTGTTTGGACCAACGAAATAACGCTCTTCCACCCCAAAATTGGTCAAATATTTAACTTACTAATTCAAAAAATTGTTCTTGGTAAAGTTCCTAATAATTAAAAAATTAAGTCAGCATCAGTGGGTGCCCAGATATAATTTATCTACCAGCCAGAAAAAAGAATAACTTTCTGACCAGAAATCAACTGAAAATGCGAGCTATTTCTGGCCATATTTTATCCCATTGAGAACGGCCGGAACCTGTCCGAGAAAGCGTTACAGGATCGTAACTTATCTGCCCAGACATTCTTGCGAGAATCTGGTGACTTGCCAGAAAATATGGCACATATTTGGTACATTTCAGTTGGATTTTTCTACCAGGCTGTTGATTTTCAAAACGGCCAATGCACCCGAAAGAAAACGCCGGAATGTCGTGGGATTAACCCCGGCAACGGCTTGTATGATACCCCCCCCCCCTAACAAAAACAAAAAGAGATTGACCACGACTTCTTTACTCGATGTTTGGAATCCAACCTGATGAAATGATTAATCAGCAACAAAATATTGATGAGTTGGTTCAGAACAGCAACCAGGTATATGACTTTGATTTATTCAGTCACGGATTGAGGAATACCATTCGTATGCATTTGCATATAAATATTTTCCAAGCCGTCCTAACCAGCGAAAATTGTGATAAGGACGATGGGCACAAAGATACACGTGTCAATAATTTATCTTGGAGGGACTTTGCTATAATTTAAGTGGAACGTTTTAAGCTAATTAGAGAGAAACTGCTTTAAATACAATAGAACAGCAGAGATCGCCAGATCGGGGTGCAACCAAATGGTTATGAAGAGAAACAAAAGACCTCAAGAGAATGTTAATTTTTTGTTTAATGAACTCATTAAAATAGCGGAAAGATCAATCTTTAAAAAAAAACATGGATGCGTCAATAATGAGTAAACTTTGTGGAACTATTATAAACGTGATGCTCAAAAATTATATCCCGTCTACCTCTCCCACCTACCCCATCCCATCCACCATTTTTTTTATTTATACTTATATTTCACAATTGATATTAATGTGAGACTAGTGTCCGCATGTTGCGCGCATTCGGTAACGTTATCGAATTAGGATGACAGGTGATCATTCAAGATGTGGAATGATGATAGGGGCACACATCTCAGACAAGCCCGCACTCTTCTCCTTTTCCATGATATCTCATGGGCTGCTGGAGAGAGTCCCCTTGTCAGTTCCGAGGGACCGCGGTGCCGCAAGGAGTTCACCCACAGAGCATTTCAACCGCTGGACTCCTATCAAGATCGATTCTCTCTTTACCTGCACTACTCTCAGCATTACTAACCACAGGCATAGAATAATATGTATAGGAACACTCACAAACAAATACTAATCATTGAATGTTGGAAAAGCGTAATTAAAACTGAAGGGTAGACGCTGTCCTACACAAATTAATATTTTTTAGATTCATCTATATTGGTTCGATTCGATGTTGACTTATTAAGTTATTATTGTTTCGCTCCGGCAACGCGCTCATTTTGTGCCATCTTCACGATCATTTTTCCTCCTACTATCACAACCCACTAAAACGAGGAATTTGAGCCGCACGCTCATAGGCACGGCAGTGAGATCGCGACAACACAAATGCTACGCAATGCCTTTTACCAAAGACACGAGGTGGTGCTGGCGAAATTCACGCCCTAGCCGGGAGAAAACTTTTAGCCTACGTGACTGGGCCCGTAAAAGGTTCAAAGTGATTCGGGAATGTACAGTGCCGTGTTCATGGATATAATTAACGTGTTAATTTATTTTTGTTCCCCCAATTTTCACCTTATTCTCATTAACTCAAGAAATTCCTTTTTAATTCAAGAAATTCCTTTTTATTTCAATAAATTAACATTTCTCCACAACATACCTACGATTCAGAAATGTATACATGATCACGAATCGTATTTTAAATTCAGTGTGGAAGGAAATATGGAAACAATTATCAGATAAGTGCTCGCGTGAATTAAAACAATCAACTCCCCCCCCCCTTGTTGCTTTGTTTTGGTTTCCTCGACTCTGCAAAGCGAGCCAGCGAGGTCCGTCTGAGTCGAGGCTCTACCCTGGACTTCTGAGTAAATGTTAAACCTCAAGGCACACAGTTTAGCCTGATTTCAATTTTTTGCAAATATCGCCGCAATATCTTATGATTTCTATGAATTTGAGCCATTTCTTCGAAGTAATTGGGACGTTTTCCCTATAAAAATACCGCGGAAATGGCCAAAATCTTGCTCAGATAACACCAATTCACCTGAACAATTAAATGTATAGGCTATGAAACTTTCAGTTTAGCCCCTGCCCCACCGGTGGGTGACTCGATGGGAAAAGTTGCGTCATTCGACCACGATACCGGACATGTGGGCTCAGCAACAGAATATTCCGCTCCATAACAGACAATTTTACAATTAGCGATCCATTAGCGGCCATCTGAAACTGGCGAAAAACGCATAAATAGGTACCTAATTCGGTAATTTTGCAGGAATCATGCAAGAAGTGCGACGCTTGTGCTCACAAAATAAACCAATCTCATCTCATAACCCTTTCTTAACCATCACCCGTGGTGGGCGAGAGGCAATTACAAGACGCCCTCAGACCAACGGGGTGGCAACTCAGTAGCTACGGCACCGGCCCATCAGTGAACCCAACATTATACTGGAAATCTCATTGCTATAGGGATGCCAACTGCCCCTGTGTACCCGGGACATTCCCGGTTTGGCTTATTATGTCCCGGGCAAGGTTATCCTGGGACGCAGTTTGTTCCAGGTTATGTTCTATATTTTTTTAAACTAAAATTGGGGCATAACAACTCTTGAGATCTAGTTGTACGAGTGAACAATGGCCCGACGCATAAGAGAATAATTGATCAAATTCGTCCTATTCGTTCGTTCGTTTGTTTGTTTGATTACCAGAGACAGGCAGTTTATGACCTTTATTCTATGACTTTTATGACATTAAAAATTACGTTTTATGACTCTAAAATGTGTGTTTATGACGTTTATTTCCGAAAAAAATGCCCTTTCAAGGTGTTTTCAGCTAAAAAATGACGTATATTTCACAAGAAATTTAAGCTATTATTTTTATATTATAATTTTATTATGTTTTGTAGCGTTTGGGTGTGGTATGGGGTAATTATTTAAAATATAATAAAGTATTCGCGCCAAATACTAATTTTGCCGAATAAAGCAACTGAAAAAAAGAAGGACAGAAAAAAAAAGAATTGTAAGAAGTGGTCGGAGCGTACTAGTACCAACAAAATGTATATCTACGTCCCTCTAAGGCAAAAAGAAAAACTGAAAAACGTCATTATTCGTGAAACGGTTAGGCCCGCCGTAAATTGAGTCCACGCGTGTCACCCAAGCTCGAAAAACAGTTGAAAGACTGACTATCCATTTTCAACTGTCTTTCGAGCTTGGGTGACCCACGCGTGGGCTCAATTTGCGGCGGGCCTTAAACTAATGCGTTTGTGCTTATTTACACTGCATGGTGTACCCAGGTGGTGGGATGCCTATATATTGTAGAAAGGAGCTGGTCTCATTTCATATTCCTGCTGGGCCGCCTTCATATTGTCCCCGGGTAAACTAACCGGGACTATACGTTAAAAATTCACACAGAAATAGTATATTACGATCGATAGTATATTCGGTCCGTATGATGCTCATTACGGACGAGGGGGACGGGAAGTGCCCGAGGTGAAGCCGAGGGCAGTTGTCGCCCGAGGTCGTAATGAGGAATACCGCCCGAGTGTTGTACGCTATTTTTTGTACAGCCGAAGTCCTTAATTATTACAATAATAATCATAAAAACCAGTCTTTAAAGCCCTGTTCAGAAGCTTTGTGCTATGCATCTGTGAAGTCTACTAAGCAAAGAAAAATTAATTCCTTCGAAAAATGAAGCATTTTGATAGGTTGCACGCACTCCACAGACGCATATCATATGGTTTGCTTAATAAACTGAAGTGAACACACACTTTAGCCAGCGAATGGAAGGATGACGTAGCTGATACAGAGAGAAATTTAATCGCCTCTCAGCGTAATTTGCAGTGCTTATTTTTGTGTTTTTCTGGCTAATGTACAATTTAAAAACAAAATTAGGAAAAACTATTTTCAAAAAAACAACAAAAGACCTAAAAGAAGACGTAGCGGGCTGATATTTTTCTTTACGCCCGGCGGGCGGAATGAACCTCATGTCGCCCGCTCAAGACTCTCCCAGCGGTCGAATTTCGAGTCTTTACGCCCGGCTGTACAAAAAAGTCATTTTATGAGGTTTTTTTTTGCGAAAAATATTATTTTATGACGTTTCACCAAAAAACATCCTTTTTATGATTAAAAACTATGATCATGACGTTTATGACTTTTTCCCGCCTCTGTTGATTACCCTTCCGAATTTTTTTGAACAGTTTGTGTCGGGCAAACTTCACGCAACCCAAACATGGAAGTATTTTTGACAGATCTTCGTTCGTTTGGATTGAATACTTCGTTCGTTTAGTCAACATTTTCGATTGTTCCGCAATGTTTTTTGAGTGTGAACTACTACATACTACATGCCGGGGGAGGGTCGTCTTCACTTTAGTTGGGGCCCGGGCCCGGGGGGCTCAATTACTTTCCCACATGCGGTGGTGTTCGGGTAAAGAGACTATAGCTATAGGTTTTATACATTAGAAGTCAACTGTTCTTATTTTTGATAAATCTCTTTGTAAAATTCGGCCACCTGATTGGCCACACCCTTTTTAACTTTTAACCGTGAATTAGCGATTTTTCCTCTTTTAGCCATGAATTAGTGTTTTTTCCTCAATTTTAGCCCCGAATCAGCGCTTTTTCTTAATTTCAGCAGCGGAAGGGCCCTATGAATTAGCGTTTATCTCTATTTTAGCCGCGAATTGGCGCTTTCTCTCAATTTCAACCGAGAATCGGGGCTTATCAATATTTTGGCCGCGAAATACTTTTAGTGTCCTTCGCCTTGTTACCCTTCTGACTCTGAACCAAAAATTAGTGGTTATAGCTTTCGTTATTTGACGGGCCCCTAAAAATAATCGTATTTTTCGCGCTAACTTTAAATAGACCAGTTCGGAACTTTCTACTGGCATGGATGTGGCAGTCGGGCGTCCGCGGACATAACTTTATAGTGGAAATTAAAATAGTGGGGCCATAAATTAATTTTATGTCCACGGTAGAGGTTATTTTTGGCTCCTTCACATATGGCTGATAGTGGTGCGTCCTCCAGTTCATTATGCCTTCATCCTTCGTACTTTGTCGATTGTTTTCCGTCTTCAAAATCGCGCTTTACCACCATGTAGGATAAAAAAGAGCTTTTCGCATAAGTTCAATATTTTTCTATAGTTAGACCTTTTTGAGGTTAGACATTTTTTTGTGGTTAGAGCTTCTTGGGCTTCAACTTTTTTTGTGGCTCAATCTTTTGTGACCAAAGATTTTTGTGGTTAGAGCCTTTTGTGGTTAGTTTTCGTTATTGAAGCTCAAGCACTTCCATCGCGAGTGCGCCCTTTCTACGACGACATCAGCGTGATTCACGGAGCATCGGCTAAGTGTCCCGGTTTTTTCCTTTTCTTCCCGGCATATTTCGATTCTGGAAACTTTTTGTCACGTTCTACCGATTTAGAGTTGGCAACCCTATAATCATTACGTTATTACTGGATCATGCTCTCATTTCAGTCACTATTTCGCTTCTTTCCACCTCAAAACGGTTGTTGTTTTTTATATCGTCTGAATAACTCATCTCGCAGTCGTTGTATTTTCCTTGGGGAGATTATATTGGGTGGGGGGGGGGGCGATTGACGAGCTCCACAAGTCGGTATTTTTGCAACTTTTGACAGTTTCGTTATTTGTTGAAACACCCATTGTATGGTTCTTATTTTGACGGCTGTACCCCCAATATCGCCGAAAAACTCACGGGCACTATTTAATATGTGCACATTCAGAATTTAATTTTGACGCCCCCCCCCCCCTGAGGCGTGAAATCCTGCCTACTCCTCCGACTATTACAATAAAATAAACGGAAGTGCTCCCACACTTAAATTAACCCACCAGTCCTTGTGCACTGTAGTGTGTCTTACAAGTCCATCGGAAACAGTGTATGTCACTGTTTTTTACGTAAATTGGGCATGTGGGATGAATAAATTATACCAGAAAAAGGAAATATGTTTTTTTTTCCTTCTTTTTTCTTTAGAAACAGTCTTCCCCCCCAGCGAGGGAAAGAAATTGTTTACATGCTGGAAAAAATACGCAGGGAAAAAGGGGTGGGTTGTGTGCAAGGGTGGAATAGAGTGGTTGGTGTGCGGGCGGTGGCTGGATAGGAGGAGAGTGGAGAGACTATAAGAAATTGGGCTATATATCAGGTTTTGGTAGAGGGTCGAAGGACAATTTCCGTGAGGCAACTAATGAAACGTCAGCTAGGAGGCAATCTTCTATGACCAATGGTCACTTCTCCCTATCTCTTTTCCTTTAATTTCCTACCGCCATCTTATCTAACTCTCCCCCAATCCTTGAAGTCCGCTGCAAATATCTTCGTTTACAAAACCCTCCCCTGGATTTTTTTTTTTTTTTCCTAGCAGTGTTTATCGGCGGAATGCATTTTTTTATAGAAGAGGTGGAGGAGGGGTGGTCATTTTTGGGATTGAGAGGTGGTAAGGGCAATTACTCAGAGACTTCATGCATAATGCCGCGAGTAGAAATGATTTATTTTCATGTGATATTCAAAAAATAATTTTTCTAATCGAGATCAAGACACCCTTCTTCGTGGGCAGGCATTCCCCCCCTTTTTGCTTTCGTGTAGAAAAAAAAGCGTAAAAGCGATAAATTTAGTAACGTCTAGAGTTTTAGATGCGTCGATGTGCCAGGAGGGATGAGAAATGAGGGTGAAAAGGAAACACTCCCTTTTAGTGAGAGAAAAACGGTGAGGAGACGTGGGGGGGGGGGCTGGGGCAGCTGCGTTTTCTCTCCCTTCGTCATTAGTCACATGTGATATTCTATATTCCGCACCAGGAATATTAACTTGTAATCACCAACACCAGATTCATGTGATTTTTATCACAAAAAGTTACTCTCAGGGGAGTTATGATTGCGATTTTGTCTTCCAAAACAAAACAAAAAAAGTGTGCCTGTAGTGGGTACTGAGTAGAAGGAGAGTTAATTACGATGCGTTAAAGAGTATACCCCCCATCACCTCCTCATCTGCAATACCAATTCCTACGATCTCAACCCCAGCAAGAGTGAGAAGCTATGTTTGAGGCTTTCGGTGGGAAAAGAATGCAGGACGCAATATATTTTGTATTTTACGGGTCGGCTAAAAACGAGGCAATCGCCCCCAGGTAAAAAAAGAAAGAAAGAGAATTCCGCCATATCTTTGAGGCGAACCCCTTTTAATTATTGGAAGAAAGCAATAAAGTGTTGGGATGTGAAGATGGAAACTTTTTTTCCCATCTTTAAGAGCGTGCGCCGAAGTAGTTACACCCCCCTCCCCTTCTTCACGGTTCTCATAAACCTTCCACCATTCAGTTTTGAGTGGGAGAGGTGGAGAAAAAACATTTGTGTAAGATTTAACTACAAATTCATTACTTTTCTTTCATGTATTGGATCCGAGGAGAGCATGAAATTGAATCAATAATGAAGGAAATTAAAAGCCAGTTTCCTTCCAAGAGTTTGATGAGTGGGAGGATTCGAGATTCCCTCAGAATAATGTGAAGTAAGCATTTTTCATTTGACATGTACTAACAAAACTCATTATCCCTCCCCCCTACCATCTCACCAAACGTCAAGGGTTGTTAAAATGGTCGCTAGGATACTATTCCCCCTCAGTAGTAATCCAAAACTACAGTTCTTGGAGTGTTTAGTAGACCAAGATTGGGCGCTAGATTTCTACGATGACGCCCCCCGAACTGGACGCTCGGAAAAACTCATGAATTGTTCAGATTTCTCACCATCACACAAACAACAAAACGCAAAAAGGCAATCCTCACCAAGCCTTTTGGCTATCCTGCAGGTTTCCCAGTTTGATGTAGGAGGAAGAAAGTTGAGTTTTTTAAATGTTATCGTAATTAATGACACTCACCTATTTGCGATTGGCACAAAAATTGTATACCTATGTACTCGTAATGGCACTTAGGGACTTTCAAAAGTCCCTCCCCCTTTCCTATCCATCTCGGTCTTACCTGCTCCCACAGTTCAATTCATTGGCTTCGTTAGCAAAAATAAAGGAATTCAATTTAATTCATTTGCAATCAAGTGAAACGGTAAACTTTGGATATTCGTATCCCTCCTCCTAATCACCTTTTTTTATTACCGCTAAATTGGTTGATTTCGTTCGAAGACGAAGTTGAAAGGCATTCAAAATTGATTTGATAAAAGAAGACAGCCTAATTAATTAAGAAAATTCGGAATTTTTATTAAAAATGTTTTCCGTTCCCCAAAACAGTGATCGATTTAAATTGACTATTGAATTTTATTCTGTAAATCAAAAATCGTAATTCAAAATGAACATTCATACTCACGGGGGGGGGGGGGGCGAGCCAAGTGTTTCTGTTGTGAAAAAGACATGGTCGAGGTATAATTGAAATGAAAATAGTTGCGCTTCATAACTGATATTTCTATTATTTAATGGAGAAGACAACAGTTTAAACAAACAATTTATTCTATCATACAACAATAAGAGAATTCACTGTATATATACTATATATTCATATGAATAGAATATGAATATATATTTATATATTTTGTATATTTTCAATTCAATACGTACATATATACACACAGATATTAAATTGCATAGCGCCACGAATTGAGAACCTAAGAGAAGTCTTGGTGCATTTAATACATTGTATTTGTACTTTCAATTTATGTTTTTTCCTTTCATTTCGTGTTTGAATTATTTACTGAACTAAACGACGGTCAGGGAACAAGGCGAGTTTGCCCACTCGTATACTTTAAAACGTCAGGTGAACTCTTTAATGCTTTTTTTGTCCATATAAAAATAGCGAATAAGCCGCGAGACGATTATTTACAAATCACTAAATAAATGCAAGAATCACAAATGTTTGGGTCAAAATAAAATAAAATAGAAATCAACAAAGGTCGAGGCTCAGCTTTTTTTTTTGGACATCTCGATACAAAGCTCGTTTATTAAGTTAACATGAAGGTTAATCAGTTTGATCAAAGTAAGTAAATTAGCGCCGAAAGAAAAATAAATAAATAAGATTACACTCACTCGATGCACCCCACCCCCACCCACTCAAACTCTTTTCCCCATGCTTTGCATCGAGCAGTCCGTCCGTGCAGATCAAATTCAACGGTAATGTTTGCTTAAAAGAGCCACCTTGTTCAGTCAGTAATTAAACCTGTTATTATTATTTCATTCCTTCTGAAATAAGCTGTCATAAAAAGTTATCAGATAGTTCCAAGTAGTAATAAATAAATTTGCAAAAATAGTTCGATTCAATCGTATACAATTTTCCTTTAAAATCGGAATTCCACTCATAAATAACGCTTTTGTGTGCTTAGATATAAAGCTGGGGGATAAGAACATACAGATTTTACAATACACTGCCTACAGAAATACATAGTATAATACATATTTATATGAATTGAGAGAGTTTAGATGCTCATAAAGGGAGATGTTTTTCTAGTTAAGTTTAATTTGTGGTCGCTGCGGCCACTTTTTTGCATTTATAAGTAAAACAATTTTTCTTTATGCGTGCTACTTTTTTTTCATTAAAAAAAATGTAATCTGTAAAACATCAAATATGATATATAAAACACAACAACACAAAGCACAAGTTTCCTACCCTGAACTTTCCACAAACGTTTGTTTTTTCAACGAAATTTTTATGAATAGAATTTTGAAAAAAGATTTTCCCCCTTTTTCATGTCAGCTATTTTGACACATTCAGCAACTAAACTGTACATTATATTTTTTGTTTCGTTACGAACCTGAATTTTTTTTGTTTTTTTTTTTTGTTTTTATATATTTTTTATGCGCGCGTGTTTGTGAGTGAGTGTAAAACGGATGCCATCAGGATTGTCACTGGTGTAACATAACTCCACAAGTTAACAATTCGTTTAAAAAACGAAACGGGTGGCAAACAAAAACTATAACGGTTGAATTTTAGGAGTGGAGCGTTCCGATGGTTCTGTAATAGAAATAAAATGGGGGGGTTATATATATATAACACAATAAATGTGGACGGAGTGCTTTACCTGACTACAGATGGTGTCCATAGTATTGATGTGGATAGTGGTACTCCGAATGGAAAGGAGGTTCACCCGTCCGGTGCATCATTTGCTGACCGTCCATCATATAGCCCATACCGCCGGCTTCTGGACTGTAAGCTCCACTCGGACCTGCGTAAGGAGGATAAGCTGTCGATCAGACATGAGACTACTGCTCCCCTAAAACGTCCCTTGAAATATCTTATGCTAAATTTAGGGGGGATAGGGGGTTTTTTACGAGGATGGGTGTTGGGTGCGTGAGAGGGGGCAGATACTTGTCAATTCAACCAGATTATTAGCTAAGTTTTCGGTATTTTGCTCAATAGTGTGATATTGAGTTGTAAATTGGTGGATAGCGCCCCGATAAACTGCACGGCAGAGAAACGGGTCATGGTCAGGGCCTTAGACCCCCTCCATGAATCTGCATGGTACCAATGGTGGTGGTGGCCGCACCAATCACGGCAGCCACGGTTAGCGGGTAATTCGCTGCATAGGTCTCTTCAAAAAGTAGTTTAGCGGGTTTCAACCGTTTGAAAACCAACTTCGTGGCGTTGGCTGTTTCAAACACCAATTTCAGGGATTTGGCACTTAAACAGGAGCCAAATTGGTGGGGTTGGCGTATTGAAGGACAGCAATTTCGTGGGGTTGGCTCCTTCGAGCAGGCGCGTATTCCAGGGGGGGGGGGTCAGGGGTGTGGCGACTCCATTTTTATTATTATTCGCCACACGGAAAATACCTTGAATAAAAATAGTTCTTCATTCGGACAAAAACGTTTCATCAAAATTAACAAACTCACTCATCATCCCATCCAAATTTATTTCTTTAATTATAGAGCAACCCTTTTCTATATAAATTGGTGAAATTTAATTCAATTCCCCTGCCTCACTTCACGAACAATCATGGTCTGGCGACCATCATCTTCTCGGCGACATTTCCGACATCGGCCCTACTTCTTTAACGTCGTCTGCAGCTATATCTTTGCCTAACTCACGGCAAGACGCCGACGTTTCAACAAAACTTTCAAGTCTTGCCGAACTCACCCGGCACCAGACACCACCGGCCTTCAGCTCCACGGCTTCAGGACTTGTTTGCTTGAGATTTTCTCGCACAAGTTCCCGGCCCTGTTGTACGCTGAGCCACAACCACCAGCCACCATCGTCACGCTTCATGGCTACACTTCGTAAGCAATCGCTCTCGCTTCAAAATTTCTTCAACCGTCGCCTCTCGCCAACCGTCGCGTCGTCACTCGCCAACAATGCTGTCGTCTCACGGTTTCAAACGAATCATCGCCTTATCTATACCACGGTGCCAATCTTCACGTCCATTCCGCCGCAGCAGCACATCATCATTGATTTCGCGGCCTCTCAAGACTCCTGACTGGGGGGCTGATGTGGCGACTCCATTTTTATTATTATTCGCCACATGGAAAAACCTTGAATAAAAATAGTTCTTCATTCGGACAAAAACGTTTCATCAAAATTAATAAACTCTCTCATCATCACTTCCAAATTTATTTCTTTAATTACTAAGCAACCCTTTTTTCTATAGGGGGATATATCACCCTAGAAGGAATTTAATCAGAAATGAGGACCTCACACCTCAGTTACTGATAGCAGTGCCACTGTGTGAGTTTCCATACTTCAACTAGTTCAACACTTACTCAACACTTACTGCTTGGCCGTTTCTTTACTCAACGCTTAAACGTTCGCCTGAGCACTTCCCATTATATGTTTTGTAAACCTAAACAAGCGCAACTCGGTGTTAAAGCGCTTAGTGTTAAATAAAGAAACTCACCCACTGTTGAATCGATGTAGATTCAATGAAAGTGTGTTTAAGGGGGTGTAGTCAACCAGATTCCCCCCCCCCCCCGAAATTTTTTTCTGGGTACGCGACTGCCTTCGAGGAACCAATTTCACGAGGCTGTGGCTCAATAAAATAAAAATAAAACAATTTTACGGCTTTGGCTCGTTCAAAAAAGCCATCTCGCGGTAATTTCCATGGGGCTGGCTCATCCAGAAAAACAATTTCGCTGGTTTGGCCTCTCAAAAACCAAATTTCGCTGAATTCGCTCTTTAAAAACCAAGCAGGCGGATTTCACTTCTTCCAAAATCAATTGCTAAGTGGGTTTGGCTCATTCAAGAATCTGTTCATTTCGGATCATGCTGTCGTGGAGGCCGAACAATCAAGGGGTTTTCAACACTTTTGTCTCTCCAAAATTTTTTGTTTTGTCTTCAATTCAAGAATGATCAAAAGTGTGCTCATTCCCTTAATTTAACAAAGCTCGTTGCATGTCAGCCCTGATAGAGCCTCAAATGGGAAGATCTCAACTGTCCCTTCCCTTGCCTTCCGACATTAAGCGACAATCCACAGTCTGAGGATGAATTGGACGTTTCCTGAGTGGACTGTCAGTTTGTAGGGAAAAAGAGCCTTTCGCTGCCTGAATTGCTTAGTTTCGAACCAAAAGAGTTTTGAGGATGTTAATTCCCAGTTTCGTAGCCAAACAGTTTCACCAGTCAGCACTGTCAGGAAATTGATGGTGGGAGGGGGGGTGTCTTGCTTATACAAGTTCTGCAGCATCGTTCAATCTTTGAATATCTATTACTTATTACTTATTCGTACGACGTTGCATCGCTAGGGGAGGGGAGTTAAAAAAAAAACTTGAGGACACATCCGCTCGCTGGACCGTTACGCGATGTATCAATATATGACATTCAGTACCTTTCCATTACAAAATAATGTTACCTTTAAAAAAGATAACCAAAAAGCCCCCTTCCTGCCCTCTCAGCACCCCGGAAAGTCATCATCAGCTTCTCCCCTTCACACGTAGCCAAATGGTTTTCACTGTGTCGAAAGTCATCAAGCTTTACGATTCTAGAATGTATACGGATTTCAATCATTTCTTATGTATCGCAAGGCTGATGAAGCGGAGGGGGGGTTCTTTAAAAAGCTTCGAGACGTTTTTACGAGATGATATCGCTGGGTGTCTGCAAATTCCCTATATCCCTTTCCCACTTCTCGTTTAAAGGTGAAGTTGAGTGGTGTTCATTGTACATAGTGCCAATTTAAAAAATGTTGTTCGACGGGTTTTTTATGCAGACTACCATGTTTCATTTTTTTTTCTTCTTCTTTTTAAAAAGTTGCTTATAGCAGAAGGATATAAGCAATTTACAATTACTTTCAGTTGGGTTGCGGTGAAGTTTAGGGTGGAGGTGTTGGAGGAGGGGACTCAGCCGATATTCGCTGAGGCCAAAATAAGACTCACTGATCTGATAGGAGACTATACTACTACTAGTACTAGGCAGTGTGTGCTTTCTCTCCCCAACCCCCTTGAAAAGCTTACAAGATGGATAGCCTCGGAGGTCATTCCCCGGGCCCCCGGACACACAGAGATATATTACCCGCCTCTCACCCTTCAATCGATCCACCCACCGCTTCCTCCAAAAAAAAAAAACAACTCCATAACCCCACCCCACCCCACCCTCACCAATAGCAGTCCCTCCACACAACAAAACCGAGTCCCTTTTGCCCCCGAACACCACAATTTACCTCCGTTTTACAATCGACCAAAGCTTGCCCACACAAAAACACTCAAGCCACAACAACTTGCTTTCAACCCTTTTATAACCTCCTCCGCACCAACTTTTTCTCAGACGGAGAAATAGAGTGGTCCATATAGATTTACATTTATTGGATGCAAAATTGTAATAAAATAATGGTCGAAGTGGGTGGGGGTGGGAGGTCAAATGAGATTGAAGCCAAGGGTCAAGGTGTAATAATTAAGCTGTCGAAGCAGATTCTATAATTGGAATGGGAGGATAAATGTTCCTTAGGACCATTTCAAGAGCAAGAGTCTCAGGACACCCATTTTCAGAATGGATAAAAACAAAAGGGGAGGGAAAAAAAGGGAGGCGAGAAAGAGCAAAGATGGGCCGGCTAAGGAAGAGATGGGCAGTTTGGTGGGGATTCGGAGGCATTAATTGTAAGGTGCAAGGGCGGGACGCGATCATGGGCGTCTAAACGGCCTAGTAAATCGGCTGGGTAAGTACAAACAAACAAGACACCAGTACCTAGTAACTACTCTCCCTTCCCCTTTGAAGCACTAACTCTTAATTCAATTACTTGGGGAGGCCCTAAGGAGCAGTCATCATTCACAACAAGTCATTCCCTCGACTCCAATAAGTGCAATAAAAACAATTTACTGTTTCCACCATTTAAACAGTAACCCAAAAGTTTTACTCCATCGACCTTAACGACTGGACTCTTTCCTCTTACTCACTACACAGTCAAACATTCCCACGACGGCAAACATTTCCAGGAAGAATAGTTTTCCAAACCCGAATTTACAGGTCTTGCAAACCTGTAATTTCGAATTTTCAAAAGTGTAGAATTATATCAGAAATAAAAGCACCTGCTCTATTGGACTGATCAATCATTGGCTGGACAATTCTGCGTCTTGCGTTGATAAACCTGGAACAAAAAAAAAGGTTATCACAAATGATGCCACAAACGTTTATTGTTATAATATTTTTTCGCTCTCAAAAATAAAAAAAAATGTGCTCTGGGAATGTTTTAAAGAACAGCCTTTGGAGGGGTGTTGATATTCTAAATTGGGTTTAGTGAAGGGAGGTTGAAGGGATGCTGACATTGCACCTTTACCCTCCCTTCCTATGGGGATCCATTTTTTATCCTTATCTAATGGTTTCCTCCTAGTTTCATTATCGGGAGTTGGTGCCCCTCGAGTGTCATTACTTTTTCGCCCTATCCATCACTTGAGCGTCGTCATGCCGTCAATTGATATTATTGTCTTTTTACTTTATTAAAGATATTAAATTATTGAATTATTTTTCCGAAATTTTCAAGTTCTCCGCAGACGTTGTAAAAGTGTATAAGGGTCGAGAGAAAAATTTAGTAAATTTTGTTTTTCGTTAATTTGACAGTGTGTCCCCCCCTCCCACCATGCTTATCCCGAGGAGAAGCCCGTACGGCGCAACTTGAACAACTAACCCTCACAGTTGCCAGTTTGGAGGGAGTAAAAGCAACCCTAGATTGAAGGATTACTGAAAAGGGGACGCCAGAGAAGGAAATGAGGAGGAAAGATTCATTGCATCTAATTCATCTCAGCCACCTCTCTTTTACTCCCTCAGCTAAATCCCCCGCCACCACTTCTCCTCTTGCATCCCCCTGAGCTAGCCCTCTGCACAATACTTCCCTTTTCGAGAAAAGAAAAGGCCTATATTGATTTTGCAATTAATGTTAAGCGCGATAATGGATGCTTTTTGGGTTTGCCAAAGGGGAAAACAAGCCACACCTACTAGTCCCCATCGTGTTATTACTCCATAATTATTATTATGTATACGGAAGATGAAGAACGGAAGAAACCTGTTAATAGGCGTTCGAAAATAATATTAAAACACGCAATTGAATGATTATAATAACATACTTTTATAGTTTTGACTCTTCGGAAACTTCCTGTTCCCTGCGAAAGCATTTAAAGATCAGGAAAAGACCGTCCTTGTATGTATGATGCCCCGAGTTTGATTAAAAGTCCCGATTTCAGCCTATTTCTAATTCCGCAGAATGATTGTTAAAGAAGCAGAAATACATCTGTTGTTGTTTCGAACGCCAGTTTGAGATTTTCAGGGTGGTTGACTCCGTTCAAAACATACAATTCGCGGGCCGCGCATGACGCTCGACTTGAAGTCCAAAAGTCGTCGCGAAATAATTTTGTTTGGTTTCCTTTCAAACCCGAAAGCTCAGGGAGTTTTTCTTGTCTTCCCTTCAAAATTAATGGACGGAAACGTAAAGAGTGTCAAAAGCAGTAAAACGGGTTGTTTCAATTTTAACACGCCACACTGACTTCTTTTACGTCCCCATCCACCCACTCCAACACCCAGAATCTGTCAAGTGAAAAATTGAAATGCAATAATTAATGTAAGCGAGTATAAGAGGGAACCGGGGGACGTGTTTCCTCCCTGGAGAGATGCAAATGGGATCTACCCCTAAGCAGATTAGCTCCTCTCATGAGCCCAGTATTAACGCTAGTTTGAACCTGCTTCTCCCCTTTTTCTATAGTCTTTTATCACTCCAACTTTACAATGACTTTAGAATTATTTTGCTACAATCAACTATACAATGTTATTTGTTGTTCTTTTTCAGGAGTTGTTGTTGGACGGTCGGTCCGTGGCGTAATGAAAACAAAACTTGAAGGTAAGTGGAGCGTGTTGACGAATAAGACAACCCTTGAGTTTGATAGCCCCCCCACTCCCACGTTTTGCAATAAAGGGACAAATATTGAGCTAACATCTCTCCCTCCTACTCCACCCTAAAATTATTCATTTTCAAAATAAAGAACAATGAAACACGACACTTTCAACACAAACAAAAGAATTTCATGGTAAAAGCTCGAGGGACTCCCCCACCCACACCCCTTCTCTTTTCTTTATCGAAACCAATGGCCTGATGGGAAGGGTGCCCCCCTCCTTCCCACGAATGGTGGTTCCATGAGTCATATCTGTAAGTTCTTAGCTCCAAACCATTACCTCAGCCAACCCTACAATGCAAACACTCATTAACCCAATATTACTTTCACCCCTCCGCCCATACTCTCCCCTTTTTATCAAACTACCAGCAGCCACTGGTCAGTGAACGCTGATAAAGCACGTCAAAACTTATTCGTTCCCTTCCCCTCCCACTTCATCATTTTTGGCATCCCCGATTCATTTATTCCTGTGTTGCTTTAATTTTACATTTAAATTGCTAAATATGATTGCATTAAGCGATTAGACACACACAAAATTTTGCTCGCGGCGTTTTTTTTTTTTTTTTTTTTAATGAATCTCATCAACGTGTCTAGAGTTGCCTGTCTCTAAAAATTTAAGTATTCAAAAGTTAATTGTAAGCTTATGATTGGAGAGTAATGGCGAGTTCGCTGACTCAATTAGACTCTTTAAAAGGGGCTATTATTAGGGGGAGCAGGTCCCAAGGGATGATCACCCTTTGGGATCATGCATTCTCGTTTATTTCTCTCACGCTTTTCCTCTTCGCAATACTTCGGGACCTTTTCTCTTGCTCTCTCACTCTCAGAGCCTTTGGGTGTAACTCAATTGTGTTTGGTGGTGGAGAAGGACAGACATAAATAAGAACTAATGGACAACGGACAAGGGAATCCTCTGAGCCAAAGAGCTACGGTTATTGTTCCCCACCACTACACCCCTCTTCATATCACCGTTCAGTCTTTTTTCCCCCTCCCACCCCCCTCAAAGCATTCTCCTGCACACTCACTCCATTCGCCATATCTTCCCCAACACCCACAGCAGCTCTTCTCGCAATCTCCCAATCTTGTTACGGATACGCCGTTTTTAGCTCGTCCATAACCGAGCATTAGCCTTCCTCCCAGTAATGAACTGCACCTTCTTTATGGGTCCCACAGATGCAGTATATTAAAACTCGTGGACCAATTTATTTGGTGGTTTTGTGGTGTGGAAGGAGGGGGGGGGAGTCGCTATACTTTGTTTTGAAAAAAATATTCAAATATGTTATTTCAATTGTTCAAAGGTTTATGATATACTCGTCTGTATTCGAAGTGTTGATTTTGTGAGCGTTTCTTTGTCTTGTTTAAGCTTAAACAGAAATTCCCATTAACATTAACGCGAAAAAATAATGAAAGGTTACTACTTTCAGTGCTAATAGTGCAGCTCCGGACGACGAACGAATAGACCTATTGTAACTCTGCCGTAATTAATTGCTGGGTTTTTCCCCCCTACGGAATTTGTTCCGTGAGGAATGTATTAGCATTGAAATTAGGAAAACCCGTGACACGAGGGAAATGCAGTAAACGAAGAGTTTGATGTTTTTATGACGTGGGTCTAGTAATTAAAACCAATAGGAAAGATCTCTTCAGCGTGGATCTCTTCAGACCCATTACTACATGAACTTTAAAATCAGTGGCGCCTATAAAAAGCGGAACAAGGGGGGGGGGGCTTCGAGTGATGCAATTTTTGTTATTTGATTCCGGGGGGAGGGGGGACTGCGTACAGGTCTACTGTATCCGCGTATGGTCTCCAACTAGTTTCTGCAGTTTAGGAGAGCCTGACATTTTAGGGTTTATAGCCGCATGATGGAATTTTTGTGGAACTTATGGTGCGGCCCATCCATATGGCGTCCCTGATGCTCAACGTATGCCTCGATTTGGTTTCATAAGCCGATATATCGATGAGAGGGAAGGGGTATTTGTATCAAGAAGGACAGACGGGCACCAATGCCCGCCGTACCGGGCTGCCAATACGAATTGACACCAGAAGTGTCATTTTTCGCCGTCCTAATAGACGTATGGCTTTGATTTTAAGTAGACTGTGCCGTTCGAACAGCGTGGATCACACGATTATTCAAACTGCTGTAAAGCGCTGTACTGAGCTATCAGCTCACCGTCAGTATAACTCCCTCAACCCCGCTTATAATTTATAGTTGAATGTGGTTGAGTGATTTTAGAAATATTCAATTGTTTAGCTGTGGCTTTCTGCGTCATATTTTTCGCTGCCGTCATCACTCCCCTCCCCTCGTTGTGGTGACAGGGACACGTAATCCCTGGAAGATTGCGTCACGTTTGCAAAACATTTACGATATTCCAAACCAAGGAAGCGCAATTATCGAAGGACTAAAAGATTCAGGTTTGACAGTTGTCCACCCACTGGACCCACTTCTCGACGTTGAAACACGGGAGCTAAACGCACGTAATCCCTTTCGATAAGAGGGGTATATAAAAGCGGTAAAATCAATAGAAGCAATAATCACAAATAAGGGAAGCTCCCTCGCGTTATTCTAGTCACACAGTAAAACTATTTGCTCTTCACCAATAACAGAAGCGAATGGAATGTCTGAGTAAAAGGGCTGATTTGTGAGAAAGCAATGAGGGGGGGCAGATAGTTTCAAAGCTCTGGAACAGGTCAAATCTGGCTACGTATTTTCAAACGAACCTTGCTAGACCATCAGAAAAAAAAGTTTCATTTTTCTTCCTGGCCTGTCATGAATATAATTTCAGAGTTAGTCAAGTCGAGGGGCCCGAGGGTTGAGAGACAGAAATTCATCGTTCATTGGCCTGCAACATTTTTTTTTAAAGACAGTCTTCTCAATTTTATTTTTCTTCTCGTTCAGACCCACCAACAGCACTTCCGTTTCAACTCCCTTACCCTCTTTTTTTAATTAGTTTTTTTTTTTCTTCTTCTAAAGAATGAGATGTTAATCGTTGCAGAAACAAATGTTTATCAAGCTCATTCTGCAAGATTGACGCTTAATGAGTGAAAAAACCTAATTATTTGTTTTTATAATACTGAAAAGTTTTAAATTCACTAGTGGTGAGGGGTTAAGATATGCACGGAATGAGGAGTTTGAAGACCATGCCAGAGCCACGTATGGTTCGCGGGTGGTTTGAAAAGAGAGAGAGTGAGTGAGTAAAGGATATAAAGGGCGTTTTAAAAATCGTGACTCGGAAGATTGCCCTGTTAAGACCTTCTTAGGGAAGGACTTCTTTTCTTCTTCTTCTTCCATCAAGGCGCAGAAAGAAGAGGGCGGTGGCTGTGAAATCGCATCTAAATGACAAGTAAAAGCGAGAGCAGGTGGCAACGCCGGCATAATGGTAAAAACACCAAACGAGAGGGCCCCCTCTTTTCCATCATAGGAGAACCTTTCTTGTAAGGAGGAGGATGGGGAGATAAAAACCCAAGGAAATGACCTGAAAAAATACCGCTCACCCAATTTAGTTTATTTTCCCTTCCTAACTCTCTCTCTTTTTCCCCTCCGCAAAAAGAAAAAATGATTCAAATTTAAATTAAGAATAAGGGAAAAAGTGTGGGAGAAGAAAACTTTCAAAACTTTTTCCGGAGGGTGCAACAAATTATTATTACATATTATTATTATTATTATTATTATTATTGTTATACATCAGGAAATGAAATTGTAGAGTTGAACCATCTAATTTACGTATCTGGAAAAAGTAAATTGGATTTTTGAAAGAAAAACACAATGTAGGTACCCTTCGGGTTTGGTCAATCTTATTCGAAATTAAACAAACAAAAAACACAAAAGTCGAAAACAAACAATTACATCGCGAGGGGAAGGGGGGGGGGTGAAAAGACGATTGAGGGAGAGACAGAAACCCAGGGAAAACGAGAAAGAGAGAGAAATGGTGAGGGACAGAAAAGGAAAAAGAGGAACGTTAGATAGATCTAAGTCTGTTTGGAAGGGGAATGCTCGGTATGGAAATTCAGCGTATATATCATTGCGGGCTGACAGGGCAATTTCTGTTATCACGAGCCATTGCGGGGGGGGGGGCAGCTTCACCCGTGCACCCTTCTGCGTCAACGTTTACCCTATCTATATCATTAGCAGAAAAAAAGGAGGAGGGGAAAAAATCAAACAACAGAAGAAAGATTGTCACCCTCTGAATATTGTCAAAGTGTCATACCTTTAAAGAAAAAAAAATTAAAGGTTAAATCATGATTTTCATTCGCTTGACTTTTGAAACATTCTACATTTTTCCTGAGTTCATATCACTTAAAACGATCAACGAGAATTGTAGAACGTGACGGACAGATAAAAACGGAAGAAAATGGAGGGGAGGGGGAAAATGAAGCCTCTGTTAAGACGAGTATGAAATTACTACACGCTTGTCGGACACTGTCACGTTTAAAGTGACCAGTTAAGTCTTCAAAAAGGAATTCGTATTTCACCGCTTTGTGCAAAAAGGATAACTGTGGAGCACCGTTGAACTGTTAGTTACGCAAAATTGTGAGGATGAAGGGTATAGGGTGGGAGCAGTTAAACTTGAAAACCCACCTTGCGGCTTTGAACATAATTAAGTGTGGAAAAGCTTTCGTTTGTACATACGAAAAAAAGGAAAATCCGTGAGCACAAAATCGTTAGACTCGTAGCTTCGGGCGATTTAGGAGACTTGTTATGATTTTCTGCCACGACTGTAACCTATATTCATTTTTTTACACTTTAAGTGTAAAAAAAAAAAAAAAAAAAAAAAAAAAAAAAAAAAAAAAAATTGTGTTTTAGTATGTTAGTTGTATGTTTTGATTTTTCGTTATACGAACCCTGTAATTATTAGTTTTCTAAGTTCTTAGTTTTCTGTAACTTTTAGTTAAATATGAGCGCGAACTCATTTGTATAGGCGACAGCCTCAAAACAAATAAACCATCTATTCTATTCTATTCTATTCATTTTTTTCACGTTTAAACAGGGAGCCCATCATCGAGGAAAAATCCACTACGTCCAACATACGTTTTAATGCGGTGATGTCGCACTATACTTAAGGAACTAGTCCAAAACTTCACCTTTGAATTTGGACAACTGAAAGAATTTTCATCTCACAGACAATGCCAGCAATACAATAAGTTTAATGAAAGTGAATAAGTATGGTTTCCATGAGCTTTACCTTAATTAAAATTTACGTTGTGAGAAAAAGGTAACCTAAAGTGTTCTAAATTGGACTATCATGAAAGTTTAACCTTCCAAAGGCATCATTCGTGTTTATAAAGTCAATTGAGTCATAAATAATAGTGAGAAACAAGCTTTTTCGGATCAAGCCAACGAAAACAATGGAGCAATATGCAGCCTATGGAAGGACCCGTTTCGGTTTACTGTTAGATAATGGCAATTATCATATATATAGCACTATAGGGAAGGGGGGTTGGCTAAGAGGCCCCCGGAGCTATTATTAAACCGGGGGCCCTTCTATGAGACCGTATACAGTTGAGACACGTAGGTCCGACAATACCCCCATGATCCCGAACTGGAATTGGCGATGGCTCTCTATTCTCTTTTCCCATTTCCCAGTGTGCCTCCCCCCTTCTCATAAGACCGTTTTCACCGATACCCTTACACACACAATCCTCTCTACCACACGCCACCCCCACAACGAAACTAACAATTCTCTAACCCGCCATCTCATCTCAACCCGACTCTCCCCAGGCTACTGAAATAGATAAATAATTTAAGCGAAAGCTTTCACCCTGGGGGTCGTGCAATTTTGATGAGGACAGTTTTACGGTAATTATAGGGGTGGAAGTGAGGGGGCCTGCGGGTTTTGTGAAGAGGGGTTCGGAGGTGGGTTACTCCATTCTTTGTCCATCATGACTCGAAAATCGTGCCATGATCCTCGTAATTGCGAAAGCTTCGCGAGGACAATCAAGTTTCGCAGGAAGTAATTATTAATGTGACAGACCTGACAGAAAAAAAGGAAATTTCTTCCCGCTGAAATCATGATTCCCAGACATGATTCTCGTATATCTTCGATCTCTCACTCACAAAAATTTGGAACAGGGAGGACTCTTGTACTCTCCAAAGTTTTATATGTGGCAGCATCCAATTCTCAGAACTGAATGCCAATGTAAGTGCCTGATTTAAATAAAATACATGAGAGGGAGAACGAGAAATCGGAGGCTTTAAAAAAGAAAAGAAAAAAAGATGAACCTCTGTTTTTACATTGCTCAATTTACCCTATGGTCATGCGGTCGAGTAAAATACCACCCGTTGGGACGTATTGAAATGAATGGGATAAAAAACACGCGCATTTTTATATAAAGAAACAGCAGGAGGGCTTTATGCTGCAGCAGGTCATGCGGTCTTAAATGATTAAATGAAGTATTCTGCAAGCTCGAGTACTATTAAGAATAAGTTAGTTTTTTGTTGTTTTTTTGTTTTTTTTAAATAAAAATTGAACACGTTATAGTGGTTAAATGTATTGATTGGAAAACCCAACAAGTTTTTCCCTGGAAAAGATAAGGGAATAAACTCCAATAACTACCACCCTCCATTTCCTACACAAAATCAGAATATTCAAGGCATTAGCCATAGAGGGACAGCCGGCCTTAAACCCTTGAGATTGGGTGGCAAGCTCAGCGAAGCATAAAAATGGGATGAACGTTTTTTTAGATAAGCGGAAAAGGCTTCTTTACTAACCAGGTCCCTATTGAAATTGTGTAGTACAATATTCACACATCAATAAACACGTCTATTTGTTATTTACCGTGCATCTATCATAAGGGTTCTATTTCAGTTGGTCTACTTTACATTTGGTCAACTGCTAGACGACCCATGTTCAGATTATTCGTGTCCTCTGTCCTAGAACCCCCCTCCCCCCCCAGATACGCGCTTTCTTGACAAATTAGTAAACAGCAAGGGGACTCATTCTGAAAACACAAACGTAAAACACCAGCCATCAGTCACCCCCTCTCTCCCATTGCCTGTCAATTGATCTCAATTCATTCCATTTTTATTGCGGTCACAAAGAAACAATGTGTGTCCAAACAGAGCACGGAGGTGAATGATCACGCATTCAAGGAAACGTGACTTATGAGTTTCCACCCGCCTTGAACACTTTTTTTTTAATACATGAATTTCTTTAAAATCCAGGGCACACGAATGGTTTTCGTTCGCTCAAACGAATCTGGAGAGTTTATGAGCATGAGATAGAGGTGAAGATAATATAGAGGGCTTAGTTTAAAATGGGGTGGATTATAGAGCTTAAATGCCGTGCTAAGAATTAATATCAATAGTATAACTTTTAATTACTTTAATAAGCTATTTCCTATGTCCCTGCTCCTTGACTTTCTCAGTTTTATTAATAATTATATTTTTCTGAAGTCATATACTCTCAACAAATACCAATCATTTTCAACATTTACTGCTCAACCTATAACAGGAAAAAATAATAACTCTCAAGCCAAATAATACATATAGTCTTCTGTTAATTATGGGGCTCACATTCAACTTTTTTTTACCCTTCTTAGAAAGGAATACGAGAGTTTGCGCAATAATTATAAAGCTTTCTCAGCATCACCAGTTAATATTCTCCTCTAAAGCCAAAGGAATCGTGAGAGTTAAAAGGAATGAAGCAGGTTTACAAACCTTAAGTCACGATCTGGATCACAAACGGCTCCTCCCTATATAAAGAATGGACACTGACTATTTTCTTTCCACGGGGAGGAAACTGGACGGCAAAGATAAAGATCTTGTTTTGAACCCTCGAATTCACTCTTTCAATCGACGCGGAAAGGTTTTTCCTCTTTTAAATTACAATAGGCCTCTCGCAAAATGTAGGAAATAAAAATAAACAACAATAGAAGTCTGAAGGGTGAAAGACTCCCTTCCCCCAAACCGTGGCGGAACTGCAATTTGTGTTAGGGCGGGCATATTTCACGCATCTCTGCTCTTTTATTCCTTTTCCTTGCTGAATCATCTACCACTACACACCATTTACATATTTTCAGTACGAAACTAATCCTGTCTTAATCATTCACGCGGAACACTTCTCATTGCAGTGACAGCCGAACACAATAATAACAGTCATAAAAAAACATTCCTATTAATATTTGTTTGGTTCCTCCACTTTCCTCATCTAGCCACCACGCCCGATAACTGGTCCTTTTGCACCCTTTGAGCGTTAAAAGAAAAAGATTTATTCACAAAACCATAGCGGCACGCGTGAACGAATCAGGAAGATGGTAAAAGAACAAATAATGGCCAAGGATAGATTTCTCATGGGAGAGAACCATTACAGAAATCCACCCAGATTTACCTACCCCTCCGACACATTTCTCTTTTACCACCACCGCCACCCCCACACCTTATATCCACTTCACACACTCCTCTTATTTTCTATCTTTCTCTGGCTTTTCTCGCACGACAACAATTTGCTATTCTCGCAGGATACCTTCGCACCTTATCCATCCCCTGACAGTTTGACAGCCTGACGGGTACACTAAATTGAAGTATCCTAGAGCAGGGAAATTTATCTCTGATATATATAAAGTTGGGGAAAACAAGGAAACCTGAATAAACTTCCCCCCCCCCCCACACACACACAATTTCCACGCTTAAAGTCAAACACAAGAAGGGATGCAATATATTTAGCCAAAAGTTGATTTGCATTGTTTGGGAGAACTCCGCATAAGTTTATTGATTACTCGGCCCAAAGTTAAGAGTGGAGTAAAAGAGTGGTGGAGGGTTTTTCTCTCACCCAATCCCCTCCCCCCCAAACAACACCTTTTGGGTGATGCAGCTACCCACCTAATAGCCCTCCTAACACCTTTTTAATGAACTGCTTCTAAAGGAAATGAAAAGCCATTGGGAAGGCTTTCAATCTACTCTGAAAATCCTTTCAGGTGCCGCCCTTTTCCTTGTCCTGGGTGTCGTTTGAATTCTCAACTAGTCTCCTTTTTATATAAGAAAACGTTTGCGTTTGTGAAGAAGGGAGTGGAGGGGGGTCTGGGGGCGTGTTTAGGAAAAGCTTTTGACTTCACAGTTAATTAAACTTAAACTCATCTTGAGCTCTGATTTACTTTTAATGTTTAAGGAGTCTAACAATGGAATTGAACATAATCATGGATTAATTACAATTTTTTTGTTTCCGTGCACATCACTAGTATTTTTAACCGTATTATTAACTCAAGAAAAAGTTAAAACAGAAACTGCTTCATTCCACGCGTAAATTTCCTGTTTCTCTCGAAAGAAGTTAAAATTAGATTTGTGTTTGGCTATATGGTTATTTGAAGCGAGGGTAAGAGGTAGGATGGGTGTGGAATGCGTGGGACTAACAATGGGGATTCCTGAGGCTGAAATATGGGAGAAGTCTAGGGAGCTGCCTTCTATGTAAAATGGCGGCCTTTCCTCGGGCAATCTCATCTTTCTATCATAACAAAGTCGTCCTATCGTCTATCATAGCGGACTCGGGACCCAATCGGTTTTTTAATTTAAAAAAAAAAATCAACAACAAAAATCGAGAGGGCTAGAGCGAACGACTCAAGTTTACCGACAAAAGGAAAGTTAAGTAAAGAGGGTGGTGGCATGTATCGAAGGGAAGTCATGCAATAAGGAAGCAATTCGTGAAGAGCAAGTTTTGCCAAGTTGAGCATTAGACAATTAGCTCAACGATAGCCGCTTCCTAATGCCAGTTTATCCTTTCCGGCTCTCATTAACGATGATACCCTCCAGTCAAATTAGTCGTTCAGAACAGAGCCGCTTTGTGTAAATTTCTAATTTAATCCTCTCAGTTCCCCGGCTTGAAGTTGGTGGTAAATGAGCCCCAGTTTATTTTAGAGGTCAATAAGTAGATCGTTCCAATACGCACCCTTCGTCCTTTTCCCGCTCATTACATGGAACAATGGAGTGTTCAAAAGTTTTTCTTTTTCTATATAGCTCCTTTCTGTATACATTCCCTTTAATTTTCCATCAACTCTTTCATTAAATGGAATCTACACGCTCGTGGAAAGGATGACGCCAATAGGCCCTATCTCTCCATTATTTATGATCCACTAGCTCTCCTGGGCTCACACGTTTTTTCATCATCTCCAGGAGTCTCCCAAGGGAGACCCGAGACACGTCTAACTCGGAAATTTATTGCGCCACTATAACAGCCTTATACACACAATACAAGTTTAAATCTTTTGCCTTCTTACATTGTCACTCGTTCTTATGTATAATTTTTTTTTTCGTATTTCTTCTTTAGGTTTATCCACTCCCTCACACTAACAAGACTCTTTCCCCGATAATGCTATTCGCGAAACGGAATGGAAATTATTTACAATCTTCGAGAATTGAATTACTTTCAAACGCTAAGTGCGTACTCCTAAGGGTGCTAACTCTCCCACTACCCCCACCCGCCCCATCAGTCCCGCGCACCCGAAAACATAATGGACGTTATCCATTTACATGCATTTGCTTCGCCTCGAGATAGAATTAGATGGGACAATAGAACCAGAAGGATCCTCTTTCATAATTAGGAGGAAAACAGAAACAGATACTCTACACCTCGGATAACAGCATTAGACCACAGCGAACAAAAACATGTTTCCCTTTTCTTCGCACTAACTCTCCTCTTGAGCAGTGGGAGAGTGTGAGTGAGACTGAAAGAGTGCGGCGTGGGGTATGAAGGGATAAACTTTCCTAAGCAAGCCCCTTCTGAGTCAATAAGCCACTCAAATGGATGGTAGAGGTGAAAAGGAGGCGAGGGGTGATAGAATTATCAGAACCTTTCGTTAATACCATAAATTTACATTATGCCACACCAAAGGGAAGCACAAGGTATGTGAACGTAATTTGGCCCATAAAGATATCAATTTCCCGGGTTTGGCCCTTTCAAAGTTCAATAATGTGGCTGATCATTGGCATTCACAGACTCATAGTATAGCCTATTTCGCGGGTTTACTCGCTCAAAAAATTTGGCAGGATCGACTCACTAAAAGAATGATTTCGCGGGGTTGACCCATTCAAAAATTGACTCAAAGCAAATTTGGGTTCCTCTAAAAAGCTGTTTCGAAATCCAAACGCGGATTTCACACTCACAGAATCCACAATCTAGCCTTTTCCCCCCTTTGAGGCTTTTGCCTCAAAAAATACAATTCACCGGTTTGGTTCCGTCAAAACCCAAATCTGGGTGCATCTGCCTCATCAAAACCAACAGGAGCCTACCCTAATTGGCCGCCCTGTAAGAAAGCGCTGCGCAACTGTGTGGTTGCCACTCGCGCTTGCCTTGGAGGCTCAGTGGTGGCAGAACCCAGACGGCAAGTACAGCCGTCACCACTCCACATAATATAAACTTGAAGTATTTTGAATAAATTGATTTTATTTATTCTACACATATCCGCGTCAGCCCCCAAAAGCCCCAGCTTGTGGAGGAACTGAAGACGAATTCTAACACACAGGAGAAAAATCAATTTGTAGATAAATCGTGTACAAAAGCAGCGCTGCCCAACAGGAAGGTGTGGTAGCACGAGATGCGCTACGAACTTTTAAAATAGGGGGGGGGGGGGTATTCAATTTGGATATTTGGGATGATCTGGAATTGGATCAGTTTGGGATGACTTGGAAAAACTCTTATCGTTAGTAGCATGGGCGTTACCCCTTCCCCTGGCCCAAGAAGGGGGCAGGTATGAGCAGTTGCCCTCCCCTAGGTATCACTGAAGGCCGGATGTCTATGTCTACAGACTTGCTTTATTTTTTGAGGGAATACATAATTTGATCGGCTGCATAGGCTCCTCAGACACGTTAGTCTACGTTTGTTTAGCCCAAATATTCGTTTGTGAAATACATTTTTCCAAATAAACTCAATGAGTGAGAGAAAAAAACTTGCGTGATTGCAACTTCACGCAACGGCACACATAAGCCAAATTGTTTATTTAGTTAGGGGAATATTCGGACACAACATCGTTTTTTCAGCCCAGATTTTCGTTTGTTTACCATCGCAACCTAGTTTTTTTTTGTTTTTTTTTTTTAATCCGAAATGCGTGACCCTTAAACACGCCCCTACACAAACGATTTGGTTCACGTGTGCCGTTGCGTGAAGTTGGCGGCACACATTTTGTTTTTGGAAAAAATGAGCATCACAATGCTAAACATACGAAAATGTGGGCTAAACAAACGATGTTGCGAGTGGAAACACCTCTCAACAAGTGATTCGACTCATTTACCGGTTGAGGAAAGCCTACCTGGTGGGCCTCAAAAATCCATTGTTTGTGATGACCAGGGGGCCTATTCTCTAACTCCGAAGCAATAGCTTTTTCGCAGTCATATGTTTATTTCATTAATTTTCTTCAAACAAATGAATGAAATAGACACATGGCTGGCGAAAAGAATATTGCTTGTTGTTAGAGAATAGGCCCCCAGAGTCCTCGATGGGGCTAAACAAACGTAAATAAAACCTATTTTGAGTCTGAACATGCATCTAAACAAACGATTTAGTTCATGTGTGTCGCTGGGTGAAGTTGGCGGTGCACACTCATTAGTTTAAAAAAATGCATACCACAGTGCTAAACAAATAACAATTTGGGCTAAGCAAACGTGAACAAACGATTTTGAGACTGAATTTTGTCACTAAACAAACGATTCGGCTGATGTCAGCTGTTTCGTGAAGTTGATAACACACATTTAGACTTATTTATTAAAGAGTCAGTGCTATTAAAGGTTTGAGTCCGAATATGCCTCTTAAGCAAAAGATTTTGTTCATGTGTGCCATTGCGTGAAGTTTGCGGCACACATTTTGTTTTTGTTTTTTTCAATTATATATTATAATGCTAAACAAACGTAAACCGTGTTCCGGGTTATGCATTGCACACGGTTCACGGAATCACGGACATTAAATTTCTTGGAAAGAGCACTCAAATTGAGCCTCGATATAAACAAAGTTTTATCCGCCATCTCCACAAACCTTCTCGGAGCGAGTGGTAAGTTTTACCATTTTTAAAGCGCGAATTGTCCGCGTATCCATTTTTAAGGCACGAAATAGTCAGTTAGACTATTTTTTGAGCGTTCAATTGCCAGTCAAGTCATTGGGCAAGAGGAGTCAGTTCATCGGACCCCCCCCCCCCACACCAGCCAGAAGAGGTTGTAGCACGGAGAAGTGATGAGGTAAGATGGATATGACCCTGTTCGGTGAGGGAGGAAGTCCGTCAAGCGTAGGGTGCGGATGGCCAGTTTGCCATTTTTCGGGTGCAAATTTTCAGTGTAGCCACTGGCCACTTTCAATGCCTGAATCGTGAGTTTACCTTTTTGGGCACTAACCACCAGTTCAACCATTTTAATGACACAGTTTGGCAATCTTCAAAAACAAAATCGTAAGTTTAAACTAGTTAAGGATCCGAACGATTAGTTTATTGATTATTAAGCCAAGAATCGCCAGATTTTCCATATTTTGTAGGCAAATGATCACCACTGTTAAGACGTGAATGCCATTTTTAGTGTGTAACTTCAGTCTAGCCCATCTTAGAGCGTGAATTGTCAGTTTGGATATTTTAAGGGCGTGGATTGTCAGTGCAGCGATTTTTAGGGCGCGAATGTAGTCATTCAGGCAATTTTAGGGGCGAATCGTCAGTTTATTCTAGTTTGTCAAAGGTTAGTTTAGCCATTTTCAAGGCGCGAATGGTCAGTTGTGCCATTCGCACAACTAGCGATTTTTGAATAGCGATTTGCGAATTCGTGGATTGCTGTGCCATTTGTAGGGCACACATTGTCAGTACAAGCATTCTTAACGGTGGGAAATAGTGGTTTAGCCATTCAAAGCCGCCATAGAGTATTTATTGCCATTTTAAGGCACGAATTGCTAGTTTGCGAAATGTCACAATTATAAGGCAAAATGTATGTGAAAATTCGACATATTTTTCGTCAGCTTCCCGACTGAGAGTACACCGCTCCAGACGATTGGACTCCCTAAACCCGACTTACGCCGCCACTGTGGAGGCCGGAGGCTAAATATTCAGCTAAATAAATTGTTAAACCGATCAGTAAGCGCTTCCGAAGAAAGTACGGCTCGCTTGAGTTTTCTCCGTGCACCGCATCACTGACCAAGTGACAACACACAAATTACGAGATATCACTGTACTTGATTATATGCTTCATACATAGCAAAACTGTTTACACAAAATCTCACTAATTGTTCATGAGAATAATTATAGTAATATACCTTAACTTGAAGTAACACCTTGGAATACATCCTGCAAATCGTCACACGAAAAAATAGCGTTCACAACTCGAGCAAAAGTAAAATATCTTTGCTCGCGTAATTGCTTCGCGCTCGTCGGCTTCGCCTCGCTCGTCAAACGACGCTCGCACGATATTTCTCACTTTCCGCTCTTGATATGAAATATACTAGATCGTCACTTGCGAATAAAGCTCTTTCTGAAGATAATGATAATTGAATCCCCCCGCCCACAATACTGTGAAGTGCTAAATCGCTAAATCTGCTGATCGGTACGGCTGAGGGTGCAAGGCGTATTAGATTTGCGAAATGGGTAGTTAAGGGAGCAACCAGAAAAACGACAGCCAAACTGCAATGGTGCAAGAGAATTCGATTGTGGAAATGCTTTTGTGAATGAAGGGGAGTGGGGATAGACAAGAAAGAAAGGCGGGGGACTAACTCAGTTTTATCTAATCGAGTCAAAAACTTCTACTTACAGTTGAAGTGGTGATGTGGGATTGAATGACAGGGATTGGGGGAGGGGGGGGGCAAGTCCAAACCAAGTCTTGTGATTATTAAATTTATGATCCTTCTTGGAAAAAAGACTTGTTGAGTAATTAATAAGTAACGAAGTGTTCGTCAAGTCTGGCACCCGTTTCCTGAGCAATAAAAAACAGAACTAAATATTTAAGGAGCACAAGGAAAGTTTGTAGTTTGAAAAATATTGAAAAATCCTTTCTTTTTCCCTTCCTTGTCCATTGTACACACATTCTAGCCTTTTTTACGCTCTTATGTTCACTCTCTGTAAAATAGAGCTTGATGTGGATTATAGATAACGTGAAAGGAGATAGGAAATAGAGGGTGGGATGGTTGAGGCGTTTGAATGATTGGTATAAATAAATAAGTGGAGGATGTTAGCTGTCAATCAAGAAACACACCATGTGCTAGCGCATCTCTTTCCCGACCAACATAAACATTTCGGGACTGCAACAGACATTATTCACGAGTCTCTAACAGAATATCCTTCCCTTCTCTCAGCAAATGTGTCAGAAGCACCTGAATGGGGGTTTGTGGGGGGGGGGGGTGATTGTGAAAATTATACAAACAAAGACTAGGGAAATTAAATTGAGTTTTTAAGTTTAATTTTTTTTGTACAATCTTGGGACTGTAAAGGCAGACGCAACATTTATAATAGCAGCCCACATAACTTCTTCGGACTTTTTTGTGCTCTTTCAAACACGTTTTTTCTCTTTTCTCCCCCCCCCCCTCCTTTCCATTCCCCACCCACTGTAAAAACGAACGAATCAAAGAAAAAGAAAGACCCTTCAAAAAAAATACAGGTATCCCTTCAGTGGTGCAATATATTAGGTTGTTTTTTTTTCCTCCTTTTTGCGTACCTGCCTTGAGAGTTCTGGGTAATAGTGGGAATGGACGCAAGGGGATATTTGGCTCGTTATTCCTCCCCGAAGAGCTAACCGGGTTCGCAGTTAATTTACATTTTACCCCCCTCGCGCCGCGGTCGGCAAAAATTCTTTGTACGCCTTCTTTGTCTCGTTTAGATATACCGGCCTCCTCGCGTATTCATTTCTTTTATTTATTTCAATTTCTTTTTTTAGAGGCGATACAGGCTGTTCGAAATTCGAAAGATCATTTCAACTTGAGTTGGTAGCTTTTTTAAAAACAAATTTTATAATTATTAGTATTATTAATTATTTATTTATTTATTCGACTGGCGCGATTTCCTTCTCGTATCTGAATAGCCAGCAGGCCTGATGGAGCCTCCATACAACGTTTGAAACTAACTTTAATGACTCTCTCTTACTCACCAGACATTCAAAGTTCAGCCACCCTAAGCAATTCACATCAATTCTAAATTACCCCCTGCGACTCTCTCCTTGTCTACCCCCCCTCCTGCACCATCAATAGTTTATAAGTCCCTGAATCATTACACATGATAGGCTCCGTTTACACAATTTTTCCGGACCTGAATTTATTCTAGCGGGAAACGCTTTAAAAACACCAAGAACAATAGTTTTATTGTTCAACTGGTGATTATTTGAGGAAAAAGTTGAATAATGGTAGCAACAATAGTAAGATGTTTTCCGAGTTACGCTTACTTGTTAGTTCATGCCCGAGGAAGATTGGGAAGGCTGAAAGGAGTTTAAATCAGTTTTAATCGCCCCAGCTATTTAAATTAAATACAGAAACGAGTTTTCCCTTAATTTATTTCGAAACTCCTCGGGTAAAGTTCTTAGCTAATTGTTTTACTAAGTAACAATAGGATTTACTGCTGTTTAATATGTACTCGGCAAATAAATTTCAAATACCTTTTTCCACCCTTTTACCCCCTTTTTTTGGCATTGTAATATTTTAGGGAGGGCCCAGTCAAGAAGTGAAGGAGTTTTTTAGTAGAGGGGAAAACTCTCACCTTGATGGCACGATTCATTATACGACTGTTCTGGGATTGAGTTCAGATTGTCTGTTTGCTCGCACTTCCCCCTCACGATATTCCCACTCTTTCCAAAATGTCTTCAATATTTACAATCCATTAAGGTGTTACCCTATCGCAAGCGCACTCATGCCGGTGAACAATGTTAAAGTGCGAGGAAGATAAAAAATAAAAGTTTTTCAAAATTAGATCTACCGAATTGTGATATAGCTGAGGAAATTAAAGGGAAAAAGCTTAATGCCTATTTTATAGCACCCCGAAAAGTGATGAAGATTTATTTGACCCGCGGACTAACAATAGTAATAAGTTTCAATAGACGCCCAAGAAGCAAGGTCGGCTCAAGATTTATTCCCCAGAAAATTTGTCGAATGAGGAATTGATAAAAGGTTTAAAAGCGGCAAGAGAACGGTTTCAGAGCTTTAATTGGGACTGAAGGAGGGAAGTTTTAATGTTAGGAGTGCGGAAGCCAGCTTCACGGAAATTAGAACTTTACTCACCGAAGAACTTCACGGTAACAAGTCCGCCCTTAAGCCAGTTGACATCTTACAAGGGAGTAAGAAGAAACTCACCCCTTTTAGAAACTTCAAGGAAGACTTTACCGAAACCAACAACTCATTGTAACGGATATCACGAATCAGAGCTTTACTTTCCGTTTGTGTGCATGATAAGGTGTTCACCTTAAGGGGTTTCTCCCTTTTACGCCCTCTTTATTGGCCTGGTGTCACAATTCCACACACATGTTGCTCCCTATTCACCCCCTCACTCACCCCCACCACATAGCACGTTCAAAATGGATCTCTTATTCAATATATTTTATACTCAAAGCGAAAAAAATAAAACTTTCCCGGTGAATTAATTCCAGCGAAATCGACAGCGGGTGGTTTCAAAACCGCCGCCTTCTTCCACTTAGCTCTTTCCGAGCCCCATATGGCTCAAGACCCCACTTCCCATTTTACCAAATATAACGACACGAAATTCATCTGCGACCCACTGGGCTCACTTTAATCTTCCCAACAATGAAAATGCAAAAGGGAGAAACGAAGTTTGTTGTTTTAACTTATAAATAATAAGACGGAGAGAGCTTTTAGAAGCGTTCCCCTGAGAGAGAGGATTGTGAAGATTGTGGAATGGGAGGGGGGGCAGTGTTTTTGTTTGCGTGATTGTATGTGACAATATGTCAACTGTCTAGAATAATAAGATTTGGGTAGACTCCCAGGCAACACATGCTCCAGCATTGATTAATCGATGTAATTACACCAGTGAAATTCACTCTCTCTTTCTATCACCCTCCCCTTTAAGACTAATTGTTGTCCGACTAGAAATGAGATTTGGTGGAAATCACACAGCAGTGGCAGAGGTTATTGCAAAGGGTTCGCCTCTCTCTCCGGAGGGCACAAACCCCTTTTTCTAATTGTCGCGTTTTTCCCTTCGCCCCCCCCACCCCCACAACATCGTCCCTTTTTCAAGCTCACTCTCTCTCCCCCAGCGGCGGCATTCCCTACCAAGCACCCTCGAACACAGTGGAAACTGTTATTTTTGTAAATATTTGCTTGGGTAAACTTACCAGTTGTTGACTTGGAGTATGGTAAGACCAGTGTCCTGAGCTAGCTGTTTCTTCTGATCTTCAGAAGGGTAGGGGTGCTGGAAAAAAAGAAGTAAAATACGTAAACAAAAAAGAGCAAGAGAAAATTGACAATTTTATCCATTCATACAAACCACGTCAGCCATTTTAAGATCATTATAAAAGTATTCAGAATAAAGGAACAAAACTTGCCAAAGAAGAAGAAAAAAAAAAAAATGAATCAGACAAGTCTAATTAAAGGTTTAACGAGAATTGGTAATGATAGAGGGGTTAGATGGAGCTCCGCCTACTTCAGAAGAATTATAGGTTAAGTTCATCCTTTTTTTCTTTCGAAGCGCAGAGTCGTTTCCAGTATTTAATAATAAAAAAAAGAACAATTAAGACCGAACCTACTGATTTCCTAACTCATATACCTATATACCCCTCGCATACTTTCTTATATTTCTTAAATGGTATACTGGTTCATTTGTTGGCTTTATGGCAGCCAGTCCTTGCACTTCGCACTTGGTCATTTAAAAAACAACAACCTTAAATGTCGAGCAACGCGTTTGTTCCTTCATCGTGTCAAAGCACGAATTGAATACAAAAAAGTTTAGGGTTTGGTAAAACTTTGGATTATGTTCATAAAATTGATTATGCCCCCCCCCCCCTTCGGACAAAGCCTCAATCGACAAATCCAGCTTAAACAGCACCCCTTAATTAGGACAGAACTCACGAAACCATTGAATGTGAATCAAGGAGATAACACACTTTTCATGAAGACATTTTCTTCTTTACCCCCCCCCCCCCTATCACAGATGGTAACCACGTCCTTGTAAGGATAAGTTACAATGCGCCTATTATGGACTATGCTATAGAGTATTCCAGAAAATATATATCGAGATGTTGTTTATTCGATCCTGGGAAAGCCGCATATTATATGATATGACAATCTCCTTCGCCTTGACCGTGACAAACGAAAACGAAACAAAAAAAAATGCTCTAGGGACCGAGTTGACAGGCCTATAAGAAAGTATGGCAACGAACGGACTGAAAGAACTATGAACGTGACATGAATCTCCCCTTTAGGATCATTAGTATGATGCCATAATCTAAATTAAAAACGTGATACTTTAATTATATTGGTTATATCCAAAAGGAAAGGGACAGGGCTGGTCAGGAGTCAGAAACAATTCGATCGCTCGATCAAAGAAAGAAGAAAGTCAACATTGAAAAAGCATAAACGTCTTTTAGATTCGCGAAATAACTCATTGTCAGATAAAGAAGCAAATTAATGAGCCTTCACTTGCATTCCTGGGACTTCTGCGTCAAGACTTGAGCTCGGGTTCATTTTTTCCCCCTCAGAAACTTCCACAAGAAGGAAAAGAATGTATTTGACACTGTGATGACACTATTTTTCTGGGTTTGGTAGCCAAACTACTGATTTTATTGCCTCCTATCGTTATGGAGTATGTTATATCATAAAAGGATGTATGAAATTAGAATAAAGACCCCTCTCCTCTTGTTTTACTAATTTTAGTTAACAAAGAAAAATCAATGACTCCACCCCTTTCCTGTTTTTCGTCTTCATTTTCAATTAAAAACCAGGCAGAAAGCGAGAGGTTCGTATTGAAACTTTTAAGGTAAAAAAGGCAGATGTGGAAACCCCACCTGCTTCATAGACAAATAAAACTGCACCTTGACCATCACAAACAGCTTCTAAACTATTCTTTTCAATATCATAACGCCTGCGTAGGGCAGTAAACTGAGGCTTTTAATAACGTATGTGTGGAATAACCGAAATTCGGGTTATAACGGGGTATAGGCGAAAATGAAGAAAGAAAAGGGGGATGATTCTCAGTTTAAAATAAGATTCAGGACACCCTCACCCTTGGAATAAAAAGAGATAAAATCCCGTCACGAATGGGAAAAGAGAGAAAAAAAAAACAGGCAGTTTTTTGTCAAAAGCACATTTTAAAGGTAAGAGCTCTTTCCGGATTGGATTGTAATTCAACGTGAAATTGGAAGTGGTTCCCCAACGGTGCTCGAGGGAGGGTTTTTTTCTCGAAGAAGCATGTAAAAGGGATTGCGGGTGAACATATAGGGAAATGATTGTTTTATCAAGTCTAACCCAGGCCCGTAGACATTACACTCAGGGGAAGGGAACCAGAAGAATTCAATCGGCTACCCTGCTGCTTTAACATCACAGCTACACATGCAATAACATCACACTTCAAGGCCCCTTTTTCCATATTCCGTTTATGACGCCTCAAAGAGCGCCGTCTAAATAATTTAATATTCAAATCTTTTTTTTTTCTGCATAGGAGGAGTGGGGGTTCTACGCCCAGCTTGACTTTTATTCCATTTCATATAAAAGTTTACTTTTTCAAGCAATTTTTCACTGAGTCAAGAATATTGAAGGTACTTTTTTACATGATTCCGCGCACTTTTCGTGAGGCAACTTCGAATGAGTTCACATTTATTCTTTTGAGACTAATGTTATTTATTCATGAATTTGTTCGCATTTGAACCCGAGAAATACCTTGAAAACCCTCATGCAGTATAAAGCAAAACCTGAAAAGAATCATTAAATTACAGTCGTGACTTCAACGTGAATACAGCGCCATTTTTTTTTTTTTTTTTTTAATACTCAACGTCGCTCGAAACTAGAAAGCCAGAAGGTATTTAATGGGAAACAGAAGCCTAGCCTAAAGAAATGTCATCATGAAGCAACTCCATGACGAGTCGGCATTGTTTTTCATAAATAGAAATAAGAACTGATTCACATTTAGGATTGTGACGAGCAAAACCGAACAAGACACGGAGGAAGAGCGAACAATAAACAATAAGAAGGGAAGGCAAGGACGTTTTTCCTTCTTTTTCTTCTTCTTCAACTTCTTAGGATATAGCGGCCTGGAAGCAATAAAGAAAAAAAAAAACAAAAAAAAACGTGATTGAGCCGTCTCATAACGAGTTTTTTGTACTCGGCCAGAGGGGATCGGTTAACAATTTGTACGCTTGAACTGGGTTACGTGTCATTAAATCGACAAGGAACAGTGAAAAATCCGAGAGAAGGAAAAAGGTGCCTTAATTCCCGTTTCCACCAATGGGAGGCAAAAAGAACTGAGCATTACACTGGGCCGTTCAACTCCATTGTCCGCTAGACGCAGTGGACAGTAGAAAAGAGTGAGAGGCGAAGGACAAGGAGGAGCAGAAAAAAAAAAACAATAATTTTCCTTCTTATCTTGTGTTTTCAATTCGAAAGGACTCACTTTTTTTTGCTTTAAATGATGGCGATCAAAAGTTGAATTTTAAATAATTTTGAATGACCAACCCCTTGAAAGTATTTATTTCACGGCCCAGTCTATATTGAAGAGGTATAGTCCAGGCTGGTTTCCCATTCCAGGTAAAAAATGACGTACAAATAACTTGGAGGCCATGTTCCGGGACTTTCGGAGGTATACTGTCCACGGAAAGCGCTATACTTGGGGTAGTTGGTCAAGCCGAACGGCCGTTATACAACCTGAACGATGGAAAAGAGGCTTGATAATCGAGAAAAGTCCGAACATTTTCTGTTCAGACTAGAGAATTCTTGCCAGCAGAAGTTTACCGAGTCAGTACAGCAATATTTTTCTGCCGTCTTGCCGTCTGCAGTAATATTCTTCAGTCGTGTCCCGATTTCCCATAGAGTCAACTGACGCACACGAGCGATTCTAATTGTTCCAATTTCGGCTATCCCACCCTTTGATAACCGTGTGGCGTAACAAAAACACCGTGATAACCTTGAGAAATAACAAAACTGTTTAAAGGGGTCCATACACGCACAATTATTATTGCGCAATAAATTTGTGCAATATTTTGACGTTCAATATATTGCGCAATATTTGTGTTATCCATTTATTTTTCCGACGCTTTCAAATGATTTGCACAATATAATAGCGCAACCCATCATTACTACCAATGCACGTTCAATTTTATTGTACAACTGCAATATTGCAGAATATTTGTCGTACGTACCCCAAATTAGCCCATTAAAATAACCCCAAATTATTTGTTGTATGTACCCCAAATTTTCCCAAGTTCAATAATTAAAAATATGAAAAATGGAGCATCACCGTGCGCTTATTGATACTAAAGTAGATAGTAAAGATTTGAGAGCTATACGCTAAGAATTGACAGTCGAATTAAGTAGGTGAAATAAAAAGGGACCAAAAAAGAAGGTGGCTAGCACTTGACTTGGCTGGCTAAGGAATGACTTTGGTTTCCTCTCTTGACCGTTTTATTAGCACGTCTTTTTGCTTTGATTAATTACTTCTTCGTGAGGAATCCGGTCTTGTCCCTTGTACTGGACTTCCATTTATTCTGTACGGGTTAAGATATCCGACGCGTTCGATATAGACACTGCTGCATGTAGTTTTGGGGAAGCTATGCAGGTGTTATTTTAACAAAAAATAGTTTTTTGAGGTGATGATGAGGACGTGAGAATTCTTTGTTTGAATCCACCAACCAGCAGCCCTCCCCCCCCCCTTCTTCCAATGCAACCACTCCACAACACGACATCACAACCTACGAGACCTGAGTGCTGAGTTTTCCTCTTCTTCTACCTCTTCAAGGCATGAACATTTTCATGATTATCTCCCAACATGGAACGGATCATTAGCAGTTCAATAGCCGTAGAGAGTTAAATCCCCCCACCCCTCATCATAGCACAGCGTGCTTGTCATTGTCACCTGAGACGCGAAGCGAAAAGAAACCCGATCCTTTCACATACTTCTCCTTATAAATGGCCTAATTTAAAGGTGTTCGCTTTTATCTTCGCCAAGCGCGAGCAATTCATTGGAATAATTAAGTTTAACCCTTTTTTTCCTACCAACCCAACCCACCACCCCTTCTTGTTCAGGGTGTGATAAAGTGGATTTCTCGATCGCAATTAAAGTGCATTCTATGAAGTCTTGAGTGCCTACGGTTTCAATTTATATTGTTGTAAAATTACCCGAAGAAAATGTTAATTTAAATTTAAATTCTACACCCCGTTAGGAGAAGATAGTTGGTATATGTATAGTGGAATGCGGAAAGCGTGAGTTGGTTGATACAGCAACCAGCGAGTTGACTGATTCAAGTCTATATCGGTCAGGTCAGACATAAGCGTATGCAATGGGTCATAAGGGCCAACGATAAGGCAATATACAACACGCGAGTACGGAAATACGCCATCTTTGGTCCCTACGCCGAGATAAGAGAATTTTTATTTAATTGGAAGGCTCATCATGTTTATCCTGTAGACCGAGGGACCAAAGGTGACGTATTTCCGTACCTGTGTTTAAAGGCTCTCTAATCATGAATCACAGGCAGATACGTAAAAAAACAGATGCACAGCCTGATCTATGCACTAAACCAAGACAATTTTTTTTTTTTTTTTTGTAGCAGTTTATTTTTCAGATATTAAATTTCAACGAAGCTATTGAAGATCAGCTGTACCTAGTGACTATAGAAATTATTTCTGTGGTGAAATACTCATTCACGGCTAGGCTTTGCCGGATGGTGACTGAATGAGGATCCATTTAGTTTTGACTTGAATGGATGGTAATCAGATACGGGTGGCACATGTTCCCGTATCAATCCCCCTCTCTATTTTGGCAAGGCAGAGAGAAATGTCCAATTGTCCGATGGTAATGGCAAAGGGGGGAGGGTCAGAAATATAGTTTTCGTTAGGGTTGCTGAAAGGCGCGATAAGGTCAGGGATTAACGATGAGAAATAAGAATCACAGGTTTTTTTCTCTCTTTAATGATGAGATTGTGTGTGCGAGTGTGTGTTACCCCGGGGGACGCCAGTGGGAGGAGGTAAGATGGCGGGCAGCGAACAGGTGGGACATTGCCTATTGGTTCTTGGTCCTCCCTCTCTCGGGCGCACCTACATAACAACTAGTAATCCTCCAACACTAATCCTATTACACTCTCCCTATAATAAATTCCACACTCATTTGTTCTGCCTTCTCCTCACCACCGCCCCCACCCCTCACCACCCACCGACAACACCATGTCCATGACCTACCTGGGGACTCACTTTACCTCACTTGCAGGCTCTCCCATGGCCTCTTCTTCATCATACTCTTTAATTAAAACCTTCAAGTTCTTTTCAACTGATTCTTCTTTGCTCTGTGCCTCAGGAACCAAACATACTCTTCCTACACTCCTTCCTAGACCCTACCATTCTACCTAGTCAGGTAACTTTCTTGTTTTATTTCAACGCAGTTCTCACTATTATATACAAAAAAACTAATGGACCTTCCGATAAAATTACTTGCGATGAACGCTTTCCCAGCAATTTCCAATTTCTAGGGGACTCGTGGTGTTTCAAGCGAGAGAATAGCTACACACATTTGGGGATGTATGAATGCGGTAGGGAGGTTTTTGTCTCCCGAACGTGAAGAGGGGACAAGAAGGGGTTTTTCATGGTATACGAGGGGTGAGAGTCCCTCCCATTTTGCTTTTGTGCGTTACGCTTGTCAATGTATCAATTCCTCTCAAGCTCATAGTTATTCACATTTCTCTTTTCCCCTTTACCATTTATCTTTGTTTGTCACTTCGACCCTTTTGTTTCTCAGCTGAGTTCCCACACTCCTTCGACTTGCCCTTCTCTCTTCAGGCATTGCTATTTCTCTTTCTGCCGGTGTGGGTACGGTGTAATGACCTAGGCGAAGTTCATTCCACTGAAGGAGCCTATCTTGTTCTTCACCGTGCAAAACAGCTTTTATAAAAAAAAATCCTGTTATGCGCGAAATGATAAAGTTCATTTAAAATGACTCTAGGTGAGTGGAGAGGGCGCAGAGTTTAATTGAAACTTGTATATCTTCATACAAGGAAATCATCCTTTCTACGGTATTATAGCTCTAACAAAGCTCGTTTTTCCCCGGTTTCTTAAAGCTTCTTTACTGCGAAAGAGGGTGGGTTTAGTGCGTGGAATCAAGTGCAGAAGTGGAGCTGGAAACGATGGAAATAGGGAACTAAGTAGAGGGATGTAAAAGGAAAGGGAGAAGACATTGGAACTCGGCGTTACAAACAATTTGGTGGGTTGGATATGCAGCCCATGGGGATCCCGCTCCCTTTTTGGAAGGAAATTGCAAATTGTTGCTCTGCCCTAACCCAAGACCACTACTTCTCACTCCTCTGACTCCCTTTGGGACTAATTCTGTCTGGAACTCATTCCCCAAGTAAGGAAACATTAGTTTAGTCTTGATGGCGCCTTAACCTTCAAAATATTTATTAAGCTTCCCTTTTTTAACGAATTACCCCGCTTTCTTTATTAATAAATACTTTTCCATTAATTATGTTTCACGACTATTAAAACGATAATGATATTCTAAAGCCGAACAAAAAGATTAGAAAAAGATTTCGTGTTTTACTTGATAAGCAAAGCCAATTATCTCACAAGAGTAAACGCTCGCACTCTCTGAAAAATAATCACGCTAATTTATTGATCAGCAAGTGATGGCACCCCAGCACACATCCCTCTTTGCTTATGCCCATCATACCCCGGCAATAGTCCCCATGAATATTCCCGCCCACTTAAAACATGTAAACTTATCCCGTCAGTGTATATTTCCTCCCAGAGTGTGTGATAGATAACCCTTCATTTCTGCACCTGCTACGAGAGGGATCAGGGAAAGTCTTTAAACCTTCCGGGGGACGCGCCGTATAATAACGATAATTTTGATTGTTTCATAAAGTCCATGGACTCGATAAATCAAAAGTTTCCCACTAAATGAAAATTATACAGTCCTGCATCAGACGTTTAGAATGCCAAGTTTATGGTTATGATGGAAGACCCCCCCCCCTCACGTCAATGACGTCTGACCATCAGGCAGACGAGTCTGACTGACCGACCAGGAGGAACGCGGGTTATACAGCTCAATCTCCAGAAACGGGATATTTTGCACTGAAATCCCAGGAATCTGATTTTGCTTGACCTAATCGGAGAAAGTGACTATTTCCCCCATGGCATCCTCATAACGGAAGAAACTCTTTAATCTCTGCGTGATATTTCCTTACTTTACGTCACGAAGTTCGTGGAGCCAGGAAATTAAAAACCCAAATTTTGCGGGGATGTTTATTCAAAAATGCAATTTTGCTGGATCAAAAAAAAAAATGCGGGGTTTCCTTTTGAAGTAACCAATTTCTCAGGGTTTAGCGTTTTAAATATTAATTTTATAATTATATTAATTTTATTTCGTTTTAAATATTTCTTTCTTTAAAACGTCCATTTTGCGGGTATGAGATTTCTTAAACAATAATCCAATAAGCCACCCTCGTGCTGTGGGGACTGTCATTCGACGGTTCGTCTCCCAAAAATGGAAGGCTCAGATTTCATTCGCATTCTTTACAGCTTTTTCGTCCCTTCTCTCTCAAACGAACGTCCGCGTGGGTAAAGCCTTAAGGAGAACGCCACGATACTCGATTTGGTCGCTCTTGCATGAGGGGCCACAAGAAAGTCGATCAATTAAGACGATGACGTTCGGGAAAGAAGGGGGCGATTAGACCCATTGTCTTGCAAGAGGGCTAAGCTTGGTTCAAAAGATGGACTAGGTATGTCATACCTTGCGCCCTCGCGTAAAAACAGGACGGAGCCCCTCGTTCCTTAGGCACAGAGAAGACTAAGTAGGCGAAGGGATGGGGGGGGGGAACAACCGGCAATGACCATCGAAATTGTTCGAAGCGCTATTAGACCTGTTGGACTCAGCGTTGGGAATTTTGCTTTTGAATGAGGAAAATCAGCGAAATTGTTTTGATTTTTCTAAGCTGATTAATAATTTTCACTGCCAGCAGTGATTCTATGTAGGAAAATGAGTTTCGAGGATACAATAACGGTTTCCAGGGCGCGAGCTGAAGCAAAATGACTCCTACAGGCAGCCCTTGGGAATGCCATTGGGATGGAAGCGCAGATTTTTGGCTTCATAACTCAACCCCGTGGTTTCTTCCACGGAGCCTCTGTCAAGGGTGTCGTCGGTCGCAGGTTGAGGGACAGCTCAACAGCCCCAGTGAGCCTATATGCCTATTGGCTTATATGCCGGTACTGCATCGTGTGTACAATGCACGTTGATCGTAACAAGCGAGTAAGATTCAAAATTCACAGCCAAACTTCACGCAAAACCATCAACACTCATTCGCTCACACATACAAAGTAAAAAAAAAAAACAACAACAACAACAACTAATTTTTAAAGTTTTCGGGGATGATTTTAGAAAACTCACAGTCAGATGTTGAAAAAGCCAAGCTCGAAGAATGTTGGTGGCCACCTTTGGGAAGATACCTCGCTTCTTCTGGTTCTTCTTCCCATTGCTCTCATCGTCCTCCTCTCCCGTACCTTCCCCACTTCCAATGCTAGCGTTACTAGCGTCGCCTAAACATAGACAATCATAATTTTTGTTAGAATAAAAAAATAAAAAAATAAATGATTTTGCACTAATACAAAGGCTGTCGCCGAGGAAACCCAATGGCCACCAGCATCCTTGTTCTAACTGATTTTTTATTTCTTCTAGTTTTTCCAACATGTGAGCAACTAATTTATTCAATTGACAGAGTTTTTTTTCGGACATTAATTCGTCCACCAGCATCCTTTCGTGAAACTGTCAAGTTTTTAATTGGAACAGCCGAGAGAGTGACGGTTATTTGGGATCAGAAATAAAAGGAGAGGGATCACAATTACTAGTTAACTGAAGGGATAATTTTTTTCTCTCTCTCGAAAGGAACATAGTTATAGGGAGAGCTGGGAGGCACTTTCAAGTATCTACAAGATGATTGCTGAATGCCTGTACGACTTCAAACATTCGATACTCAGGTGTCACAACTCAGAGGATTCTTTCAGCGGCGGCGAAAAAGCCCGTAAATCAAATTTCCAATGATAATAGCAATAATGAATTATATAATTAAGTTAGAACAGGGATGCTACAGGGCAACTTAATACCTTAACAAGCAACCGAGAACGAGTGCGGCTATTCTTTCATGAGACTTAATTACTGAAATCCTTCTCTCTAAAACAAGCTCTTTATTCATTCCTATTCAAATGAGAGGACTACTTCCAACATATTTTTTGAATTCAGAAATTAAGCTTACAGTTGTATTTATGTGTTTTTTGATACAGTGAGGCTCATCAATTTCCCTCGTCACTGTGTCAGATCACTCTTGAGTTGTTAAACTTCAGGATAAGAACGTTAAGAATTTTAAAAAAACTGACAAAAAAAGCTTAAAGGATTATAAATTAGGAAGGAATCATTGTTAGAGGCTTCTTTGGTTTGTTTTCGGTCTCATTTAATTATAAATTTCCGGATGTCTGGGCATCACTATGTTTCAGAATAATCAGACTGAAAGCTCGAGCGTGGAAAAAATAAATCCACGTGGTCTAGTTAATAGTCGGGCCATTTATACCATTGAAAAGGTTGATAGTGTAGTGTTTGAAGTGAGTCACATTCAAAGCAAAAGAGGGGTATCCCCCGCTTGGAATTCTGGTTCATGAACGATACTCGGGGTAAATAAGCGACTGGTCGTGACAGGAGAACACCGTGTGTCAAGAGCAGGCCTTACCATTAACATTAGCCAATCAATAGCGTCCAGATGCCCCTCCCCAACACCAACTACCCCCCCTTCCGCACAACTACAATGATAGAACCGGGAGAACAGAAAGCGCCTCGTATCCTTCCAGACGGTAAACACGCGCCTTGCAACACGCATGCAAACGGAGGGTCCCCTGGAATCCCACCCGCCTCCTTTTCCATTCCATTCAACCCAAAATGCGACAAGAAGCCAGACACCCCCAATATCTGACCAAAGAAGCGATAAATAAATAGTTTTAGAGCTAAAGAGGGAGGTTTTTAAGGGGATCGATGTGGTAACTGGAATGGTTGTGCAAGTGAGGTGAGGGGGGGCTATATTGTGAACGGAAAGGGTTGTCAGGGACATGGTGGGCATAAGATGAGAGTGGTAGTGAAGGGGAGGGGGTGCAAAAAAGGGCACCCAGTCCTGCGCACCGGCAGTTATAACACAAAACTTACACGAGTTGTACTCGCCGGGACTACCGAGGAAGACCGACGAATAGAGCACACCCCGACGGGCGGCATCTGAAGCCGCCCGCGCTTCCGCAGGCGACGGCCATTCCCTTCGCGGGCACCATTTACCTGTGAACAGGAAAAGATCAAGAATTTTGATTAAATTATCAAATTTGTAACAAAAAATCCATAGCTTATAGAATATGAAATTATCTTATAACGAATGAATTATTTCCTCTTTACACCATGAGAATAGTGTCCAAAACTGTCATTCGCTGTTCTCTCTTCAAACTCACGGAGGAATAGAATAAAAAAAAAAACAAAAAACAAAAAAACAATGGCAGAATAAAGCCTTTGAAATAGGGGAAGGTTTTGCTTCGTTAAGGAAGTTAATAGTACTAATGAAATGGTGAGAAGAGTTCTTGCTGGCGTGAGCATGCTCAGCCATTAGGGAATCCACTCAGTGGAACCTCTACTACCTAGGAGTTTCAAAAGCCATTCCTATTCCACTCCAAATGCGAAGGACTTCCACCACACGGTTCATGAAACACGCACGATCATCGAATTCTACTAATTAAGAGCATCACATTGGCATAAAAGTCCGAGATATGAACCCTCCTTGACAGCTCTCATCTATCACCGTTATATTTATTACAGGATGAGAATGTAAAAAAGTATTCACAAACGAACACCAAAATAAATTTATCAGATCATAAAAAACGATGTTTTTCCCAAACATAAAAACCGTAATTTTAATATTTTGTCATTCTAAACTAAACTGAAATCCCATTTTCTCGCATAAATGAATAAAAAGTTGTGTAATGAATCCACATCACAGCAAAACCACGGTAGGGAAAATCAAAAGAGTTCATTTTCTCTCACCTCCAAGTATCTTTTAACATAATACATAATAATATGTAAATCGATTTGGTCACCATTTTCAGAATAAGTTATTTTTCATGGCCCTGTAGTACAGGACCCCTCCTCACTAACTACCAAACAATTTTCGCCATAAATCAATCCTCATTCCAAGTGATTTATACCTGTTTTTAAAAGACTAGACATTTTACAACACTTTGAAGGCCCGAAATTAGTCTTTCATAAACACTACTTTTCTATCTGAAACAGTAACCCAATAATTTATTACCCCCTGACAACCCTTAGCACCACCACTAGCTAAAACTATATAAAGAAAGCAGAAAGATGTGGTAATTGTTTTTTTCATATAAAATAAACACCTTGATGGGTGAAAAGGTTACCATCCCATCAGTGTTTCTTCGTTGCAATAAAACTTTGTTTTTGAATTGTTCTTAAGAGAAGTAAAAATCAGCTCTTTGTGGGGGGGGGGGGGGTGAATACAGATGGAGAGAGTGAAAATTCAGGCGGTGAGAAGAGCGTGGGTGGCCTAAAAGGGGTGCGGCGCTTGCGTTAGGGGTGGCCAATCCGGAGGCCGTATTCCACCCATCTACTTCGATCTCGCAATTATCAACTACTCTTTACTCCGCCAACCTAGTATTTTATTGTTGCCATAGCAATATCCCAAGGCTTTAGAAGCTCCTCACTGCAGGGCAAGCAAAAAAAAAAAAAAAAAAAAAAAAAATTAAAATTAAATTAAATAAAAATCAAGTGATATAGGAATCAATTCATATAGTATTTTTGTTAATTTTTCAAAGAGAATAATATTAACGAGGAAATAACACAATTTTTTTTACTTTTAAAGGGTTGTTGGATTGGATTTACGCAGCACAATCGTGGTATCCGGTGAGACTTGGCAATGTCACCGATTTAGCTTTAGAGATATTTTTGTTCGCAATCCAGGTCGTTCTATACCCACGCACAAAACACGCAAACATTGTTTTCCAACGACCATTCAGGGCACACACACACAAAAAATTAACGAGAGCCACCTCGTTAAATCTAATTAACCGAAACTTATGCCCTGTTTATTTTCGGAATGACGCGCCATTTCATTATTTACGACTCTCAGAACTTTTTAGTATAATTTTTTTTGAACACCTTTCAAAAAACTGGTATGGAAGGGATGGAAGGTGTCAGGGAAAGACCATGGGAGACACAAAAAAAGTTACTACAAGGCCCAGGGTGCATCACAATGGTAGGCCAAACAAAAGAGAGGACCTCGGGCCTCCTCAGGTAGCAGCCACGTTTGGGTACACCTTACTTATTTTTATTTATTACACTTTCTCAAACTCGAGGAATTTTAAACACGGGGAGCTTCAAAAACTTAAAATCATAGCGATATGGATTGCTGGGGAGGGGGACAACATTATGCTGATTTATTGAAAACTATAAAGCTTTGAATTATAACGATAACGGAGCTTTGAAGAGTAAATTGACAGACGTTCCGTTAGATTATCTTTTCTTCTCAGAAAGGCAAAACACCGTCTCCAACGCAATAGAAACGCTAGACCGTTTCATCATTGTGTTGAAGGTGTTGAGGTTGGGGGGAATGTACGAGTTGAAGAACGCAAGTTTCGTTCATCGGTTAATAAAAATAAGTAAAATGTTAGCGGGCGTGTGCGTAGATGTGAAAAGGTTTTTAAGGGAGTTATGCTCACGTAATCTATTTGTTGAACGGTCCAAAGTAGATTGAAGAGGGGTGGGACGTGCCCAGCACTCTAATACATTGCTAGCTTAATGTTATTGTACACCCTTGTCTCCCACTGGACCAATTACATACCTTAATCATCCGTTCACATTCAGCTCTCACTCGCATACTCCCCGCCGCCACCCCGCCCCTCAAAAACATCATCATTTCTTCCCGGTCCCAACCAAATGTTTCCAACTTTTTATCGAGATGAATTTTTTAAAAGGGAGGGAGATATTTCCGCAACCCTTCGCTTCTTTTTTCTATTGACATAATTCGAATTATTGAAAATTAATTTTCCCCCTTTTCTGGGAAGAGGACCAAAACACTACTGTTTTTATACGTCGTAGCCAAATAGTACAATCAGGCAAATAGCTATTCGCCTAGGCATATATGCTATATGCCGTGGCAAATAGCGAAATCAAGTCGACCTCACCTTCTGCCTAGGCATACAGCTTTTGCCTAACCTACTTTTAGGCATTGGCTATTTGGCCAACCTTAGCTTTGGCAAATAGCAAGTTGAAGCAGCTACTAAATCAAAAAACTGTGGTTCAACAACTAAGAATAATGAAACTTTTATTAAACAGGATAAGATTCATCGTTGAACTAGAAACATTTAGGTACTTAATTCAGCACACAGCGTAGGTAATGACAAAAGTAATCCGACAAATTAGATTTACGTATTTTTAAACATCATTTCATCACTTTTTTGTTTGAGGATGATTCTAGTTGTTTCGCCGATTTCAATGAGGTCGTACTGGCCCATGTAATAAAACTCCTTGCTTGTTCAATTCAATTTATTCTTGCATTTCTCTCTCCCATCCTTAATATATTGAATGATCTCAACGTAACGTTGTCTATCCTAGGGTTTCTTCGCTTTGCACGAATCATAGAAGTTGGCGAGCTCTTCTCACATTTTTCTCTCGATTTGACTCATCAGTTTTACAATCACTCTTTTTTTCAGCTGCATCAAGCCCGAAAATGCAAATGACAAAACGACTAACGCACAGGCTCTACTCCGGAGAAACGAAGCGATAACTAGATAAAACGCTCGTAGCCTCAACTTGCTATTTGCCGAAGCATTGGTTAGGCAAATAGCAAATGCCTAAAATTAGGTTAGGCAAAAGCTATATGACTAGGCAGAAGGATTAGTCGACTTAATTTTGCTATTTGCCAAGACATATAGCATATGCCGAGGCAAATAGCTATTTGCTTGATTGTACTATTTCCCTACGACATATACATGTTTTCATGTCTATTAAACCGTATAGTAAAGCGTTAGGATTCAAGGTATTGCAATACCATCCAAGTAATCTAACAATTATCCCATTCAAGGACATTTTAGTGGACATTTTGTCCGCAGTCAACTGGACAAATATTTCAGATGAGAATCCCGTAGGTATAACCTCCACGTCCAGCTTGTATATAAGAGGAAACTACAAAAACCAGAGCATTTCTCCCGATCAGACCCAGAAAAAAGAGTAGATTAGACCAAAGAGAAATTCTCCTCATTCGCCCTGACTCATATAGTTGTTTAAAGTAACATCTTCATCGAAGACCATAATTTAAGTTTTCAAACAGGCAGACCACTCTTCCAAATTCCATCAATCGATGGATTATGCCAACTAGAAAAATGTGCCAATTTTGGAGGACCGGTGTCCTTGAAAACAAGATTGAATATAATTTATTGGAAAGTAATAGACGGGAGAGGGGCATAAGTATAGTAGGTGTTAGGTGGTGCGGCACGTGGCTGTCTCTTAAACACTATGATTACGACGAGGGAGCGGGGTGATTTAAAGTACAGTTCAGGACAATAGGTGGAAGAAAAGAAGTTTTTACTACACACCTTAACGTCGACGACCGTATGTTCTCCAGGGCTACCCTTTTTTTTAGTGTCATTATCAGCTACACGAAAGCAGATGGATCTCTTGGCCATTAGCTCTGGGGTGACTTTTTATGGAAATGTCGCTTCATTTTTTTTTTCTCGTCCCTGCCTTTACAAAAAAAGTCGACATTTTCCGTAGAACCACATGTTAATACCATTAATTATGACGAGTGTTGAGCTGACGAAAAACCCACTATTTTTAAAGCCTGCAGGTCGAAACCCATGATGTTGAGTTGCTAATCTTATTATTCTGCGTCTGCTAGGCGACGGGGTTGTCAATGCTACCTTCCTTTTTTTGTGTATATTTCAAGTGTGAAAAAAAGGTGAGAACGGAATGCTAATCAATTGTTTTACCAACCAGGCAGAATAACACTTGTCCTAATGAGCAAGTTATTTGGATCAGTTTTAACGACCCATCAAACAGTTGAGACTATAGGAAGGTGTTGGAGCCCTTTTACTTATAGCGTTTTTTTTTTTTTTTTTTTTTTTTTTTTTTTTTTTTTTTTTTTTTTTTTTTAAGGAGTTAGGGATTATTACTGGTGGACATGAGCGTGTGTGAATGCACTTTTAGGGGAGCGGAGTGAGCGAGAGAGAAAACGAGGAACTCCGAGGCTAGCCTAATGAGGCGACTCGAATCTCTGTAGATCCATTTATCTTTTGTCACACTAGCTGACAGTGGCCTAATGGAAACTGACATAGCACTGACGTCATACAATTGCCGCCCCTCAACGACCCCCCACAAACCCGCCCCCCCCATTCCTATCAACCCATAGCTTTTTGCGGAACTGTCAAAATTACTTTCGTCTAATGCGATAACATTATACGTTCCTCGAGGTTTGCTAATAAATGGCTGAATTTCCCAGGGACTTGCTCTCTTTCGCCTCTTAAAAACGTCCCCCCCTCCTGTTTATTTAGATTATTATCTTCCATTCCATAACAGGCCCTTCCAACCATTCTGTCTCATTTCACGCCCTTCTCAAACACTTAAACTTTGATTAACAAACTGTCAAAGGAAAATGAAACAATGGAGTTTGTTATAAAAGAATGATCCTAACTTTGCCCTTCCGTGGCAGATAAAAGTAACAAGTTTTTTTTTCGCTGCGAGATTAACTAAAAACGGATTTAAAATTTTATAGGCTGATATCGAAACCGCACTGAGCATTTTGAAGGTTCCAACGTTTTTTTGTTTTCACCATTCACTGATTTAATCTGAAGTAGGCAGAACACTTGGTATTGTTTACACTTGTGGTTCTCTGTCGCCCAGATATAAACGCCTTGGTTTAAGCTCTTCAAAACACATGTTGGCAGCCCCTGTTTATTTTAGATGAACTCATGGCCCTGGGGATTTAACTATAGACGTTTGGGTGGGAGAGTGTACACTCTGTAAACAAAAACTTGACTCTTGACTATGAATACACGTTTAATGAATAAATTGAAAAAAAAAAAGAGCGTAATCAATTTCTTAAAAGCGTCTCTTCCCACTATAAAACAGAAAGCCGCAGAAGAAATCTTTTACCAAACGAGACGGGGAAAATGTAAATAAAAGGGATCCCTACACGAGATAATTCACTAAACTCCCGCCATTAGGTGCAATAAAGAGATGCCGGCTGGGATTTAATAAGTGGAGCCTAGGCAGATTATGTAAATGCTCCTCTTTGTCATGCGTCACCAGCCATCGGAGGATTTTCCGCCCCATCGGAATCTGATGTCATTACTGATGCTACTTGACGACCGCACACTCAGAGCCAACTCGTTTACACTAATGACATTTTCTCTTAGTGACGCCCCCTCCCTGTTTGCGTAGTTTGAAAAAAATAAATTAAATGCCAAAAGTTTTTGATCAACTTATAAAAGGTTAACGATGGTCCCATATATTAGCCATAAAAGGATATTCGATGTAGGGGAAAAGGTGTATCACCTTTGATATTCTCTCACGCTGGAATGAAGTGCAATTAGTTTTAACTGATACAAAATGCGGGCACACATATAGAAACATTTTTTTCAAAAAAAAAAAAAATTAATGAAATGGAAAGGAATGTTGTTTTACCCTCCTTCTCATGGAGTGCAGTTTTCTAATAAAAATCCCACCCAGAAACTCCAAGGTAACCGGAATCTAATGCATCTGTGTGAGGAGGGTGAGAAGCTTTATGCGGAACATATGATGTTAACAAGACTGAAATCCCACGTGTTCACCACGTGAGGGCGTCCCCCTACCATACCCGTCCAATACACATCATCTTTCACGTCCACCTCGTTTTTAAAACTTATGGAGAGAGTCCCGTTTCGTCACTCAACATGTGTTTACCCAGAAAGGGTTGTATTTCTTCACTAATTGAATAGGCGCCCACTTACAGCCCTCAAAGCGTCATCATCTTCCCATTCTTACTTGATTCAAGTCGAATCCATTTTGAAAGTTGCTAGAGCCACTAAACTTTTATAGCCGATCATTTGACGATTTTTTTTAACGCAGTCTTTTTTTTTATTATCAAAGTGTTAACTAAGTTCCTGACCTTCAAAGAATGTTAATTAGTTAATTTCAAGCATATAGAACTACTATGGCTACACCCGTCAGGTGTGCGGAGTTCAAAAGGAGCAACACATACGTCAAGGTCGAAAGAAAGAAAGAAAGAAAGAAAGAAAGAAAGAAAGAAAGAAAGAAAGAAAGAAAGAAAGAAAGAAAGAGAGAGAGAGAGAGAAAAAAAACAAGTTTTTATATCTGGGACATTTCGCCCACTCGCCTTATTTAGGAAGAAGGTATTTGCCAAAATACTTTAAAGTCTTGACTGAGCATTAAAATAATTTAAAGAAACTCTGCTTTATATTAGTTTTAAACTACAGGCTCAAAGGAAGGCTTCTTAAAGAGCTAGGGAGGGTTTTTTTTGTTGGCATTGGAAGAGTTGTACGGTGAAGAAGGGGGATAAAGACAGAAAACCCTCATTCCCAGGCTTTAACTCTCCACTCTTCACTCTCGGCTAATGCCCCCACGCCTAGATTAAGGGCCTCTTGGGGGACCTAAAAGCTCCAGAAAAATACCATGCAGCGGAACCGGAAACTGCAGGGAAACATCGCCCCAAACCTCAAAAGCCCCCCCCCCTCCCACCCATCACTGTCATCACTAGACAGGCATCAGTCCTCTCTTTCTCACTTCGTCAAAAAAAGGAGAGGACGCTCTTTGAAATTAAGAATAAATCATTTTTAAAAAAGAAATATCACAGCGCGCGCACCAAAACCTGGACAAATGAGAAGGTAACTTTTTAATTTAGAGACCACTCAATTCACCCACAGCACAGTATTTCCACGGCAGTGATCCTCCACTGAGGGAAACTCGAAAAAGTGATAAAACGGGGGGGTGGGTTCGAGGTAAGTAAACAAGAAGGTCACCTATAATGGTTCTTTATACCTGGTCACATTCATCCTCTGGAGGTACCACAATTGAAAGAAGGGGGGCTCTCTCCTTTGAAAAGATGCTATTGTCACATCCCCGGTTCTTCACTGGCAGATGTTGAATCCTCACACAGCAAAAACAATTAACAGGACAACCATTTGAACCGTTGAAGATGGAAAAAAAAAATTATAAACATTTTTTAAATAAACTCCTTGCATTGCCGCTACAACCCCCACTTTTAATCGACCGCGATATCTGAACCTTTGAAACAAAGTGAACTCGACAAGTCAGAAGAAAAAAACAGCGGGGGGGGGGGAGTAATACAGGGAACAAGCGACAATACAATCTACCACTACAGACATATTGATTTGTTCTCGTAGAACGTAGAAGAACTAATTGAGTTCTGGTAAACAATAACAAAATATTCGCAACAGTGTATCGAAACAGATTTAGTGGTCGAGTAAATAAATAATACATGAAATTATTCGAGACCGCTATTTAAATCAACTTTCAAGCCTCAAAATAAATTTCTCGCATTGAATTTGTATGAACACGAAAACCCGCGCACAGTCGATTCATTTTAAATCTGTCACTTACTAAAAACCCAAAAAAGAAAATTATGTGTTTGGCAGTTTTTCAAAAATTTTCTAGACCGTTCCGCTCGTGGGTCGTTTAAAATTCAGCGAGAAAGCGGCCGAAGAATAACAAAATCTTATCGCCCACAGGGACAAATGGGAGGACAGTGTGACAGGTTGACAGCTAAAACGCACTTCAAACAGCCTATGATGACGAATGGGTAGGGGTAGGGGGGAGGCCTTCCGAAGTGGCGAACTGTTGCACCCTCTTAAATTCAATCCGCACACCAAGCATACTTGAAACCTCTTTGCAACACGATAAGTCTTGTTGAGGGAAAAGCTTCGCTTCGGGGAAGCCTTTTCGCCTCGGCTTTATATCTTGATGCCCAAGTTTTGGAAGAGCTCCCCCCCCCCCCTAGCGAAAGTTTTAGCATATTATTCAGAGTTGTCAAGGGAAAAGGAGGAAAAGGGCGAGATTTCGTCCGACAGGAGAATGGAGAAAAGGAGAGCGTTAAAGACTTTAAACTCTCGCTACCCCCTCCCCACAACCGACACAAACAATGCCTTTTGAATTAAAAAGTTAGTGTTTGAATTTACTATACAGGTCATACTTGAAAACTTCTAATAATTTTAATAATCTCGTAGGGAAGATAAGAACAGTTTAAATTATGTCAAGAATTTCAACCATGAATCAAGGTACGACATTAATCCTGCATGACAGAGACAGAAATACCACGATTATTAATCAAAAAAGACACGAGCGAGCGCGAACAAAAAGGAAACATGTGAACGAAAATTTAATAACTTAAACAGGAGAAAAAGTCAGATTGGTATCCAACAGTTCCAATTAATTTTATTTTTAAAATCCCTCCAAAGAAATAATTTGAAAGATTTTTACCTCAGTTTCAGTTCCCTTATACGTAAAGTTATAACCTCTGGGGGGGGGGGGGGGTTCGACGAAATTCCAAGGACGAAATCAGGTCCGTTGCTGGTGGCGGGCGGGGGGGGGACAAAAAATTGAGGTCAATCTACGATACCCCTCCCCCTATAGCATATCTCTCATCAGAGAGCGGAGAGCGAGACGCTATGCGATGCAGCCCTCTGCCGGATCACCCCCACCCACGAATCACTAAATATCCACCCAGAAACTACCAATTCTACGTGAGGGGGGGGGTACCTTCAATTTGATCGGTGTTCCAACTTTTCTCCCCACGAAACATTTGCTAACGTTTCTGTTGCTCATGGTTCAGACGCCGTAACTATAGTTTGGCGATAAAGATACCTATTTCCCCCAATTGTCACTTTTGGTGGCAAGTATTTCGTTTTTCCGGCATAATTGATCAGTTTCAAGGCCAAATAACCAATTTCAGCAGCAAAAAGAACAACTTTTTACCCAAACATAACAGACTCTTGTGACTATAAAGGCCTCGCGCCGCACAGCGCGGGAACTGAAGTGCGGATATACCTCGCCCACGTGTGATGGGGGGGGGGGTTCGCGTGTGGAGCCAGTCCACGCGGTATAGTCCGCGTGGCCTTAAATTGGTTTCTGGAGTAAAAATTAATATTAAGAAGGGAGGAGGGGGAAGTGTGCAGTTTCATATCTATGTAGCCAGTTTGAAGGGATAAATTGACGGTTACGAGCTACAATGCGGAATGCGCGCGGTCATCTACGGGGCAGCGCATTTCCCATAGACACAGGAATGTGCGGACCTCCGAACTCCCAAGGTCTTGCCTAGCGAGATCGGTGGCGACACTCCAGTCTAGCAAGGCCAAAAGGCTATAAGACGCCGGGAAAGGCCGGAATTGTACATCAGTTTCAGACGTTCGTAGTTGTATCCGTGGAGAGTAATCAGCAGTGGCATTTCAAAAAAGGGCCAAGTTTTTGAGCGAAAAATTTGGATTCCGGGGCTCAAGAGGTTAAAGCAGCAGTATTTGACCCAAAATTGATTCCGCAGCTAAGTAGCAAGGGCACTCTAGTTAAGGGGGGGGGGGAGCTACAAACTTTTGATTAAAAAAATCCCCTTCGAATGCGGAGCTGAATTTACAGTTTCTTGTATCACTCAACAGTATCAGGCAGGCAGGCAGTATCAGTATCAGGTATCAGTATTCAGAATGTATTAGGTTAAGGCAAAGTTCTAGAGAATGGAGGTGAAAATACTGTCGAGAAGCCCAAGAGGCCATTGAAGCGAAGCGATATTATCCCTAGCAGTTCGGGCCTACCAATACCCCCAAAAGTCCGTGCGTTCATCTGGTTTATAGTGCAGATATTTGCAGTTTTCGAGCTTACTTTATATCTTACGGGAAAAATGGACAATTTCGGTGGCGGATAGTCAGCTTTCCGGGCTTAAAATAGTAAATTTCGATTCGGATAGTCCATTACTATGGCAGATTATTAGCACATCAGGCCGAACAGCCAAATTATAGATTTTCATGTGCACGCGGCTTCTGAGGGAAACCCAGGACCAATCGTGACGCAACAAAATATATAATTTGGGACTCAAAACCATATTCGAGGGCTAGAATCGGCGAAGAATCGGATTTGTCGGCCGAAAATTGAAAAATAAGCTACACAAATGGAAGCTTGGATCCAGAATCCGAATGTCTGTCATAATAATAATAATTATTATTATTACTCAGGTTCATAAATGCTATATTACGAGCACTCGACGCAAAAGCACATCTTTGACTTTCTTCGTGAAAGTGCGCTCATCTGAACGCCGCACGGGCGGTGGGACTTATTTCCGAAGATTGAGGCTCATAATAGACATCTTGGAATTAGCACTACGCTAATTACGCAACAAATAGCGCCACATGATGCCTTAAGAGCTTGAATAGTGAAGTATTGACACCGTGAACAGACTTTGGAGTTCACCCCCCCTCACCCGCGTTCAGACCTGCTGTGCCTGTGAGTTAACTTGGCCCACCACAACTCATGGTTTCGAGCAAAAATTAAGTCCTCGGCCAGTGCCCCCCCCCCCAAACATAACCTCTGGATTTATAAGTTCAATACGCTACCAACGGCGCGACGGGGTTGCTTGTAGTCCATGCGAATCCATTGCTTATGGTCCACATAGCAGTGAAGAGGGGAACACCAAAAGAGATAGGGAAACACCCAAAAGGTTAATTAACATCGCACCGTTCAGTGAACCCACGTTATTCTCCGATCAATTAACGTATTATCGTATATAAACTTTACTACTGCATTTCATTACAAGTACGTAAGTGCTCGCTTCTCATTAATCACGCAAGTCGCTTTCTTTAATCCAAGATTGACAGACTAAGACGCGAAACACGCGATTTGTAAACAAATCAAGATTTTGTTGTTGTTGTTGTTGCTGCTGTTGTTAAATGAAGTGCTGTATCGGACGAAATCCATACTAAATCAAACTAATTTGACAATATGCACCTTGGCGCGTGGGGAACGCCTTCTTTACTCTGTTGGCCACTGGTGATAAAACCACTCAATCTACAGGGAGAAACTAATAAGGATGAAAAAAGTCCACCTTGAAGTGAAAGATGAGCGAAGGGTCGGTGAACGATGCTATAACAATTAGAATTTATGTTTAAAAGTGGTGAGGTGGTGTTTGGTGATGGTGTTGGTGGGGGGGTCTCATGAGCAAAATAATATCAAACTTGACTTTGAGGCAAGGCTATAATTAATTTTGATCGATAAGCTCTACCGTATCAATAGGACCGTATCACGACTCTTTTTTCCTTCAAAAAGCAACTGGATCACTTCTGACCCAGGTCAGCACGCACGTCTCTCGATTAAGACTTGCATGTTAATAGCCTGTTTTGGCTTAATGAACCAATTTCCTTTCGGCTGGCTCTCGTTACGTAATATTAATAACTTTTAGAGAGAGACAGAGCGCCTATAGGCCATCAACATTGTTTTACATTTTTATTGTTTCTTAATGAATCTATATACTATTCACAAGGAATTTTAATACCTAATGTTGAATTACTACTTATTAATGGTAAACTGTAATGGTAAAACTGATGGTCTCGATTATTTTCGAGAAGCAGTGTCCTCCCCTCACCGTACCCCAACACACACCATTTTCTGTCGGTTCCACTTTTCTGTCAGAAGTTGTCTGAAGAATATTTATTTGATTGATTTACTAAATTTAACTAACGAACTTATTGACAAGGCAATAAGTTATTCGTTGACGAGCTGAATATATATGAATTTAGGAAACAAAAAACAAGTTTTGCCTTGGAAACAAAATTTAAAAATAAGTGACAAATGCTTGTTTCTGTGAGACACTAAATATGATAGAAGAAGAAGAAAAAGAAGAAGAAGAAGAAGAAGAAAAAAAAATGAGAGACTCACCAGGATCCGAATGATCCAACTGCTGGGAGGCGCTGACCTGCGATAGAGGTCCTGGTGTGCCCCCTGAACCGGGAGATCGGACATCCTCATTCCCGTGACCGGGGTATGAGAGTGAGGAAGAAGGTGGTCGCTGAAAGAAACAAAAAAGAAAAAATTACATCACGAAATAATGGAGAAGTTGCTAAATATAAACGAACAAACAATTTGAAATATGAGGGTGTCGGTAGCACACGTCCCACCTGTGACCACAAATACATGGTTTATTTACGCCTTTTAAGAATATCAAAAGTTCGGTAGTGAGGAAAAGCACGAGGGTCTTTTTTTGTAACAACCCAATGGGAGACCTTTTTGAAACCCAATGAATTAAACAAAAGGGTACGTCGAATCATGATGGGACCAGTTTCTTTGTTTGGAAAAAAAAAGGATCGAGAGGGTTTGATTAAAAGCTTCATCACGGACTGAGATAGTAAAAACAGAAAAAAAAGGAAAAAAACTGAATTAAAGTGAAGAAAATGACACACATAAACGAAGAAAACTAGGGTGGCTTAGAAAGAACTACTGGATGAAACCACTGGTGTTGCGGGGCTATTAGGCGTGTATTAGGTCATTTTCTGTCTACAACGTGTAATTTTGAGAGAGGTAGGGAGGAACAAGAATAGATGGCGGTAGTTTATGCTTTACAAATACGCCCAAAGCACCGCATTAATACATTAATGGATCCGCTCAAGACTCAGTATAGTTGAAAAAGGTTTCATAGAGTACAATTAAGTGGAGTACCCTATACCTTGAACAAACAGAATAACGAAAACATACAGAGGCCTTCAGAAAAACGGAGACCCCCGAGGGCAAACGCCTTTGAAAAAGATTTGGCAGACATTCAAGTTTTAGATCTAAAACCAGTCGAGGAACATGTATACATATCTGGTGGCCTGAGAAAGACCTGTTCCCAAAGTGAATAACTCCACAAAAATACAAAAACCTGTTTAAAATACTTTGAGAGTTTCATTCAGATTTGCGCTCTTCCCGCTCCCGCCCCCATGAAAAAAAAAAAAATAATAATAATAAATAGATGCATAAAATTAAAACTTCGAAAATGGGAGAACGAAAGGATTTATTGTATAGTTACGATTTCCAAGCGAGCGCAAGGGATGAGGCTGAGCTGAGCAAGGTCATTAGCTTAGCTTTAGCCACCCAGCCTACGGTGACTAAACACATATTTCATCCTCACTCTCCTCAACCTCTAAGAATAATGTATTACAAAGTTCCCATAATTGCTCTTTTATAACCGAAGACCTAAATCTTTCGGCATCCTCGGTTTTTATTTTTATTATTACTTTTTTCTCTTCGATGGTAATTAGGAGATCTACAAGCTTTTAAATGACAGGTATATCAGTTTGAAATTCACTACCTCTCTTTCTTATTCTCATCGCGTAGCGTTTCACGGTTGAACAAAAAGAGTGCCACGAGATTCCCCGGCCCTTTTTCGGCAATATTTGCATATAAATTAGAAAAAAAAGTTACAGCGGCGGCACGCCCGTTGCGCGGGTCCGGATGTGAACTGAGTAAACAGAGATATGGAACATTAGAAAACATGTGTATATGATAGTAGATACATTGTTTGTCAGGTAATGTCTGCGATAGACACTCTTAACGATAAAGCACCAGGTAGAGAAAACAGCCCTTTTTCCATATCAATGCAGGAAGGCGAAGGACCCAGTATACTCGCATATCACAAATAGTGTTATGGGTTGAAAAAAAAAAAACGGTGGTGAACAAAGTTCTAGATAAAAACCAATGCGGGCGACCAAATTGAAGCTTAACGCAAGGGAAATAAGTGAGCCCGTAACTAGTAGAAATATTTGTCTTCGTCAATTCAATAAATTATTGCGATTTTGCCCACCAGCAGTAATTAATCTGAAGACAGCTCGCAATCTCAGCGTATCTCAGCGTCGATCGTAGAATATATAATAGGTATAGAATATATATATTATATACAGAAAATAGAATATAGAACCCTATGGACTCAAAACCGTAGTGCGGAGCAGCTGTCCACTCCTATAGATACCGTATCAAGAACAAGAAGTATACAAATCCTATAGGGTCGTCAATGCCTGCATTCACTCTTCACAAAAACTGGCACACAATTTGAGGGCATATTGTGAGTAACCCCCCACCACCACTAGAAATTATAAATTGAAGCTTCGCAACCGGGGTGTATGCCGCAGGAACTGGTTGTTCGTATTCTTCCAGAATTAATCCACCCTAAGTATGCTTCTGAAACTAAATTTTCAGTTAAAATACTGGAAATTTATCAGCTGAAACTGACTTATTCAGCCTGGAAATTCTCACTTTAACCTCACAGAGTCTGAACTTCCGTTTAAAGCACTGATAACTGTTGAAACTCCTCTCCCTTTTCGGCTGCTCCGTTTGCTTAGGATATCCAAAAACACCCCCTCGTTTTTTCTTTCCATCGAACCAGCCATTGTTTTTATTTGTAGAAAGTACGCATTTCGGGTCCTATCCGGATCCCTTTTTCAGCATATTCTACTTCTACGACGGGTAAGTTCGAGGGAAAGAAAAAAAGAGGAGGCGTTTTTCGGATATCCTAAAACACTATTAAATTAGCCAAAAAACTGATAGGTAATATTCTATAAGCATACAGAAGCCCCAGGTCGTTAATTTACTCCTCGAATGTTACCCTATCCGCCACAGAAAGGGTAATCCCCCCCCCCGCCCCAGGAAGCTTAAAACTCGACAAGCACAGCATCAATTTCACCCCAGAAACTGACTGTGCTTATGAAAAGGGCTGACATACAATCAAAAACTCCTAACTTGCCTGTTTGGTGGAACCTTCGAATGTGTAAAAACCATCATTTTGCCAAAACTTCGCCCCTACGAGGCTTAGGCTCCTTTATATCACGGGAGAATAGTTTATGTCAGATGCACCATTGTCTTATTCCAGTATGAGTCCCTAGCATATCCCGAATTTTCTGTCAAAAATCTGACAATTTTCCTTAGAAAATGATTTGTTTCTAAGGTAGCTTTAAAATGTTAGCCCTCAGGGACTCCCGTAGGCAAAATAACTATGGTAATTTAGCCCCTCAAACTAGATCCTTCCATAGAGACACATAGTTCCTCGTCAGGAACTGACTGGCCTGTCAGCTTTCAAGTTGAGCCCCCAACAAGCGCGTACTGCGGGGATAGTGGCGAGCAGAATCTACGAAATTGGTTTTTTAGTGGGCCAGTAGTGATGACCAAGACTACGGAAATCTTGGTCTTGCAAGAATAAGACCAGTCTAGCGAGACCACCGACATCTGTTTCTCATGATAGGGGCACAAGGAAAATCGTTCCTTTGACACCTTAATTTCATGAAATGATTACGTAATTCACGACTTTTACCACTTATCTTGCTTGTTTCTTTCCGACATGACCTTTTTTACGAAACATTAGCGCACGGCATCAGTATCACCCCCCCCCCCCCAACCACAACCTACTTAGACATTTATCGAGATTTTTTTTTTTATTTGAGAAAAGTACATAGTCAATATAACTGCTTATGACGTCGAATCGCAGGGCGAAGTATTGGCGTGCATTTTTCTCACTTTCAAACACCCTGCACGTTTCAAAAGCCTGCCGATGGTCCTATGAGCTTCCCCCCTCTTCCCAACATACCTAAAACTTAAATCCTTCATCATACCATTACATCCGAATGTTAAATATTCTCTACTCTATTCTCATGATATAATTATGCATTATAAAGCTATTACAATATATTTTTTCTACAGCCGTTCGAAATAACCTATTTTGCTACCTTCCGTTTAATATGCAACGAGGGTTATTGATCGTGAGCGTGAGATATGAAATTCAAGCGTGTGTAATGGGCCATTGCTCACGGTTCTTCCCCCACTCTGAAGGATTGGGTACGGGTATTGGGTAGTAATGAAGTATTGGGGACGCGAGAGCCACTGACAATGTTCTTATTCCAGTACAGTAATTATAGCCTGTCCCACTGATCTTTAGGCTTTATGAACGTATTCCTCCAGTAGGATCACACATGTTCTAATTAATTTGTTTTAAAACAATGAATGAAGTGGAAATATTTCCACGAAAAATTAGCGCCAGACGGCATACTTGATCCGTGCGAAAATGGCTTTGAAAGAGGCAGCCCCGCGAAATTGGATTTTCAGCAACAACACTCCACAAAATTGGCTTTTTAGTAAGTCAGACGCGAAAATTGATTTTTTGGCAAGAAAAATCTGCACGATTTATGTTTTAGCTTGCGAAATGCGAGAAATAGTTTTTTTTTAGTGAATCTGATTTGTGGACAATGGGCATGTTTTTTTAGTGGCCAAAATCCACGAAATTGATTTTTCATAATCCACGAAACTGGTTTCTCAGTGGGGCAGACCCTCGCAAATGTTTCTTTAGCGAGCAAAACATACGAAACTCGTGTTTTATAGTGAGGCAGAAAACAGTTCAAGGTGCTCCTCGTGATTTCCGCTGTAACTTGTAGGATGCAGCATTAACGTTCGTGCTTAGGCCATGCACTAAATTGGTTAAGTGGTGGAAGCGGTCAACTTTATGGACCTGCTTTGTAAAGCGGAAATCGACTCGCGTCGCAAACGGAAATTTTCTTTTAGAAACTCATAGAACGGTCTGGAAACTGTAAAATTCACCCTCCAGAAACTGACTACATAGCATGAAAGAGGTCCGAAACGGGAATTTTCTGCCAAAACATCAAATCCAGAGACAGACTGGAGAGGCTCAGTAATACATTTTGCCCCATTTACTCCGTATCGTAGCCGTGCACCAATGTGGAACAACAGTTGGTCAGTCGTGACAACTGACTACGGCTAGTAGCAAGAGTGAAGGAAGTCGTTATTATTACACCCCATTCCCCCGACTCAAAGGATTTGTACTTTTCGATTGTATGTAGGAGTGGGCAGCTGACCCACTACGGCTTCACTTTCGAGTCCTAGGAGAGGATACCTGACCACCCCTGCCCCCTCTGGATTCGCCCATGACTTCGGTAACAGATAATTAGGCCACTCAAAACATAAGCATCCCGAAACGGAAATGACCGTTCTTCATCTGAAACTGGAAAGGCCTAGAAACTGTCATGTCGTTTCCTCGAACCTAAATTTTTCCTTGGAACAGAACGCAGACCCCCCAAATTCCAGAAATCCAGATTTTCGGTTTAAAAACTTTGTATTAAACCCCGAAAACAGACTATTCCAGAAAAAAGTAAAGGGCTATTCCACAGCACCGTTAAAGGGTTATTCAACAACACATATTAAAGAGCTATTGCAAACCTCAGTAAACGGCTATATTCTACACCATTCTAAAAGGATGGGCCTCTCGGGCCTAGTCCCAGTACTTAAAAACGTCTACGTTCGGTCAATTCAGTTGACATTACATATCAAATATATTTGCAGTACAACTGGTGCGTTGCGTGGCAACGAGAAGGACCTCTGCAGAAATGGGAAACAAAATGCGATAGATGCGATAGCCCTCCGAAGCGCATCTTGGTGGCAAATTTTGGCAAAAATGTTCATGCCTAGGCATGAAAATCGTATTTTCATGACGCGTATTCACATCGAGTAAGATAAAAAAAAAACAAAAACAAACACATTCGAACGACGGACTAGATATCCTGGGTCATGTACCTGTAGTTCATACAAAGTTTTAATGAGTCTTCCATTAACTAGGAATTCGGGGCACTCGAAAGCCGCCATGCGGCAAAAAAAAAGCTTTCCCTCTTCCTGTTCATCTTATTTTTTTTCTCTCTCTCACTCTCTCCTCTTTCTCTATTCCAGGTGAACTGACATTTAATAACTCAAGGTTTTTGCATGCTTGGAATGTTGTGACCCTTTAAATGACATTCTGCACGGAGTCGTGCTACATTTATTTTTTCTTCAATATTAAAACCTTGATAAATTACCACCTTGATTTTGGTTGATCACTTTACAGCAAAATGCAGCGTAAAAAGAATAAGCTAACTATTTAATAACAATTTAAAACGAAATGACTGATTTTTTATCTATATTCTTACTTATCGTATTTAATAAAATGATATTAGCGTTGAAACGATGATAACGCCTCCGATGGGAAAAGTAGAAGCTGACACCTTTTATTACCAACTGTGCTTGAAAGTTCGCAAGGACGCTTACCAGGCTTGAATACATATAACCTAATCAAGAAAGAAGCTAGGTGAAATGCGAAACATCTCAAACCAGTGAAGGAGAAAGAATTGTGAGGTCGCTCGTTCTCAAGTCCTCTCGCCACCCTAACCCCTCCATCCGCCAACACTCCTCTCATCCATCGCCATCCCTTGGAATCTTGTCAACCACAGGTCTTGTACAAAAACATCTTAATTATTTTAGCTGTTAAAGGAACGTGGCTGGAACAATCCATTGTCCCTCTTGGTTCTAATGAATGCCGCTCACGGGCGGCTAATCACGCTGCCATTTAGATATTGTGTATTTTTATAATCAGTGAAATAAAATCGTTTTAGTGCGTTTCATTTATGTCAAAATGCACTATTGGTCTCGTCGTGATGGTGGCAAACATGGGTCATGGCATGTTTTTTTCATGTTTCAGGACCTCTAGAACACGAATTCAGTGGTCTCCGGAATTCATATACATATAGTATATGTATATTTATAATATTATGGCCGTTTTCTTGTTAGCACGATAACTCTCGTAGAAGTTAATTTAGCGGAACGCGCTTTGGCACAAAAATCAGTAGTCATAAGACCCCGGTCGGTATTGCATTTGGGCCAAATCCGTCTAGGTGGTGTGGGGGAAAATAGGGGTTGATATGGTCAAAAAATCACTATAAATCACCAGTTGATTCTAGAAGTATCATATTCGGTACGTATACTTCATGTTAGAGTAGACATTGATTCCCATTTTATTTTTATGGAAAAGTCGAGGGGGAGGGGGTTGGTGCCCCCGGGGTGGAAGTAAGTGTGTGGTCTTGTTATCACGATAACTCTAGTAGAAATTAATTTAGCGGAACGCGCTTTGGCTCAAAAATCAGTAGTCATAAGACCCCGGTCGGTATTGCATTTGGGCCAAATCCGTCAAGGTGGAGTGGGGGAAAATAGGGGTTGATATGGTCAAAAAATCACTATAAATCACCAGTTGATTCTAGAAGTATCATATTCAGTACGAATACTCCATGTAAGAGTTGCCTTTGATTGCCATTTTAATTTTTCGAAAAAGACAAGGTGGTGGGGGTGGACCTTCCGGTGTGGAAGTGTAAAAATAGCGTTGAACTTCACTAGTTCATCTTAGCGCTCTAAAATTCGACTCATTAATTTAATGTAACGAAAGCTCTGGGTTCCATTGAGATTTATCGAAAACTTTGATTGGGGGGGGGGGATTTCAAAAAAAATCGCTTAAATTCACACGTTTATTATACGGCACAAAAATTTAATATAACAAAGCCCTTGGAAAACTACCGAAACTTTTCGACATTTTTGAAGATATGGTGGTGAAAATAGAGGAAGAAGCTCGGCTTAGTGCAACAAATTATGGTATCAAAATTATTACTTCTGGGACGGCTTAGGGTATCCGTATACGAAATGAAATGCACTCTTTCCGACCGCCAGCTGCCGGAGCGAATTTTTTTTTTTCCTTTTCCATTACTGAATTTTCATGCGTTGTCGTTTGTTTTTTTAAACCGGTCAGGTACATAATAATCAAACTTCCCTAAAAAACACGTATTTCATAAAAAACTTGGCCCTTCTTCGGCAACCCTTATTTATGAAAATATGAAATATACGAGTCCGCAGAAATATTTGGGGGAAAGGTGCTCGCATTTACGATTACTGCGACACGCCGAAATATATTTCATATTTACCTGACGAATTAATCATAACACGAGTCATTTTTGGAATTCTCTCGATTTTGAGCGAAAGCATTGTCAACTTGGTGGCCTACACCGAGGGTGGGCCGACGCTGTAGGTAAAACAGAGTTGCCATGTTTATTGTTGAAGGCTATTTGAATCAACTAAAAATGCGAGTATTGGGGCTTCTCGTCTAAAATAGAAATCATCGAAGAGCAACACACTACGTGGGGAAAATGTTAGGGTTCTCGAGGAAATTTCGCGCTCAAATACGGTATTGAAGCTTGTGATTTGGAGAATAATCACACCCTCGCGGTGTCAGATTGAAAGATTCTGGGTGTGGGATTGCTCCTGGGGCGAAAACCACGTCAGTTTGGAGGGCTTTTGCGGTAATAAAGCCAAATATGGCAAAATGAAAGTTTCCTGGGTGAGAGGTGAAGCAAAAATGACCGCTAAAGGGAGCTCTGGGGGGGGGGGGGGCTGACCTCAAAATTAAACCCCAACAAACAGCCCCCAAACAAAAGTAGCTCGGCTTTTGGGGTTTGTGGAGAACTTCAACCCACGGTTTCTTTCACAGAGTTTCTGGCAACCGCGCATAGGTGATTTCTCGAAAATTGCCAGAGGTTTACGGTTGGGGCTAAACTGGAAGGATTTTAACAAACAAAATTCCTCATCACCTTTGGGCAAAAACAATTACTAAACAAAAATACAGTAGGCGCCTTATATTTATCGTCTTTGGATAGTCATTTTCACCGCCATACTAATATAAAGTTATAAAACCCTGAATTGTAGCGTCGCGGGGAGGGGTGACTGTGGAGGGGGTGCGATGTAAATCAATAGTAAAAGTGTCTTTTCCTTATGGACGGGCAGTAAAAGCCCCCACCTCCACCCCACTCCACCTCTTAACACCAAACAACCCCTTTGGAGAAATAGAGCAGTGCCAACAGCGCTACTATTTCCGCATCTGAGATTTACGAGCGTTTCAACTGTAAGTGAGAGAAGTCAAGAGTGAGAGAATACTGTAATGATGGGATTTTATGTATGAGAAGAAAAAGGGTATTTTTAAAAGAAAGGGAAAAAATGTTTTATAAAGATGCACGAAGGTGTTCGGGTGGAATTGTTGGCCAAACAGAGAACTTTGTGTCTAAGTGGAGGATAATGAGAAAACGGCAGGGAGTTATCGACTGTTTGTGGTTAGTAAGTACATTTCCTGAGGGTGGTCCGTACAAAAGAATGATTACTAGGGTAGAAAGGCAGAACAATACAGCGCAGCCACGCGACTCCACTCCCTCGATAATGATCTTGCCATTCAAAACACAACAATAACCGTTGCGCTCACCCCCACCCTCACCTCAGTGATCCCACCCCTTTTTTTGCAATCGTCTTATAATTGTCTATTTTTTTTTCCACGTATCAAAGGGTTGTCAAATGCCGCAGTCTCTCAATTAATGGGTCACCTTGACACACGATGTAGTTCGCGCTAATTGATTTCTCGTGTAAAAAGACACAGCGTAGCAGTTTATATTTATCTTCGTGCAGGTTTTCTTGGCAAAAAGTTACAGTAGAAAACAGCTCCTTAACACTTCGATTGGGAACAAGACAAAAAAAGGGGGTGTGGGGATGGAAAGGATTGCTGAAATTAAATCCGTTCCCAAAGAATAAAGAATTATTAAATAATTTCAGAGAGTTACGGGGTTGTGAATGGGGTTTAGATTAGGGAGTAAATGAAATGTTTCTGCAGAGCTGGTTCGATCGGGGGGGAGACCAGAAGGAAACAGCTGAGGCTGGCAAAGACCGTACAATGGGCCCGTGGTACCAACTAATCACTAGAAGTCCCCACCACCCCAACGTATGAACCTAATTTTGAAGTCATTCTTATGCAAATAAGACCGTGTTTGACCCATTGCCGACTTCTTTTTCCACCGCCCCCCTTTTTTTTCTCTCTCTCGCTCTCTGTTTAACAATTGATATTTTTATATGATGAAGACGGGGCAAAAGACAATTACTGGGAACGTTTTCACGGAGAAGCCAAGGGAATAAGGGCTATAATGGAAAAGTGTACAAGTTTCATCTTTTTACAGAGAGGGTGTTAAGATGATGAATAAAAAGAAGGAGAAAAGAGGGATATGTAATGAATAATAAAGAAGTGAGTAAGAAGAGAAAAAAATGATGAAATTGCCAGCGTTAGAAAGAAAAACACATTTAGGGCGATCACTTAGGGTAATAATAAGAAAAGGAATTGGCTGGCTAAAATGGTTCTTTCTCATTATTTCCTACCACACTGGAAATATTTAATTAATCAACCATGGAGGACCAAACTTCTTTCCCACAGCTTCAGCACTTCCCAGACGCGTGAGACTACATAGAGTTGATGAAAGGTGTGTACACGTTTTATAAATACATTATACGTATACATTTATTATTAGAAATAGAAAACCCAGTTCAAAAGGGAGAAAATGATCAGAATAAATGGTTTGGTAGGGATGAGCAAAATAAAAGTTTGGATAATGTCCAAACCCAACCTACTTTTTCCTTATACGTGAAACATTTGTTTAATATTTTTTGTTGCAGAGGGGGTTAACGCAGTAGTAAGTAGAAGATTTTAAGCGGCACGTGATATCCACTTTTCATATATTTAACAAAAAAAAAAAAAGAAGAAAAAATAACAATGCATCCAACTTGAAAATGGTGCAAAGAATGTTGAGTAAATACTTGAAGGTTTTGGGAGCGTTGATTCATGGCACGTAGCAGTTACATAAGGAATAAACAAAACACGTACCTTATCAAGCCAGTGATTTCACTACTTAAACAAAGCATTTAGCATAAAAACCAAGAAAAGATAATGATGGAACGCGTGAAACACTCGAGTAAATAGGTATGAGACAGTAAAATGAGATTTATGACCACATCACGTCATTTAATTAGCATTGCCTAGTGAATTTAAACATTTCTTTTGTTATGGTGATAATAATGATGAAATTTAAGGCACAATGGCTATTATTAAAAAGTCTCTTCCCTTAACTATCTCTGAGTAGATGGAATGGAGAAGGGTGCGGATTCCCTGTAAAAATAGGAAATGCTATATCCATGTCGTAAGGGTAATATAAGTGTAAAATGAGATAGCGGGGTCTCCAAAAGCCACCCTATAAAATATTCACAGAGTAACACAATATCCCACCTTGGCGTTCCACCCTTCCCAAAGCCATATATGAAATTTTATTATGAATATCATATGAGTTATTGATTTTAATATTCTGATGTACACGTTCCCTTAAGCAACTCCCGCTCGCACCCCTTTTATTTAGTGTATCTTCAAGGGGTTGGCAATTCATTTAATTTCACTTTTATTTATGATTTAAAAGTTTTAAAAAACAACTTTTAATAATAATTTCCAGAAACAAAAGTCAAATTGGAAACGTCAGTTACAGGATGGTTGCAGTCAACAGATTGTTGACTCCCTCGAAGCATGAAAAACATGAACATGCACTTTTCATTCGTTAAAACCTCTGACCATACCAGGAACACTTCCTCTCTCTAATTGATCATTTACTCTGAGCTCGAGCACGTTTCAGGTTAAAAACGGCAAAATAAGAAAAAAAAAAAAAAAAACCAAGTGAACAAATAAAGGAATGATTATGTAAATCAGCTTTCTAGTATTGCGCGTAGGTTTAATGTATAAAAGAGAGAAATACGAGGGAGGCTGATTTAAATTAAAAGATAATTATAATAAATAACTAAGTCTGTCTGGCCTGGACGATTTTAAGGGAGAAAAAACTGTCTAAAGAGTTCTGGCATGAAGGCAGAAAATTCAGGGGAAACAGATGTGGTCTTGTGTTTCTAAAAATATTCACCTATATTTACAGCTAGAAAAGAAGGGAGTGACAACCCTTCCAGCTTAAACCCTTGAAATATTGTTATTTTATTCCTCCCAAAGTCCCTCTCGTTCCAAGATAACCAACTCACAATTCTCTTGGAAAAAAAAGGAAGAAAAAAAATCGAACAGGCCAATGCACCACTCCTGTTCTTTCCTTTCTTGTAATAAGGTACTCCTTCTGCTGTTTTCAATAAATCAACCGGGAAAAACAGAGGAAAGGATCCAAAAAATTTCAAATCTCGCCCCTCTCACGCAGTAAGAAAAAAAAAATCCAAGAGGATATATCAAAGTAATGATAGATAAGCGGCTTTACTCCCTCTACATGAGGGTTCAAATTGACACCAATTACCAAACCAACTCTCCGCCGGCTACCCTTCTCTAGTTTCATAAGGGCCACCACCTTCAAACTTTGTTTAGAGAGCGCACTAATCTTATTAGGCAAACCGCTCTCCCTGGTATCTCATCTTTCACACTCCTTTACCCATGCATTGTAGTAATTAAAGTGGGATTAAAAAAGGGCGTTTCAATCAAATCCTCGAGAGTTACCAGTAAAGTTTAAAGCACCCTGGACTTGGAGGGGGAGGGAGGGACAGCTTAACAAGTTTACAGACGACTGAAAAATTCAAGCTACGCGGATGTGGGCTACCGTAAATGGTGTTGACCTTGATTTAAATAAATAACAGGAAAAAATGCTTACCACATCTGGCGTGCTGGCGCCGTCTGTGTGCGAAGTAGAATCAGCATTGCTTCGCCCGTCGTTACCATTCGCCGGTGTCCCAATATCGGCTAATGGTTTTGACGACTCCCTTTCGTCTATCACAAGATCTATTGGCATTTTGCCTTTTAGACAACTAATATAACGGTGGCAAAAATTGTCGCACAGTTCGTGAACCTGTGGAAAAGAGGAGGGGGGGGGGTTAATATTGATGCGAACCGTGTGCGTTATTTGCATCTCACCTTCTCTAATTCTAGCAAGTGAAATCGGAGAACCTGGATAGCCTGAACCATCTGTGGGAAGAAAAGAAGAAAATTTATTAGAACTTTGCTCACAAACAATTTTATTCTTCAAGCTGCGATCAGCGAGATATGTCAAGTTGAATGTATCGTTCCCCACCCCCTCTTTATCGCTATAACATAAAAGCCAATGGGTTTTTTTCTTCTCTCCCTCAAAAAGGCGCACACCTTCAGGAAAGGATAATTTAGGGTAGTTACTCCGCCCACACGCCCCTAAATAAAAAACTTGCTAAAAAGTCGCTGATATCAATTCCCCCCCCCACCACCACCACCATTGAGTCATCTTGAAATGATCTAATCAAGTAAAAAATGCGACTTTTTCCATTATCAATCGTTTCAACTCATTAAATAAAAAACGTGAAAATTAAATATCGACTTTTTAAAGACGACGATTTTTTCCGTATACAAGTAAAGAACTCATCAAAATTGTGGTGAGACATAGTTCCTTAATTTCCAATCAGCAAAATTATTCTCCAAATTCGAAAAGATTTGTCTTTTGTAACAAAAGTGAAGTTTGCGTGTATTGTAAATAGGGGCATTGGTCTCATACCCTCCTAAAACGCCAGTTACGTCAAGTCGTCTCTTCGTTACTCCGCGGAATGTCGTCATTCCCGGCGTAACCTCCAACCTAGTGCCAACTCTACACACCTTCAAATACCCTTTTTGGCATTGTAAAGATGAGTGCTATGGTGGTTAATCCACCATAAGGCATGAACAATACAATAGACGTGCGCTTTTGGGTAACCCGACCGTATTCTTTCCGTATGTACGGCACGCATGCACCATCTGGTACTCCACCACCCCACTCCTTCGGGCATACTTCATCACAGTTCACTCCATTTTTCACGTGTTGGAGGGCATGTGCCGGCTACAGCCTACTTGAACGCAGGGGGCGATCTCCAAGGTCGTGTACTCGATTTTCCGGGGTCAAATTTTGCTGTCCAAAATTTTTGGGGCCGTCGGTAACTTTTCTAACTAACGCTAACTTTTTCTAGTAAAAGTCGATAGGCCTCAGTCTTCAATCAACTTCGATTGAAGGGCAGGAAAAGTCAACGTTACCTCTTAGAGAATGTCATCAATCCCTATAGGGAATCACCTTTGTAATAGATAAAAAGATTGACATACTTTCCTATCGGGGTTACCGTTTTCCAACCCGCCGGGACATGCTTGGCATGCACCAAGAATCAGATTATTTTGTCAAAAACTGATCGTTTGCCCCCATACTACTGGGGCGTGGCCTTAGCCAGTCTCTAATTCCGGAAACACTCAAATCCAGCGAACTCAGCCTCTGAAACTAATTATTTTGCTATAAAAGTTGACATTTTCTCCTAGAAACACATAATTTAACCATGCCCTGCCTATTTATGGCCACGAAAACCTGTTGCTTGGTTAAAAACTGCTAACTTTGCCGCTTAAACTAGCCACTTGGCGCTAAAACCGTTCAATTACGCCCGAAAAACGTGTCATTCAGTCAAATAATCTTACTGTCGGCCCGAAAACGAATTATTCAGCCTGTTAGTAACTGACTTTAAGGGCCAAATTCATAGCCGTCCCTAATTTGTGAATCATTTTCATTTTCCTTGATATACTCCGTCTCGGCCATATTACACGGCATGAAAATAATAAGGGGGGTAAAAATAATAATTCAATGCAAATATACGTTACCTGGAGCAATTATAAAGTGGTATGAGTAACATAAAAAAAACGCTGCGAATTATCGAACAATGCCTTATTATTTCGACTGTGGGTTTATTATTCATCGATGTAGTCAAATCCGGCTTGAAATTACATGAAAATCGACACCCCACACCCCTATGATCCCAAATCCTTTGAAAATCCCTATTTTGGACCCGCTTTTGGCCCATAAAACCCCAGGGAGTTATTTGATCAAACTGATCAGATGTTAGGACCAACTAGACCCCAAATGGAGTCTATGTGCGAAAGAACGAGTTTTTTCGAGCAATCCTAGGGCAAGATATGGCCCGGACGGCGGACGGACATTTTTTTTTTAATGCAGATTTGGATTCTACGCACTTTGAAACGTAAAACTACAAATTTTGAGGGGGGGTCAAAAAAATTTTTTTGCGATACGATTACAAAGACTTATTATTGAGAAATAATAAGTCAATATAAACTAAATGCTACCATACCATTACAGCCCCAGACCACGTCTTCAGGTCGGAAACAATGACATCTGGGTTCATGACCCCGGTCAAGGCTGATGTGGCACAGTGGTTTCTCCCTTTCACGAACGTATGGTGATACCCAAGGTGACTAAACTTTCTATAGGTGCCGCAGATCTTCGGCCATTACTGTCCTTCACCTACGTCACGAGCAGTCCCAACCGCCTTTGCGCTGGACCCAGTACATTATTAATTGTTATTGGGTTGTGATTTTTGAGAAATCATAAACTTCAATTTCAAAATTGACTTGCTCTGCTGCTCTAGGGCGAGCAATCGGGAGCAAAGGACTGCTGGTGACGTCAGTCTCCACCACTCCCGTCCGATGGGCAGGGGAAAATCTGCGGCACCTATAGTAAAGTTTAGTCACCTTGGTGATACCTCCTTCGTGGCACTGACGCCACTAAAACACACCCACGCATAGCGACCTATATCGTCACTCCCATATCTCCTTAATTGGCCGATTTAGGCGATCTAGGCCGGTCTTCAGGGACTCCGGACACCAATCTACCTCAACATCTTTTATCAACAATTAATTGTATTATATGAAAATTGGAGGACGTTGGACCACTTTTTGGGGCCAGTCCGCCACTGTAAGGGACCCATACAAACCACGTCCGAGGTGGACACTTCGGGAAAATCCGCCTGAATTTCATAGTTGAGCATGGTCTGAGGAATTCATAAACCACGTTCGGCTCAGATCGGAACATACCTCGACCAAATTGCTCAAAAAACGTCCCCTTAACCCCTGGGCGCTTTTCAATCAAAAATTGACGATACCACGTAGCTTGGGGTTTCTCGACACGGGGAATCCGAAAATCGAAACAGATTTTAGATCACGAGCAGTTGAAGAGATTCTTTCCCGTGATTCCGGTGTTTTTGTCCAAGACCCATTTTCCATCTGAAACTTGCAATGTGACTATATCCTATATACAATAGGACAATTTATTCACGAAATGTCTATTTAACCTCAAACTAGGGCTTCTTAAACGCCAAACCGGGTACTAGTGGGTTCAATGACTGTTATTCGGTAGAATTCCGGATCTACCTTGGAAACAATAAATTCGACCACCGAAGTTGAGCGCCGATCCTTGAAACTATAAGCCAAACTAGTTCAAACCGCCAATTAAAACTGGGCATATTTCCTCAAAAACATAAGTCTTAAAATTTATACCTCGTGAAACAGACTTGCCACAACAAAAATGACCACTTTTTGTCAGAAACATCCCATCTTTGCCGTGGAACTGGCAAAGTGCCCCGGAAACTGAAAATGTTGCTCTCGATACTAACCTACATGAAGCAGAAAACCGGAAAATTAACTCCCAGAACCTGGTTGGCTAAGAAACGTGCGTCTTAGATCAGAAAGAGCTACTTTGACTCGATGACTAAATACAAAAGGCATCAAGTGACTTTGTACTGTGAAACTTCACAATTGGACTCTTTTAGGACCGGTAAACGAATGGTTTCTTGACCAACAAAGTGACGTAAACGTCAACTGACCATAGTCGAACAAACGAACGAGGCAATCAAATTTCGAGTGCGCCTTTGAATAAAAAATGTCCCTCCGCCCTCTTCATACCATCACTATCATTATTTAAAGATAAAGTACCTTGGCTATAAAAAGGATTTACAACAATCGGAAGCTTGAAGGTAATAACAGTTTAGAGAAAAAATTTGTGGGCGGCCATTGACGGGGGGGTTGGAAGCATTGGACGGATTTATGGGAAACCTTGGTCACCCACATGCACTTCCAATAGATTGGCTACCACCCTATATTGCAACTTGTCACTCAAAATACGTCTAAGGTCTAAAAAAAAAAGATATGTTTTTAACTCACCAGTGAATCCACTTCAGGATCTGCTACGTAATAAGGTTTCTCTTGTCTAATCTAAAACAAAAAGGAAATAATGGTTAGTAATAATAATAATAATAATAATAATAATAATAATAATAATAATAATAATAATAATAATAATAATAATAATGTTCGAAAAAACAAAATTTTAATATGTCAGGTGTTTCACTGAGGCTCCGAGTGTAATTTAATCATGGTTTCAACATTCCCGCCTCCCCCCAAGACAGGCACACTCGCTTCACAAAAGTAACGCTTTACCATTACAAAACAAGACGAGGGAAACAACTGAACGGAATGGTTCATTTGACACCCTTCTATTCATACCTCCGTGCAATATGAAGGAACGAGTTGATATGTGATTCTGGAGAGAGGCCAACATAATCTAGACATCGATCCGAGCTCATAAGAGGGTTCCTTACTTCCCATTACCATTTTCCAGAGCGAAAAACACAGTTCTTTTGCTCGCATTGGAAAAAAAGTACATAACATTTTTGATCAAGAAATAACGGACTCATCTTTTGGTGTTTCGGAAATTTTTCTTGCACGATCAGTGGGGTAAGTGAATTGGCTTTAAAAAAAATGGTGGTAGGAATTGCGGAGGAAGTGTTTGTAAGGTTAGGAAGAGCGGTGAGATATGTAAAGGAAGAGAGTGTGCGGTAAAGGGCCCCCTTGATCGTTGCAGGATTCCCTGCTGTGAGCTTCCCCTTCAGCTTCTCCACACAATTGCCTCTATTTAAGGTATACAACTGTTTATTCCTCCTCTTTTATTGAACCCTTACTACGTAATTGTAGTCTTTTTCAAAACTTTTTTGAATCGATGAAAGCCACCTTCCCCTGGGGAGTTTACAGTCCTCTGCGTATACAAAAAAACCGACAAGTTGATGGTGTTTTAACAGTCATTGGGTCAGTCGGTTAGACGAAAAACACTTTAATCGAAAGTCTGGATCAACTTCATCTGCTGGAATGCTTTGAAAGACTCTTCAGGGCTTATGGGGAGGAAAAAACGGCTTTACACGCCAAGAAAAACTTTTTCATCCGAAGGGGTCGTCAATGCACTAAAGTTAACCGTTTTAGAGGAACCAGGCAAGGGAGTGTGGCCTCACCATTCGGAATGTATGGAGAAAGGGAGTTGTTCTCCGTTTTTTTCTCTTTTTTTTTTTGCAATTGACTAGTGACCCTTGTCACTTCCCATCAGACAGTTCCTAGAACTTTTCAACTGACCTTCTTCTACTGAAGTTAATTCTTATAATTAAGGAACTCCACAAAAATCATAAAACGAGGAACAGAATATTGAAAAATTAAACATTAGAAAACAGGATGGCTCTTTATGATTTATAGGCTTTTTCTCAAGGCACGAGTCATGATACAATCAAAATGGTTCGATGAATACACGCTCAAGGCTCGAAAATACGGAATTGGCTTAAAGAGGCCGTGATGGAATAATGACTGCTTATAAACTTTCTAATTATCGTATATAAAGAATGAATAAAGGAGTGAATAGTGTAGCATGGAAGCGGTCTAACAACTGTAATAAATTAGCCAAGAGTACGTGCCTCGCCCTAACCTAATATTACTCTCCCCTAAGTGTAACCTATGATTACTATTTTTCTTACCTAACAAAGGTAGCAAATAGTCGGTTTGTCACCCATTTTATTTAAAAAGATAGAAATTTTCGAATAACAACGTGCAATTATCAATAAAGTCACTTTCCCCGCATTTTCAAGCAAAGTTACAAATGAGGATACCGCTATTATAACTCTACATTCGATCCATATAAAAAAGAATCATTGCTCTCTCCCACTTTCCGAAAGGCCTAGTGCACTTACCCCCCCCCCCCCTAAGATTGTACAGGAATACAGGATCCACAAGAATGGGAAAGATGCTGATGTAACGGGAAGACGGGGGTCGTGACCCTGACTGGTATAAATCACGTATTCTGGACCCTTCAACAGTCATTCATTTGTCCCCCTTCTTCACTTTTTCTAATGGTACCCATAAATAACGGGAGAAGCCCGCCAAAATGGACCCACCGCCAAACGTCGTTTGAAAGGAAATCTGTGTGTGTGTGAGTGAGTGAGAACACTTTATCGATTACGAACGAGTCATAGAAATGGATTAACTGTTCCTATTTTTTATTTTCTGCGAAGGGCAACATAGTGGAAAGGTTGGAAGTGTAAAACTAAAGGTGTAACAATCATTTATCAACAAGCCATCACGATTTCGAGGATGAAAATCCTCCCGGAGATTATATTAAATAGAAAAAAGAAAGAAAAAATCGGGCTGTTCCATTCTGGAATGGCGCGGTGTCGAAGAACAGACAGATGTGGGAAAAAAGAGAGGCGGAGTGCGTGCTGTGGTCGGTTCCACTTGATCAGCAGTGGAATGTACCTTCGGAGAGCCCCCAAGAACGATTTACATAGATCTCATGTGCATTAATGGTCGTGCCGTCGAGGATTATTTCAATTCCAAACCGGTTGACTACAAAGAATCCAGATTTAAAATAAGACTACGATCAGGGGTGGATGAGAGGGCTTGAGGGGCGAAAAAGAAGGGCTGTGGAAAAGAGCGTACATGGCGAAGGGTGTGGGGATGGGGGGACGGAGATATTTCACCGTGTTGTCAGTTACAGCCAGTTCCCTTCACATAATAGGCTGGGTTCGAGAGTGAGAGAAAGAAAGATAGACAGAGAGAGACATTGTGGGAGCGAGGGAGATAGAGCGAGACGGGAGACAACCCAGGATCGAAGAAAGAGAGAGATATGCCATAGAAAAAAAAGAAGCGAGATAGTGAAAAAGGAACAAAAAGACTGCGTGGAGATGAAATGGTGGAGAGGGGGGGCTGACAGAGAGAAAGGACTATAGATAGAGATAGAGCGATATAGGCAAAGAGATTGAAAGAGCAGAACCACAAGCACTACCTTGCACTGTCTCCCAGATATATTATAACTACATATACAACTGAAGTACTGACTTCAAGTTATTACAAATGAAAGCCCAAAAAAAAAAAAAAAAAAAAAAAAAAAAAAAAAAAAACATTAAGCTGAGGAAATTCTTAAGCTACGCATGAAATATCACACATATTTGGACTACATGCCTAATAATTTAAAATGTTTCAAGATAAAAACCCTAGACAGCTCAAAGATGAATGAATAGTCAACATTCAAAACTGTTCCTCTCGTCCTATTCCCTGACTTCGTGATTCAAGATGAAGTATAGAAATCAAGAAAACCAGATTTTTGTTCGTCATTTGTGCTATGTTTATCGCACTACAAATGATTAACTGGCGTGTGAAAAGTGTAATCTTGAAATCACTTTTCACAAAAAATATAAAACATGATTAGCCATTTAACTGGCGGAAACACAATAAACAATTCTATTTGTCCCAAAATACAAATAAACTTTCGCGTGAGTCGCAACAAGCGTGAAATTATTAACGCGGTAACACGCTCAATCTGTCTTGAAAATAGAAGAAAAAACTCATTATTTTGTCACGGTAATTTAATCGGTTGTTCAGACAAGGTCATCTTGAAGGGGGAAAAACAAAGAGCGCCTACAATGCATCAAGGAGAAAAAAAACGCTCCGCCCAAATTATATATGAAGTCAATGGCGTTTCGATCGAAGGCGTTACAGATCTCAAGGGGGAAAAGTAAGAAGAAGAGAAAAAAATCTTCATCATATATAACCGCCTCAGAAGGACCTTCACCATGGACCAGACAGCCTATGCTTCCCCCTATTAATGAGTCTCCCCACACCATCATTGATGCGGGGGTTTTCAGGGATGCACTACATCCCTCAATTCACATACGAAGTACATGAACAATGAATTCTATCTGATTTTTTTTTTATGGCTTAATTCAACCTCCAGCCAAGCTGCAGCAGGAGGAGTAAGTTCGTGTTTTCCACATCCGAAAAAATTGTGGCCGCTCGACAGACACTTTCGCCCTTCTATAATTCGTGCGGTGAGAACACCAGATTTTCAAAGTAATGGTAAAGCAGCCATCACTGTTATAGGTGGATTCATTACCTTTCTATTTTTATACTAATTATCTTAAGAACCAACGGTAAACCAGGATGACAAAAAAAAAGTTGAATATAAAAATAGGGAGGATGAGAGAGAGAGAGGCAGAAGTTGTGAGTAGTGAACTTTTGGCAGTGATGATTTTGGTAAACAACAAGAATCTACCCTCCCCCCAAGCATCTCATTTACCATCCTATGGCCCAACTATACAAAGTGAATGAGTAACGACCAATAACAGGATGCTATTTTTTTGGTTTTTTTTTTTGTTTCTGCATGACGGCTCATTAGGTGTGTCCACCTACAACAGTACAACAGACGCCATGATCGAAGAATATGTATTGCTTCGCCAATGGATAAGCTGTAGAAGAAACTTGAAACAGGGCAGTTAACCTCAGGTACTCAGTGTAGGCGATAGGTGACCGCCGAGCAAGGCCTATACATATGTAGGAAGGTCTGCTCATGTCAGATGAGGTGCAAATTAATGCAATTCATATTTCACATCTGTGCAGAGACAGTTCTCCATTATATTCATAACAATGCTTGACTGGAGGGAGAAGAAGAGCATGGGCGGAGATAGCCGATATTCCTGGGGGGGGGGGGGATTCAGTCCTATGACTGGGAATGATCAATAGTAGGGGGGGGGGGATTCCCCCAAGTAGTTTTCACACCTTCAAGCCCTGTACACACAAAGGCATTTTTAAGATTTTTTCACGGTTCAAGTTCGGAAAACATGTGAACCTACCGAAGAATCACGTGTTCCACAAAGTTGTGCTGTGAATTAATAATAAGCCCCCTTCATATGTATGTGCTCTGTGAAGTTTATGCAACCAAACATGTATTAGTCTGGCAGCCCACCGTATTAAAAATCCGGGTCATTTGATCGTGTCTGACACCTGCGCAGGACGTTTTTTATGGTCTAGGAGAAGACACTTCTCTCACTTCTGACACCAGTCGTTTTCAAATCACCCAGAGGTGTCACCTCCCAGACCAAAAAAACGCCCTGCGCAGGCGGGCTCCCGGACTATATTCCGGTTATGTCGATTCCACAGATCACATACATACAGTTTGTGAACGGTGCCTAAAAAATGTCCCCGTGAGTACAGGGATTTGAAAGTACGAACAGACGGTGAGGATTCCCTGTTCCAACCTCACCCGCCGGCCGGAGCGTCTGGTCCTGGCTTTGACTTCAGTTTAAGTCACCTTGAAGTTGCCACCCATCAGTTGAAGCTGCGCAGTCCACCTCAACTGATGTAAAAGTCTGGGCCACACGCTCCGGCTGGCCGGTAAGAGGTTTGCCTGAACGGGAAATACTCACCGAGCATACGTACCCTAACTGTAGGGGTTAAAGAGTCTGGAGAGGATCTTCGGAAATAAGAGAATGGGGGGGGGGGGCTACAGAAAGTTTTGGGTGACTATAGGACCAAAGCCCCCCCCCCCCTTTATCTCCGCCCATGAAGAAGAGAATACCAATTATTTTTTTCAGCCCATAATGACGTCATTTTTACCTTTCCCCCCTAGTCCATCCAAATACATGATCGGACCTTCTTTTTCATACAGCTTAACTGTCGAGGGGCCCCAAACCGAGGGAGCCCCCGCCTTGGAATGTTGGAATGAAAATCATCACAAAATAATCGTTCAGAAGTTACACACATAACTTAGTTTTTACGATTTTGAGACATTTTTGTTAGAACCATGACACTTATAAAACCATGAAATTGCGGTATTTTGAAATGGCCTAACCCCCAAAATAATGATTTTCAAAGGAGATTTAGGCCCGCTTTGTCAATTGTCAATTAAGAAATTTGAAGATCTGATTTAGAAAAATCATCTGCGAACCATGACGAAATATTTGATCATGAAACAGATGACATTTTTAGCCAGCTCTTCAATTAACGATTGATAAAGCGGGCCTTAATCCGCAAAATTGGGGTTTTAAAGGGCCAAATCCGAATAACTTGGTTTTTGAATAATTCAACCCCCGAAATTGAATTTTCAAATTATTAAATCCGCGAAGTTTGCTTTGAAGGCGCCAGATCAACAAAATTGGGGTTTTAAAAGAGCCAAACCGGTACGGGCTCTGTATGCCTTTACTGCGAGGCTTCTTCAGCAAGAGAGTAAACACGTTCATTTCCCGGAATTCCTATGTGACTTGGAATCCACAAGAAGGTTATGCTTTTCCTAATTTGTCGTAGCTGGAGAAGCTTTTCCTGAACTGTCTGAGCTAAAGGGTCCCTTGAGTACTTGTTCTGTAGAAGTTGCACTGCCCAGCTCACCCAGTTGCATGAATTGCTGGCTCATCGCTGGCAGTTAAAACGAGTACGAGTACGAGTACGAGTAGGGGCACGCCATTCGATCGGGTAAATCATGGGATTCTACTACAAAAAGCAGCCGGTTTGGGTTTTCTCGAGTAGCGTCATGCGCTGGGTGGCCTCATAGGTACCTCGGGGGGCGGAGCCAGGTGCGGTGGAGGATCCGGAGACTGGGGAGTCGTCTTCACTTATGCTTAAGCCAGACGGCGTGCCACAGGGAGCGGTCTTGGGACCTGATTTCATTTCTGTTATGTTGTCTGGCGTTCCCACTTGCTTGAGGCACTGCTAATACCATATTTTCGCTGATGAACTTGTTGTTGTTGTTGTTGTTCGATATTGTTTTTATTTTTATATTATATTGTTGTTGTTATTGCTTATGAGCTCTTATTTATTTATTAGTAGTAACGAAATTGAACTTTGTTGAATATTAACTGGATATCGCTAGGTACTCATATGAATTTGAAAACTTGTGAAACTGTTATTACTATTGTACTAATTCGATAGAGCTCTCTGGGGATCTCCTTAAGATGTGGCCAGTACCTAGGCCGTTCCCGGCCCTTACCTGGCCTGTACCCCATCTTTGGCCCGGACTCCCCAGCAGAGTCGGTCCCATCACTCAGCTCGACCCGTTGGCCGCGACTGGTGGCCAGCCAGTCGCGCCCGAGAGGCACCACGTGGAGGTGGGTCTTTCGGAGCTGAGGATGCTGGCTTGCGCCATGGACCGAAACCGGGCAGGGAAGGTGCCCCTGCCCGGGTTGCCCGAGTAGGGAAGATGCCCCTACTCGGGCATTGCCGGTCCCAGTCCCCTGCGCTCCAACCAGGAGCGCGAGAAAACCAGGAGTCGGCCGTACGCCCGCCGGTCTCTGACGAGAGCCGAGTCGACCGGCGGGCCATTCCTACCCCATACCGCCCGCCGCAGATCCCCGTGGAGGCTGCAGCGACGAAGCACATGGTCGGCGGTCTCCTCCTCGACGCCACAAGGGCATATTGGAGAGTCCCGCCGCTGGAAGAACCACAACTTGGCGTTGAAAGAGCCGTGCCCCGTCAAGATAGAAGTGGCGGCGTGCTCAAGGGTAAACCGCTTGGCTGCCGCCAGTCTCGTCCAAACATCGGGCACGAACCCGAACAAACGCTTACCCGTTGGACTGCTAGCCCAACGCGCCTGCCAAGCCTCGACGACTAGGTCATCGAGAAGGCGGATGCTCCAAGCGGCCCCCCATTCATCGGCCATAATACCAATGCGCTCGGCCCAGTCTTCACGGCACCCTACCAAGCCCAAGTTTCCTAGAGCTGCTTTTCACGGGCACAATAGCCCTAGAGCCACCACCCTTGTGTACGATTCGTAGTTTTAAGAAATAAAATCACTCTTTCTCTCTCTCATTTTGGTTTTTTCAGATATCACGACTATACAGTTCTTTTTCTTCAGTGACTAATCGTAAAGGACAAGTCACACGCGGGAGACATTTTCTGGGTGAGATCCAGTTTATATTATTTATTTTTCCTGCCATTCTACTATTTTAATAAAATGAAATAAGTATAATATGTATAGATAAGTATTATAAGATATAAGTAATAGAGACTTCTGGGGTTAATCAACGGGGCGCAAGACTCGTGAATAAAATCCTTGCGTTTCCGTGAAAGAAAAGTTAACTCTATGACGGAAGTTGTTGAGAGGACATTTTTATTTATTCTCTCTTTCTCCTAAAATGTGAATATGTGACATCACATTCCAGCATGATTCACAACATTCCCGGCAACATTTATCCGATCACCAATGGAATTAACCTAACCGAACCATAAATTTATATATATATATAAAGCAAGGGGGCTCCATCTCTTTTGAATGTTCGTTGAAGTTGGAACATATCACATCAGAAAGAGGGAGCCTACTCCAAGGGCAAACGTATAAGAATGGCGGGGAGGGAGGGGATTGCGTTATAAAATTGAAGCTGATGATCCTTCTTTGTTTCCACGCCTTGCCTTCCCGACCGTCCCAACATCCACGGGTGGCTCTCCCGTAAGCCTCTTGCTCTTGACCGTAAGCCTCAATCTTTTTTGGAATCTCAAGTGAAGCTAAAATATTTTTTTATTTATGAAACGCTTGCAACCTCTAACAGCGTCACTCTGTCAGAGCCGCGTAAACCAAACTCCTCCTGCCATTAAAACCTGAATGACCATTTTATAGATTCATATTAGTGAGAGTCGATATAGGCACTGTCGACATTGTTGCCGTGCGTGATACTATGCTGAGGGATTCAGAAAATAAGGGGATCCCATCCCCCTAGAACAATACCACTCTGTTTATATTATTTTAACAGAAGGAATAACAATTTAAGTGCCACTCCCCCCCCCCTCCACCTTTGAATTCGATGTTCAAATCCACGGGGAATCTGAATCCCGTTAAACTCCCCTCCCTTCCGATCGAGAGAGATGAGAACGGTCCACCCTCAAATCGCGCGTAATTGAACAAGGATGCTTGAGTGTCAATCCTCTTCTGGTTCGGTAGGGTTTCAAGAGGCTATTTTCTTTCTTTATATTCAAGGATGAGACTGCCAAGGGTTAATGCGCCAGGCGATGCCACTTCAGGACTCACCCGTAGTCGGTACAATTTTCAAACGTAATAAATACCATTTCACTGCATCTGTTCGATACGGAACTGTGAGTACTTTGCCACTGAACCAGGGGCCAAAAGGAGGAACATGGATTATGTTACGTCACCAAGCCCATATATTTTTGCCCTGTACATCATCTTGGGCATTTCTTTGATGAATTTCATCTGAGCCACAGAAACTCAAAAATAGGAGGCAATAAAATGGAGAGAGGGTTAGACCCAGAATTAGGTTTTTGTAATAAACAAGAACGACAAGTGCAGTCAGGAGGCAGACAGATTTTCAGGGTTTCAACTCAGTTTCAAGTATAGTTTTTAGCAAGTGCAGACAATGTAGCCCTTCAAAGCAGTTATGTGAGGGGGTGCACACTTACACTGGGGCCAAACTTCCAGAACCCCATATCACCTATTGTAATTGTAACTAGTCATTTTTTGCGTCCCTCGGGCCATCTTCAACCGATAAATACACCCGGCTCAAACCCATAAGTTCCACCCCTATTGAAAAAAAAAAAAAAAAAAAAAAAAAACCGAAACAAGCGATTTCACGGATATTTAGACCCGAAACTCGGCTGATTTTTAGGCTCCGAGTGTCATTTCGCGGCTATATTTGGCAGGCTTAGGACGCTGTGGGTCGCGCTGTGTGGTCACTAAAGAAAAAGGCTCGAAACCTGTAATCTTGCGGAAATAAAGACCAGAAACTTGCAATTTTGCGGATATATTTATCGCGAAATTTGAATTTAACGAAACTAACATCCATAACCTTGCAGTGACGCGAGAATACCTTGCCAAGAAACTTTCAACTTTGCGGCTACTTAGCGCCACACTTTGCGGCTGTTCACTTCTATAATTCAATTTATCGCCCATCATATTTCACTAAATCGGTTGATTTCTTTAAACGACCAAAAGGGCCGAACTGACTAAATATTTAGCCCATTTAGGTCCTTACAAAAAAATCAGCCGTTTTTGCGGCTATTGATCAAGTTGAAGGGCGCTGTCGTGGCCGGATAAATTAAAGACCAGAGAAACTTGCAATTTTGCTTTTATTTTCACCCGAAACTTGCAATTTTTTTAAAATTATAAGTTCCGAATATAGCAAATTTGCGGTTATTTATAGCTCCAATGCTGCGATTCATCGGCTATTTGGCCAAGCGATTTGCTTATTGACTGACTAATCTGCTTCGTCATGAATGACTGAGATTTGCTTTAAAATGTCGCTGTGCTCCTCCGCGAAATAGTGATTTCGCTGCCGATTATCCTCACAAAACAAACATTTTCGCAAATATTTAGGCCGAAACTTTCATTTCACGGACATTTTTCCATGTAATATCGTTGCTTTGGCCACCACTTGAATTTTTTGCGGCAATTTCGTTCCCCGAAACTCTGATTTAGCTACATAGGCTATTTAGACCTGAGTCAATACAGATTTATGTATATTTTTACGCACTGACTAGTAGTTTCATTGATTATTGGCCATCAAAAGTGTCAGTTTCCAATTCCAAGCGACGTTGCTATAGTTTCTTTGTAAAAATTGACAATATCCTCACGAGAAATTACAATTCAAAATCTGTAAATAGGAATATTAATAGTTTTTATGCCAATTAGCCGATTTAAAGAGGTAAGTTGACGGTTTCTAGGAGAAAATTAAAGCTTCAGACAAATTAATGTTTTCTGAGAAAAACTCATGTTGAAAATTTCGATTTTAGATAGAATTGTGCCCATCTACGGAACAGTGAGATATTTGCAAGCAAAAAGTCGAGTAAAAGATAATAAAAAATAAAAAACTTCCTACAAACATTGGTCCGCAGGTGTTACTGGGGAGCAATAAACGGCAAAGCCTGTCGGCTAAGGATCGACGGTTTCGAATTGTAAAAACTAAAAAATACTATCTACTGTGAAGCAATTGAACAGTTAGGAGTTGACATAGTATTAAAATTAAAACAACTACGTTAATGTTCAATCACGGCTAAACGTTCTCGGTTCTCAGAATCATCATCAGCCCTCTACAGCTGGATGTTGGAGTCCTTCCGCTCTGAGTATTGACACTCAACTCTTTAAGCCCCCATATAACACATCTGAGGGCTACCAAGAAGAAACGACGCTTGAGTGTATAAAAAAATTGTCATTTCAACACCAGGCCCAAAGGGGTCAGCCTGTCAAAAAATGGATAACGGCTTTGTCTCTAGGGCCACTATATGAAAAAAATCCAAAAAGGGTCTCTCTTTATCGATTCAATCGCTTAACACAGCGAGTGCATTAACCTCGGACTATGTAAGGAAAAAAAGAATAGCAAATATCTCATTTCATTTGTCTCCCCACCCCCTTATCATGGTGAAAAAAACATGTGTACAAGAGAACTGCATTAATTTCGTAACAAAAAGACAATACTTTATCAGAAGCGACCGGTTGTTTCACTTCGCCCTTGGATGGGTTTGAGACACTTTAGAAAAAGAGTAAAATGGGCCGGCTATGGGTATGGGGGAGGGGTGGGGTTCGACAAAAGAACTGGTTGCGGGGTCATTCAAAAGATCAATATTTTTCCTTGCTAAATACCTTGTCGAATGAATTTTAAGGACGTACGTTCTTTTTTTATTTTGTTTTGTTTTTTTTTTGTTTTTGTTTTGTTTTTTTGGAGAGAAAAACAACAACACACAACACATCAGTGTGAAAAAGGGCTTACCTGTTTTGAAAAAATCGCTATGTCTTCGTTGAAAGACTCTGAAGAACAAACATCGCCCCCAGCGACACCTGGATCTCTGGGAGTACTCGTTGCCAACTCACATTTTTCGAATATGAGAGCCAACAATGGGAAGAGCGGGTGTCTGCAACAATACACAGAAAGGAAAAAAAAAAAAAAATTAAAAAACAGGGCTGTAAAAAATTATGAGGAGGAGCCATAAAATATTGACGAGGGGCCCACACACTGAACAATAGGCTGGGTCATCCTCGGACCCTAGTGATTTGCATACAAACCGCAACTCGAAAAGATTTGTTCGCTCTCTCTCTCTCTGCCTCAAAAATTTTAATTTTTTTTTTTTTTTTTTTTTTTTTTTTTTTTTTTTTTTTTTAAGGGTTTTGAGACATTTTAAAACAAAATAATCGTATTTGAATGGAGGACGCCGTCTCACCCTACCCGTCTAACCCTACCCGTCTAACCCCCCCGTCTGATTCTATAACGAAATGTTAATTTATGTTGAACGCGCCTAACATCTGATATCCATGAATCCTTGAAAGAAAAAAGAACTGGCGTCAAAAAAATGAGGGATATTTATTTATTTATATATTTTTTTTTTTATTCAAAAGCATCTCTGCTTGAATAAATGTTTCTTCGGCGAGTATTCCATAACATCTCCGGAAACATTAGATACGAAATGTCGTTTCATGCCGAGACGGTCAAACTGGTTCTGCTACTTTTTATAGAAGCAGCGCGGGACATATAAAAGGGGAAAACGAGAGAGGAAAAAAAAAAATTATAATCCACATTTTTGAACAACACATGAGTAGATCCTACAAAATTCTTGTTTATATTCCTAATTTAAATGAACCTTTATCAAAGCGCGCGAAAGAATTTACGCCGTTAATAAAAATATAGGCCAGTGATAGACGTGTGCAGTATGAAAAAACCAACGAAACCCCAAAAAGGCGTTTTTTTCTATATTTTATTTTATTGGCAGGAGTCGTGCTAATCCAGAATTGTATAAATTTGTTATGGACCGTCGTCGCCTGTAATATTCAAAAATAAAATGAATTTGTTTCGAGTTCTAATCAATGAATAGAATGCATTATTCATACAGCAGTGAAACAATTATAAAAATGACCTTTATGCGATTTAAAAAAAAAAAAACAAAAAAAAAAAAAACAAAAAAAAAAACATGATTCTGGTGCTGAATTTGCATGGCCTATAAACCAATATGACACCCTCGATTCCCTCAAAAGAGGATTGATATGCGAGGGCTATTCCCCGTTCTGGTTTCTCGACTCTTCTTTTTTTGTGTGCTTGCACCATTCAACTCATGCTGATGAATTGCTCCTTCAAGGGAAATAAAACTAAAAAAAAACCAAAAAGGTTAACTAAATAACAAAACCGTCGCCCTCTCCAATAAAAATTACAATTCTACGTTTTTTTTTATTTATGTATTCTATTTTCCTTTTTTTACATGTTCGTGGGCAAGAGAGAAGAAGGATGGGGTTAATGAATAGTCTGTTGAATGTCTGAGGTGGTACTTAGTAGGTATTCTGGAAGATAGAGTTTTGGAGGCTCTGGACAGCATAATGATTTAAGTATACCCTTCCCTACGCCATTGAGTCAATCCCTTGAACTCTTCCTGTAGCTATCCGATATAAATCAAGACTACCACAATCCTCTTTTTTTCCTTGTCTGGGAAACGATCCTTACAGTTTTTTTTTTTATTTCTCTCACACTTTCTTTTCTTTCATCTTGACTCTAATTAATATTTCGTATGCATCGGTGGTTCTTTCAGGGGGAAGATGCCGGCAAATATAAAAATTCAGGCGGAAGAATTCATAAACCCCTTCTGGAAACATGCCAACCCAGTATAGCTAGTAATTTTCAGAACAATTCAACGCGCAATGGAATAGAAAACACTTTAGTGTAAGCGATACTCGGGGTAAAATTTCCTCAAATAAGTAGATTTTCAATGACATGGACAGGAGAGGGGGGATTAAGGAAACAGTGGTAAAGGGGAATTGAAATCCCCTTTTTACGAGCCCTTAGGAAGCACCGCTATCAGAAGTTATGAATACAAATAGTTCTAAAAACCATTTTACGACCCCCCCCCCGCTCCTCCTTCCAACACAACACAACAGATTTATACAGAAAATTACGTTGAACTTGGAAATATTTACAGGTGGTCGATGAGAGTATATAAAACCAGTTCCTTGATGAGAAATCAGAGTTAATCAGTGATGAAGCATTTTTTATGTCAAGTAAATTGCGCGTTTGTTGAAGAATGAACTGAACTGAAAATTGCCCGAGGATGAACAGTCTGATTCATCATTATGACCGGTGTCGTGCAAGAAGGGCACAATTCCAAAATCAAAACCAGAAAGCTTCATCTCTTCCTTCATCTTATAACTGAAGAAAAAATACTATTCGTTGGGGACTGGGGGATATTGTATTAACCAAATTATTCTATCAAGAGGCACTGTTTACGCAGACAAAATGAATATTGATTTGAAAAGAGACCAGGGACAATTATTCTTTTACCGAATTATGCTTTTAGCCAAAGTTCTTGTGACCGAAGTTTGCGTCATCCGAAATTAGTCCACTTTTTGAAAAAAAAAAAAAATAGTGATTTTTAATGTATTATGGGCTGTAATGTTCCCACCCCAGGAGCGGACAGGGGTATGATGGCGCAGGGGGTGACGGGTGCCTTGGATAAGTGGGCGCCTGTAATTTCAAATATTTTTTGCTGAATTAACGATTCGCAAATGAAATTATTCTGGAACCTTGCGTAATTTATAACTTTGGTTTTACAACTTGGTTGTAAACTTGTGACTTGGTGCTTTGGTTTTTAACCAAATAACGGATTTTGTGACAGTAAATCGCTCTCGCAGGGCATGGTCCAAGGGGTTTCAACGTAAACTTTTATAGCCAAACAATTAGTTTCAGGGGCTAGGTTTGCCAGGTTTGACCAATTCCGGTATTAGAGAGTGACGAGTGCCAGTGCGAGATACCTGTCAATTTTAAAGCGTCAGCTACAGAGTCAACATGGCGGTTTATGGGCTGAAATACACGATTAATAGCAACACCAATCAAGTTATAGAGCTAAGTTTCCTAGTTTTATTCTTGAAAAGTCAGTCAATTCTAGGGAGAAATTCAATTAATAGTTTGGATGGGTTGTGATCCGAACGAAAAATGTGTAATTATTCTGCCGCAATTGTCTGCTTTTGGAGCAAAAGTTCAAGTTGTTTGTCCTTTGAAGGCGAAATTGGCTTATTCATATATGCCACGGATCTTTGCCCATCGCCCCCCACCACCACCCCACAGAGACCTATAGCGTTTTCCATTACATAGCACAAAAAGTAGAGCTGGGGCTGCTCAAGGTCTGATCTGATAAGAGTTTGAAGGTTCCATTTGCCAATTGATCCTCAGCAGAGCGACTTTTTATTCGTTCCATTTACCCCTATACGCTCCTCCATATGGATCAGAGCTGGAGCAATTTCAACTGCTCCGTCAAAATCGACGGAGCGGTTAACCTCTCTTGGAAGGTTCATTGTGATAAGCATTGTTTTGAGTTCGTATTTTGTTTTTCGTCGTGGATGAAGCCAACGATTGGTTGAACGAAAGCGGGTTAACAATCATTCAAGTTCTGTTATTAGTAGGTACCATTATCGTCGATTACTTAACAGATCCAAAGAAGTGGTCGGATGAAGCCACCAGGCTCCTTTTGAAATGTACGGATAACTATAGTCTAGAGGCAGCATCAATCAATAAGGAGAAGACAGAATAACAAAAACCTAGTACCAGTATTCCAATCGTTACAAAACGGTTCATCCGGATTCTCTACATTAATGAAGTTATGCCCTTTATGTTTTACATATTGCCCCCAAAGGGCGAACGTTTTTTCTTCATTTTTCCTGCCGCCACAAAGCGTGTTTGCTGACCGAGAATTTCTAAATTCGCAACTTGTTTTTAGTTAGATAATTATGTTCTTGGAAGAGCATTATTAATGGAATTGGGCATTGAACTCACGAAGGGATGCACCAGATTTGTTCACAGTCATGATAATAAGTACATTCTCGCTAATAAATTCAAGCACTCCACACAAATATACAAGTGCTCAGCTCATGCACGCAAATAAATATGTACTTCCATTCAATACAAACACAAAAACTACAAAAAAGGAGGGAGGTTGTTATTAAAGAGCGCTCTCTTCCACATAATAAAAGTCGTTCCATTTCAACCCGCTCTTAGCCAGGTTTTGGTTCGATATGAGCGGGCTCAACGACGTCACAAGAGCCGCCCCAGAGCAATTTTGAAATGGCAAAAGGAGAACGCTACTAAACTCTACGGGGCTGTATGATAAGGTATTAAGGTATAACTACGAAGGGGACAGAACCCTGAAACTCGATGTTTGATTCCAAAAACATGTATTCTTTTTGAATCCATTATTCATGGAAATATAACGATGACCTGAGAGGAGCTCCACGCCCAAGGTGCGCAGAGGTGTTTTAGGCACCCACCCCTCCCGGGCCACTCAGGCACTAGGACTGTGCTCGTAAGATGGCCGGAGAAAGACTGAGTGGGTTGGTTGATGATTGACGGATGGGGTGGCGGGGGAAAATTCGTGCTCGCAACGATAAAATGAATTGCCTATCTCATTGTCCTTGACCTAGCAAGGTTGTGCTGTCGTTCCGATGTGGTGCATTGTGGGAGAGCTGGAGACAAGTACGACCCTAGCGGATAAATTGAAAATAATATAGTATGCCTAAAATTTTGGAATGTTACAAACATCAAATTGAAATTTTCGAAGCTTGAGGTAATCAAGAGTAGGATTCCTCTAGGTTCCATGTTCGGCCCGTTATTATTCCTTTTATTTACAAATGACCTAACCGAATCGATTACTGGGTACAGATTTCACACTGTTTGCTGATGATTTGACTGCGCTGGTTTCGGATAACAATGCTGAACTTGTTCAGACAAAGAAAGAGTTGGTGATGGGTGAAACATTATTGATTGTATGTTTGATACAACGGTTTGTGCGTGGACGTCCATAAACATTACACGAGGGCTACTTCCAAAATTGCTGTCGGGTAGGTTTAATAGACTGTCTTAATATTGTTGCCAGATTTTTTCAAATTACTCGGCAGCTAAGTTTTATAATGTGTTACACAAAATGTCCCGGGTATTTTACTCGGGTATGATGGATAAAAGCTACTGGGAATTTAGGATATTTTGAATGAATTCGTCGCTAACAATTTTGGTGATTTGAAATTGTAAAATGGGGAACTAGCATGAATGTCCGATTTGGGAGAAAAGTATACCGATGAATTGGCACATGGACAGAAGGATATCAATAGTAGTTGCACCCCGATTTTTGAATAAATGTCAAAGTTCTTTAAGAGGGGATAGATGGTAGGAGGGGAAATCACGTCAATCCCTAATTTTGAAGCATGTGATTAGGGCACTCTTACATTTTTGTTGACAAATAACAAGAAAAATTTTCCCAACAACAAGAATAACAAGAAAATTCTGATCTTTCAAAAAATACGCCTATAAATCAATTTGACTCGATTCGAAGTGTTCAAAGGCACGAAAAGTTCAATTATTAGACGACGTACAAAATTGAGTTCAAAGAGACTGAAAAAAAATGAGTAGCCTTTAATAAGGAGAGAAATGGGGAAAAAGATGCCCATTGATCATGTCATGTTCAGTTTAAAGAAGGGCAATAAAAAACGCCGGAACTTAATTGTCTAATAAAAAAGTGGCCTGGGGGCGCAAATGGTTTATTCAAATATAGGGGCTTCGGGGTAGAAATTATTTTAATAAAATTCTAATTAAAATGGTACATACCCGTAAATCGAGTCTTTGTCTCTCTTATGGACGTCAGGAACAGGGCCCATCACATGATTGGCGACTGGTGACACGTGGTTTCCACCGGCGGGATAGTGCATATTGTGATTCAGATGCGGTTGAATAGCTGGAATAGATCTGTGACCCACATGAGGGTCATACATCGCTCCCGGTGTCGCTGGTTCCATGTAGGGGTGTATTCCCTCCTCGTACTGCAAAAACATACAGATCTGGGCTACAGTCACGGGAGGAAACGCCTAACTTCATAACCGACCGCTCCAGTCACTCAACGTGATTGCCTTTTTTCTCTCTCTCGCTCTCTTAAATTCTTACCTCCTTCCTCTCTTCACTACATCCTCTCCCCACTATTAGCCAAGCAAATTATGCTACCTGCCAATGCGGCAGGTAATAAGACATTAGAGAGTTACTCATGAGCTCAATTAATGGGTGAAGTTAATTGGCGCGAACAAATCAATTCTATTACCAAAGACCGGAAAATCAAATACTCCGCGTATTTGGAACAATCGCTTCAACAGCTATATAATAAATACAGACTGAATTGAGTTGCGCCTACCAAAAGACGTTATTGACGCCTGGGTTAAAGTACAAATAATGTCTCAAAATTGATAGTGCCTTAGTCCAAAAGTTATACCTTAATAGCCATTTTCCCATCTCCGAGCTTAAAATTAGCTAATTTTCCCCTCTAACGTTCTAGAAATGAACAAATATTGGCCAACGTATATGCCTACATTGATGCCTAAAACTGGGCTGAGGACAATGAGTGACAAAGGTTGTGATTAATTTTTCCCTGGGATTGAGACGCACACAAGGGCGTCGACGTCTCCCACAACCTTGATCGATAAAACTGTAACTTTAAATGGGGAAATGCCGTAATTGGTGACGCTATCCTCTGGTCAAGTCATTGTAACGATGAGGGAGGGGGTTTCAAAAAAGGACTGATGGGGTCACAATTTTCAGGTCCATGACCTCTATGTCGGAGGTAGTTGGACACATGGCAAAGTAGGGTCACTGACTATATACCCTAAAAGTGATGGAAAACGGGACATGAGGGCGACGAAAAAGAAATGAGAGAAGCTCAAAATCAAACATTAATGTGTCGATAAGTGAGTATGTATTATTATCGGTTTAGAGCTACGAACTCGGAAGGGGGGGGGGGATGCTGCAAAATAGGTGGACAGCTTTCAGTGTGCGATCCAGAATAATTTGATGAAATCAATAGTCAAAAAGAGGCAGGTGTATTTTTCGATAAATGTGAATTGCACAGGTTGTTCAGTCAGTCAAGTGAGAAATAACCGCATGCCACCACTCTCAACAAAAGCATAAACCTTGATTTTTGATGTCGAATATTCGCGCATCGGCCCGTCTATTACCGCTAGTGTATTTTTTTATACATTTATTACTGTCCCAAACAGCTAAATTCAGGTCCTATACCGTGCCTTCAAAGCGGATAGTTACCAATTATCATTAATATATTTATTCGTCGGTGCGGTGAGTCCCATTAATTCACTTTAATTTCGGTTTTTGGCGATGTTGCGGAGGTCTTATCTATCCCAAATTTCACGGTGTTTTTTTTGCCTACAGTAACGTGTCAATAAGTAAGTATGTATTATTATCGGTTTAGGGCTACGAACTCGGAAGGGGGGGGGGCATGAAGAACAACAAACAGCAAAAAAAACAAAAAAACACCGTGAAAGGGATTAATTTATTTATTTGTCGTTTTTACTCGGGATGTTTCAAATATTACAACTTTGAAGCACAGACAATTTTCCCAATGTGACGATCAGATCGAACCACATGCTAGGGACATTTCGAGGTTTTGATGCGTATTTGATGTATCCCCCCCAACCACACATAATGGCGAATAACAGTACTGTAGAACTATCCTCAATCTTTAAATAAGGGCATTCAACTTGGTAAAATCCTAACCCTTCAATAAAACTTTGTGGAAATACGTTTGTGTTGAGGGGCCGATGATAAGCTTAAAATACCTGCTCCATGGGTATAACAGGAGGTAAAAAAAAGTACTTATTTCCTTCAAAGTGGACGGTAAGAACGGAAGTTTTTAACAATTCCTTAAATTTGAGGCTACCTTGAAGCACTTCAAAACAGAAAGAAATTTTTTCAAATAGACCACATGATTTTTAAACAAAGTTAAGGATCCGATAAGGAAGATCTCTGAATTAGTGTGATTTTAAAGTGAAAACCAATTAGAAATAGTTCAAAGAAAAATATGCCTCACATTGCACAAAGCAAGATAATTCCCAGTGTTTCATTAGATAAACCGGGCAATTTATTGCTTCAAGAAATAAAAGATAACGTTCCAATAAAAATTATTCAATCAAAGATTAATTATTGTACATAGAATGAAAAATGTAAATTCTTTATAGGGTTGTGGGCAGTAGAAATTTAATGCGTCAGGAATCAACTGATTGCAGTTTGAAAACAACCATTTAGACTGCCTAAAAAAAAACTTTAATGACTGCCATTAATTAACAGTTAACTGAACAAGAGACTATACTACGTGCTTTCTGACAGTTGGTCACTTCCCTATTGGTTATGTGGCTTAGTGAATGACGTCGAGTACGGACCTCTTTAGCATTAGAATGAAATTATGCAAACTTTACATGCTTCGAGAGAAACTAATTCATTTTTTGAAAGCCCACAGACATGTTCAAGAATGAATAACATTTTAGAAAACCCAAGCAATTTTTGCTCTACATTTCCTTTTTTCTTAGCCAGGGGTCTGCGAGAGGCTGTAATGGCGGGGGGGGGGGGCAAATTTGATAAATTAAAATTACCAAGTTGTGCGAACTAGTTCAACGTTATGCTAACATCGGGTGAAGGTAGTCCAATTAACAACAAAAATTGTACGCAAAATATGACTAGAAATCGATTGGGATTGCTTTAGTCATTTTGATAGGCTCGTCTCTTATATCTTTCATTTCGAATTATTATGTGTCTGAGTGCCCATACTCAAGGGGATTTGACTCCTGGACTAGAGGATTCCAAATTGCGTGCACATTGGCCTGTTAGGAAAATTCGGGTCGTTAAAACGTGATCTAATAAAAAGTGTCGTTAGATTTTTTAAAAATTATTATCTTATCAATTGGCTTATAGTGAGATTTTGAGTATTAACGCTTCAAGGGAAATATCTGAAGAGCTTCCTAACGCTTGGTTATTGACTTGAAGCGTATCCATTTTATCTGGTGTACCAATCTAGTTTAATTTTTCTTCCCCATCACTTATGAACGTGCCATAGAAATTGGACATTGCATACACAAATATTTAACAAGAGCTTGTTTACAATATTTTAAATGTGACTATGAAAAAGAGAAATTCTTCCCTTCCCCCGTTGCGCTTGAATTCAAGGAACAAAAAAAAGCACCGTGAAGAGACAAATGTCACATAAAAAGCAGAAGAAAGAGATAAAGTGAGTGTCAGAAGCGGAATAAATTTAATTCCTTTACTCCTTTTTTTTAAATATGCAAATTCATCTGGTTATCTGTTTCGAAACAGGCCTGCACCCGAATAAGGGGGTTTATTTTTGCAACGAAGGACCCTGGATTTCCCCTCCACCCCTTCCCATCATACCTAATTTATAACAATCTGAGAATTTTAATGTGCAAATGGGATTGCAAACTCAGCATATTTTAGTATGTCCATGATTTTCTGGTTTATCGAAACGACGAAAAAAAAAATAAATAGAAGAGGAACGATTTTTACTTAGTTGTAAAAAAGTATAGTTCAGGTTTTAAAGAAATCACTGCAAGTTGTGACAATTTTTGACTAAAAATTGCCATTAACTGATTGTTTCTAAGTGAAAATATTCAAACAGGTAAAAGGTAAAGTAATTAAAAGAGAAATTAACAGTTCTCTTAAATGCAAATTTCTGTTCTTTCGAGTTTTTTTTTTTTGTTTTCTTTCTGTTGTTGAGAACTCTGTGCGTATGGGAAGTGCTACATTGGCCTTTCTGGATCCTTAAGAAGTATATTGTGACAGGAAAATAACGGCAAACTCATGTTAAAAAGCAGTTTTCCCCTTCACTATATTCCGAAAAGTATAAGAAAAGAACACGATAAGCGCTTTTACAGGGTTTTTATTTCAAGGAAAGTCTCCGTCGGCTTTTAGTCGGGACACACTGTTTCGGGCCCGCTTCCTAACTGTAATGTCTCCAGGGGGAATAAGAAATAAGAAAAACCTATTGTCATCCTTGAGGATTTAAAAAAGTGACTTAAGCCTAATAAGATGAATACTTAGGGCTAATAGGGTTGTAAACCGCCAGGAACTCAGGCTAGTCGTAAATTCTTTTAAGGGACATGGGCATATCTCTTTTTTTTCTTCTTCTTCCTTTTATTCTTTTGGTTTGAAAAATTCCATCATTACCATGTCTCTACATTTAGTTTTCTTGAGCATATTGTTTTGTTTTGGGTATCGGCGACGGCCGCGAAGAGGTCACTTCCGAAACTTTGGGGGTCATAACTCACGCACTTAGTCAATGTCCGAGAGTGTGGGAAGACATGTGGCTTCAGAAGAATAAAAACGCTTGTTATGTTCAAACCTAGCTATTGTCACATTAGGCGAGATGCCACACAGTTGAAGTAAATTATGTCTTGAGAGGTGGGCTGACAGGAGCTAAACACAGAGGTTGAAAAAACCAGCATTAGGACAAGACAGGTTGGCCATGAGAAGGACTATAATTTCTTAAAAGAATGGGCTTAACTTCTCCCTTTAGAACCTTTCCCTCCCTCCACCCATTCAGTCGGAATTAGAAAAATCACTAGGGCTGATATACGTAGACGATGTAACAACTTCTAACCCAACTATTAAAAGACCGTTAAAGTAGAAACAACACCGTTTTAAAAACTTCAAATGAACAGCTGGGTGTGAACTTTCCTTGAAAAATGTGTGCCCAATAGTTTCATTTACACACAAAAAGCAGGTAGAAAGAAGCAGTACACATGTGTTCCAATAAAAACTCGATACACATATTTTTGAGTACTACTGCCCAAATCCTTCACACCTGCACATTGAACGAACAACACCCGGTCCTAATCCCAGTGCCCTATCAAATCAATCCCAAACTAGGAATTTCAGCGGTAGAAGATGAGGAGAGGGGAGGAGGCACTGAGCACAGACGCACGTGTGACCAGAATGCACTCACCCTAGGTTGTGCCATTCCAACAATGATTGCAAATCAATGGGGCCGCTGGTCAGCGGACCACTTCCGAGTTAAATATTAATTATCACTTTATATCCTCGGATAGAATAAATGAAATCACTTTAAATCGTCTTCACTGTACAACGGCTACAAACGTTTGGTTAGTAACCATGGGGCGCGACAAAGCAGGACGAAAAAAAAATATTATTATTTTTTTTTGTACGCCCCCAGGGTTCACTTTATGGTGTAATTAGCAGACGCGTGCACACTGATAAGAGCCATGTCGCGACCGGTTGTACATACAAAATAAAAAAAATAAAAAACCAAAAAAAGGATTTTTCCGATTCACGATGCTATACCACCGAAACCAAATGCTTTACTACTGACTGCACGTCAATCAAATAGGGGCAACTGGGAGGGACTTGTTAGTCACGTGACCATGCGCAGTTCTGTACAGCGCGAAGGGGATGGCCTCCAACTCTAGCGCTCACAGTGCACACCGCTTCAACTCGGGCGACTTCCATTTTCATATTGTTATCCCCTACTACCCTCACACCTTCCAATAAACTATTAAGTCCCCTCCTACATTTGCTCTTTTAATTTCCCCCTTCTTTATCAAAGCTTATATAAATATCTATGCGAAATTTGCTATGTATTTTTATTTCTCTTTCAATTCCACTCATTGACTCATTGACTCATCCCTCACCTATTTTCAATCCTTTAAATAAGTAGTCTTTTACGTTTTTCATCAAATAATACATTTCAAAATAATATACGCGTCAAGAACAGACCTTGTCAAGGCACAAGGGGAAATACAATTTAAATTCCAAGGAAGGTCAGCAAAATTTGAGATCTGAGAAAAAAAGAAGGGGTTCTTTTTTAGTTAATTAGCGGCAGTTGTACCTTTGCCCGATAGCTGTCAATTTCAATCTAGGCAGTCTCGCAGAACATAAAGTAAAATAAAATAAAATCGAAACCAACATGCATAATTCGTTGTTTATCTCTCGAAAGAATTATAACTTGTAAATGTGGCTAAGAACGCAATACTAAAATGAGAATAGGATTCCTCGTCCGCTCAATCAACCCCTTACCCCTGGGTTTTCACTTTTATTAGTTTTGTTAAGATTTGTTCATTAGCAGTATTTTCTTGATCTAGGGCCATAAATTTGAATTTGTTAATCTACAATGTATGTGACGAAGAAGAAGAAGAAGAAAAAAACTAAACATTAATAATTGTCGACGGCTTCCCTTCCCTCACCCATCCCGCTGTATCATATTAGTCCATAAGATTAAGTAAATTACTTAAATTCCACTTCACAGCCCCTTCCTACCTTTCCGTGCTCAGTTTCGAGCAATGCGTTAAGCGCCACACGGAAGGGATGTAGGTGCGAAGACCTGTCATATACAACCCATCCAAACCACCCTCTTTGCATTCACCCTCGAGAGTTGCCCTCAGCTTATTTATGTGTAGCGTATAATGTTGGTTCAGCCCCTAAAAAAAAAAGAAAAAAGAAGAAGAAGAAGAAGAAGAAAAACAAAAAAACAAACGTGTACTGATGTCTTGGATCGTGAAAAATATCAGACTATATGGGGTTTGCAGAATTCTAAAATTGGCCTTGTTTAATGACAATCCTATGTCCACAGCACCGCATGGATCATGTATTAGAGTGGCTTTCAAGAATCTCTCCACCAGTCGGAGTACGCGGCCACAGTCATCAAGCCTGAACTTTTAGGGCCGGGTGATTGCCCTAGACGCTCATCAGCCAAAGGGAACCCATGTGAGGAAGAGAACATAGAATACAAGGTGGGCTTTGTGACGCCGCGGTGGCGACAGAAACGATTTAATCTATTGACCCATAGATTACAAATATTGTAAATAGTTCAGCAGCGTTATTATAGTAGATTTAGGAGCTGGGCTGGTTCTCAATCTTACAAACTTGCTCTTTGTACCTATAGTTATAGTAGCTCAGGCGCGCATCCGGAGTGGCTAGGCCCCTTTCAGACGGGTGCACGTGAGCGCGCTCACGAGAGCCGCTTGAACGGCTCAGTGATGTGAAAAGGCCCGGCTCCGAAGACTTTTTTGTAAACCCAACCGCTGGCGGTCGGAGGTGGTGAGCCTAGTTCAGTCCGAAAGCCCAAATTAGATCTTGTGTAATGAATCGCTCCAGCTCTCGAGAGCGCGCTCACATGCACCCGTCTGATGAACGGGCCCTTGAGAAAAGGGAGTGCTCCTCATCCTGACCCTAACCTATCATACCAACACCATCACAACATTTCTGTAGCAAACTAGCTCCTAAACATTGGAGCAAAGAAATATGGGAAAAATTAAAGGAAACCTGAATGTGAAAAAACAACATTGAACCACTATTTGACAAGAACTAATTTTTGGAGGCAAATAATTCCACGTCCTCAATACGTAACCTCAACTCCAGGGCGAGGCCGAGTGGGAGTCATAGACACTGGTGTCCTCAGAGTTTTTTATCTGTATGTCACATTTTCCATCAGTGAAAAATTGCACCGAGGGTGCGGTCCAGTCTCCGTTTCGACCTCAGACTTTGAGAAACGCAGACTGGACCGCACCCTCGGTGCAATTTTTCACGATTGTTTGGTGGGTCCCACCCCTAACATCTTCATCGGTCAGTATTTTCCATCAGATGGCAAGAATTCTGGTAAACGCGGGGGAAGAGCCTTGATACAAGCGGACCTAGGATAGGGCCTGAATATCATCGTCAAAATCGAGGATAATGCAATAAAACGTTATTTGTTGTTTTTTTTGGTTAGTTTGGGCGACCAATCAGTGGCGTTATTGAGAAAACCGGTGCACTGCCCGCGGAACTCATAAGTCACGTCCACAGCACAATCCAAAAAATGGACAACGCCGATCATCTTTGGGGCGCTTCGGAGCAGCGGTGTGTTTATCCCCCTTCCCCATATGCTTGGAGGCGAAATCCCCGAGTGGTGCTCCCCCCCCCCACGGAGTGTAAAAGGGCTGTTAGAAGAAAAATAACAGTGAATAACAATTAACAATGCTAGGGGTTTTCCTTTGTTACACTTGTACTACACTATAGTGTAGAAAATCAAGAGATTTTATTGACTAATTTTTAAAAATTTAATGAAATCAGGGGATTATCTGCACCACCGTGACACTCGCGAAACGAAATAAAGGACCTGGCCGTATATAAAGGGTACAAGGGGGCACAAGCTCCAGGCTGCAGGTCCTGCAATCACGCGGTTATTAAGGCGCGTATACACTTGCGAACCGAGCCTCTGAGCATGTTCAGAGCACGCTCGCTGAAATTTTGTTTCTCACGAGCCGGGGGAAAACTGTGAGCATGGGACGAGCCTAGGCTGCTGTGTAGTGTATATTGTATCAGGGGGGAATTAAGGTTCAAATGAATGAGTTTAAACAATATAACCCCCCCCCCCCCAAAAAAAAAGCTTCATATTTTTATTTCCTTGCCAACCACGAATAATACCCTAATTATTTATATACAATATTTAAAAAAAATACTTGGCTTTTCCGGTCCCGGTCAATGATTTAACTTTGTGCTTTTCTCTGCGATAAGACGCCGGCAAGCTCGTCAATTTAACTTTACAAACATCCGGAGGAAGATATACAGCAATTTTCCTATTACCCTCCAAGCGTCTTCCTTGACTTTCTTCCGAGAGTGGTCCCGATGTTTTGGGTCCCATGAATTAGAATTGGTTTTGTAGGCCTCAATTAAAGATATTTGTCTCTCCTCGACAATATGACGACAATGGTGAAAGCAGAGAAAAACAAAAAACCCAGGAAATGAAAGATGGAGGTGACAAAGTTCCCCTCAGAGAAATGCCCCGCTCTGAGCCTACTAAAAGCCCGTCCCAACTTGACGAACCAATTCCTTTGATGTTGAGTGAAAACCCGACAAGAGATGGAGCTTAGTACGAGCGGCTCGCGAGCCGCTCAAAACGTGCTCGTCGTAACAAATTCGCACTTCGAGCCTGTTTAGAGCCGCTCCTGAGTGGCTTGCGAACCGCTCGGCTAAGGCTCGGCTCGCAAATGTATACACAAGCCGCTTCCTCATAGGGTGGATTTTCTTACTCCCTCGCGCTCTCTCTCGATACAAGCAGTTATGGGTCTGCTGGGTCGCAGGGAGCAAGCACCACGAAGTTTCGCATTTGAAGGAAGCAAACCCGCAAAATTAGTTCCTAAAAGTTACAGATTTGCAAAATCTGGGGTTAGAAATAGCTAAATCAATGGCATTTGTTTTCTCATCAGACCATACCAGTAAAATTTGCAGGTCATTTAAATGAGCCAACCCCTTTGCTCCCACGAAATCGGATTCAAAAGAATCAAACCCTCGGAATTTTGTTTTTTCAGGAAAGGGGTGTAGGTACGGGGGGGGATATTGGGGATAGATTCCCCCACCCTCCAGAGCTACAAGTTTTAAATTTCTTCATTTTTTCTGCCCCATTAAAAATTATTAGTGTGTTGGCGAGTTCAAGTTAAGTTTTTCAAAAAATTCAGCGCTCAAGTGCATCCTCTTTCCACTTCTCCCATTGTCAGACTACGGTGGAAAAGTTAAACAAAAATCCACCTCAGCATCAGTGGTCCCATCTCCTCACGGCTATTCCGCTAGTTCAAAACATGAGCGTTTCGCGTTGTAGCTGGGCGTATTTTCTTACTTCAAGCGGCCCGGCGGGGTCCACGTGCGTCGATCCGCTTCCTTGATCAGTGAACTTCAGGTCTGTGGATTACGTGGTTGTCTTGTGCGGGTAAATTGTAAATTTGTACAGGCAAAAGTGGCCTGTAACACCGATATTCCTGTGAGAATCTCTTCAACGGCTCTTCTGATTGACAATACGCCTGAATTTTCGGATTCCCCATGTCGATAAACCCCACGTAACGAGGGTTCGTCAATTTTTGAATTTTAGGAATTTCCTCCAAAATCGATTTAACTGAATGATTTTTAGGGTCATTTTCTTCGAGTATTTCGATTTGAGCCCTGTGAGAGTCACGTGGAAATTGCTCAATAGACCAATGTAGCCGGTTTCCTCCTCAACATCACTGAATGGCACTCAACGTCCCTTAAATTGATTATTAGTGAGCGTTTTGCATAATCGATGTGATCGGTCTTCATCCGGGAGGAATTGTGGACTAGCCTTGACTCAATCGACAACGGGGGAGGATTTATCGAAAAGAAAATTCTGGAATGAATTAGGGATTAATAGTAATTTTACTTCCATGTTCCCCTATAGGGAATGGAAGTATGGTGTTCGTGAAAAAAATAGAGAACCAGCTGGCTTCATATTCTTGATGGCAAACCTAGAAAAGTTGAAAAAATCGGTTGACAGCATGTCGCTTGTTTTCGACTAATTGTATGAAAGTGAAACCCCGGTCATTTCTTAGTGTGAGAAACACAAATCTGGCCTTTGTTTTGTAAAAAACATCTCAGACATGTTCTCCCTGTACCGAAATGTCGTTTTGAGTTATAACCTCAAAATAAGTTGTTCCAGAATTTTTTAGTTGTTTTTTAGGATTCCTCGTGCGAATTGACTACAATGTTGCCGACAAAATGCAACTTTTTTGCAACCGAATTCATAGTTTTTAGCACAGAAGGACCTGGGGGCCTATTCTGTAAAGTTAGCAACAGTCGAAACTACAATAGCGACTGTCGATGGTAGTGTTGTTATCAACAGTCGTTTCCTACATGTCGAGATCGTTTTGTGTGTTGGTGTTCTGTAAGAACAAACTTCCATAAACAATAATGAATTTATTTGGATATCATATTTACGTCTGTTCGCGAAGAAAAAGTGTAGTGTAGTGCGGGGCAGAACCCAAACAGCCGTGTTACCTTCTCTGTAACCTAAAGCCACCTCTCACTCCCCCGCTCACTAGTGCGCCCTGGTGCACCCCAGAGCAGGTTCGCGAACAGAGCTAATGAACCACATCAATCGGACTTCGTTCGAATAGGTGTCCCAATCTGTCTGCAGCTATGGCTATGACTGAAGAAGTCTCAGTGCTACGTAAGGACAAAAGTACTAGCAATTGGAGTACCTCAATCTCTGGGCATTCATCCTGCTGATTCGAGAAAAAAAGTCAATCCAATTATGGATAGACATAAAAAAAAGCAACTTACTGCGTGAGCTCGCTTGCAAAGACATTATTTTCCTTTTTTCTTAGGATGTCGCCATACGAGGAGGCTTTAGTTCTGTTGATCGTATCCCCGAGGTCCTTGTTCGTTGGGACGGGCCCGGAGATCACGAGTTTCCCCTGCCCTGAGCCATCTACGTTTCTTGTTTGTCACAGAACGATAATTTTCCAATAATATCACGAAAATACGCGAATTTGTCACCACCGGCACTCAATCCACAGCGGTTTCGAAAAAGTCGTGGGTCGCGACAACATCTGGGTGTAGAAGGGCTTTTCCACGTCCACTCACGACAAAACATAATTGCTACCCTCTGTTAGAGCTAGCGGCATCAAATCACAATGATGGAAAACAAAGTCAACACTTAATTCAAAAAATTAACTCAAAAAAGCTCACAGATTGAATAATCCTTCCTTCTCACCAACTGCCGGTGTCGTTAACAACACCCCCCACCACGAGGTGTTGTCTTGAATCTTGATAGCAACACCAAATCCTAACTGATGACGTATAACGACGTTTCAAGTAGTGTTGTTTACTTACAGAACATCTCAGCATGACGTCATTGCTAACGACTGCTGATCCCTCTATAGCGTTGTTTTCAACTGTCGTTAACTTTACAAAACAGGACAGGCCCCCAGCAGCACAAAATTACATAAGGGTGCAAGAGCCCCTTTTTATATTATTTTGCGAATATTTTTACCCATAAATAACGGAGATTGGGCAAAAATGGTTTGAGGAGATAGATTTGGTGTGATTGCGTAACAAATTATTTGCCACCGAATTACCTAGTAATCGAAACCTACCTAGTACTTCATTGGTATGAAAAACTCGAATACGACCTTTGTTTTGAGGGAAAATAATTTCCCAGGCATGTTCTTCCCATAGCGGAATGCCATTTTCGGTCTTAACATCAACAGGGTTAGGGCACAATAGAGCCAGTGTTACAACATTTTTTATATGCATTCATTGAATGTACGTGAAAAACAGGGACATAGAAGTATCGTGTGGTCCTCCACACAATTTATCTATTTTATTTTATCAGGAACAAGAAAAAAACTATACTTCTACTTAGTTATTATTGTTAATGAATGTGTACTTTGTTAATGCTCATACGTGCTGTACGTTTCATCTTATTAAATTTCCTGCCGAATCATGGGTCCGTGATGTTTTAGACTTTCTAACGGAACCCATGTTAGAAATGAAATGCCCCGCAAACTATGGCCAAAGATAAACAAAAAAGTGGTAAGATAGTCACCGTTAGAAAAATGTGACGTCATGTGGATATCTCCTATAAACATGTTTAAGGCTAATAGTAGCTGGTTTCGTGATCCAACGGCGAAAGCGGCGTTTACTAAATTCGAGTTTTTATAGGACAAACTGTTTCTTGAACTGTAACATACACAATGTTGTATGACATTACCAGCTTTGGTTTTGTTTCGGACAAGGCTATGATGGAGTCAGAAATATGTCCGGTAGATTCAATGGTGTGCGGCATGGGTGGAATGATAGCAAATGGCATCGTGCCCTCCAGGGAATCAAGTTGAGCGGGAAGAAGGCGCTATCCTGATGATGCCTAAAATGTGAAATGACCCCCCCACCCCCCACCAACTCGTACTGAGATTTTAGTCTGACCCCCCCCCCCAGGAAAAATTCCTATACCTACTCCCCTGCTTGAGAGGTACTGAGTGGGGGATGAACCATCTCTGCCCCTCTTATGGAGATAGATGTTTTTAATGTGAGCACTTCGCGAACATTTACTAACTGCTCCCATACACAGCTACATGGGTACATAAGGTACATCTATGGGTACATAAGAGGTTCTCAAATAATTTCTTTGTGAGCCGGTAAAAGAGTATTTCTCTGAAATCACCCCCCCTCTCACCATTATTTGGGGCGGGCAGGTGGACCGCAGCACGCTCAGGCGGATTTAATTGAAGGAGTCCCTGGGAGATTGAAGGTTTCGGTGTCATAGGTTTGCCATACAAATTGTGAATAGTAACGCGGTTGATTGCTGCAGATAGTGGTTTTTTATTTTTTAATTAGTTTTCATTTGCTCGAATTGTGTTGCAAAAGGATGACAATCAAGTCTTGATGTGACCTGTATCTAAAACGAACGTTTCGGTTGACGGAATCAGGTAGGATTGATGTGTTCTTGGTTGCCACTTGGGAACGAAGGATGGCGTCAACCTTCACAACTTCCCTTGCCGGAAAAATTAGTGTTTATGGCGGATTTTATAGCCATTGGTTCTAGCTAGCTGCTTCTAAATCATGAGTTGCGACTTACATTAATTCCAAGTAATTCATTTTTGAACTTCCTTCAATATGCTTGTCGGACCACCGTTACGTAAATTGATAGTTGAGCGCAGTTTCTAGAGAAAGTATAGTGTAAGGCCCTGTTCACAAGCTCTATGTTTGTGTTGTGTGGTGTCTATGCAACCTATAAAAATGCTACATTTTTCGAGGGAGTAAATCTTTTTTGCTGCATAGACTCCACAGAACGTAAACATAGAGCTTGTGAACAGGGCCTTGCACTATACTTTCTGTGGAGTTACTATTCACAATTTGTATGGGAAACCTATGATACCGAAACCTTCAATCTCCCAGGGACTCCTTCACTTAAATCCGCCTGAGCACGCTCCGGTCCACCTGCCCGCCCTCAACTAAGCATCACTAGAAACGCGTTGATTAAAATCTTTAAAACCTACCTAACCTGGATAACCCTGGATTACTGAATATTTTTTGAGAACCCTCATAGTATTGGTAACTCAAACGAATTATAGAGAGCGGTACGATCGTTTCAAAATGTCGTCTGAGTCTGAAAGGCATATAAACAGTTGATAAGGCAATAGTTTGGCACCCGGTTTGGCATGGTAATTTAGCTAAGTTCTCAATTTATGTAATTAATTTATAGATTGAACGACTGTTGGCGGGAGAGGAAGTGAACCACAATTATTCGCGCTTGGAGGGAGCCTCCAAAAACCCACTTCGTGGGGTGTGTTGTGTCCCTGAATGTCCAAATAACGAGCGGACCCCCAGTGTTTCTTTCCTTTGTTTACCTCCTGACAAAATTATGGCAAAACCGGGAAAAATAAAATTGAGGATCGGGAAAGAAGTGTCGAAATTCGTGCGGGTTTCCTCCGAACATTTCCAACTTGCTTAATTAGAAGTAAATCAATGTTTCTTTGAAATAACCAGAAACGTGTTTCCCTATCTTCAAAAGAGTATTTATTCTAAGAAGCCTTGGCTAGAAAAGGGGACAGTTCCTGCTTCCACGGGCGGAGCTGTACAAATTACATGCGTTGCTCGCTGAAATTCGAAGTCGGCGACTTTTGAATCATTCTGCGGTTGAGGCCTGATAAGTATTGACTGGTTTTTAGCGCAATCCCTACCGCATCGCTTCGGTTAATACGACGTCCTCCTCATAAAAGTTCATTTCCTTCTGGGTACATACACCTGTACAGGAGAAAGAAAACATAATTCTCCAGCTCCTTCAACAAAGAATTCGATGAGTTCAGGTGCATTTGAAAATGTCTTCCACTTCCTCTCTTCCCAGGGGGCTCCTGGTCCCGGCAGACCTTTGGGGCAAACCTTGGACAGAAAAACAATAACTCTGGAAGTAACACTTGAAACAAATTTGAGGTTTTTTATGTATCCATGGGAGAGCGGTCTGTCTTTTAAAAACAGTCAAGTATTTTAAGATAACCTGATCGGCGTAATAGCTCTTTAAAATTAGCCTACACCCATACAATTTGAATTTAAACGTGTGAAAGCCATAAGACGGCCTCCTTTTAGGGAGCCAACCGCGCAAAATAGTGATTCCTGACGAGCATGATTGTGATTCGTGTTTGGATTTTGGCAAAGCCAATCCAAAAGATTGTTTTTTTCTAGGGAGCGAAATTATTAGTCCTTCAATTAGCCAAAACCTTGGTTGAAATTATATTCAGTAAGTGTCAAATCCTCGAGATTTTAACTGTGAAACAGCTGGGGGTGAAACGGGGTCCTCGGTCCGGGCTGTGAATAATTCCGGTCCGGTCCGGTCTTCTTGTGAGGACCGGACCGAAAAAAATCGGTCCTTAAATGGCGTATAGAGAAAAACAGGAAATTTTTATGTGAATCCGTTTCGTGCTGGAACTGCGTGCTTCTAATGTCTCGAGTTTGTTTAAATGGAATACCGTGACCTACCCAAACATCAAAGGGCGGATCGGAGATCTTTCAAAGGGGGGGGGGGTATCAAAAACCCTCCCACAGAATAACACCTACTCATATCCACCCTGCCCACATCAGTTTTCAGTGATTTGACTAGCTCTACTAGCCTGTTAGGGGCAATGCCGTTGTTACCCCCACTTTTGGATCGGATGTGAACGTGCTGTAAATTTCTTCCTTTTAAATGTGAAGCATTTTTGGGCTGAATAGCCCACAAAAGGTGTACGTAGAGCTTGTGAGCCAAGGATTATTACTTTTATATACTTCGTTTCGAATTATTATTTCGTGTACGTTTTCCAGCGATATTTTATTTAAGACTCAAAATAAAATCGGCCCGATCCCGGTCTGGTTCAGAGGTTATTATTTTTCGATCCGGTCCGGTCTTTATCGAAAGACCGGGCCGGACCGATTTCACCCCTAGAAACAGCTCAAATCTAAGATTTTCATTTTTGACGGTCAGAACCCAAACCAATTAGATTGGATTATTTCATGAGCAAGTCCCGAAAAATTGGCTTTTAGGGAGACAATCCTCCGTAATTGGCATTTTGAGTGGGTAAAAACCGTGAAATTAGGTTCTGTAAGAGCCAAATAGTCCGCAAAATTTGGGCTTTGCAATGGTAAAATCCATTAATTTTTTTTAAGGAGCGAGATCCGATAAATTGCTCTTTACAAATGAGCTAACACCCTGGAAATTTTTCTTTCAAAGGGGTGAAATCCGTGAAGTTGGTCTTTTCAGAGAGATAGTGTGGTTAAAATCATCTGTTTCGACCCCCCATTTACGGAAATTTAAGTTTAAGGAAATGTATATAAATACGGGCCCTATTCAGGAGAATCAAAAGTACAGAAACAATCAAGTTTTCACTTCCCTGACAGGGCCCAGGGGCGTAGCGTGACATTTTGGTGCTCGGAACGGTGGTCATGGTAGATGCCCACCCCGCTATCAAAAAATTCAAGTATCGGGCTACTCATCTCAATCGGAAATCATCCAGGGCTTAGGGTAGGTGAAACTTTCAGGGTTCTCCGAGGAATCTGGGTTCTCCTGGGAAGGACCTGTTTAACATATTCGCTTTTTTCAGAATAAACAGACCGGCGCGGCGTGGTGTCAGATTGACAGATTCTTGGCGTGGGAATGTTTCTCGGGACAGAAATCAGCAATTTCGTAGTCTCTGTGGGATAGATTTGAAGTAATTAAGCCAATATGATGTAGGTACGATCAAAGATGGGGGGGGGGGGTATGTTCCGGAGAGAACCAACTTCACGAGAATGGGTCTTCAAAAAACCGATTTCTTGGGGTTTAATCGTTGAAAAAAACTATCTTGGGGGTTTGGATCTGTAGAAAAAAAGTCATGAGCCTGGCTTACATGAAAAACACAAACTTTGAGGATCCGGATTTCCAAAAACCAATTTCACGGGTTTAACTCCTGAAACCTCTTATTTCGAGGATTGACTCTGAGTAGAACCAATTTCACAGGTTTTGCGCTAGAATAAACCAATATCAAGGGCTTTTGTTGTTCAAAAAACCAATCTTGAGGGTTAGTATCTTCAAACAACAGAATTTGCGGAACTTGGCATACTCAAAATACCAATTTTGCGGGTTATTTGTCTCAATAAAAAACAATTTTACGGATTCGGCTCTCCATAAAAACAATTTTTCCTCCTTTGGTTAATCAGAAGACCTCAATTCCGTGAGGTTGGCTCTGTCAAATTCTTCCAGCTTACATTTGACGCGTAGAGGGACGGAGCGTGTTTGCGTGGAACACTGACCGGTTGTGGGATGCAACCCGCAGCTTTTGGAACGCTCTGTCCAGTTCTTAGACTGTTTTGCCTCCTAAGAGAGCCATTGCATCGCCAAGAATCAGCTTTCAGTCAACTTCATTGTAGTTTTTACGCCTCCTCTCACTAACTGGCAGCCGTTATACTGTTATAGATAGCTCTTGGGGGCGCCCTGGTCAGCACTGGACCATTTTGTGCGGTTTTGGTGCTTCTTGGTAGACCTGAAGCCACAATTTCTTTCACGGAGCACCTGACAACTACGGGCACTGGACAGTTGAATGATGTGGAGTGTTTTATACCGGTGGTGCGCAAAAAGAACTCTATATTTATCCCAACTGTGCTCGGTTCAATTCAAAAAATTGAAATACTCCTACAGGGAAGGGAAGGTTCCCCTTCGGTTTTTAGTGTGGTAAAAGATGTGGAGGGGCAGGTCTTTCATTATGGTACGGGTGGGTGTTGAGGAGGCCGCGTTGCGAGGCGTGTGGGGGGCCGTCGCGATGCGGTGTTAGGAGGACGATGGGGAAGAGTGGGAGTGGACAATATTTGAATAAGTGCGTGCGAATCGTGAGTGGAAGGGAAGCGGCCGGAATGACTGCTCTTGAGGCCGCTGAACTGTACTATAATGATGTGATTATAGTACGGTTTCAGAAATGCATTGGAAAAACGATTCAAATTAGTTATGCATACATGTAAAAATTGAGTTCTAACTGGATTATGAATCTTTATGTTTATTGTTTTTAGTACAGGTAAGAGACCCACCCCTCAGGGTAGAGACCCACCTTATGGTCCTAAAATGAAGCTTATTACATTTGCAACAACTTTGTCTCCAGTGAGTTTACAGATAGACAGCCGCGTCCACACTACGCCGAATCGAAAGCGGATGGAGTCGATCGTCAACTTTTCGTCGAGCGAGTCGACTTTTTCAGTCGACGCGTTCGATTCGTCTCACGTCCACACTGTGGAAGCGAGTCGAAAGCATTGTTAGTACAGTCAAGTTTTTTTCGAGCTGAGTGTTGAGCAGTGCGCGGGTTGTTTTTATAGGGGGAATATGGACGACGATGACGTCATTCTGACAGCTGGTGCTGCAATAATTATTGGAGTTTTGGAACTGACGTATCGCCCTCGATACCGGCCCGGAAGATTTTGGGTACGGCCAAGCATCTTGCATGGGAGGAAGAAATACGGAGCCACTGAATTTATGAAAGACCTTATCCTAGACGATCATGACGATTTGAATCTCGAATATAGGAACGATGTTGGGATTCAAGAATTTTTTCCGCATGAAAAGGTCAGACTTCGAAAACATATTGAGTTTGGTCGGGCCTCGAATTTCTAAAAAGAACACTTCGTCAGAGAACGATTCCTCCAAACGAACGTCTTATGGTTGCAGGGGCGTAGGTACGGGGGGGGATAGATACCCCCTTCCCAGAGCTACAAGCAGGGGTGGGCAAATTACAGCTTTTTGGGTAATTAATTACAAATTACAAATTACTTCCAAAAAAGAGGATTAATTACAAATTACCAATTACTTTTCACTTCCACGAATAATTACGAATTACAATTACTGTAATTGAATTACTTCTTCAATTACCAATTACCCAAGAGCTGGATTTGTGGAACACGCAAGCGTCTTGCTCTTGTTCACTGTCATTTTTTTAGTGCGTCCAGCCAACAATCGAACGTCAGAACAGATCTTTGAGATAGGAAGCAGGAACAGCATAGCCCTAAGATGCCAAGCGCGTCGCATGAGTAGGGTTGCGAAATGTCCGGGGTCAAATTTGCAAATTTTGCCCCACATCCCCGCCTGCGAACTGTCACGGGGAATCCCGGATATAGGGGATAGATCCCCCCCCCCGCCAGAGCCATAAGTATACGAACGAAGGAGCACTAGTACCATAACGAAGAGCCCCATAAAATCTCCATGAGCGTTTCACAAAGTTAGATTTAGCAGATTTTCTGGACTTGAAGCGGCCCGAAAAGGTCCGAGTACGTCCAGCTTTATCCTTGGACTTCAGACCCAACGCAGTAGTGTACCCAGGTACACCCTCTATCGGGGAAACCCTCTATCAGACAAAAATCGGTAATATTTGTGGCTATAGCTGCTAAAAAGCTCTGATTCGTGGTCTCGCGATGCAACTTTCAGACTAAAATTAAGGACAAAATCGCTGATTCGCGGTACATAGAGGCCATTCTTCGAATAAATTGTGGAAATCAACGCAAAAGTGTTGTATTTGGGCAAATCCCGCGGTTAAAGTTGAGAAAAGACGCTATAATACTGACAAATAAAAGACGCTTTCAGGTTAAAATTGGACACAAATGGCAAATTCACAACTGAAATGGCGTAAAATCGCCCATTCGCAAATGAAAAAGGGAATAGGATGCTGAATGGCCGCAAAATTAGCACAAAACGCTATTTCACAGCTGAAATTGGGAAAAATCGTTAATTTGCAATTTGCAGATATAAAGTTATGAGAACGTTTATTCACGGATACAAAATGAAGAAAATCACTAATTCGCGGTTAAAATTGAAAAAATCACCAAATAGCGCAGCTAAAATTAAGAAAAACGTTAATTTTCAGTTCAAATTGGGGAAAAGTACTAATTCTCAGTTATAAATTGAAAAAATTGCTAATTTGCAGCTTAATTTGAGTCAAACGCCAATTCTTGGCAAAAATTGACAAAACTCGGTAGGTAATGCACGGGTTGGAGACGCTACCACGCAGCTAAAATGTAGAAAAAGCGATAATTCGCAGCTAAAATTGAGAAACATCACTAATTCTCGAATAAGTCGTGAAATTTATAATTTAAAAATGATGATTTCTTGACAGAAATGGATGGATAGAAGTAACTTTTTTGGTTTGAAAAAAAAAAATACATTTATAATTTAAATTCGCACCATCTGAAGGCATTTTTGTGGCTAAAATTCGGAAAAATGCCAAACTCATGCATGGCTATAGTACAATGTTAAAAAATACGCTAATTCACGGCTAGAACTGAAAAGAAGCAATAATCTGTACATATAAAAGTTATATAAAATTGCTAATGCGGTGGTAAAATGTGAAAAGCCGCTAATTTGCGGGTAATATTTAGGCCCTGTTCACAAGCTCTATGTTTGTGTTATGTGGTGTCTATGCAACCTAAAAAAATGATTCATTTTTCGATGGAGTAAATTTGTTTGGCTGCATAGACTCCACAGAACGTAAACATAGAGCTTGTGAACCGGGCCTTAGAAAATAAAATAATCAGTCTGGTCAAAATTAAGAGAAAGGTTAATTTTAAGCCTAAAAATTAAGAAAATTGCTAATTCGAGGCTAAAGATGGAAAAAATCGCTAATTTACAGCTAAAATTGCGCCAGACGCCAATTTGTGACTGATATTGAGAAAATTCGCTAATTCACAGGTTTGAAACGCTACGACGCGTCGCCGCTACAATTTAAAAAAAACGCTAATTCGCGGATGAAATTGAGAAAAAATCTTATTTGCACCAAAACTTAATACACGCCAATTTGCGGATTCTGAAGACAACTTTTCAGGCTGAAATTGAAAAAAAAGCGCCTATTTGTGGCAATAGGTGAAGAAACCGCTAATTCGCGAGGAAAACGCGAAAAGTCGTGGATAATTAAGAAACATCGCTCACGGGATAAAAACGATACTTTGCTGCTAAAGTTGAGAAAATGTGCAAATTCATGGCTATGGGAGGGAGTGGGGCAAAACTGCTAATCTGTGGCTGAAATTGAGAAGAATGATACACTCGGCCAAAATTGAGAAAATCGCTAATTTGCGGGTAGAGTTCAAAAATTGCCCTTAACTGAGAGATTGAGGCTATGATGAGGCCAGCAAGATGTCCAGAGAGTGTGCTGGCTGGGTGGAATGATGACTAAAATGTGAAATTACCTCCCTCCTCTCACCCTTACGAGATTTCAATCTGATCCCCCCCCCCCCAGGACAAATTCCTACCTACGCCACTAGTTTGGGGTTCGAAACTCTTGAAAAAATTGCTTTGAAACTCTTTTTTTTTTTTCAGAGTAAATCTCCTCCAAAAGCTCCAAGTAAGGCGCGAAATAGTACCCGCTGAGTTTTCGAAGTGATATTGACTCTGAAGATGGAAATGTAATTGGTAATTGTTAATTACAAATTACTTCGAAAAAGTGCTTTTAATTACAAATTACCAATTACAATGGCGGGTTGTTATCAATTACAAATTACCAATTACTAATTGTAATTGAATTACGTAATTCAATTACATGTAATTCAATTACTGCCCAGCCCTGGCTACAAGTTTTAATTTTCTTCATTTTTTCTGTCCCACTAAAATGTATCAGTGTGTGGGTGCGTTTATTTGTGAAGTGTTTCAAAAGAGTCAGCGCTCAAGTGCATTTCCTTTGGACTCTCCTATCGTCAAACTATAGGGAGGATCTACGATTCTTATACCAATTATGGACCGAATGTAGGGAGGATCTAATTTGCGGAAATGATAAAAGCTTGGGGAAACGATATGTAAAAAAAAATTGGATGACGCTCAAACCACACACAGTTACTGCTGACGTCGTTTGACAGAATATTATTGCTGATGGTGGAAATGTTCAAAGAATTCCAACTCAGTATTAGGCTAGAAGCAACTCATATACAAATATCCATAAATGAGCGTTTTGCGATGCAGTTAGGCAGATTTTCTCGACTCGAAGCGACCCAGCGAAGTCCGCGTGAACCGAGCCGCTTACTTGAACTTCAGGCCTGCGGATTGCATGATCATCATGTGCGGGGAAATTGGTTCAGCTTCTGTAAGCGGGCGAAAGTGGCCTGTAACACTGTAAGTGTGTCAATATCTTCAACGGCTAATTTTTATTATTTAGTGAATGTTGAAGTTTACTTATTTAGGTAGTTAAATGATTTTTTGGAGTAAAAACACTTGTTTTATTGCACTTTTGCCGTCTAGATTCGGGGTTGGCGTCCCATTATCAAGACAACCCTGCAGAAACAAATCTCTCTGTCTCATATATGATCCTGAGGACGGACGCACATGGAAACTTGTTTCTCAACTCTTCTCGATGTTGAAAAACAAGTTTCATACACATTTTAGGGGATTTTTGTGTTGACATGTCACAGAGAGATTTTTCTCTGCCAGGAATCCAGGATGCCGTGATAATGGGGAGCATACCCCGAAACTAGTCGGCAAAAGTGCAATAAAATGATTGTTTTTACTCAAAAAAATCATTTAATTATCTTCATCGACTCTTCTGATTTTCATACACTGAATTTTCGTGTTCTGTGTGTCGAGAAACCCCACGATGCGCGAATTCGTCCATTTCTAAATTTTGGTCACTTCCTCCAAAATCGCCCCTTATCTGAGTGATTTTTAGGGTCATTTTCTCTGAGTATTTTGATGTGAGCCGATCACGTGAGTCCCGTGGAGAATTCTCATTTGACCATGTAATATAGCCGGTTTCCCTTAAATTCACTGAATGGCCACCAGCGGCTTAAATTGAGCGTTTCGCATTATATTATCGATTTTGTCGATCTGCATCTGGGAGGGCTTCTTTTGAGACTAGCGGACAAGCTCCTTTGATCTGGACCGACTTTTTTCTGGTTCCATTCGATTCGGCTTTCGATTTCCAGTCGACTCATTCGACACGTCCACACTTGGTCGACTTTTCATTCGACTCAAGTCGATCGACTTCATTCGCTTTCGATTCGGCATAGTGTGGACGAGAGCAATAAATGGGTCGAAAGTAAGAAAAATACGAAATATCCACTTTTTGGAAAAAAATTCTCTATCTTTGAGTGGCTGTATCTTCGAACCTAATGGACGTACAGAGTTCACACAAATTACATCTAATTTCATGAAGATCGCCTTTTCACGAAAGATCACTGCTTCGGTGACTTTTTTAAAAACGTGAATACGTTTTAAGGGAGTATAGAGATAGAGACCCATTCGGCAGAAGTGGCAAAACGGGCCTCATAGCGCGTGCGCCGCCTATTGTGGCTGGTACTGGATGGAATGAACAGGGTTGGTAGAGGGGTATCTCACTAAGACACCAACTCAGCTGACAGCCAAAACCGCTTTGAATCTTTAAATATTTTTCTACTTGTTGACTGCTGGAAAGCGAGACTGGCTAAAATAGGCAATGCTGATGAGCAGTTTTTTAATTATTTTGGCTTTTCCAAGGCAAAACTACTGTCATATCTTCCTGGTTCAAATAAAGATAACAGAACGGGTAAGCTCAGTATAGGACCAGATTGGCGGGTGGTTGAAATATCGGCTGACGGGGATTTTTTGTGTTTTTTTCCTTGAAAAACACAGGATACAGGATAAAAATGTTTTTTTGAATGAAATGAACTAAAACGTATTCACGTTAAACTCCGGGTTCGTGGACCTGACGATTTTATTTTATTTTTTATTTATTTTTTTTTTTTTTTACAAAAAACTGAAAACTGAAGAAAAATTTCGTGGTTTTTCAACCAAAAAAAGGTGATCCGTTTATTTTTCAGGGTTGAAAAATCATCAGTTACATACTTACTATACGATGGTCCCTAACAACATATTAAAAATTATTTCAAATTTAAAAAAAAAAAAAAAAAAAAAAAAAAAAAAAAAAAAAAAGGTTCGCTGACGATGTCTTCAGCACAAGAAGGCGAAAGCTCAGGAAACGAAGAAGTAGAAGAAGAAAAAAGCCCAAACCCTAAAAATAAAATATTAACCAAGTTGTATGGCTTAAAAACTAATAATAGTAATAACATATTAAAAAGGCAAGTTCACAGTATTTTCCGAAATTTTCTGTTAAATATGACTGGCCTAATGGGAAATAATCGGCAAAAACACAACTAACCAGTCTGGTACGAGTCTCGAAAGCAGGCATTGGCACCACTGGATTTACTGTAGAGAATCTTTAAAACACAAGTACTGCAACACGGATTTCAGCGCCATATTTGGTCACTCAGTCGTTAGGGTAAACACATCATGAATGAAAAAACTTGTCATCGTAACAGCAAAAAAACGCGGAACGCGGTTCGAAATAAATAAAAACATCCTACTTGTCAATGAGATCAGGTGATAATTATAATCATATGAGGGACCAAGTATGGCGCCGATTTGCGTGTTGCAGTACTCGTGTTTTATAGTGCCTTAGATTTACACGAGGCATCTATTCAAAAAAACAACCCTAAAACTCAGCTGGTGTGGCTTTTCGCACCCGTTCCATATTGGTAATTTGGCGGCTATTTATCCCCGGAACTCGCATTTTTGATGCAGTTGAATTTCGCGACTATTCATCCTTCAAAATTTCGTGGCTGTTTAGTCAGAATATACTTGAATCTTGAAACTCTTAACTATGAAACTTACAATGCTGTCCTAAAACCTCAATTTAGTGACAGTTTATTGTTTGACACTTCCAAATTGCTCAGCTTTGAAAACCTCGAAATTGTGTGGCGATCAGGGGCGTAGCCAGCGGGGGCTGGGGTGTGCAGTTGCCCTCCCCTAGACTCAAAAGCAACTGCCCATCCCTAGATACCATCATAAAGTACAAATTATACGGAGTCTCCACATTTTGTTTCGTCGACGCTAAAAAAAAAAAAAAAAATCATTTCTCTGATTTTCACTCCCTAAAAAACCAATTTCGTGGATTTTTTTCTCGCAAAAACCCTCATTTTCACGTTTCTGGCTCACTATAGTGTGTGTACGCCTCCTCTCGTCTTGGAAACACGCACTTTACCTCCAAGGCGTACAATATACTATTTTATTCAAAGATTGTTTTAAACCCCAGATTTGAGTTTATTTTAACGGTTTCAAGCAAATTTGTAGGATAGTTTCCTAGGTTCTTTTTCCTTTTTTTCTGTCCTACGCGCGGGGGGGGGGCGACCGCCCCCTTGTATCCGCAGGGACCCCGTGGGCGTGAGGCCTAGAAACAGTCATATTCCTGCAGTACTTCGACCAATGGAAAAATCGAATGAAGCGGTGTGTCGCGAGGGGAGGGGTGTACAAGGAAGGGGAAGCATTGGATTGAGGAATATTTTTTATTATGCCTTGCAATAGAAACTCATAGACATCTGCCCTGAAATCTACAGATAGGGAGTGAGATACATTCGCAGAGTTGAAAGGGGTGGATTAATGAGAGCGAATTTTAAGGATTCGTTTCAATCTCCAGGAAATTTTGCATAAGCGATTACCTGGAAATTTCACGCTTTTCATTTGACGGATGCTACTCCATAAGCGGAATTTCCCGGACATGGAAACTAGACCTTAAAATCAAGGATTGGTGCAGAAATAAGGTGGGAAAATGTCAAGTAGTAGGCGGGGGATCGAGGAATCATCTGTGAAACTCACCCTTAATTACTTCAATGAGTCAATATAGGATGCATTGAAAGTAGCACACACAATATCAGGCTTCACATGCCCACTCGTTTTTTCACCCACGCAGTCCGTTTATCGGATTGAACAGGCAATTATTCCGTTATTAATCCTAATTGGGAACTAAGAAATCATTCACTCTAACTACTAGCAACTAGCAAGTACAAGCCTTTTACTTCCTTGTTTATGTTCATGGAAATATGATAATCATAAAAAAAATCGAGTCCGAGCTGACTTCGTATTTTTTGCTCATTTCTCTGCACATTAGACCCTCCCCCCCCCCACCACGTTTCGTTTCCAAGGGACAGAAAAATAGCTCAGAAACTTTTCAGATACATTTATTTTTTTAAGGGACGTTGCGTGAGTAGTTTTTGCGTTACCCGCTGGAGAGCGCCAGTATACAGGCTTTCTGAGTGGAACATCCCTCAATTACATTATATTTCAATATCAATTATATTTTATTGTGTAGACACAATATAACATACATATATTTGATAATGCTAGTTAAAATTGTATGAAGAAATATTACTTCAGATCACTGAATCTAATTAGACAGCTAGAATTTGAAACAATTCCTAATTTGAGAAAAATTAGTATGAACAGACAACAGTAAAATTCTCTCAATTCCGGGCTTCCTGGCTAAATGTTCAATTCCGGAAAGAAGAAACCTTCATATTTGTGGGGTTTTGATGAATGTGGCCAGTCAGGTGTGAGAGTTAGTCAGATTCGGGTATCTCAATTTGGCAGTTTCAAGGCACAATGATTGTCTCGGGGGCCCACGTGTCAAATTTCGCTGTGAAATAGTCGATTTCACGAGAGAAGTTTTAGTTTTCAGGGGAACAATTACATTCCTACACAATCAACAGTCATTGAAATGTGCGGTTTCTGGGAGCTTAAATTGATTCCGGGGCTACTGTAACTGGGTGTATCATCTGTTTTTGAGGGTAGAATTATCTATTTCTAGCCCCCGACCGACTTTGATTTCTTATTCATTCTGAATAATACACCTATGTTTTCAGTCAGGAAAAATATTTTTAGGTACAACCCACCCTCAAACGTTTTCCTTGCACGTTTTAACATGTCTGGATTCAATTTCTGGAATGTCCGTCCGTCGTACGGCGCCCGGGCCATATTTTGCCCTAGGATTGCTCGAAAAAAAACTCTTTAATTCGCACATAGACTCCATTTGAGATCCATTTGGTCCTAACATCTCGCCCGATTGATTAACTACCTCCCTGGGTTTTTATGGGTCAAAAGCGGGTCCAAAATGTTTTTGTTTTTTTAGGTTTTCTGATCAATGGGGCAATTTTCAGGTAATTTAAGGTAGGATCTTGCTACATCCATGAATAATAAAACCACGTGTAAAATTTGCAGCGTTTTGAATTTCCGGTGACGTTGTTGTAATTTTAGGGGGTGGCTGGACAAGTCGCGAATACAGGCCTTGGCACACTTCTTCGTCCTGTTCCCAGTTTGTTTCTGCCCCCCCCCTCCTAAAGGCGAAGGCTACTCCCTGTACAAAGGCCCATTCCCCATCAGAAACTTGCAATGCATCAAGGAACTACCAACTTCTGCAGGGAATTCACGCAAGATACGGTCAATGTAGCCCTTAAAACTGGTTACTTGGCGTTTAAACTGAAGGTTTCACCTTAAAAAAAAAACGAAAACCTTAAAATTATGTTTGAGAACTGTTTTTTATTCTGGAAGGTCGGTTCCACAATAAAAATTGCCATTTTTTGCCGGAAACTGTCAACTTTGCTAAGAAACTGGCAAAACATGGCTGTAAACTGACAATTTAGTCCCCCCCCCCCTCCAGTGAGACTGACTTGCACTAATTCAAGCCAAAAACTGGAAAGCCCCCAGAACCTGATTGGTTTGGATATGTGTTTTAACAAATTTGACTCGATAACTGAAGTTCAGAGGTGAATTTTCGACCGTGTGGAACGCCCCCCCCCCTCCCAGACACTTTAAAATTTAGAACGGTGAAACGGTCAACTCTGGTTTCTTTGGCAAGCGAACTGGTAATACCTGACTGGCAATTCTTAGAATGTGTTAATTCAGTATTGGGGTCTGTACATTCATTTTTTTTTGCACCTGAAGGAAACGGTATTTGTTTGTTGAGCAGATTTGAATTTCTGGATGTGAGAGGGTGGAGGGGGGAATTCGCCCAGTAAGATTTGTCATTTTATATGAAATTAAGTTCTGGGGTGAAAGAAAACTGTAATTTTGATACTGCAACTTACTGGATACAGAATCTTAGCGTTTCGTTTTTTTTTGTGAAAAAGTGATGATTTAGCCTCAAAATAAAAATACAGCTTTGGTGAAATAGTAAATTTTGTATCTAGTACGGAAAGTGAGAAATATCGTGCCAGTCTATCACATTCACACTAGCACAATCATGATATTTCACTTTATCCGACGAGCAGCGAACGATACTTTTCGAGCGACAGTTATTCAAATGTATCTAAACATATAAATTATGGAGATTTAAAAACATGGTCGTAGGTAAGTGAACCGGCGACATTGAAACTGAAAAGCCGCCCAAATATAAACAAAATACAGGCCAGGGGAAACGCAATTTTTAGCTGGTCATATCGCACACCCGTGCGATTTTTCTTTTTATCCTATCCGGTTGACGATAGTGACCCCTTTCTAGGGAGTTTTCTGGTGCGATTTTCCGTTCAAGCGCGCGAAAACACTATCGATTCGATTCAAAGAAGTAGTGATTTTTCATTTCTGTAGGAGAGAACGCTCATATGCGTGAAAAGCAAGTTTCAACGCATGGAGAGCTTCACTCGAGAATCTCTAGAGTGCATCGACATGGACTGTTACTAGCTGTTGCTCAGAGACTTCTCTCGATTAAAAATATTGTTTTTATTTATCGGTGAATTTACATTGAATGAACGGACCTCCCCCTCCCCCTACTACTTCCATTCAACCCCACCAACCTGAAGGGGTAAAAAACGATTGGCAAATCGAACATACAAACTGACGTTTGGCACGCTGGAAATGCGTTGAAAAACTGACAGTTTGTAAACCCCCCCTCCTCCTACTACTCCTCGTAATACATCTGTGATCGTAATGGTTTATAAATTATTGATAGGGTTGAAATAATTGTCAGAAACATTGCCTTATATTTTAATCAACGGAGAATATGGCATGCACTTGTTTTTCGTGCCACCTGTTCTTTGCAGAAAAAATGAATTTTTCAAAATTACCAGCATCCATTGTGCATTCGCATTTCTTCTTGCACCACGTGCGTAGACTTTTATTGCTTAGAGTTGACTCACCTTAATTTACCCTTATCATTTTATTAATACTCATCAAATAAACTTCAAGCTAAGGGAGGTTGGGGATGTGTGGGCACAATAAATGTTTGCTCAAGGGGAAGTTATTTATAACACCTTAATAACATGACAGGAATGGTGAAATTGACGTTAATATCATTACTTAGCCAGAAATTTGTCCTTTCATGACACCCCCCCCCCCACCATCACCACCACCGCCGCCGCCGCCAACAACTACATTGTAACTCGATTTTACCAAGTCTATTGAGTGATTTAAAAACCAATAAACTTTTTCCGCAAAAGTACCTAGATACATTGAGTATTGGTTTAACTGGGTTGAAACTGGTTTCAATTCCTTCGAACAGGTTGCATAAACTAGGTGTAGTGTAGATGTTAACAATTATAATGTGTAAGACGCGAAGGAAATAGCGACGGATACATTTAAATTCATAATTTTCATCTTCAGTGATGAACCGCGTAGGGAGACGAACGTTTGCTGAAAAAATAAACGGTTTATGAACACGTGCGACTGAATAGTGGGGAGAAAGGAAGAGAGTGAATCCCCATAAGTAGATAATTAGTTTAACAGCCGGGTGATCATATCTCGTTGTTGAGAAGGTTTATATCTAATTGAAAATTAATTATTTCTTATAAAACCGCGAAGGCACTGGCAAGTGTTTCGTTGGGGGAGTGAGCACAAATGAAGAAGGGGGAGGTATTCAATCTTCAACACAACTTGTTTCCATTTTCGTCATCTCTAAAATGGAACACTACATTCATTGTCAATGTCGTGTCTTCTTTTTTTCTCTCACTTGTTTCAGGGAAAATAACCAAATACATTTTTCAAACGTTGAAGAGCAGAGTGTTTGGAATGCATCAATTTCGCAAAAATGATTCAAAAAAGAGCCCAATATATTTATTTAATCAACACATTTTCATGGGCTAGTCATTGTTGTACCCCTTACCAGTAATGCATATACTATAATGCTCATCCGCCCCCCCCCCCCATAAATTTAGCTCTTAGGGCCTTTCTTAAACTTTTTTTTTTTTAAACATTTTTTTTTTCACTAAAAACTGGATCGCTGCGATGATTAATTGTGCCATTAATAGCACTGAATCCGCAAAAAGTATATTATACAAAGTGGTGACTGTCGCTTGCGCCGCTATAGTTTGATGATAAATGCCCCATCCCACAACACCCACCAACGCCATTCAAACTTTTAACAGTAAAGTATTGAATGAGGAGTGCGAAAAGAAGGAAGCGTTTACACACGGCTCACATCCACATCAAAACAGTGCGATCCCGGATAACCGGAAATTCAAAATCAACAACAGAATAGCTCCACGACCTTGGCACGGTTTTAGACTATTTAGATTTCGGTGAAGTACAAATTCATTGAGGTTGGAACATCTTTCGCGTGGACCAAGGGATATCTTTGTTGTTGTAAAACAAAATGAAATAAATTGAAATTAATCTTTTTTGGCGGGACAAAATTATGTCGGTGAGTCACTGCCGACTTGAAGGTATGACTATGGTTGTCTGACGAGGGAGACCGACGAAAAATAAAATGACCAGTTTAAAGGAAAGGAAAAAAAAAAACCCTGCTATTACCCCACCAGAAAACTGATTCAGGAGTATGCCAAACAGTCAAGAGACTTATTAAAGACCAGGTCACATCATCGCAATAGTTTCCTCATTTAGAGCCCGAGGACAATCCACTTGACGGCCCTCCTTCGCTTCTAAACTCGCTCTTTATCCGGAAACCACTCTCATTCAGGAATATGTTAACAATAGCGCGGGATGATCAACTGCATGATTAAGTGCAGTCTGGTCAAAGCCGGTTTTTTGGTGGAAAAATTGATTTTGATTGATGTTGACCGCGGTCACTGCTTTTTACGTGCCTTTTCGACAATTGCAATGCAGTAGACGCAACTGTTGCTTCTTCTTCAAGTCCCATTTATACACAGCGGTTCAGGATGTAAATATATGTATTGTAGCAATAAATAGGCCCTACCATAATTGCCATATATATTGTCGCATGGTTCCAAAATTGCTTTCTTAAACAGAACATGGGATATTTGTGCTGTGTGCGTTGCCCATGTTTCCGATAACCCAGCACCATGAAAACTTAACAATTTTCTGAACTTTTGAAAGGGTTTTAATTAAATTAGTTCTGTTTTGGAAGATATCTCACTTAAGCTGCGCAAAGGTACACTTGAGAGTTTTTTGCTCTTAAGAGCTCTCCTCCCCTGCCGCCTGCCCGTACCTGGCACTCTCAGAGAGGTCAACTCTCACTCTCACGTGCACCATTATGACGTTTCCACGGCCCTGATGACACTGGGGGGTGACACTGGGGGCCAGATTTGCCACTTTAGTCTTCGGGGGAGGGGGTGGGTGCTTTCACTCGAATAGTCTGATGGGGAAGTGCGTGAAATCTTTCAGGTTCGCGGTCGAGAATGGGTATACGAGGATGATTTGGAGCCTTATGGACAATTTCGAGTGGAATTTTGACTTTACGTTGGTACACACATTCTGACCATCCCCTCTCCACTCCACTTTTTTAATTTATCAGCAATTTTCTTTCGGTTTGCAGGGATAGAATCACGCGGTTTTGTCTCGTCAAAAAATTAATCGCTCGGTGTTGGGTCGTTCAAAAACCAAAATTCGCTTCAACTCTTGAACCCCCATTTTCGCGGATTTGGCTCGAAACTGCGGATTTGGCTGGTGATAATGCAGGAATACGGTACCGGGTGCCTACACTAAAATTCTATCTGCAGGTATACTGTACCTACGCGTAAAACACTATTTGCATGCAGGTACATACTCAAAACGCGGTTTGCAGATGAGTGGGATACCGCCGGGGGGCCCATTTTTTTTCGAAACTCGAATTGCGTTGGGTTATTACATTAAATGTGGAGACCATAAGTCTTTTCTATGGTTTCGCGAGTGCTACACTGTCGTAAAAATTCATCTGATTTCACTAAATTTTTAAAAATTAGTCAATGAAATCACATGGTTTTCTGCAGGTAGATACAGTAACAGCGAAACAAAGGAAAACCCCGACATGATAACCCGAAATCGAGTCCGAACTAACTTCAAATTCTTCCCACACAACCTGTTTCTAATGTTTTAGTCAGCGAAAGAGTCACTCTCTCTCCTTTCCCCGCCTTTCAGGAATGTTACTATGTACTCTCTGAAACGAGATGATTTTTTTTTTTTTTTTTTTTTTCAAATTTATGTCATGCGGTGACACAGTTCTACTCACTTATTATTAATATAAAGGAAACCATGTTTGAAAAACTTTGAGCATCTTAACGAGGGGTCTCCCCGTGATTCCGGCGATTTTGGCACGTTATTTCCCCGTGGAGAGCAGCCACGTGCACATCGGCCCTGATGTACAAAAGAAATCCTCGACGCAAGGGGCCCTAGCTGGAGTGGAGAAATTCGGCCGAAGCCAACGGCCTATATTCACGAGACGCTAATTTTTGGCCACTTTGAGGGCTTCTGACTTAGGTACTGCGGGACTATGAGGTACTCATAAACTGCGTACGACGCAAATCGGAATACGTTGGAAAATGGCTCAAAATACTAATTTTTGGCACTTTTGTAAGGCCCTTCTTCTATAACGGTCCCCAACGAACGTTCAGGGGATCAACCATGATCTGGCGTGAAAATTCCGCCAATTGCGGTATCTAGGGCGATATAACATTATTTTTGATGAAGCGTCATTAGTTACCGCTTGCGTTATTTTTTAACGCTAGCTTATGTTTGAGCCCCAGGCCGAGAACGGCTGCACTCTTAAGCTATAAGCACTGACGAAGGGACTCATAATCCGCGTAGGGTTTAGATCCGAACGATTTGAGAAAACTGACCCAAAAAATACGCCCATTATGGGCGTTTTTGGCGAAAATGGTCCATAACAATGGACGAAACTATTATGTACTTCAGATACCTACGAGAAGTTCATGGTTTTTCACATGTTGTTTCTTTTGTAAAAATAACAATTAATAAAAAACTAATTTTTTATTTTCAATTTCGATGACCGATCCTGCTGGCGTTTTTTTTTTTTCTGCGACGATCGATGACGCCGGCAGGATCGGTCACCGAAATTGAAAATAAAAAATCAAATCTCTCCTGCCTCCAAAATAAAAAATCATTAAAAAGTTAATAATGCTCTAACCACGAACGACGAGGATGCCAACGAAACTGACGACGAGGATGCCAACGACAAGGGCAAGACATCAAGGCGAGCCTTCTTCTTTATAGGGAGCGAAAGCCGACATTCGAGTGCAAACCAGGCGATCAGTTCTCGCATTGTAACTTGTGAATCCTTCGACCCGAACAATGGAGACTTTGAGGTATGGTTTATCAAATTCAATTCCACACTAGGATTAAACGTTGAGCTGATGGAGGAAACACCAAAAAGAAATCTTCTGGGAAACCGCCTACGGCCTAAGTATACCTGTTCTGAAGATTTTAGTAAGTTTTTCGGTACAATTTACGTCGTAACTCAAAAACTAATGGCCCCACGGACTTGTGGTTGATTTTTATCGGCTCTTCACACAAAACTACATAGGATTAGACACCCCGTTCGGGCAAATTTCTTCACCCCTTATAGCGATGATTTTGACAACGTCTACCCTCCCTTAAAAGGATGTTTGCCACCCCTGTATCGTTGTGAACTCTTCGAATAGATGGAAGTATACATCAAAAGGAATTTTTAAGCCACATTTCAAGTAGGGCTGAATTTTGCCTCTATTCTGCCTTTTTTAAAAAACTTTATTTCCTTTACTACTTGGAAAAAGTAATTTCTTAGTTCGCTGATATTTTCGAACCAGGCATTGGTTGTTACACCAAAGCTATTTTTGAAACCTGATGCAGTTCCTGTTTTCAAAAAAACTCGCCCAGTTCCTTTTGCTCTTCGGGAAGCAGTTTCCAACGAGCTCAGTCGACTCATAGCTGAGAGTATTCTAGAACCAGTTGGTCATTCTGAATGGGCAGCTCCAGTTGTAGTAGTACGAAAACCAAACGGAAAAATTCGTTTATGCGCTGATTTTTCGACTGGTCTGAACGACGCACTCAATGTTCAGACGTTCCCTTTACCCACTACTGACGAACTATTCTGCAGACTAAACCGGGAGTGAGACATTTTCTACTTTGTACCTTACTGAGCTGAGGCTTATCTGTCCATTCCAGAAGACGAAGAGACACAAAAGCCACTGGTCATCAACACTCAGATGGGTCTTTTGAAATACAAGCGCCTCCTGGCCCCAGGAGTGGCCCCAGCTCCAGCTATTTTCCAAAAAGCCAAGACAACTTTGATGAATGGTCTTAAAGGTTGTGGGTGGTTTTTAGACGATTTCATTATATCAAGTGAAAATGAGCACGATCATTTAGTACGTTTGCGGGAGGTCTTTCACAAAATAAGAGAAGCAGGATTTCGACTAAACAGGGCTAAGTGCAAATTCCTACAAAATTATGTTTCTTATTTGGGCCACAAAATTTCTGCGGAATTCACAAATCCGAAGCCAAGATCGCGGCTATTAAAGACATGCCTTATCCAGAGGACAAGAAAACTTTGCAATCCTTTCTTGGATTAGTGACGTATTATTCAAAATTCATACCAAACTTTTCTGAAATTTGCTACCCTTCGAACGTTTTAAGAAGAGCAGGTGTGGAGTGGCGGTGGTCAGAAACTTGTAAAAAGGCATTCCTCACGTTTAAAACGGCCCTTATGAATGCTCCTAACTAACTCATTACAATCCTCAACTTCCCCTGGTTGTTGCGCCAGATGCTTCTTCCAGTGAGCGTGGGGTGCTGCCTTTCACAGCGGTTCCAAGATTCGACTGCGAAACCTATAATGTATACGCCTCCAAAACGCTAACTAAGACGGAACGAGGCTATTCACAAATTGAGAGAGAAGCAATGGCTATCATTCACGCAGTAAAAAAGTTTCGCCAATACATTTTGGGGCGTGATTTCATCTTACAAACTGATCATCAGCAACTTCTTGCAAAATTCGGCTGAAAGAAAGGAATTCCTGTTATGACTGCTAGCCGTTTATAGCGATATTCGTTCGTTATTCGTTCAAAATATAGAATATATTCCAACAAAACTGTTCGGAAAAGCTGATGTATTACGTCGGCTTCCGTCACGACTTCGGCTTCGAAAAAAATCAAGAAGAAGACCAGGAGATGATTATATATATTTATATTTAATTGCTTAAAAGATTGCTGCTCTTCAACAAAATTCGTGCTCTCGATTACCAGTAACTAGTCAAGAAATCGCTTGGGAAACTGAAAAGGATCAGGAATTACAACAAACTACATCGTTCGTATTGAATGGCTGGCCTATAGACATTCCTTTGAATTTAAGGGCATTCCAGTCAAAAAAAGATGCGTTTACAGTTCAACACAGTTGCATTTTATTCTGTCTCCGAGTTGTGGTCCCAAACACTGAAAGAAAATGGAAGTACAAATCACCGAAAAATAGGTGTTTTTAACCGTTTGTTTAGGTTATTTTGCAACCATCTTTCAGGCAAGTGAAAATCACCGATCCTAAACGGTACACTGAAAACGGTAAATTTTACTTAGTGCAACGGTGAAAATAACTACGAAGGACAAAATGATTTTTACTGTCTTTTGAGTGATGTACACTTAGGCTCGTCAGTGAATCACATTGGAAGCCCTGTACTTTTCAATACTTTCATAACCTCAAAACGGCTATTTTCACCTATTTCAAGTGTAGTACACTACATCTAGTGTCATCGGTGCACCGCACTAAGGGCTGTATTTTTCGCTGTTACCATAACCTCCAAACGGTTATTTTCACCGTCTTTTGAGTGTTATGCACCTAGTTCTATCAATCAAATGCACTAAAGACCCAGTGTTTTTCACTGTTTATCAACCTTCAAAAACAGTGCTTTTCGCCTTTTTTTGAGCGATACACACCTAGGCTCATCGGTTGTCGAGGTACTGGTGTTGTTCAAGGTCGTTCAAGGAAGAATTTAGAGTCGTGATTGGTTTGACAGGAGACCACTCCCCACGGTGTACCCAATAGTTGAGAGAAGAAGAAAGCGAGATCGTATTGAAAGAGATCTGTTTATTATGCGTTGTTGGGGGGTTGCCTCAACTGCTACTTACACTCGATTTGATGAGAACATAATTATTAAGAGAGTTAGTTATGTACATACAGTTTGAAGGGTATTTTTACATGATTTTTGGAGTCCCGGAGTTTAACAGTGATAAAGTGTAAAAATTAAGAAAGTAGGATAATGGAAGTTGCTCTAGGAGAGGCTGTGAAGGTTGGCATCTCTGGTAGTCCGTGACCTTGTGAATTGGAGCACTGATGGCCGAGGCATAGTAATTTCACCTTTCCCACCATGTTCACCAGTAAATTTCACTGTTTATTCAGAACGGTCTAATATACTGAGTTTTAAACGGTACTTTTCACCGTTCGGTGGTATTATTTACTAATGGCGTTTTCCATTCAATGTAACACACTCGTGTGGTGTAAGTTTTCCCATCCGTTCTCTCTAAATTGAAACATTTGTTTATGGAGAGGACGCGGCACTACACTTGTGTAGTGTGTTGAATGGAAATCGCTGTAAGTGAACTGTTAACTGCACTCTTCAGGTAATTTACCTTTCTTGCTAAGTACTTTTCACCCATCTGAAAGGTTAAGAAGACTGAATATTTTAGTTATTTTCACTTTTGCTTTTGCAGTTGTTTTCACTGTTTTGCCATTCACTGTTCAAAAAACTAGAACGGTAATTTCAAATTTTTCTCAGTGAACCAACTTTGTCCGACAATTCGTGTTGAAACAACTACACAGTACACACTCGGGTATTGTTTCCGATGAAAAGTGAAGCGAGGGAGTACGCGTGGTGGCCAAACATGAATGATGAAATCGAAAAAATGGTTAAAAAACGCGATGCATGTAATTCTTTCGCCCGAAAAGAACCAAATAAGTATACATCGAACTGTACCCGCAAGAGAATGCCCAACGAAAAAAACCATAAAATGGATGGCAGCTCTACAATTACGAACAACCACTAACTTGCGGCTAAAATTTACAAAGACCGCTGGTTCACGGCTAAAATGGAGAAAAACCGATAATTCACAGTATCACTGTTCACTGCTATGTATAATGGAGAAAAACTATTTTTATCAGCTGAAATAGAGAAAATGCCAATTAGTAGTTTCTGGAGGCAATTTTGCGGATTGCGGCTAAAATGAAGGAAAAGCTCTAATTCGCGGCTAAAATTGAGAAAAAAACGGGATCATTCGCAGCTAAAATTATGAAAATGGGATCATTCGCAGCCAACATTGAGAAAACGCAAACACGTGGCTTCTGGAAGCAACTTAGTGGCTAAAATTGAAAAAGCAGTGAAGTATGAACTTGGCGTTGCAAGTAACATTAGAGGGTTTCTTTGATGAAAATAATGCACTAATGGCTACTGGTAAGAAGACAGTGAAGGCAGAGGTATATTAAAGCAATGGATTTAACACTGCGTTGGCAAGTTTATTGATTACAGTTTAAGATACCTATTTTTGCCTACCGACGCCAAAGCCATCCACCTGTGCACTCCACACCGATATGGTTTGTCATACGCGCACCGCTGTGAACGCCAACACGAAGCCGAGGGAGTCGTGTATACAGTAACAGAATACCAAGACTATTACGAAAATAAAACCTAAAATTCACCTCCATCCACCCCCGTCGCCCCCACCTCGGTAACCTTTCCACGAAACCAATCAGTCAGTCTGTAGGTCAAAATTATCGCACAAGATTAAGGACCGTAAATCCGAGATTTTCCTAATTAAATTGTCTGTTTTTCGTGTTAAATTGATGTTTCAGGATTTTGGAATGAAACATACACTGGCTGCTTGCTTGGGAGGTTCAAGTGTCATTTTCCCCCCTTCTTACTACCGTATTCCGGCGTAATATGTCCAGTATTTTACTATAAAGGCCCGCTCCACCACAACTCGCGTTGACGCGTGAGGTGGATTCTTTCCTTTGCCCACACCACATTGAGATGCCTTCTTTATTTAAGGGATGAAAACGAGCGTTAAGCGATGTCTTTAATTGGGAGGGCTGATTCCTTGTCTCCAAAGCAGCCTAGCGATGAAGTCCGCGTGGTTCTCCTTGGACTTCATGTCGATTCCGCGGCCTTCATTTGCGAGATAATTAATGCGGCCCCTGAGAACAGGATAAAGCAATGTGGTTAAGTGCACCGGAATCACAGATAGAACCAGGGGCGTAGCCAGCCCGTGATCAAGGGGTGGGCAGCCAGCTAGGCACGGATCCACAGTGGTGGGAGGGGGGGGTGCGCACGTCTAGAGAAAAAGTTCTCGTTCGCGGATGAAATCTAGAAAAAGACATTTTGCGGCTAAGACAGAGGAAAAACACCCATTCACGGCTAAAATTGAGAAATAGCGCTGGTTCACGTTAAACTAGAGAAATAAATCTAGTTATTCGCGGTTGAAATTGAGAAAACACGCCAATTTGCGATTTCGCGATGCAAAGTCCGGGGCGGAATTAAGAAAATGCGCTAATTCACGATTTATAGAACTCTTTTCACAGCTAAAATTGACAAAATAAATTGCTCATTCAATGTGGAATTGAGAAAAATCACTCATTTGCGACTGGAATTGTGGAAAAGCGCCAATTCACGGCTAAAATTGAGAAATGGAGCTCATTCACGCAGGTAAAATTGAGAGAAGGCGCCAGTTCGTGGTTTCTCAAACATCGGTAAACATTGCGAGAAAGAGCTAATTGACCGTTTTTATACATATATATGGCAAGTTTGCGGGTGATATTGAGAAAGAGCGTGACTTAGCGCATACATTTCTGAAAAAAGTACTTATTCACGGCTAAAATTACGGAAAATTGTTCGTTAGCCCGTGAAATTGAGGGGTCAAAATTATGAAATTCGCTCTCACGCGGATTATGTGAACCTTTTCACTGCTAAAATTTGAAGGGAGAGAAAATTGCTCAATGCAGAATTAGGAAAAAGCACTAATTTGCGGCTAGAATTCAGGGAAAACGAATTGGCGAAATTGTCACCGTTTGTTGTTGATTGGTGGAATTCTCGTGGCTAAAATTGAGAAATAGCGTTCATCAACATGTTAAATTGAGGAAAAACTGTGTTTTTTTTTTGCGGCTGAAACTGACGGAACACACCAATTTGCAGTTAGGCGATGCCCGGTGCTGGACGTAATTGAAATAGTATATCAAAAATGCGTTATTTCACTGTTTTTTTGAGACCTTTTCACGGCTAAAACGAAGAAAATGGGCTAGTTTGAGTTAGAATTGAGAAAAAGCACTCAGTTTCAACTAAAATTAAGGTAAACGTCTATTCGAGGCTAAAAACAGTACTCATTCACGAGTAAAATCGGGGGAAACAAACTCTGTGCAACTACTCTTGAGAAAAACTGGATCCACGCCTGTGGGCCAGCTTCACTGGCGAAAATATCAGATGCACCATTGCCTTTTTGCAGGCTTATAACAGGATCTGGAGGTTAGAATCGCGTCAATTCGCGGTCATCGGAGACTAAATTTGCACAGAAACGGCCACTATCCGTCAAAAAATTAATATCTGCTGGGAAAACTGTCGTTTGTAGCCTTCTATTTCGGATTTTATGTCGAAAACCTGAAACTTCTCCCCCCCACCCGGAAAGTGATACTTTTGGAGCTAAACTTTGAATCTTAGACCTGAGACGGTAAACAGTGCTGGCATTTCCTCTCCCACCACAAGTCTGGATGGCACAGCGGGGTAAACACGAATTGAGCTAGCCAAAAACACACGAAAATTGCGCGTCGAACCTGCGAAAATGGGATTTTAGTGTGAAAAATCGGTTTTGTAAGTTAAGCCGACCCTCGAAATCGGTTTGTCAGCAACAAACATCGGCGAATTTTTGATTTTTGGTGAAACTTATAACCGAAAATGTGTTGTTTTTTTTAGTGAGAAAAATCCGCAAAATTGGTTTTATGGAAAAGAATACGAGAAAGCCAGATCAGGGATTTTTTGGGGGGTGGGCAGCTGCCCCACGAAATCTGCGCTTTGATTCTAGGGGAGGGCAACTGCCCACCCCTGCCCCCCGCTGGCTACTCCCATGGATAGAACCCCTTCATCTGCTCGTCTGATCGAAAATCTGATCGCCCATAATCGCGTGGGTGATTGTGATTCTTCAATTTTGGGCCATTTTTTTTTATTTGAGCCGGGCGTGGATAATGAGTGCCTCTGGCAAAAGTTAATTGCGTCATTAATTAACTGCAAATGATCTTAGTCATGAAAATTTGGCCTCATATTCGGCGAGTTTCATGGAGCCGAATAAGAATATGAGCGTCTGCCACCATCTGCCAGAGGCGTTTGACCTCAGGGGTTTCAGTTGCTGCAGTTCAGAACACTGAAGATGGCGAGCAGCAGAAACCGGTCCGTTTTTGACGAACCTCAACAAGGGTAGACAGACAATAATGTAGGCTCCTACGGCTACAGTTTCATGCATGCTTTGCCACTCTGACTCCTGGGGTCCGAGGCAGGGCCGTCGAGAGGGGGGTAGGGATGGGAGGATTCCTCCCGGGCCCGGGCTTTTTAGGGTGGGGGGCGGGGCGGTATAATGATTATTGGTAGGTATGCAATTTTTCATTACAAAATAATAAAATTCGCTCCGGCAGCTGGCGGTCGGAAAGAGTGCATTTCATTTCGTATGCGGATACCCTAAGCCGTCCCAGAAGTAATAATGTTGAGACCATGATTTGTTTCGTTAATGTTTGACCCTTCCTCGTACTGTTTGATGACTGGTTTGTTTAATCTGAACTTGATGGGAATCGAAGGCTACTTCAAAATGAAATCATCGTACCGAATATAATGCTTCTGGAACCAACTGGTGATTTGTAGTGGTTTTTTACCAGTTCAAGCCATATTACCCCCCCCCCCCATCCAAGTCAACCAATTGGGCCCAAATGGAATACCGACCGGGGTCTTATGACTACTGATTTTTGTGCAACAGCGCGTTCCGCTAAATTAATTTCTTCGAGAGTTATCGAGCTAACAAGACCACACACTTACTTCCACCCCGGGGGCAATACCCCCTCCCCTTCGACTTTTTCAAAAAATTAAAATGGGAATCGAAGGCTACTCCAACATGGAGTATACGTACCGAATATGATGCTTCTAGAATCAACTGGTGAATTGTAGTGATTTTTTGACCATTTCAACCCCTATTTCCCCCCCTCCACCTTGACCGATTGGGCCCAAATGCAATACCGACCGGGGTCTTACGACTACTGATTTTTGTGCCCAAGCGCGTTCCGCTAAATTGATTTCTTCGAGAGTTATCGTGCTAACAAGAAAACGGCCGTAATATTATATATATATAAATTCCGGAGACCACTGAATTCGTGTTCTAGAGGTTCTGAAACGTGAAAAAAACATGACATGACCCATGTTTGCCACCATCACGACGAGACCAATAGTGCATTTTCAGAATGAAATGCACTAAAAGGCGCTTAATCTCAGTCTAATTCTGATTGAATTGTGAACATTAGCGGATAAAATTGACAAACCTCTAATAGCCTAAATTGCTTAGAGACAACTGCGTGGCAGAAATTTATACCGAGAAGTGTTAGTTCATAGCTGAATGTGGTGAAATCGATATTTCGCAGAAAATATTGAGAAAACGCGTTAATTCGTTGCTATCAATGAGAAAAAAATCTAATGCGCGGGTAAAATAAAGGAAAAGAGCTGATGATTCGTGGAGAAAATAGTGCTATATAATTGTTACGGGCCCATTCCTCCTGCAAACGCTTCCATATCTCATCTCATAACCGACGTTTCTCGTCTCGGATACTAATAGGCACAACCTCGACACATCTAGCCTGAGTAGCTTCTCTAGCTAGAGAATCAACTTTATCATTTCCAGGATTCCCTACCGCTTCAGACAGCAAGAAGTCCAAAGCAAAACGGAAAGCGTACAGCCCTGCAGTTAAGATAGACACACAAATGGGGAGATTCCTGGGAAAAATTCGCGACTCCCAGGAATGTGAAATGTACAGCCAACTTCTCTCTCGGTCTTCGATCCATCTCTATACCTGTGTAAAGTCTCCGTACTTGCTTATTCGCGAGTAGAAATTAGCTCTCAAGGCAATAGGTGGTAATGTACTTTTTTGCGCAACTTGCCAGGGATAAGTCAACAGGTAGTTCCTGCGTTTCCCAGGGATAAGTTTCAGAGAAGCGAACCTCAGGGAAGACTGGCGATCGAGAAAAAGAACGAAATAACACTTGTGTGTGTGGATAAAGGAGGGCCGCATACGACTGACTGGGTACCGACTGATATTCTTCTGTAAGTTCATTTTGCGACGCACTCGAATGTAAAAAGTGCTCTGCTTTTGTTGTAAGGCTGCAGGAAGTATAGATTAACTGAGACAGCTGGAGACGATAGGATAGAGGCAGATGTACCGAAATAACAAGCAAAGACTCCCTCGGACTTGTCCGAAAAGCTTTACACGACAATCGAAGGCCTGTTTGATAAATTTTTTCCATTGGTTTAAGCCACGAAGTGCGAGCAGATCCATATACAATGGACCCATAATCGATCTTTGAAACAATGAGAGAATCGAATCCCCGGAGTAAGACCTTCGTGTCTCCTCGCCAGGTTTGGTCAGAAATTAGGCGAAGCACATTCAAATCCTTTTGGCATCGTCCAGCTAAGTCATAGATGTGGTCCTTCCTTCTTAAGGCACAAATAGTAAGTGACGCCGAGAAATTTATGTTTTGGCTCAATAGGGATTTCGGAGTGTCCTAACAACGAGGAGGGTCATGAGGTGTCCTCAACCTACAAAAATGTACAATTCTTGATTTGTCGCTTGAGAAGGATAGACCTCAATGAGCTGCTTCCATTTTTAGCGTATTTATAGTTTCTTGAAGAAGATCACGTGCTGTAGGACAATCTTTGGGATGCTCCAGAAAGATTGTAAGATCATCAGCATTCAGAGATCGGTGTACTGAGGCGGGTGGTCTAGCTGTCAAACCGTTGATACATATCAGGAATAAATCAGGAATAGCATAGATCTCAATGCAGATCCCTGGGGTACTCCTATTTCGGCCGCAGTAACGTGATAACTCCGGAAAATTTAGTTGTTTTTTTTTTTTTAAACTTTATTTCACAAAGAATAATATTCACTTTAATTACAGACAACCCGACTAAAAATACGAAATGATATGCTTTGATGTCAGCCTAAGACTGATATCCCATCGTTTTCTTTTCTCCAGCTTTTCTTTCCCCCACTTAATTCTTAGAATTAAATCTATTTTACTTTGCTATTTAATAACGCTAGGTTAATGATTTTAACATACGTAACTTGGCATCGTCTGGAAGGCGTGAGGTGATACCCTCAGGGGTTGCTCTTTTAACAATATACTTATTTATGGAAATGGCTACAAGACAAATCAATAAAACATAGTGCAAAATGGTCCATAAGCTAAGTATGGTGAAATGGGCAGCGTCTAATTTTTTAAGTTTGATGTTCCTGAAATCGAAGTCTTTAAAATGAATTGTCAAATTTGGACTGGGGTGATTGTCTATTGCGAATTTAACAGTGGATACAATTCTTGGTTGCCCGGTGCTTGAAGTTTTGCTCCCAACACAAGGTTTCTTAATGGGAGCTGGCAGAAGAATTATATTGTAAGGTAATGTAATGTATTATACCGTATTAGCTCATGTCTAAAATAGAGTGAGTCCTTTCCTGTATCAATGAGGAAAATGCCTTTCAAATTTCTAGTTTCTATTTCTTTCTTTTTATTTCTATTGTTTCTTCGTTTATAAAAATTCCAAGATACTGATTAATCTCGGGAATGGGTGTAATTTCGTTTTTGACTAGTTCTAAATTAACTAAATGACAATTCGTGGTAGTTCCGTGAACAAGAATTTCCTTTTCACAGAGCGCGTTTTCATTTGATAGGCTGAATTATGAGCACAAATAGACCTTGGATAACATGCAACTATTCTTTGCAGGTTTCACGGCGGCGGTAGTGGATAAAGGTATGTTCGTCTTTCGTCAGTTTTGCTTCTCCCAACTTTATTGGAAGCACTCCCGGGTTATGAGTCACATCCTTCAGGTGTTCTCCTGCAACTGCTCGTTCAAGTCCTGCAAGTCCAGAATATCCTGGAATGTCAAGCCCTGGGTCATGACTGTTCGTAGATGGGTTAGTTATGTTTAATTTTCTAGGTCGTTTCACGTTAGACAGGTGAATTTTTTATTTTGTGTTGTGGTGTCTTGGTTCTATGATAGCGGTTTTTCGTCCTGGATTTACGTCTTTAACGGTTTTTTTTTTTTTTTTTTTACGTAGACTTCCTTTGGTATTTCCACTATGTCTTTTCTAGTAATGTTACGTTTGGCGATGGGTTTTTCTTTGTTTGCCTGATCATGTTCTCTAATTTTCTCGTATAAAAATTTAATTTTGTCTCGATGTTTATTTAAGTAGTTATTAGTCAACTGGTGTTTGACATCATCTAAATCTATTACAGAACTATTATGCACGTGACCGGTTATTATTTCGAATGCTGTTAAGTTAGTAGCTGAATGGATGATGTTGTTGTAGGCTACTAGAGCATAATTTACTTTTGTTTTTGTATTTCTCTTGGTTGTTGAGGGGTCTCACGTGTTCCACTAAAGTGGAGTGAAATCCAGTTAGAGTCCAGGTGTTGACTTCTGATAAAATGTATTTTAATTTTGTGCAGTGCCATCAATTACTTGACCATAGTGCTCTATAACTCATCGCTATTTATGATAATATGATATCTGGTATCCTATGATGCGAGAAAAATTGGATAAGTGCCTTGACAGCTTCAATACTGGAGGATGATGTTACGGAATAGGCTTGAGCGTATCTGGAAAATTTGTCTATGATGGTTAGGAATTTTGAACCGTCTAGTGTTAGTTTATCGATGTGTAGGATCTCGAAGGGCCTTGTGGGTGTAGGTGTGACATTGTACTTAATTTTCAGCGGTCTTCTGTCGTATTTGCAGGTTAGACAGATTTCGCATTGTTTGATGAAGCCTTGAATGGTTTTCTTCTGGTTTGGCCAAAAATACAGGCGCTTAATTTTCAAGTAAGATTCGGTTAAACATACCTCTGTGGTTGGTTTTACCTACGTGATAATTTCGTATAATTTCCTGGATTTCTTCTTCCTCAAGGACGTCATAGTGATGAAAGGCGTACTTTTCCGGGCCGAGAAAAAAAGTGGCCAGCCGAGACGCAGTCGAGGCTGACCATTTTTCGACGCCCAGAATACGCATTTCTGCCGAGGCGTACACATGATTTTTTATCCTACGCAAGAAGGGGAAAAAATTAATAAATTAGTATTGAGTTTAAAACTGGAAGGTGGAATAAAAAGAAAACGTTTGCCCTTCTGTACTTGACCAAATACAAAATAAAAGTGCATCTAGACAAATGACAACGCCTCAGTGAGTGAGAACGACGTCGGTCGCCGTGGAGGAGTGAAGAGAGGTGCATTGCGTGGCAACGAGAAAAACCCCTGCAGGAATAGGAAACAAAATGCCATAGCTATCCGAAGCGCATCTTGGTGACAAATGTTGGCAAAAATGTTCATGCCTAGACATGAAAATCGTATTTTCATGACAGTTGCGAGTCATGAAAGCACGCATTTTCACATCGAGTAGGATACAAATTAATTTTTCGGTGCATTTGATAAAATCCATTTCTGATGTTTTGAAGTTTTTGACCATTAACTGCGTGAATTTTTCATAAACGTCGTCCTCAATATATTTTAAGGAGTATTTAACTTTCAAAGTGACATATTCTTTGACAAAACTAACTGAGTCCCTTTTAAAGTCATTTACCGACAGTTCTACTAAGATTCGCGTTTTAGATTTAAATAGCTTGATTATATTTGGGCTCAGCTTAGTGTTAAACGGAACTTTAAACCCATGTGGAAGGCCCGGCCCTAAGCTGGTGAAGCAAGCATAATATGTCGTCCATGTACACTAAAGCAAATTCATTCTGTATCCCCCTCAGGATGCTATCCATGACCCTTTGGAAGGTCGGTGGGGCTTCCTTAAGGCCAAAAGGCATTCTGAGGAATTCATAATGTCCATTCTCTGTGCTGAAGGCTGTTTTTTCGATGCTACTTGAGTCCATCTCTATCTGATGGAACCCAGAGGCTAAATCGGTAGTTGTAAAGTACATACTGACTTTTTCCAAGTTTATCTAGAATTTCTGTGATATTGGGTAAGGTGTATTAGTCTATCGTTTTTTAGTGTACCTTAAGAAAATCTAATCACCCTTCAAATGTGTTTCCCTGAGGCATCCAATTTTTTCAATTTTTTCGGAGCCACTATTAATGGGGCATTCCACGGGGAGTTGGAAGGTGTTATTTCCCTTGTTCCAACATCTCAGAAATTTGTGCTTGTCGTACTTTCTGTTTATAAATTTGGGGGTACCTATATGGCTTGGTGTAGGTAGGGTTTTCGTCAGTGGTCCTGATTATGCGCTTCAGATGGTTAGTGAAAGTGAGAGGGGTTCTGTCAGAATGGAAAATATCTGAATATTTTTTTACTAATTTTAAAATTGCCTTTCTTTCTTCCTCATTTGAATGATCTAATCTTAGTTTTGAAATATACCAGTCAATTTTTTCGGATTGATACATATTTAGGCTATTATATGTGTGACCTAGTAATTTGTCGTCCAACTCTTCTACAGTCAACGGCCTAACTGCTTTGACAGTGACCGGGTTGTGTTCTCGTGGATTTCTATATTGTTGATTTTTGTATAGAGTACTATCCCTAATCCGTCATTTATATTTCTTAATCGTATGTTTACCCCCTTTAAGGTTCTAGCTTCAATTGTAAACATTCTGCGAACTTGTCTGTTTGGTAGAACAAAACAGGTACTACACTAATTTGAGGGGTGTTAAGAGTGTTCTCAGAAATTTGAGGTGGTCTATTCCGAGAGTAACATATCAAAATGGTCGTGAAATTTGAATAAGTAAAATTTCAAGTTTAAATTTATTCTTTTGAAAAGTTCTCCACACGGTACTAAGGTAATAAATTTTTCTAGAGACGTGCCATGAGCGGTCGTTACATGGAACGGGTCGATTTTAATTTTTGCTGGGAAAAACTGTTGAGCGATGGTTGGATTTATAATGGATTTGGTGCTGGCGGTATCAATCAAAACTCGTAAATTCAATTAGGGCATTATAAAGTAAGGCATCTCAGGGGAAAGGTTTGGGCCTATCTCTAAAAAAGGACTCATTTCTTGTTCAACGGAAGAATTTACGTTTTCTATATTTTCTAATGGGGAGCAGTAATGATTTGTCATTAAATGCTCTTCTGCAGGATAGGGAACAATGTTTTCATTTTCTACCTCTTTTAGTTCAATATTACGGGAACGGAAAGGAGGACTCGTGTTTGCAGTGGAGCCACTCATAGGCGTTGGTTGTGATGGGGCGGGGGACGTTGGTACTGGAACTGGAAAGGTTGTTGACGCGGTCTATTGTAGAAAGAAAATTCTTGTTTCGGGGTGTTTGACATTACAGGCATTTCACTTCGTTTGAAATGTCGGTTTGAAACATTTTGCTTAATATGCGTAACACTTTGCGGATTGTTTGGTTTTGAACTTTGGGTCATTTTGAAATCTGGTTTAAAATAATTTCTATTGCTGAAGTATTGGAAATCGATATGTTAATAAATTTCTAGGTTCGGTTAAAGTCGTCGGGTTTCGGGCTTCTAGGAGGCTGGCTAATGGTTCTTTAATGCCTCTTTAAAAAATTCTTAAAGCCATTTTTCGTATGTATTCTTTTAATTCATCGGATTGCGCCCCCTTGAGTTTGTAAGTATGAAATTTGAAGGGAAAGAAGTTCTACTACTTTATCTAAATAACGAAACGGGGTGTCATTGCCCTGTTTTGTTTCCATTAACTCTATTCCCAACGTGAATATATCTCTTTTATCAGAATATCCGCTAATGAGGGATATTCTTAATTCCTCCCAAGTAGTGACAGTTAAACAATGAATATGTTCGGCAGCTTTGCCTTTTATCTTATTTCTTATACATGACATTAAATACCTATTTTGAAAATTATTGGGGTTTTGAGCATCATAAAGTGTGGTGACCAGGTCGTTAACACGTGGCCAAAAAGGGTGCTAAGCCAGAGAGTTCCCCGTGAAATTCCAGGACCATGTCTAGATAGTGAGATTTTAATTCTGGGACGGCCGTATTTTCGTCTATTCTAGGCAACGATGCGATGTCCGGTAAAAAGCGTGCACGATCACTTAAATTACACTCACAGAAGGAAGTGGGCGAAGGTCATGCGGGGATGATGTCCTTGACTTCCTGAATGAAGGGAGTGACGAGCTGTAGCGGAGTACGGCTCTCTCCTTTTGAGCCTGGGAGGTCTATCAGCTTTTGAATTTCCTCCTTCGTTTGCCGTGGTGAATTTGGCCGGGTTCTCGGTAGTCTTCGCGATTGAAGTTGGGCCTTTTCGAAAGGATGACGAAATTTTGCTTTTGGGTTCCTCATTTAGTGACTTAAATCGGGAACGGACCACTTTTCGGGCGTTGTTGAAGATTTCCTTCTTGAGCTCGATGCGAGAATTCCAACAGGTGAAGGATTTGGTTATCTTCCTTTTCTGTATTTTCGTTATTTGAAAATTCGGCGGTCCGGCTAACCATTGACACGGAAAATATTTTCGTCAAATTTTCACGAATTTAATCTCCCGAACCGTCCTACCGACTGCGCCAGAAACGTGATAACTCCGGAAAATTTAGTTTAAAAAAATACGTTATTTTACAAAGAATAATTTTCACTTTAATTACAGAAAACCCAATTAAAATTACGAAGTGGTATGCTTTGATGTCAGCCCAAGACATCGTTTTCTTTCGTCACAGCTTTTCTTTCCCCTACTTAATTCTTATAATTAAATCTATCTTACTTTGCTATTTAATAACGCTAGGTCAATAACATACGTAACTTGAATAGATGAGAAATGCGTGCCCACTCTCACGCAAAAATTCCGCTCGTTGGGAAAACTATGGCTAGTAGCATGGGTAGATTTCCTTTGAATCCCCACTTGCTCAATTGTTTCATGATAAACGGTCGCCATACCTTATCAAACGCATTTTCCAAGTCGAAAAACACTGCGGTTACGTGATTTCTTCTCACAAAAGCATTTTGTACAGGGCCGGATCTAGCGGGGCTAGAGGGGGCATTTGCCCCCCCCCCTCGCGGATTCAATGGGGCGCCAAAATTCAGGGGGCATTTTCCGGATTGTTTAAAATAAATCACAAAAAATAATAAATTCCTTGCACTCATTCGTTAGTGAAAGGCTAACGCTCATCTTGTTACGCCCCTGGACTGACCTTAGCCACAGCCAGAACGCAGGATGATGGATGAAACGAAGCGGCGAGTGAATAGGAAACCCCTAGGGGAGGAGGATAGGATAACTGTGTTACCAGCTGCCTCCAACAGAGCCGATAGACGTGATCTACATCCCTCCCACCACCCTCAATTTGACCAACGGCCTGGAAAGTTACTATGTAGTTCTATTGCAGCAGACCTCGATGGCCACAGGTAAACGCTATTGTATATAGGTTTGACCCACCTGACAATCGGACGTAACATGCTAAGAAAGAAAAGTCGAACAAAAAAAGAGGACAATTTTGGCCTTTCTCCGGACATTTAAAAAATGATACCGGGCGTCCCCGGACACCCTTAAAAGTAAAACATGTTGGGGAACAGTGGCGTAGGTAGGAATTTTTCCTGGGGGGGATCAGATTGAAATCTCGTAAGGGTGAGGGGAGGGGGTAATTTCACATTGTAGTCATCATTCCACCCAGCAAGCACACTCTTGAATCTGGACATCTTGCTGGCCTCAGCGTAGCCTCAATCTCTCAGTTAGGGGCGATTTTTGGTAATTAGTGCTTTTTTGGCCGATTGTATCGTTCTTCCATGAATTTGCGCATTTTCTCAACTTTAGCAGCAAAGTATCGTTTTTATCCCGTGAGCGATGTTTCTTAATTACCCACGAGTTGTGGCGTTTTCCTCAATTTTAGCAGCATATTACCGATTTTTTAATTTTTTTTACCAGGGGATTAGCACTTTTCTCAGTTTAAGCTGGAAATTAACGTTTTTCTTAAGTGTTTTCCACAATATTAGCCACAAAATAGGGGGATTTTTCACGAATTAGGATTTTTTTGGTTCACCATACGCAATGCATGAGCGATTTTTCTCAGTTTACTCGCGAATTAACGGTTTCTTCGATCCTCGCCTATTGCCATAAATTAGCACTTTTATTCAATTTCAGCCTGAAAAGTTGCCTTTAGAATCCACAAATTGGCGAATATTCAGTTTTTGGCGCAAATTAGATTTTTTCTCAATTTCTACCACGAATTAGCGTTTTTTTTTAATTGTCCTGTGAATTAGCGAATTTTCTCAATTTCAGTCACAAATTGGCGTTTAGCGCAATTTTAGCTGTAAATTGGCAATGTTTTCCATTTTTAGCCGCAAATTAGCAATTTTTGGAATTTTTAGGTTTAAAATTAACCTTTCTCTTAATTTTGACCAGGCTGATTATTTTATTTTCTGAATATTACCCGCAAATTAGCGGTTTTTCACATTTTACCACCGCATTAGCAAAACTATACAGGGTGTTTGGTAAGTCGACGGCAATAATGTAGGGGGTTTTTCTAGGTCCAAAATGGACCCAAAAAGTCCATATAAACATAGGTCCGATTTCCAACCGTTTTCGAGATAATCGATATTTTAGTATTTTTAGCCATAACGTTGGTTTTATTGGATTCAGCGCTTATAAGTCGAGAACAGTTACACGTACATTAATTCTGAGGGCACTACCGAAAAGAGCAGACATTTTTCAGTGGGAATTGGTCCAGTTATCCCCGAAAGTAGTTGCACTTTTCCAGTGACCAGTCAGATTGTGGAGATTTGTACGATTTTAGGCAGTTTAGGCGTAACTTGATTGCATGACAGCGAATCTTGAAATGCCATCCAGGTTTGGCAAATTTCACAAAAACTTGCCTCATTAGTGAGGATCAAAGTTCCAAACTCAGATTTTCGCATCTCTTTGTAAAAGTTTGAAGAAATGAACCTATTTCGAGCAAAAAGTGATTTTTTGGGTGTTCTTTGCAATAGGCCTTTGCGAAGAAATGAAGGTGAAAATTTGAATTAAACACACTACTTCTTATTTAAAATGAAAATAAAACTTCTTTTAGGCCTTAATCAAGGTCAGCGATGCAAAATAAAAATTTCTAGTAGTGTATTTGAACTTTATTCAGAACGATTTACCTCATTCAATGCAAAATCTGGGGGAAGATGTTCATCGAAGCCTTATTCTTAAAATGATCGTGCCCCCCTCCATAATTGAATGAATTTCTCCAGCATTTGGATAGAAGTTATGATATGTTGATATGACGAGGGGGTTTAATTCCACTACCACTTCGATCGCGGGACATGGCGCCCATGGATTTCCACGTCTGGGGCTTGGTAAAAGACCGTGTTTGCTGCATCAGGAGGAGCTTCGAAGAAGGATTACAGGAGCTTTTGAGGCCCTTCGAGCCGACATTTCTCCTCGCGTGACCAGTGGGTGCCACGAGAAAAAGGGCAAGAGCCTGCCTTCGGAACAGAGGAGGACATTTGGAAAATGTATTGTAAAAAAAATAAGTTTTAGGTAATTTATTTGTTCTTTTATTTACTAATTGTTATGAATTGGTGCAATAAACGCTACGAAATGTTTTTATTTTGCATCGCTGACCACGATTAGACCTACGAGAAGCTTTATTATCATTTAAGGAGAAATAATAGTGTGCTTGATTCCATTTTTCACTTTCATCTATTCACAAAGGCCTATTGCAAAGAACACCCAAAAAAGCACTTTTAGCTCGAAATCGGTTCATTTTTCCAAACTTTTACGAAGGGATGCGATGGTCTGGGTTTGGTATTTTGATCCTCACTAATCAGGGAAGTTTTAGTGAAATTTGCCAGACCTGGATAGCATTTCAAGATTCGATATCATGCATTCAAGTTACGGCTGAACTGCCTAAAATCGGTACAAATCTCCACAATCTGACTGGTCAATGGAAAAGTGCAACTACTTTCGGGGATAACTGGACCAATTCCCACTGAAAAATGTCTGCTCTTTTCGGTAGAGCCCTCAGATTTAATGTGCGTGTAACTGTTCTCGACTTATAAGCGCTTAAACATATAAAACCAACGTCATGGCTAAAACTACTAAAATATCGATTATCTCGAAAACGGTTGGAAATCGGACCTATATGTATATGGACTTTTTGGGTCCATTTTGGACCTAGGAAAACCCCCTGCATTATTGCCGTCGACTTACCAAACACCCTGTATAACTTTTATAAGTACAGATCATTGCTTCTTTTCAGTTCTATAGCCGTGAATTAGCGTATTTTTTAACATTATACTATAGCCATGCATGAATTTGCCATTTTTCTGATTGCCATTTTTCGGAATTTTAGCCACAAAAATGCCTTCAGAAGGTGCGAATTTAAATTATAAATTTTTTTTCAAACCAAAAAATGTACATCTATCCATCCATTTCTGTCAAAAAATCATCATTTATAAATTATAAATTTCACGACATTCGAGAATTAGTCATGTTTCTCAGTTTTAGCAGAGAATTTTCGCTTTGTCTAAATTTTCGCAGCGTGGTAGCGTTTCCAACCCGTGCATTACCTACCGAGTTTTGTCAATTTTTCCAAGCATTGGCGTTTGACTCAATTTAAGCTGCAAATTAGCAATTTTTCCAATTTTTAACTGAGAATTAGCACTTTTCCCCAATTTGAACTGAAAATTAACGTTTTTCTTAATTTTAGCTGCACTAATTGGTGATTTTTTCAATTTTTTCCGCGAGTTAGTGATTTTCTTCATTTTGTATCCGCAAATTAACGTTTTTCCACAACTTTATATCTGCAAACTGCAAATTTCAAATTAACGATTTTTCCCAATTTCAGCTGTGAAATAGCGTTATGTGCTAATTTTGCGGCTATTCAGCATCCTATTCCCTTTTTCATACGCGAATGGGCGATTTTACGCCATTTCAGTTGTGAATTTGCCATTTTTGTCCAATTTTAACCTGAAAGCGTCTTTTATTTGTCAATACTATAGCTTGTTTTCTCAACTTTAACCTCGGGGTTTGCCCAGATACAACACTTTTGCGTTGATTTCAACAATTTATTCGAAGAATGGCCTCTGGAAGTTGCATCGCGAGACCACGAATCAGCGCTTTTTAGCAGCTATAGCCACGAATATTACCGATTTTTGTCTGATAGAGGGTCCGGGGTGAACCCCCCCCCCCCGTACCTCTGTACACTACTGCGTTGGGTCTGAAGTCCAAGGAAAAAGCTGGACGTACTCGGACCTTTTCGGGCTGCTTCAAGTCCAGAAAATCTGCTAAACCTAACTTCAACGTGAAATGCTCAATTTTTGGAGATTTTATGGGGCTCTTCGTTATGGTACTAGTGCTCCTTCGTTCGTACACTTGTAGCTCTGAGGGGGGGGGATCTATCCCCCATATTCCCCCCCCCGTACCTACGCCCCTGTTGGGGAAAGCAGGAAGTCTGATCACCCTAGTCCCCGACGATGATAGTCCTCTGTCTCATTGTGAACCAAGTCGTTCTACGGATTCGAAGAATGTTCCAGACAATATCAGCGATTCTTATTTGTGGCCAAATTGAGGAAATTGACAGACTATTTGAGTATCATCATCATGCAGTGCAAACGGAAAAGAAAGTTTGATGATCGGTAAAAACATTGATTTAGAGGTGACAACGGATCCGTGATCCATGACTTCCGAAATAACGAAAATTGGTTATTGGGAGAAGGACCATGCCCGTTTGCTTTCTTTTCGTTTCGTCTTGATACTGAAATGGTTCTTTCTATTGAAATCTGGTACCTTACATCCTAATTCCTACATTAATGTGGTATGAAAGGGGGACGGGAGGGGATAAAAATACAGGGCACCAAAAAAAGGCGCCAAAAATTAGCCCCCCCCCCCCGAAAATGCCGGAGATTCGGACCTGATTTTAAGGGATGAAATCGGTCCAGTCTTTCGATAAAGACCTGACCGGACCGAAAAATAATAACGTCTGAACCGGACCGGACCGAAAAAAAAGGACTTGGACCGGACCGGACCGAAAAGGACCGATTTTCTTTTGAGTCTTAAATAAAATATCGCTGGAAAACGTTCACGAAATAATAATTCGAAACGTAGTATGTAAAAGCAACAATCCTTGGCTCACAAGCTCTATGTACGCATTTTGTTGGGTATTCAACTCAAAAATGCTTCACTTTTGAAGGGATAAATTTACAGCACATTTACATCCGATACAAAAGTGGTGGTAACAACGGGATTGCCTCTATTTAACTAGTAGAGCTAGTCAAATCGCTGAAAACTGGTATGGGAAGGGTGAATATGGATATAAGTAGGTGTTATTCTGTGGGAGGGTTTTCGATTCCCCCCCCCCTTTTTAAAAGGTCTCCGATCCACCCTTTGATGGTTGTGTACGTCACGGCATTCCATTTAAACATACTCGAGACATTAGAAGCACATAGCTCCTGCACGAAACGAATCCACATAACAATTTTCTGTTTTTCTCTATATGCCAATTAAGGACCGACTTTTTTCGGTCCGGTCCTCACAACCGACCGAAATAAAATTGCTGGGACCGGACCAAGGGTCCGGTCCGGGCTAAATACCGGAACCGGTTTCATCCCTACTGATTTTGTATAACTTTTTCCATTTTAATGATTTTTTATTTTGGAGGCAGGAGTGATTTCTGGTTTAGAAATACATGCATTTCTACACCGTTCAAACAATCAACTTCAGGTCACACCAGCTATTCAAAATTTCGATGACCAATCAAACACAAAATACGCAACAATCACACATACTGGTCCTTTAACCATTAAATTACAAAAAATCTTCAAACAATTCAACAACTTGAAGATTTCTTACAAACCTTACAACACTAACAAAAAATTTTTTTCTAAACTAAAAGACAAAACGAATACGCTCCAAAAATCGGGAGTTGTATATAAGGTAGACTGTCTAAATTGTAACCAAGCATATATTGGTGAAACAAAACAATACTTAAAAGAAAGACTAAAACAACATGACCGCAGCTTAACAGATAATACACCGCTCACAGCACTATCTCAACACGCCAAAGAACTTTCACATAAACTAGATCTAAACAACCCAAAAATTTTACACCAAGAAATCAACACACACAACAGAAAATTTCTAGAAATGGTAGAAATTAGAAAACACAACACGATGAACTACAAAAGAGACTTAGACAACTTATCCAAGATTTACACACCTATCATCACCTCAGATACACCTTAAAAACCTTCAAAATTGAAAAAATATAAAACCACATGTCATTACAAACAAAAGCCAAAAAAAGAAGCCTGAGGACGTCGAGGATCCCTCGACGAAACGTCGCTGACAACAAAAACGCCGGCAGGATCGGTCAAAAAAATTAAAAAACCAGAAATCACTCCTGCCTCCAAAATAAAAAATCATTAAAATGAATGAGGTACGACCACTGAACCTCTTTTCTCGCATTGAAGTTAATATCAATCGGGAAGCAAGAAAGTTATGCAACGAAATAATTGAACTTTCAAAAAAAGAAGCGAAGCAATATGACGACATTCGGTTTCTACAAAACTGCAAAAAGAATGACGTTCGCCCCAAACACATAGTCAATTTTGAAAACTCGTTCCATGGTTTTAATATTGAAAATTGCCCTCACAACAAAAAAATTCAAAACCTTGCAAGAGAGACTTCACGAAAAATCGTTAACATTGAAATCAAGTGCCACTATTGGAAAAAATCAAGATTAAGAAAATCAATTCAAGAGAAAACTAACCAACTCCATCAAATTGCACCTTCTCACTCTCTTCTAAAAGAATTTGAAACCTTTTTGAAATCGACGATATCGAAAAATCAAGAAAATAATAAGAATAGGCATGAAATTAAGCTCGCAAGATTGACAAAGAGAAACAAAGTAACCCCAGAGAATGGCCAAACAAATTGCGCTTCCGATGATATTCAAAAGAAATGGATCATTAATTTATCAAAAGCAAACATACCACAGTACGCATCTGAAATTCTCAAATTAGGACCAAAATTCTGCATTCCTCCGCAAGAAAAAGAAATAAATACTATCAACCTTCTCAAAGAGTCCGAAAACATTGTTACAACCTTGGAAACAAACAGTGAAACCAAAGACCTACTGAGAAGCAGAATAACCAACGTCCTTTTGAACTTTCAAAATCATCGAAAAAGCAAGAAAATGAGTAACGAAAACAGCGATTCTTCAATTTCAAAACAAGACATAATTGACACATCAAAATTCCTCAAAGAAAATTCAGAATTACTGGTCTTATCTGCAGATAAAGGAGCTGTAACGGTCATTATGGACAAATCAGACTACGATTCTAACATAAAAGATATGCTAAACGACACAAACACGTACAGACTCTCAAAATCAGATCCTACTTCCACATACATGAGAAAAAATAACATAATAGCCAAGAAATTGTTTGAAGAAAAAGTCATTGACTCTGCAACCAAACACAAATTGACCATGTACAATGCACTTCCGCCAAAACTCTACGGGCTTCCAAAAATTCATAAAGCAAATCCAAAGATATTACGACCAATTGTTTCATACATCCAGGCACCTAGCTATGAATTAAGCCGACATTTAATCAAATACTTGAAATTGATTAAAGAAACGGGACGATTCAACGTGAAAAATTCCTTCGAAGTGAAGAACGAAATTGAATCTTTGAAGCTTGACTCGAAATTCAAATTAATATCTTTAGACGCTGTGTCATTATTCACGACAATTCCCCTAAATTTTGCTTTCGAAATCATCACGAAACAATGGACGAAAATCAAAAATAATACAGCGAACCTAGAACAAAAGACTTTCGAAGAAACTCTGTCCTTTTGCCTGAACTCCGGATATTGTGCATATCAAGGACAATTCTACAAACAAATTTGCGGACTAGCAATGGGTAATCCATTAAGCCCGATCATCGCAGACATCGTCCTAGACGAACTATTCAGACAAATAGAAAACAAATTCAAAGGAAAAATCAAAATTTTATTCAAATACGTCGACGACTCACTAATCGCCATTGAAGAAACATCAATACAAGACCTTCTCTACCTATGCAACCACTTCTGCGAACCGTCGATGAAATTTACAATGGAAACAGAAAAAGATCAAAAAATTCCATTTCTTGACCTTGAAATAATCAGAGACAACGATGGACAACTATACACCAGACACTACACCAAACCAACATTTTCAGGTAGACTATTAAACTTCAAATCAAATAGCTCACACACGCACAAAATCAATGTCATCAAGAACACAGTCAAGCGATATTTACAATTAACGCACCCAAATTATCACAAAGAAAAAATTAAAGAAATACAAGAAGTACTACTGGCAAACAACTACCCGATTAAACTCATAAAAAAAGAAATACATGCATTTCTACACCGTTCAAACAATCAACTTCAGGTCACACCAGCTATTCAAAATTTCGATGACCAATCAAACACAAAATACGCAACAATCACACATACTGGTCCTTTAACCATTAAATTACAAAAAATCTTCAAACAATTCAACAACTTGAAGATTTCTTACAAACCTTACAACACTAACAAAAAATTGTTTTCTAAACTAAAAGACAAAACGAATACGCTCCAAAAATCGGGAGTTATATATAAGGTAGACTGTCTAAATTGTAACCAAGCATATATTGGTGAAACAAAACAATACTTAAAAGAAAGACTAAAACAACATGACCGCAGCTTAACAGATAATACACCGCTCACAGCACTATCTCAACACGCCAAAGAACTTTCACATAAACTAGATCTAAACAACCCAAAAATTTTACACCAAGAAATCAACACACACAACAGAAAATTTCTAGAAATGGTAGAAATTAGAAAACACAACACGATGAACTACAAAAGAGACTTAGACAACTTATCCAAGATTTACACACCTATCATCACCTCAGATACACCTTAAAAACCTTCAAAATTGAAAAAATATAAAACCACATGTCATTACAAACAAAAGCCAAAAAAAGAAGCCTGAGGACGTCGAGGATCCCTCGACGAAACGTCGCTGACAACAAAAACGCCGGCAGGATCGGTCAAAAAAATTAAAAAACTTTTTCCATGTTTCCAATATTATTATTTTTTTATTATTATTATTATTATTAAAGTTGTGATTTCTCTTTTTTCACCTCTTCTTTGTTTCCCCCCCCCCCCCTAGCCACCAAACGTATTATTCACTTTACCCCTTCCCCCCACCATTTCAAGACCGACACCACTGATCTTCAATGTGTTGATGAATAGAAAGGAAGCTCCCTACTTAATTTATTATGTATCTTTTTATTCCCAAAGTCATATCATACCTTCAATGATACCTATACGGATTACAAGGTGGAAAATATTTGTTTAGGTGCGATTTTCTTAACTCCGAGGAGGGGAGGTTTTTACTTCTTTCTTGGAACAAGTGAACCTTTTTCCTGGCCTTTAAAGGGCTCTGGCCTGGCCCCTTAGACTAGTTCAAGACAATTTGAAATAAGCCAGGTCTGGGAACTATCTATCGATCCCTTAAACTCACGAGCTCCACCCCTCCTCCCAATTACCACCAGGTAGGTGCATTGAGCTTAATGGTAAACAGCAAATTCGCAGTAAGGGGATGAACCGTCCTTGGACTACATTCCCCAATTGAGGGGGTATTGATTCCCTCCTCTCCACATGGATAATGCGGAGAAAGAAAGCAATTTTTCGTAATTTTGTGTATTTGTACCACACCGAACAATGGCCAAGTACCACGCATGGTCATGGTGGAAAAAACATGATGACGAACAATAGAATTCATTATGAGCTTAAGATTGAGCAGTTTAATAGATAGGCGCCCCCCTAAAAGCAATTAAAAACAGCAGATCAAGAGAAATAAAGTTAAGAGTATGACACAAGTTAGGAGCTTGCTTAGAGACGCTTGGAGTTTGGTAATTGTGGCAAGGGGGTGGGGAACGGCTGTCGCGAAGACGAACTGTATAATATTGACTAGTGGGAGAAACGACGGTAGCCGACTTTTACCGAGCCGTGACGCAGTCTGACGTCATCGTGGAGCTACCTCGGTCGTGGTAGCCAGGCTTCTTTTTTAGAACGCAACGCAAGGTATAGCGAGCGTTGGAGAGGCGAGCGAGCTCAGTTTGTTGGGTGTTCGTGTTTGATCAATGTCTCAACTCAACTGAAATTTTTCTCGTTTTCTCTTTTTTTTCTCCCCGTTCGACAGTTTCCCGTGAGACTCTCACCCGCACTTCTCCACTATGTCCAGCGATGCGGTGAGTCTCATTTTTGTATATTATTTTATGTGAACAAAAAATACGGCGAAAAAAAAACTTGTTTACGAAGAACTGGGCGTTCGATCCACGCTTGACGCCGCGACCTAAGAAAGACACCTCCCCATGTCGTGTTTATTTTGTAATCAGCAACGCCCCGGCGAGGAAGTTATTTGCGTGTCTTGTCGGTCAAAATTATGTCCGATCGTTATGTTAAGACCGATACATTGTTAGAGGGAAGGATCGATTTACCTGTGTCCGGTTTCACCTTTTTCCCCTTCTCAGATTCCAGGGAGGGCTTCACTAAACAGATTAGCGATCGATTCTGAATCAAGTATTTTATTTATTTGGTTATTATATTAATGATCAAAATAATTAACAAGCGTGAATATTACTCATATTGCAACTTGACAACTAACAATTAGAGGTTGTTAAATATCCACTTGGGGCCAAGAGGAATGTGGTTTAGATGCTTCAGACCGGCCCGAGTCCTGGGCGCGCCGTAAAGAGCCTATGAATTGTATTCATAGGCTTTCATTTGGATTGAGACAGTGGGATATTGTTTAGTGCCATCATTATCTGGCGTTTTAAAAACACTGAAGAACGTTGGTCTTCTTTTTTTTAAAAACTCAATAATCCTTTAAGAAGCAATCACCTGTTTTTGCTTATTACATCAGCTACCTGAATTTATGGATTTAGTATTTAACATTGGATCGTCTAGTGTGTTGTTTTGTCATTTATCTTGAAATTTTACTTAGTGGTTGGAATTCTTGGATAACTTTCAATACTCCCTTCTCTCTAAGAAAAATCTGTAAACATCATAACAAAACTAGGATCCCCTCACCTTTAGCTCTTCTGATGAACTGACCTCTACAATACAAAAGTGGGCCTATGTCATGCCGGTACTTTGAAATGCCCTCCTCACCCATCGACCGGCATCCTCACCTTTACACCCCCCCCCCTCCTCATAAATAATAAATCGCTGGCGTGCTGTTACTTCAATTGAGACAAAAATTGGCAATGTCTCGGGGTCGCTTTCGTTTTGAAATCCCTTTTTTCAAGGTTTTTACTGAGCCTTTTCAACGGTCCTATTGATCCCTTTGGGGTGAGTTCTCGGCAACCCCTATTATATGCGACACAGCCATTTCAACCACCTTCGTTGAAAAAAAATCATGGTAGGGTTAGAAGTGTGGTTTTGGCAAGGGTTGTAAGCGGGTACGACCACCTGGGAAATTGCGAAATGTCGCCCTCTCATCCTTCCCATGTCACCCGGTAGTGTCTAACGACTTTTTTCAAATGTTTTTCTCGTTCTAAATGCTCTTAGCACAAAAACGGAAATGAGGTTTCCTACTATCCCTCCCTAAAAAAAAGTTGCGAAGCAGGTGAAATACCAGCCCTCCCCTGGTTAGGGTGAGGTCCCTTAAACACCTGACAAACTATTTATTTGAAAAGGGATTGTTGTTCACTCTATAAATAGACGTCTATACCTACTAGAACTTTTTTTCACTTTTCATTTTCAGTGTTGTAAAACTATTTTTCATGCATTAAGAGGTTCACCTTACCTAGCTTTTGCTGTGAATCGAAGAGTGATGGTGGGGGGGGGGAGTCCCACCTCAATAACGCGGTGTCCATTCATAAATGATTGTTTATATTCACACTAGTCCAGCCTAATTAATCTACCTTGTTTCTCAACAAGATTGAACGAGCCACTTGAACAATTTTTTGAAGAGCTTGCAAAAATATTTGTGTTCAGAGCGACACTAGGGGTCAGTTCACTGAAAGTTAATCTCTAGGTTAATTTTATTTCGTGCTTTTACTCTTATTTATAGCTCCTAGAAGGTATAAGGCTTTTCTATTTTTCACGCCCCCCCCCCCCCCGGTGCATTGATATTAAAATTAGGCTCTTTGTCGGTGGTCATCCCCCCCCCCCTAGCTCATTGACTTCAATTTTCAAGTTATCTATTGGATATATTGGAATGTGGGTCATTGTATATATTTCTAATTATATAAAAAAAGTTTGTCACTGGAGTGGTCTCAATTAAGCTGTAGCGTATCCATCCCTTCAAACAAATAAAAAAAAATCGGAACCGCTTGTTTTGAAGTTATAACTGAAAACGACATTTCAATTCGGGGAGAACATGTCTGATAAATGATTTGTTCTCAAAGCAAAGCCAGATTTGTGCTTCTCATATCAAAAAGAAATTACCAAGTTTTTCATGCAATTTATCGGGAAAAAAGCGACAGACCACCCGGTATGCCGAAAACCACTGTTTTCAACCTTTCTGAGGTTGTGTATCACGAATATGTAGCCATCTCGGACTAGATTTTTTTCACGAACACCATACTTCCATTCCCTACGGGAACATGGAAGTAAAAAGGAAGCTATTAGCCAATTGGAACTCAAGGCTGAGGGCTTCTGTGCAAATGATGTGTTTTTCGAGAAATGTTAATGCCTCTATTTTATAAAACGATCAAATTTTCGACGAACGAAAAGATTCTCTTTAACAGTCGAAAAGCCCCCCCCCCCCTCCTTCGCACCATTCCTTACGACTCAAATATAAAGCAAACAAACCGCTTAAGTCTGATTCACCTCCTCAGAAATTCATTTCGTTGGGTTAAACTATGAAGATAACATTGTAAAGAACCATCACAACTAGCCGCCGAATCAGCAAATATTTATTTTTGAGTTGATTCCTTTGATACTAAACTTCTTCGTCTACTCTCCGTTGAAACTGCCTATTTGGATAAATCAAGATTGCGACCGAGCGGCAGTTAGAAGCTTGTTTAGTTGAAAATATTGGATTATTTTAGAGCTATTTACCAATTAGCTATAGACCACTTATACTATCGTCTTTAAAAGTTGATTATTATTTCTTTTTATTGTCATTAAATCTCTTCCATCGCAGTTTTTTTTTTTTTTTTTTGCGTTGTCCCTCTTTCATAGTCATGAGCGGCTTTCCTATTCATTGACTTTAAACAAATGACCTCGAATCATGAAAAACCAGGGGAGTAAATGACGAGTTCCCGTGTCAAGTCGCCAGCTATCTGTACCGATAGGCGTTCTTTGAATATTAAAAAAAAAATGTAATTATTAACTCTATGAATAATAATTTTTAAAGCGCCGTCCCTTTTTTGTGCCCTCATTCAAAACATTAATTTCATGTTTTCAAGGTTGGAACAATCTACGTTCGATTGTCTACCTAACATTCTTGTCCCTATTTAAATCTGAACCCAGAAAAGTGAAATTGCAGTAAAAGCAATTCTGTGAATTGTTATTGAAACAAACAACGCGAGGGTGTTGTGACTCCTACTTCATCGCTCTGTTTTCATCTTGGATTTATTCATTGAATTGCGAGAGGGGGACAGTTGTTCCAGTCGGCGATTCCTATTAAAATTAAAACTATGGTCGTGGTGACTAGACGCCCTAGTTTCTCTGCACTTGTCCCAATTTTTTGGTGTGCCTGGTAGTTGGTGGTGGTAGTGGTGGGGGGGGGGGTGTCACATGAGAACCCTCGTCAACACTTTTGCATCTAATTTATGGTTATATCTCTGTATTATACCTATTTTATGTTCTTAATCTAATATCCAGGGGGCGCTAGTTTTTTATTGTCTCAATTAAGGCGAAGGAAGAGCTGAATTTCCAAGGTCGAAGTTTAAAAGGATTTCATCATGATTTCGTGGTCGACATTTGAAGAAGTAAAAACTAGAGTGGCTGTAGAATTTCCTGAGATTAAAACGATACCGTAAAATCATTGGTGTCGATTTACGACCAGAGTTTGCGTTCAACATTGTAGGCGAGTGGCGATTGGTGTAAAGAGTCACATACGACCCCCCCCCCCCACACCATCAATAAGAACATGTCTGTCTACACTACGTCCCTGTTGTGTGGACAATCCCACAAGGACCATGCCCCCCCCCCCAGTCGTTAATCGTCAATTTCGCGAAAAAACAATCGAATGCATCTCCCAAACCTTATCGACCTTTCACAAATTTTAGGGTCGTTTTCTTAGAGTCACCAATATTATTGAATATTTATATTATTATTATTATTATTACCTACATATTATTTTTTCAATGCTTGCAGGGTAAAGCCCTAAGTAGCATGGTCGAAAAGCAAGACTTCCAGAAAAACAAAAGAGACAAACCAGCAAGGCAAAAAAGTGCATAAATGAAATATGTATCTGGCAGTATAAGCCAGACCTGCCAGACGTGGTTTATAAGTCCCTCGCACTAAGCTCATCCGAGAAATACTGACGGCTCCACACCGGAAGGACCACCCCCACCACCTTGACTTTTTTGAAAATTTCAGCATTTCATTCTGAAAATGCACTATTGGTCTCGTCGTGATGGTGGCAAACATGGGTCATGTCATGTTTTTTTCACGTTTCAGAACCTCTAGTACACGAATTCAGTGGTCTCCAGGATTCACACACATATATATATATATTATGGCCGTTTTCTTGTTAGCACGATAACTCTCGAAGAAATTAATTTAGCGGAACGCGCTTTGGCACATAAATCAGAAGTCATAAGACCCCGGTCGGTATTGCATTTGGGCCAAATCGGTCGAGGTGGAGGGGGGAAAATAGGGGTTGAAATGGTCAAAAAATCACTATAAATCACCAGTTGATTCTAGAAGCATCATATTCGGTACGTATACTCCATGTTGGAGTAGCCTTCGATTCCCATTTTAATTTTTTGAACTAGTCGAAGGGGAGGGGGTATTGCCCCCGGGGTGGAAGTAAGTGTGTGGTCTTGTTAGCTCGATAACTCTCGAAGAAATCAATTTAGCGGAACGCGCTTTGGCACAAAAATCAGAAGTCATAAGACCCCGGTCGGTATTGCATTTGGGCCAAATCGGTTAAGGTGTAGGGGGGGATAGGGGTTGAAATGGTCAAAAAATCACTACAAATCAGCAGTTGATTCTAGATGCATCATATTTAGTACGAATACTCCATGTTAGAGTAGCCTCTGATTCCCATTTTAATTTTTCGAAAAAGTCAAGGTGGTGGGGGTGGTCCTTCCGGTGTGGAAGTGTAAAAATAGCGTTGAACTTCACTAGTTCATCTTAGCGCTCTAAAATTCGACTCATTAATTTAATGTAACGAAAGCCCTGGGTTCCATTGAGATTTATCGAAAACTTTGATTGGGGGGGGGGGGTGAAATTTCAAAAAATCTCTTAAATTCACACGTTTATTATACGGCACAAAAATTTAATATAACAATGCCCTTGGAAAACTACCGAAACTTTTCGACATTTTTGAAGAGATGGTGGTGAAAATAGAGGAAGAAGCTCGGCTTAATGAAACAAATTATGGTATCAAAATTATTACTTCTGGGATGGCTCAGGGTATCCGTATACGGAATGAAATGCACTCTTTCCGACCGCCAGCTGCCGGAGCGAAATTTTTTTTGGGGTTGGCATTCTTGACTCCTGTGAGTGACCTAGCAAGGTCCGTGTCCATCTAGGCTCTTCCTTGGACCTCAGGGATGTCAATTGGACTGCCGCGAGTAAACACGTATGTCCCCTGGAAACGTGGCCAAAACGGCGGCAATCGTGTTGAGAACCCCTTTCAATGACTTGTCAGAACGAAAAACCTGTTTCGATTTTCATATTCCCGTGTGTCGCGAAACCCTCTGGTATGCGGTTTCGTCGAGTTCACCCATCAGTGTGAATCCCCCAGTGTCCTCCTCCTGCTCGGGTCGAGGCTCTTTTTCGCGCTCTTCAAGGCTGTCGAGTTGCTCTCCCCCCCCCCCCCGTCTGAGGGGGCGGTACTTGGACACGGAAAAGTGTCCGAGGAAGGTGAGGAGAGGGTGAAATGCGTCGCCTGATTTTCCGGTCAACTCCTACCCATAGGAAGGCTGGCGGTTCAATTTTTCTATATTTGCACTTTTCCGGCGTTTTGAGAACATGAGAGGTTCCTTTGCTACAGGAACTGAGTGGTGGACCTGTTAGGGCGCGTACCGCCCCCCTCTAAAGGTGACTATGGATCTACATCACGGGGTCTGAGTGCCGTGGTATTTGTCTCCTACTTTTAAGCAGGTATAAACTACGACACGCACTTGCGAATATTCGTGATTTGGCGAATCGTGTTCCCCCCCCCCCCATTAGCATCTGCTGTGTATTCGGCTCATATTTTGCTTGAAGTTTCTCTCTCCTGAAAGTTGATGTGTTTGGTGGTTCGATGTTGATGTACCTTTCGACAGACTGGTCTCGACGTTTGGCCCTGGCGTGGAAAGGGGAAAATGAGGTGGAATTCATTCATGGGCGAACGCAGCATTTCCATTAGGGGGGGGGGGGCAAAAATCTTCGCGAATTGATTGCTACGTAATCTCAGGAGGTAATTTCGCATATGCGGTAGTAACATTTTTTCAAATGTCGTCCCTGAAGTTACTTTAAGCCCGCCTTGAACTTTCACCTTAAAATTTCACGTTCTTCCTTCGACATATTTGAAAAAAGGAACACTACTGCATATGCCGAATTTCCTGGAGATTGAAACGACTCGTTAAAAACCAGGATTGTTGCAGAAATAAGGCGGGAAAGGGTACATATATGCTGACTAGTGTAGACGAGGGGGATGATTGGACGGGGGTCGAGGAATCACCCGTGCAACTCCCCTTAATCACTCAGATGATTAGATATTTAGCGGTGAAGATGAGTTATGACAAAAACCCCTACCACCAGGGGGCAAGGCCCCCCTGCGTACGCCCATGAATTCATTTACATCACGGACGTTATCGATTGACGACTCTCAACCCCCCCCCCCACTCCATTCCACCGCCTAGTCACTTTTCCTAACGCGTGGACGTTCTCAATTCCACCACAAATATTTTGAATTAAATCTTACATTTTGAGTACCTACTTTAAGTCATCAGTTTCTAACAGTAACATAAAACGGGGGGCTTGACGGTATTTCACCTGAATACAAGTAATGAGGATGGGTCCTCTGTTTGTTTGTTTATTTCTTTTGTATACATATATTATTTTATCTACTTCTACTAGAATGGGTTTTTAAATAGTTTAGGCTAAGAGCCATGTTTCTACTGCATTTCTTCGTTTTAAAAAAGGATCGATTAAAAATATCCCTCCCATTACGAAAGTCCGCTTCGTGATTTCTTCAGTGTTTTCCCCACTCCATAAATTGGTCACTGTACTGACAGAAGCGTGAGAAATAACGTTAATTTCTAGCAAACATGACGGAAACGATGGGTGATGGGTGAGGGGGCTGTCTGTAGGGCAAAAAAGGCGTCAAAAATAAGAATCTGGCATGGAGCGTCACTTGGCAAAATGCTCGCGAAAAAAAAGTGTATGTGAGAGAAGGAACGGGGTATGATTCATTGTTTTGAATATTAACGACAGAGACGTGCTGCAAATGCATTTTGTTTATAAAAATGAACGTATCCTAAACCGGAGAAATTGATTATGTATGTGTCATGGGTGGGCGAGTGCGGGAGGGGATGGAAGGGTTCATCCACCCTCCGTAAGCATAAATAACGAATGCCAGGTGATGTTTTGTTTGCGTCCAACAATAGCTCCCATTCATTAAAGGTGACCATGATTGCTATTGTGTTACAATTAAAATTACTTTCTATCAAAATTAATCTTCAACAAAATGGAGAATGTGCTGACTTATTCGAACGCCGGTGTGTCAGTGGAGTTACACAACTTCAACATTTAACGCCGTAGAACGTAAAACCAAACAGCGTTCAATGAAGTTTTTACAAAAAATACTTTAGGAGGAAAAAAATTGTTCAGGTGCCAAACGTCTGTTTCCCGCTGCCTACTTCTGTGATCCTAGCGGACTACGTAGACATGATGACGTTTAAAATCTATTTTTGTGGTTATTTCATCACTGATCATTTATTTAGACACATTATTCACACCTTGATTAATTTCTGAGAATTTGATACATTTCCGCGTAATTCAATCGTCAGTATTGTTTACTGTGCGCCGTTGTTATTTCGGATATCTTTTCGAAAAACGGGAAATAAAAGTGGAAAAACAGTTACTCAGTGAATTCGAGTTTTTTTTTTTCATCAAAATGTTTGATGAAAACTGTTTATTGATTTGTATTGCAACGCGAACTGGTTTTAATTAATTCACAAGGCACGGGAAAATGTTTTACACTTGTAGGGAGGGGGCTAAGTTTGGTTTTATACACTTACATTATTGCACTCTTCTTCTGTTTGCTCCATTCGAGATAATAACATTCCGGTGGTGAGGGTGAGAAGCGTGTAGTCATACTTACTCATCCTGTCACGCCATGTTTAGTCAATTTTGTACTGGCACTTCTTGTCTGATCAATTAAATTAACTTGCTTGCTGTGTTTTGAGTAAATGAATGAGAAATTTCCTGTTTTTAAACCTGATCCAACTTATCTCGTCTTTGAAGTTATCTTGGAACGCACCGTTTCAACCGTGTCCTTGCGGTGGCTCCCTCGTTCCTTATCCCACGTTTTCTTCGTCTCCATAATAGTTGCAGTACTCGGGAACCAAATGGTTTTTTAGTTCAAACAAAGATCCAGAAAAACGCTGAATTTAAATAATTATTAACCGAACATTCAAACATTCCTACTACCAATGGTGGAAGGGGGTTCTATTCAGACTCTCTTACTATTGATTCGTCGGATAAAGAATGAGCTTAAAGAACAAAATCGCTCCAAATAACGATGATATTGTAGAGTGTTGAAGTGTTGAGCCTTTAAGACAGGCCGCGGCTTGGGCATCGTGCTACAAATTGATCAATACTCGAGCTTTTATTTATTTTTTGTTTGTTTAATCATTTATTGCTGTTTATTTACGCTTTATTTGTTTTCAATTTTATTTCAATATTTATTTTACACTATCTTATAGCATGGACGAACTGACTCATACAGAGTTGCCACAATCCCGAACATTAGCGATGACAACAAGACTGCCGATGGCAAGGTCAAGGTAGTTAAGCCAGTCGAGCTAATTCTTTAAACATTTCTCTCTGATCTAATCGAATCTGGAACTATGGTGCATGTTACGGTGGAGGCTCTAAATCCTTTATTCTTTTCGGCTCTCCTAACATTTTTTCTTTCTCATGTTAACCTTAAACAATTTGTTTCATTGCCAGCGCGTTAATATAAATGTGTTTTTTTCTCAGTCTCGGCGGAAGCCTCCGGTCAAAAAACAAAGAAAGGGAGACTTGGATGACCTCAAACAGGAATTGGACATTGATCATCATAAAATATCAGTAGAAGAATTATATCAAAGATTTAGTACACATCCAGAAACTGTAAGTACCTATATTTCTTCTTTCTGCCGATTACACTTTGCTCTGGCTTTACGTTCAATATCTCTTTACAGGGACTAACCCATGCTAAAGCCAAAGAAAATTTAGAAAGAGACGGCCCTAATGCCTTAACCCCACCTAAAACAACACCAGAATGGGTTAAATTCTGTAAGCAGTTATTTGGTGGATTCGCCCTTCTCTTATGGGTCGGAGCGATCCTCTGTTTTATAGCGTACTCTATTCAAGCGAGCACAGTAGAAGAACCTTCGGATGATAATGTAAGTTTGTGATTCATGATTTGGTGCTTCCATGGCTTAATTTGTTTGTTTGTTTTTCTAGTTATACCTAGGAATTGTGCTCGCAGCCGTGGTTATTGTAACTGGTATTTTCTCATACTACCAAGAAAGTAAAAGCTCAAGAATTATGGAATCATTCAAGAACATGGTCCCTCAGGTAAAGCCCCCCACCCCCTGTTTCTAAGTATCCGCCATTCTTACGCCTCTGGTCTTTTTTACGTAGTTTGCTACGGTTATTCGTCAGGGCGAAAAGCTCACACTTCGTGCTGAGGACATTGTTCTAGGTGACGTCGTGGAAGTGAAATTCGGCGACCGTATCCCCGCTGATATTCGTATCATCGAAGCCCGTGGTTTCAAAGTGGACAACTCATCGCTCACGGGTGAGTCCGAACCCCAGAGTCGCGGCGTTGATCTCACCAACGACAATCCGCTTGAAACGAAGAATCTCGCCTTTTTCTCGACGAATGCCGTCGAGGGAACGGCCAAAGGTGTCGTAATAAGCTGCGGTGACAACACAGTCATGGGTCGTATTGCTGGGCTGGCCTCTGGTCTGGACACGGGCGAGACTCCGATCGCCAAGGAAATTCATCATTTCATTCACATCATCACTGGGGTTGCCGTTTTCTTGGGTGTTTCTTTCTTCGTCATTGCTTTCATACTCGGATATTATTGGCTGGATGCTGTGATCTTCCTTATTGGTAAAACAAAAAAAATACTAATGCTCCTATTGCTGCTGATGAATACATTTCACCTTCCTCCATCTCTTCTCAGGTATTATCGTAGCCAACGTGCCCGAGGGTCTTCTTGCCACAGTGACAGTGTGTTTAACCCTTACGGCTAAACGTATGGCCTCGAAGAACTGTCTCGTCAAGAATCTTGAAGCCGTCGAAACGCTTGGTTCGACCTCGACCATTTGCTCAGACAAAACCGGTACACTCACTCAAAACAGAATGACTGTTGCTCACATGTGGTTTGACAACCAGATTATTGAAGCCGATACTACTGAGGATCAATCAGGTAAATTCCTTCATACCCGAATTCACGAACGAAAAAATTAAATCAGCCTTAACTATTTTTCAGGCGTACAATATGATCGCACAAGCCCTGGATTCAAGGCACTTGCCAGAATAGCTACGTTGTGCAATCGAGCTGAATTCAAGGGCGGACAGGATGGCGTTCCGATCTTGAAAAAGTAATGATTGATTCGCCATTCTGAACATCACGCTCCAACATTAACTTTTTGTTCACAGGGAAGTCAATGGAGACGCTTCCGAAGCTGCTCTCCTCAAATGTATGGAACTCGCTCTCGGTGATGTTATGTCCATACGTCGTAGAAACAGGAAAGTGTGTGAAGTTCCGTTCAATTCCACCAACAAATATCAGGTACTTACATTTTGTAAATCGGGAAAAACAAAGAAATATGCTGGTGATGTTCAAGGAATGAAGAGAAAGTTCGTTTTGCTAAATATGCTGCATTTCTCAAATTTCAGGTGTCCATCCACGAAACCGAAGACCCCAATGATCCTCGACATCTGATGGTCATGAAAGGTGCTCCTGAACGTATTCTCGATCGATGCTCGACCATTTTCATCAGCGGCAAAGAGAAACTCCTCGACGAAGAGATGAAAGAGGCTTTCAATAACGCCTACCTCGAGCTCGGCGGTCTTGGTGAGCGTGTCCTTGGTTTCTGCGATCTCATGCTTCCTTCGGACAAGTTTCCCCTCGGTTTCAAATTCGACTGCGACGACCCCAACTTTCCACTGAGCGGTATGCGTTTCGTCGGCCTCATGTCAATGATTGATCCACCTAGAGCGGCCGTCCCTGATGCCGTGGCCAAGTGCCGTTCGGCTGGTATCAAAGTCATCATGGTTACTGGTGATCATCCGATCACCGCCAAAGCCATCGCTAAATCCGTAGGCATCATTTCTGAAGGTAAACTTGTAAATATTCATGCTTTTAAGTCACATTATCGTAATGGAAAATTGTTCTACAGGAAATGAAACTGTCGAGGATATCGCTCAAAGATTGAACATTCCCGTTTCTGAGGTTAACCCGCGCGAAGCTAAAGCTGCCGTCGTTCACGGAACCGAGCTTCGAGACACTGGTCCAGAACAGTTGGACGAAATTTTGAGGTTGGCTCTCGTTTAGGCGTGTTAAGCGTGGGGGGGGGGGGTAGTTGATCGGACGCATCTTTTTTATCTCGTTATTCTTTCAGGTATCACACTGAGATTGTATTCGCCAGAACTTCGCCCCAGCAGAAACTCATCATCGTCGAAGGATGCCAAAGAATGGGTGCTATTGTGGCCGTAACTGGGGATGGTGTCAACGATTCTCCGGCTTTGAAAAAGGCCGACATTGGTTAGTATTTTTTTTTTTTTTACCTTCTTTCCCCTTACGAATATCTCCGGAATGGGGGGGGGGAGGTATTACCCTGTCAGACACCACAGACGAATTAAAACGTCAAATCCGGGTGGATTTTGAGGCTAACGTTCCCGCGATTCCCGCGCCAATGTCAGTTTAGGGGGGGGGGCTAATTACGACTTTCTGGGGCATTTTTTACGGGAAATTAACGGTTTTTTGACAAAGTATCTACTGCAGTTCCATGGGAGCAAATAACACTTTTTGATAGAGAAAAGTCAAGTTTCGTCGATATTAATCGCCCTTTTCAAGGCCGAACGTTCTCAGGGGGCTAAAATCGACTCAGTATGACGTTTTATGACTCAATATCCGGGATTTTTTCCGAGGGGGGGGGGTACGCAGCTTCCTGGCTAGATCAGTCAATTTCTAATGATCAGTTGCTCTTTGGGGGAGGGGGGTGATTACAGTGTTCGTGGGAGAGTGTCAATGTTTGTTGCAAGTACCCGTGGCTCAGGGGTTGAATCGACTGTTAGAAATTCCGTTCAGTACTTAACATGGCGTGAAATGGTCCCCCCTTCCTCATCCAGGATTCGCGAATCCTTCCCAACTGTATTGAACAACATAGTGCTCATGTTGCCTCCTTCTCCCTATCCCTCTACAGGAGTCGCCATGGGTATTGCCGGCTCGGACGTCTCAAAACAAGCCGCGGACATGATTCTACTGGACGACAATTTCGCATCGATCGTGACTGGTGTGGAAGAGGGCCGACTCATTTTTGACAACTTGAAAAAGTCAATCGCCTACACCCTTACGTCGAACATCCCCGAAATTTCCCCTTTCCTCGCTTTTATCCTGTTGGACATTCCACTTCCACTAGGTACGGTCACGATCCTCTGCATTGATTTGGGAACGGACATGGTATGTTGATTCTGGTTTTATAGTTCTAATTTTAATCAATTACATCAATTAACTGGTTTTTTAGGCAACTATTTAGTGTTGCCTACGAAACTTATAGCTCTATTGATTAGAATTACTTCTTTTACTTCTATAATAGCTCTAATACTTTAAATTCTAACGATTTTCCCTCATTATCATTACCATCACCAATACTTAATTTACCGCGTCCTTTCTGAATAGTCCTCCAACCTCATTTTATCATACTAGAAGTATTCAATAAGTTTGCCATTCTATTACGAATGAATACTTATGCATGATTTTTTTTGCATTTATGAAAATTCCATTCAATTACAGAATTTAAATTGTTGGCCGATAGTAACTTGACTAGTATTTACAGAAATAGGCGTGCCAGATTAATGCATGACCTAGACACTAAAGCAATTGGCTTCAACCAATTTTTCAAACAGCGTTTTATGCATTGTTTTACTAGATCAGATTAAATGGTCAATCTAGCGTTGAGAATATTTTAAAGCAATTTAAAAAAAATCACCTCTTTTCGCGGACACAACGAAAATTTAGGTATTAACGAGGGCCCCTATAGGTCTTCCACAGTAGTAATTCACCTAACAGCTCTACAAAAAAATTACTTCTTACAAACGTGCTGTGGCATATGCTTCAAAAGCTTTTTATGTTGAAATATTTTTGACATTTGAGTAGACTGGCAACAATTTCAATTTTTTTTTTTTCATGTTTTTTCAAATACAATTTCTCCTCGTGTGTAGCTGCTTTCTGCACCCCCTCCTCCCATTCATAGACCATTCAATGCACACGAGCTTAACATTTTTATACAACTGCCATCCATTTTTATACCTTTTTTATTCTAATTAGAAAAGCTAGTTTCGATCCATAGTGTCAATGTGTTTAGAGCTAGCTAGATTTATTTTTCCTTGATGTCTGTTTATTTTTATGTGTGGATTTTATATTGTTTTTACACCGTGTCAAATCAGGTGCCTGCTATATCCCTGGCGTACGAGGAAGCCGAAAGTGACATTATGAAGCGACAGCCCCGAAATCCATTCACTGATAAACTCGTAAATGAAAGGTAATTTTAATTAAGTTAAACAAAAGTTCACTTGTCAGGGGTCCATGATGCGACTTCATGCCCTGCATTTGTTTCTTCTTTCTCTTCAACTTGTATTTTAGTTTGGTTATAAAAAAAAAGAGTGTGGTTCTAAAATTTTGAAATGAAGGTAAGAGGGTAAGTAATGAATGCTGGCAACCACGCATGGCCGACCAATTTGGCTGATTTAGCCGCGCTACGAGTAGTGCCGCTGTTCCTTTTTCATGTTTTTTGTCATCTTGGGAGCTTTATAGGCACCCCGGCGTCTCCGGTTCGAGTAATGAAATAGAGGTTGGTGTGCATAGTTCTTGTTCATCCTGTTGCACCGTTATATCTGTGGTTTATTGTTGCACTTTGGATTCATTTATTTCATTGGACTGACGAAAACTAAAGCAACTCGGCTTATTTGTGATTCTAAAAAAAACAAAAAAAAAATATGTAGCAGTGTCCTATGTTGTCTGCATGGTCTCACGTTATCGTGAAAATAACATCATCTTGTATTTATTATCGCTCCCCTCTCTCTCGCTCTTCCTCATTCAACCTTATAAACTCGTTAACATCAGCTTCCAATGCCGTTAAACAAAAGAAACAACAGCCATATATGAGACTTTGAAGGATAACTTTAATGAAGCCGCGCTTAACATTAGTCTTACTAACCTTCTCTTGTCTGTGCTAATGCTCGAAGATGCCTGCTATCTCGTTGGCGTATGAGGCTCCTGAGTCTGACATTATGAAACGACAGCCAAGAGATCCGTACAGAGATAATCTTGTCAATCGAAGGTGGGTTTCGCCTTTAACCCGTATATATTTATCCTGTTAAAATAAAAAATCCCTCCTCCTCTAGTTAGTCTATTGTATGTTTTCTTATGAACTAATATTTTCAAGGTACTTGAAGTGTTTCATGTTCCAGTGTTGATTCTTTCTTGTTTCTTCTTCTTTTATTGCTCAAAGAACAATTTAGTTAGTGGGAGGAGTGTCTACACGTTTCGAGAAGGAAAATGTAGTTATTCTTTACACGTTAGACATCAAAAATTTGTGACAGCTCGATGTGAAAAAATGAAAAAGTCAAGTAAGCGCAAGTGGGCTCCACCAAGAATGGATCACCCGTATTTTTTCAAACTTTGATTTCTAATTTTTCCTTGAAAATGTCTGACATTTCTTGAAAATCTGCTTATAGAGTTTTACCTTAACAAAAAAACAAAACACGTGACCAGTTCGTTTCACTACTAACAGTGAGATTATAATATTGCGACTTCTATGATCTTACTGTGGCTGTAGGCTGATTTCGGAACCCCCTCCCCCTCACCGTTCCCGACCAACTGGTTTGCTTCTCTTCATGAATTTTGGGTTCAGATGATTACTTCCGCCGTCTTTTTTTTTTTTTTTTTTATGTTGCTTCCATTTTAGGTAGGGGAAAAATGAATGCGACCCTTAATTGTCGCACGATTTCTCTTGAAAAACGGTCGGAAATGTGATACAAATGTGCATGTTTGATCTATGTTTTTTTCATTTTGTTTAACTCATAAACGAGTCTTAACTGTTTCAAAGTGCGTTAATTGTCAGTCAAGTATGTTTTTTCGTTTCGATGCTCTTCTTGACGATCAAGGTTGGTTGTTCCGAAGTTTTTTGTCTACATGAAGGAAAAGGGAATTTGAAAGGTTTTTGTTTTGCCTCGCCTGAACCTTATGATTTAGAACAGGAAATAATTGAAAGCGTTTTGTTGTTTCAGATTAATTTCAATGGCCTACGGCCAAATAGGTATGATTCAAGCGGCGGCCGGCTTTTTCGTTTACTTCGTAATAATGGCAGAAAACGGTTTCCTTCCGGCCAAACTGTTCGGTATCAGAAAACACTGGGACTCTAAAGCCGTCAATGATCTCACCGACTCCTACGGCCAGGAATGGGTTGGTATATTTTTATTTTCAGTTTATCGTTCGTCTTTTCATCTTTTAACGATTTTGTCAACAGACTTACCGAGACCGAAAGGCCCTTGAGTACACCTGTCACACCGCCTTCTTCGTGTCCATTGTTGTCGTTCAGTGGGCCGATTTAATCATCTGTAAAACTCGTCGAAACTCGATTCTTCATCAAGGAATGAGGAATTGGGCCCTCAACTTTGGTCTTGTTTTCGAAACGGCGTTGGCTGCCTTCTTGTCTTACACCCCGGGCATGGACAAGGGTCTGAGAATGTACCCCTTGAAGTAAGCAGTTTATTTTTGTATATTTGATTATAATCTTCAGGGCCGTTCACGGAATATTTTTCGGTCTCCCCCTCCCACTAGGCCCACGCAAATAATTTCCGTTCCAGAAAGGCCCTTTCTCTCCCAGACAACCGAAACTTGGCGAAAAATCGTCCATTTCTTGCCCAAACTGGAGTTATCCGTTCCGGCCTGCTTTTACGTGAGGGCGTAAGGCTTGTCGTTGCCCTTCTTTAGCGAGCGTAGCCCTGATTCAAGACGATTGGGCTGTGATGGGCTTGTCACTCCCCCTTTCTGTCCAGAACGTAATTGGCTTAATTCACTGATTTTCATACGGATGAGTGACCACAGCTACAGTGGGGTCATGGCTAAAATTGAAATAAACTCTAACTCAAAAATAAAGCGTCTTTGGCCTTTTGTTGATAGGAAGTTTTTTGTTCTGCGTGAAATTTCACGTTGAATTACAGCCTTTTCAGTTCTACCTCCCTAGCCACATGCCAGTCCACTCTTGTCGCCCTCCAATGCGAGGGCTCCAAGGGCGGAGTGTACGATATCACCCCCACGGTCCCCGGAAAGTGCACCCCCATCAGGGTCGCCAACGTTTCCGACGCCGTCGTAGTGTAACTACCGTCCTCTTTCATCAGTGTGCCAACGGGGTTCAGCGGGTCCTTGGAGAGAAGACGCTGAAAGCGAGCCACCGAGGAGGTATTTTCAGCCTCCTCACAGAATCCCCTCCAGGACGCCCTCTTGGAACTCCTCAGCCCCCGCCGATGCTCCGCCAGCTTGGCCCTGTAGGCCTCCCACTGCCCGTCGCGGACTGCTCGATTAGATAGCGTCCGCGATGCTTTCCTCAACCCCTCGAGCTGCTCATTCCACTAGGGGACATTCCTGGTCGATGAGCGCGAGCTGTTCAGTATTTGCTTGATACGAGGTTACCAGCACCTCCTGCTGCAGGAGGTGCTGCCCCCTCAATATCATAGCCATCTTGCAGGTCCAGCCCCCTCCCAAAACCGATCCTACCATTTACTTCCTCTGCGAAGCCTCCCCTAACCGTCTTATGAGGGTTGTAGTATTTCTCGCGTATCCTCTCCACCCCTTGGATCTCCACGATGACATACCTGTGGTCCGAGAACGGTTGAGCCTCGGGCACACCAGTTCCTGACCCTACCAGCCAGTAAGAAAGTAGATAGGGTGAGATGGAGGACCTCCCTCCTACTTGATATTTCAAAGGTGGGCTTATCGCCCCTGTTCAACACGTATAAATCACTAGTTGCCAGGTACTCAAATAAGGACTCATCCCTGGAGTTGGTGTTCGTGCTGCCCCAAGCCAAGTGATGGGCGTTGACTTCCACACCGATAAGCAATTGTCGCCTTCCCTCTTCTTGAAGAATCTTCGAGCCCTGTCTCTTTCTTCCGAAAACGCTGCATGTGACAGACGTGGTTCATTTCTCTTTCGCTAGTTTGGTCTCAGGCAGGTCAGGCGCACCTTTCTATCAGCATCACAATAAACCACATAGTTATGACCGCTCGATTTAAAAAGGCGTTTGTTTCATAATAAAGAGGGCTGAATGGCTTCATAGCAGGTTGGGGTATTACGGGACAATTCGTGGCCACCAAGAAAACATCGAAAAACTGGCTACTACAGTCAGTTTTTGAGAAGCAAAATGGTTTCTGAAGGGCTCCAGTAATGTGCTCACAGTTTCTGGTGCTATTTTTAGAAATTTCAGGGCGAAAATTCGAGTTAGTGAACATGATTAGTTATGGCTATAGGGAATAGCACGTTACTGCTACTGAATTACACTTTTTAGAGGCGTATTCAATAGATGTCAAGTTGGTGAAAAGGGATCATTCCATACCTCCTGTCTGTGTGGAATGTTTCAGGAACCGGCCTGAGTGTGAAGTTCAGCGGTTTTTACTCAATTCAACTTTCGTTTATTGGATGCACTATAAGATTCATTAATTAACTTTTTTCTCTAAGGAAAAATGTTTCATTTTACACCCTTCTTCCCCCTTCATTCTATAGATTCGTCTGGTGGTTGCCTGCTATTCCATTCTGCATTTCGATATTCGTGTACGACGAAGTTCGACGGTTTTACTTGAGGCGCAACCCAGGTGGATGGCTGGAGCAAGAGACCTACTACTAAACGGTAGGTGCTGTAGTGCGCGTGCTGTGCATCGTATACCCGTAATTGTAAAAAAAAAAAAAATTGTTGTTTTTTTAAAATGAAAATAAAAAACAACACTCACAAGTAGAGTGCTGAAATCAATGAACGCTCCTGTAAGAGTACTTTTATAAAAAGAAAAACCCTCTTCCAGTCAGAAGAATCTTTTTTTTTGTTAACACACAAAAAAGCCATTTAATATTAGGCATTAAATGCTTCTTAATGTACAATCTGCTTTTGAAGTTTTACGTTAAGAAAACTGAAGTAGTTTTTGGGTTAACTTCATTACTGGGCCAGTGGTACACCAGATTGTACTTTAAAATGTCAAGTATGAAAAAGAAATCGTTATTTATTTATTTTGCTCGTAATCGTTGTACCACTGGGTCAGAAATGACGAAAGCGATCAACTACTTATTTATAATTATTAATTTATAAATTATAATGATTGTAGAATAAAAAATGTCAGCATAAAGAAAATACTTCATAGTCTTTTGAGGAAAAAAAAAATAGTTTATTGAACACAATGTTTTTAAGTACGTTATAGGAAGCGGTGAATGGTCAGTGGTGTAGACTTTAATGGAGGTTCTGGACAAATATCCGTCAAAGGGGTCTGGATTTTGCGCTAATGCTCAATTTTTTAATTAAGTCCAAAGCTTATTTTTATTTTTTTTCAAGTTTTTTATCTTTTCTTTTCTTTGTAAGGGATGTGAGGAATGATCGTCAACTGGGTCGCACTGATAAAACTACCCATCGCGAGCGCGGTTCGGTGCTGAGACACAAAGCGTAACTCCCTCCCCTCCTCGCACCGCCAGACCTTGTTTTGTCTACTGACATTCCAGTTTATTTTTGTTTTTTTTTTATCCTGACGCCTCTTTGCTTATTCACGTGCTTGTAAGCGCTCAGTCCCTTTTGTCCCACCACAAAACAGCAACAACAAAAAAAAAACAACAAAATGCTTCGGTCGTTTCTAATTAGCGGCTAGACTTTAGAGGTAACTTTTAGGTTAGGTAACCAGGTTAACAGAAGAAAATCGCGTTTTTTGTTGTTTTGTATAATAAAAGAAACTATTTATTTAAACATTACGGAATGGCCCAAATGCAAATTCATGATGCACAGTTCATGCATAACTATCGAAACGCTTAAAAAAACGGGCGATCAAAACTTGTGGGTTGTTCACGCATTTATACTCGTAAAGACCATCCTGTCGCGAAAAAACACAACAGCCCGCTATTCCTTTTTAAAAAAGATTGAGTTTTTTTCTTCGGGTTTTTACTTCAACTGCTTCCCTCGTTTAGTTATCCCTGTTAGAAACACGTGTTAGTGACAATAACTATTCTTTCTGTGAGGTATCATTTGCATTGAAGAAGGGTAGAAATTAATGAAACGAAACTGCCATATTTAATTTGGATGTTCGCCATGATGCCATTATGCTGTATTTATTCATTACAAATTTATATGATTCTGTTGACAAATTATATATTATGATGAGGCAGAAAAGTAGTTATTACAGGCGTGTTATGAAACTGGGATCATGCTATTGACTGGGTGTATAAAAAGTTGAAACTAATAAAAAATTAAAAATATAAGAAAAAACGGAAAAAATTAGGCAATAATAGTGTTGGGCTTTGTTACATACGTTAAAATTGTTTGAATTTGTTCATAGGCTTCTCGTGAAGCCATTGGTAAATATATATTTACATAATATATATATTTTTTCCAGTATTAACAACCTGATTGAGTCATTAAAAACGTTTTACATGTTTTATTTATTTATATCTCTTCCTCCATAAAAATTGTAAAGAACTGGCATTGTGGGCACATGTATTCGGTTTTTCTCTTTATTTTTGTGAAAAATAGGAGATTTTATTAAATTAATGCCTCGAATTCCTACGCGTTTAGATTGTAAATATTATCTTAGTTAAGTTGTGCTTTATATATAATTCACTTCACTTTTCGTTTGTTTGTATCACCTCTGAATAAAAAAAGTTGGTTATAAATTTTATTTTGGAAAAAAATTGATATTTTCACTTACAAGTCCTTGTCACGTCTTCCTTCTCCCCTGGCATGCGATTAATTATAATTATAATTATATTATAATTATATTTTAAGCGAATCTGCCGGCTAGGGTTTACGAAGCTTCTCGGGTGGTTAATTGTATAATTCATTAAATTTAAATTCTAGGACTGTGCAAATCCGAAATAAAAAAAGAAAAATTGAAAAACGGCCAGTGTCTGGTGACCAGATAGATTACCTGAAAAAGCGGGACGCAAGTAAGGTTCCTGTTGATTTGATTGGGGGGGGGGGGAGTGCTTAATTCAGGGTGTTTGGTGAGCAGACGGCAAAAATTCAGCAGCTTATTCGAGGTCCAAAATGGACCAAAAATGTCCATAGGTCAGATTTCCAACTGTTTTCGAGACAATCAATATTTTTTAGTATTTTTAGCCAATGACGTTGGCTTTATAGGATTCAGCGCCTATAAGTCGAGAACGGTTCCACGTACGTGAAATCTAATGGAACTACCGAAAAGAGCAGCCATTTTTCAGGGGTAATTGGTCCAGTAATCCCCAAAAGTAGTCATACTTTTCCAGCAAACAGTCAGATAATCGAGATTTTTACCGATTTCAGGCTGTTTATCCTTATAACTTCTTTGCATGATAGCGACTCTTGAAATGCTATTCAGGTGAGGATCAAAATACCTAACTCAGATTATCGCACCCCTTCGTGAAACTTTGAATTAAGCCGGGTTCACGTGGAGTCGTGAACCGGGCGAGAGCAACGACTTGTACGACTGGCAGTCGTGATCACTACCTAGTGTGAACTAGCGGTAGTGGTGATATGAGTCGTGCACGCCCTAAAAAAATCGTGGGCGAGACCACTCCAACTTGTTATAAAATGAGCATGGCTCAAACCGTGGCGGCATTTGCCGAATTTTATCGCGACGCAGAGTGCTTGTGGAATATTAATTCCACAAGCGGGTGAAATTGAGAAAGAGCGTGACTTAGCGCATACATTTTTGAAAAAAGTGCTTATTCACGGCTAAAATTACGGAAAATTGTTCGTTAGCCCGTGAAATTGAGGGGTCAAAATTATGAAATTCGCTCTCACGCGGATTATGTGAACCTTTTCACTGCTAAAATTTGAAGGGAGAGAAAATTGCTCAATGCAGAATTAGGAAAAAGCACTAATTTGCGGCTAGAATTCAGGGAAAACGAATTGGCGAAATTGTCACCGTTTGTTGTTGATTGGTGGAATTCTCGTGGCTAAAATTGAGAAATAGCGTTCATCCACATGTTAAATTGAGGAAAAACTGTTTTTTTTTTTGTTTTTTTTTTGCGGCTGAAACTGACAGAACACACCAATTTGCAGTTAGGCAATGCCCGGTGCTGGACGTAATTGAAATAGTATATCAAAAATGCGTTATTTCACGGTTTTTTTCAGACCTTTTCACGGCTAAAACGAAGAAAATGGGCTAGTTTGAGTTAGAATTGAGAAAAAGCACTCAGTTTCAACTAAAATTAAGGTAAACGTCTATTCGAGGCTAAAAACAGTCCTCATTCACGAGTAAAATCGGGGGAAACAAACTCTGTGCAACTACTCTTGAGAAAAACTGGATCCACGCCTGTGGGCCAGCTTCACTGGCGAAAATATCAGATGCTCCATTGCCTTTTTGCAGGCTTATAACAGGATCTGGAGGTTAGAATCGCGTCAATTCGCGGTCATCGGAGACTAAATTTGCATAGAAACGGCCACTATCCGTCAAAAAATTAATATCTGCTGGGAAAACTGTCGTTTGTAGCCTTCTATTTCGGATTTTATGTCGAAAACCTGAAACTTCTCCCCCCCCCCGGAAAGTGATACTTTTGGAGCTAAACTTTGAATCTTAGACCTGAGACGGTAAACAGTGCTGGCATTTCCTCTCCCACCACAAGTCTGGATGGCACAGCGGGGTAAACACGAATTGAGCTAGCCAAAAACACACGAAAATTGCGCGTCGAACCTGCGAAAATGGGATTTTAGTGTGAAAAATCGGTTTTGTAAGTTAAGCCGACCCTCGAAATCGGTTTGTCAGCAACAAACATCGGCGAATTTTTGATTTTTGGTGAAACTGATAAGCGAAAATGTGTTGTTTTTTTTTAGTGAGAAAAATCCGCAAAATTGGTTTTATGGAAAGGAATACAAGAAAGCCAGATCAGGGATTTTTTGGGGGGTGGGCAGCTGCCCCACGAAATCTGCGCTTTTGATTCTAGGGGAGGGCAACTGCCCACCCCTGCCCCCGCTGGCTACGCCCATGTGACTAATCCTATGCAGTTGTGTGTGCTGAGTCAATAAGAATCAGCCCCAAGTCCATTGGCTTATTATTTCTCGAGTTATGGCGTAATTTGTACGAAAAAACGTTGTTTTTGGATTGATTAGTTTATTAAGATCCTCACACCCTAAGTGATGAAGTCGTTTCTGACATTGTTCTCGGTGCTGAATCAAATGCAAGGTAGCTCGATTCTCTGATGTACTTAAATGTGACATAAAAAAGACATAAAAAGGTAGCTCGATATACTTAAATGTGACATAAAAAAGACATAAAAAGGTAGCTCGATATACTTAAATGTGACATAAAAAAATTGTATCATGATTTAGGCAGGACAAACCATGTTCTCTCATCGTATACAGTTGTTTGTGCTGAATTGAATGAGCTGTAGTAGGGATCACTGGTATCAATAATTTTTGAGTTACGGACGAACATCTACAGCATTTTTATAGGATTCGCTCTTATATTTGTGGGCGTATCTCAAAAAGTGTTGACCCAAGCGATCCCTGCAAACGCTCATTCGATTGAGTATAAAAATCTACGTAAGATCAGAGAGCATGGTTAGTCCTGCCCCAAATCTTGATGTACATTTTCATAGCACATCAGAGTATCGAGAAAAATCTCGTCTTTTCGGGTATTTTCGATAGTAACTCAAAGAATATTGATTGCAGAGAAGCGAGCCATCATGCATTCGATTCAGCGTCAAAAACTACTAAAGAAATGACATGTTGGACGTGAGGATTTTTTGGGAATGTTCAAGCCAAAAACCAAGTTTTTTGGTACAATTTACGCCGTAACTCAAGAAATAAACGTCCCACGGACTCGCGGTTGATTTCTATAGACTCGGCACACAAAACTACATAGGATTAGACACCCCGTTCGGGCAATTTTTTTCACCCCTTATAGCGATGAGTTGGCCAACGTCTACCCTCTCTTAAAAGGATGTTTGCCACCTCGTGTCGTACGCGGACCCTTCGAATCCTAGAAGTATACATCAAAAGTAATTTTTTAAGCCGCTTTTGAAGTTGGGCCGAATTTTGCCGTTATTCTGTTTTTTCAAGGCTTTATTTCCTGTACTTACTAATGAAATCCTAAAATTATATTTAGAATTAACCGAAAAAGCAGAACCACGTGGGACGTTCTTGAGAAAGCGGGACAAATAGGGTAGCGGGACAGAGAAGTAAAAAGCGGGACTGACCCGCCAAAATCGGGACGTCTGGTCACCTTAAAGTAGCGCAAACAAACGAGAAGTTTTGCCCTAAAATGCTCCCCTCACTCAAGGAGACAAACTTTCACCTCCACCTCATACATAAAAAATCCATTAAAGCTATTTATCCCGCCCAAAACTAGAAATTTTCCCCTGTGAGTGCCAGTGGATACTCCCTCGGGCGCAAGCAGGACCCCCCCCCCCTTCTAATTTGTCGTCCCAGAACACACGAAATGTGCTCACGAGAAATGACAAGCCAATTTTTCCACTGAGCGATCCCTTTTAATGGCCGCCCATTCTGGTGCGTTGTTGAGGTGGGGAGGGGGAAGTAGGCGAGATGAAAGCCAAAACTGTTTGTAAGTAATTTAATATTTATTCACGATTGTTCAAGTACATTTCAAGTAATCAAGGCCGATAACAAATATTTAGGTGCACGGGGGGAGACGCAGTTTTTAATAAAAGGACGATTATTGCTAAATAAGCGATAATGCTACAGTATTTGAACATATCCTAGTTTTCAAAGTCAGCTTTGATGGAAGTCAAAATGACTTTTTGGTCAGAGGAATGGTTTACAAGCGAGTTGTGTAAGCAAGCAACTGCGTTTACCCTTCATACATAACGTTAATCTTTATTTTTTACAATAAAAAAATATTCCTACAGCTAATATTAGGATACATAAAATATAATTCATATGTAAGTATGTTTCTTCATAAAACTTGTACTTTGGATTAATGCCATTTTATATATTCATCAAAGTACAATTGCCTGTAACGCATGTTAAAATATTCAAAATAATTATGAAACAATACAATTTGACACGTTCTAGAAAGACTATGTTACAACGAATCAACAAATTACAACAATTATAAATTACTTATAAGTAATAAGGCATCTTTTTAAATTATGATTTTTCTAAGGCCACGTAATTGACAAGTCTAATGGGATTAGATGGGCCCTCCTTCACACTAAAGAGCGAAATGAACAGCGAAGCAATTTTCAACAATTTAAACCAATCTGACTAGTGTTTTTTCAAGCTTGGAATTTTAAAAAAAGGTTGGTTCAGAACTAATTGTAAGTACACCCCTCTCGTTTTCAAGTGGATCTCCAAGCTTTTTAATTATAGACAACGTGCGTAAAAAAGCGTGAAAGTTGGAAGTAATACAATTTCGAAAACTTTGGTCCCCCCCTTCTATCCTTTAAAAATTTAGCTCAGGGTAACTGTAAATCAGTCTTTTCGACTGGTTGTTTGTTCTTTTTTTGCCAATTTTCAATTTCCTTTGAATTCAGGCCTTACTCTTGACCAATATTCACTCGGATGTTCTTGACAATTTGTTTAAATAAACTAAAACTTGAGACAAATACTTGAATGTCAAAACACCTACGGCTAGTGGAAGTCAAGTCTTTTAGTTAGCATTAAAAGGCAACTTATAAATGGAAAGAAGACCTGGCTTTGTAAGAAAAAAAATTAACAAAATAAGGAGAGAGTAGTACAATAAAACATATGTCATCGTATTAAGAATTAATAAATTCAAGAATAGTCGCTTTCGTAAAACAATTCAGTGCGATTGCATAAAAAGCAGATCCCACTACGATAGTTTCCAACAACATACGTTAGTATTTAACCTCTAATTACCCTAATTGTAGGACTTTTAAGGCACTTTAGCCCACTATTCAATGATGATATAATTTATTTTTTTTAGTCTATTCACATTAATAAATAATATATCTGTATATGCCCATGGTTAAGTAACTAATAAATAAATACATTATTTACAATAACGAAGTGTACAAAATGAAGTTAAATAACATATAATCTGCTCAATTATTCAATTTTAGAAAGCTATTAATCATAAAAGGCCACGAATTAATTACGTTACATCAATTAATTTTTGATTGATTGTGTTAAGCTCACTGGCATTGCACTTAATTTCCCCTAAAAAACTAATTATAATTTCGGGGCAACGGTTGTTCAAGCCCAACCACCAGTCAACTTATGAAACAATTCTTCGTTCAGCATTTGATTGGACTCTTTGGATCTCGTCGACAAAAATATATAGCCGCCGATGAACTCGTGAACCACCTTGCAGTCAGCTGACAGACACGCGAAAACAACCGTGTCATCTTCGAATTGAATCATCATGAGTTTCGCGTTCCAATTGACGTTCCACGCCTGAAATTGAGACGCAAAAATGGGGAAACCTTGACTATTCGGCATTTGGAAAAGCAAGCGTGGGGTATCACTCCCCCCCCCCCATTTCTAATGATCGCGACTACTAATTCAACAGGGTCGATGCAAATTTTTGGCGTCTTGTATAATGAAGGCCCGTACACACGATGCTCTCTGCCGAGATTACTCAAGATTCGGCAAGCACCTCACCCGTCCCTGGGTCTTATCTGGCCTGCGCCTCATCTTTGGTCTGGTAAGTTCCCGACAGGGTAGGCCCCATGTCTCAACTCCTTACCGCTTTGCCCCGGCTAGTGACCAGCTTGCTGTCCGCTGTGGACCACGTGGAGATGGGCTGCGGGGCTGAGGATGTTGGTACCCTCCCCGAGGGGAGCGCACCACGGGTCTTACCGAGCAGGGAAGCTAACCCTACTCGGTTTCCGATCCGGGCAGAGGCAATGGCTCTGCCTCTGGCATGTCCGGCCCTGGCCCCCAGCGCTCCAGCCAGACGCGCGAAAAGGCCAGAAGCCGGCCATACACCCGCCGGGCACCGACTAAGGCCGGGTCGTCCAGCGGACCCCTTTCTCCCCAATGCGAGCGGCGAATATCGTCGTACAGCCTACAGCAGTCCCCTCCTCCTCACCACAGGAGCAATAAGGAGAGTCCCGCCGCCGGAAGAGCCAGAGCTGTCCATTGAACGAGCCATGCCTGGTCAGGACCGACGTGGCGGCATGCTCAAGGGTAAACCACTTGGCACGCTCCAGCCGAGTCCGGACATCAGGCAAGAACCCGGGCAACCGGCGTCCTGTGCTACTGCTAGCCCAGCGCTCCTGCCAAGCCTCAATCACTAATTGATCGAGCGTGGAAGGCCTTCCATCCGGCCTGGCCGTAGACAAATCGGGCTGAGCGACGCTCCGAAGAGTCGGCCCCCTCCCCGACCTTACCCCAAAAGAGAATGAGGCAGTGGTCGGCGGAGGTCTCCTCACCCAGAGCCCAGCCCCCCCCCCCACTCACTCACGGCACTGGTGAACCGCCTACCATGGAGAGGTCGATGAAAGACTCCTCCATGGGGCCCCGGAAAGTGGGGCCACAGTCCGGGCGGTTCACCAATGTCAGCCACCACACGGCCATCATAGACCGAACCTCTGCGCCACGGGGGTTCGGCCTCGGGGCACCCCACACCGGGTCCCAAACGCTAAAGTCGCCTCCAATAACGACCGGCAAGCCCCCCAGAGCCGCCAGGCTGTTTTCCAGAGACGCGAAGAACTCGACCCCTTCTATAAGAGAGGGGGGCCAATAACACGACACCACGCCGAGCTGCATGGACCTCTCTACCACAACTGCCCCAGCGACCGAAGGGGAGGACACCGCCACGACCCCCTTCCCCGTCAGCCGGCGATAGAGGACTACGATGGTAGCCCAAGACCCCACCCGGTCACGAAAACCTCCCGACACCACTCTCGCCCCCCCCCTCCGAATGACGAGAGCCTACCAGACGCCCAGTGCGGTTCCTGTAAGAGTAAGACCCTCAGGTACCTCCTGGTTGCCACGGCAGTCAGCTCATCATGCGCGAGTCGGCTCCAGCCCACGTTCAGCTGCCATATGGTGAGGGTCATCCCTCCAGTGCACACGATGCTACTTGCAAGCGAGAAATCCGGATACGGCGTGCAGCCGGCCAACCCCAAGGAGGGCCCCACCTTGAAGTAGTAAAAGGTCTCTTCCACGGGCAAAAAAAAAAACGCTTACCTTCATCGTGCTGTAACGCCAAGTTTTGATATGATCGCCAGTGTTCAGCTCCATTCTCATTATCCGGTTGTATGCAACGCCCAAGAGCTCTTCCTTTTTCGTATCGGGTTTCTGGAACTTCACGGCAAACAGCGATATTCCGAAATCAGGGAGTGACTGCCAAGCTTTGATGTAATTCATTTTGGCTTCAATCAACGGAAGATCCTTCACGTTAGCATGTGCCTCCAGTATTCGATGAGCCATCTAATGAGCAGTTTCATTCCAATAAACGAGACTCAAGGAAAGTATCTAAAATCGAAAACACATACCTTTCCTTTCATTCTCTTCAAAAATCTCGGAGGCATGTACTCTTCAGGGGAAATATCAAGTTCAGAAGGGTTTATGACCGGTGCGGGTGCTGGACGTTGCATCTGTAGAAAAGCGCCGATCGACGATACTTCGGCTTCGTAAGAACTGTCGGCGAGGGAACGGCCTTTGGACGCAAGGCGACACGCTGCCATCCATTTAGCGTATTGCTCCTCAGTGTCACAGCGAATGTACATTTCGGACATGCCCTCGGACGAGGGTACCTCGAGTTTGATACCGTATTTCTGTTGAGTGAGACAAACGTCCGGCGTCACTTCACAACCTCGAAGGTTGATTTCGTAGATGGGATTTCTCGGGGCGTCTTCCTGAGACTTGTACAGGCGGAGAGTCAGATCTCGGCAGGTAAACCAGTACCTTTTGTACGCTTTCAGTGTGAATCTTTTAGGCCTGGATAAAGGAAAAATACAATAGTATTTATTCATTATTCCACGGGGAAAAATCACAAAATATCTACTTCAAAAAGCGAAGATAGTCGTAAAGTTCAGGAACTTGAGTGATATCATTGCTGCTCGTGTTTATATGAGAACCTTCGAGTGTTACTTGAAGCTCGCTTAGAGCCGCATCGATATCATCATCGACGGCATTCATAACCGAAGTGTTGTCAAGCATGGGTTGAGGCAAGTTCGCCTGTAGGGAGATTTGAACCTGAAGGGCGGCGAACATGAGCGCCTCTTCTTCAGTGCAGTCCAACTCGTCGTTCAAGAGCTGCCACTTTGCCTGTTCAAAGATCTGGTTGATTCGAACGGCGTCTATTTTGGGGTTGAGGTCGTAGAATGAGAAAAATTTGAATCTCAGTCTGAGGGTGTCGAATTCTCTCACTCCCTGTTCCATAATTGACAGCGATGAGTCGAGCCAGCTGGTAAAAAAAAACGAGCAAACACCTTTGTTTTAAGAAATTCAACTGCGGGCCTCCGGTAACTTATACGTACGCAACGTTCATGCGAGCCTTTTCGACGAGCGATTTCGGTCTCAAAAGTCCCGACCTCACCCGATTGTTCGGAGTCACAGGGCTCTGCGATAAAGGCAAATTTGTAGAATCGTTGAAAGAAGGTGTTATATTTCCATTCGGGGAATAGCTCGAATTTAAATTGTTCTGATTGTTTCTCTTCCAAGTTGATTCAGGCTAAAAACAAGAAAATGAAATACTTCGAGTGGACCAAAGAAACTTTGAAAAATACTCACAGTAAGAGCCGGTTTGCTGACTGGAGACATTTTGTGCTTCGAAACCCCAGGTCCACACATGAGTGGAGGCACTGCTTTGTCCAATGATCCATTCGAGCTGGAAGGGCTTTGACTGGGAATAAAGGTGTTTGTGTCTGCAGGTATCTTCCCGTTTGACTCCTTATGCTTACGAGTGTGCAATAGATCTTTCAAATTATGCTTCAAATCGTGTGGCTCAAGGGGTTTACAGAAAGAAAGCTCTTCCGGGTGGCGAATACCTGGAATTACGAAAGTCAGATAGGGGTTTGTGGGAGGGGGATGGCATTAAGATGAGATCGGGAGATGGCGTGGGACATTTAAAACTCACCCAATTCCTTGCAAAGCTGAATGACAGCGTTGAATGTTTTGATTGAGAAGTCAACGCGACAGTCCAAATATCTCAGGTCCGGGAGTTGAACTCTCAGTGTCTTGTGCATTGGTGTGAAGTGGAGAAAAGCGTCTGCCGTCACTCCGTATTGGTCTAGGGTTGATCTGGTTCGAGTGAGCCAGCTATTACGACCGGGCCACCAAAGAGCGTGATCAGACCAGTCTCTCGAAAATTCTGGAAAAGTAAAATCTATTTAGAATTTAACTGCAAAATTATCAGTCCTATAAGGGTCCTTGTTGACAGCTTGCACTAAGAACACTGTTACTCTAAAGAGGCATTCCAATATTTGGAAGAGCAAGAGTACCTACGCCCTGAAATGCCCTTTCACCTCTTTAAACCAAAATTTCTCTGACTTGACCCATTTAAAAAATCTATTTCACGTGTTTAGCCTTTTTATAATCCAAATTTCGCGGATTTGGATCTCATAGAACTCAATTTCGCGAGGTTTCATCACTCGAGAAACCAATCGTGGAAACGAAAAAGCTGATTTCCGAGTCACTTTCCTCTTCTTTGTGGTCTTTGTTACATCGGTGGCTAGAATTTGCTGTTTACTACTTAAACTAGAATTTCGTGTTACTAGAACGTAGAATTTTGTGTTAAACTAGAATTTCGTACATTTGGCACTTTGAAAAATCAATTTTGCGGCTTTAACTTCTTGAAAACTTCAAATTTAGAGGATTTGGCACTCACAGAACCCAATTTTGAGGGTTTGACACATTCAAAAATTCAACCTCACAGGATTGAAACCATAAAAAGCCAATTTTGCGGGGTTGGCCCGTTCAAAAATGCAATTTCACAAGGTTCTAGAAAGCAATGTCACACTTTTTGGGGCTTCATAAAAGAAATTCTGCGAGTTGGGGTCTTTCGAAGCTGAAATTTCGTCAATAAAATACTGAGTCAACCCCCCGACCCCTCACTCATACCTCCAGCGTGTTATTTACGAACCTTATGGGTACGGACGAAGCACGCCTATTAATTGGGGTTGAAACAGCAAAATCAAGAAATTCAGTCAGCATCTGTGAAATTAGGGGTTGAATGAGTGAAAATCCGCAAAAAATTTGGGATTTATAGGTGCCAATATGACACAACTTGGGGTTTGAAAAAGCCCAATCCGAGAATTTAATTGTTGAAAGAGCCAAATGAATTTTCTGAATTAGCCAATTAACCAGCGAACCTAATTTTAGTACGAGCGAACCCCACGAAATTAGGTTTTTAAAAGCGTGAAATTGGGGTGAGAAATAAAAAAATGTCGTGAAATCGGATTTTGAAAGTGCCTTGGTTATGGAAGAGCGAAATTGGAGGATGAAAACGCCAAGAGCACTAAATTTGTTTTTCCATCGTTCGTTTACCATCAGTCTTCGAACACAGAACCTGTGAAACTGATTTTATAAATAGCTAAAGCCACGAAATTTGGGTTTTGATCAGGGCAAAAATCCCCGAAATTGGGGTTTTAAGGAGTCAAGTCGACGAGATTGGGTTCTGAAAGAGCGAAAGCCCTTGAAAATGGTTTATAAAAGAGCGACCCCCACGTAATTCGGTTTTAAAAAGCGTGAGAACCCGCAAAATTATGGCAGGAAATTACAAAAAGCCGTAACATTTGGTTTATGAGGCACCAATTTTGAAACATTTGGTTATGGAAGAACAAAAATCTCAATCGAAATTAGGGGTTGCAAATGCCAAAATTACGGGAAAAAACGTCTTCGTCGTCGTTCGCTTTTTGCCAAATTTCGAACTAACCGAACTTTGGGGCCTATTATCTAACAAGAAAGCAGGATGTTTTTCGTAGTAATGTGTCATTTCATTCATTTGTTTGGATAAAATTAATGAAATGGACAAATTGCTACGAAAAACCTATTGCTTTTTTGTTAGAGAATAGCCGCCCCTGAAAAACTGATTTGGAGGCAACAGAAATTCGGTTTTATGGGAGCGAAGCCCACGATCTTGGGTTTTGAAAGAGCGAAACCCACGAAATAGGGAATTTAACGAGATAAATCCACAAAATTTAGTGATAAAGAAACAAAATTCAAATTTTTTAAAAAGTGAAATGGTGGCATGGCGGTGTGGAGGGGTGATGTGGGTAAAATTGTTGTCTTGTTCCCCGAGTGGACTGTGCGCTACGATCCTCGACTAGGGAGGAGACCCGGCTCACTAGGGCTGATGAGAACTATAAGGGCTAAACGGGGAATGGGGACGTTGGGGCTAAGAGCCGCAGCTTTGTGTAAAGATGTACGTGAAAAATGTTGGGAGCAAGACCCCGCCAGACGTTACAAGTCGAGACTGAAAAGTAGGACAAAAAGAGGACAATTATGACCTCTTCCCGTACTGCTGAAGAATGAGTCCGAACGGTGTAAACAGTAGGACGTCTGGTCACCCTAGACCCACGTCATTTCAGTTACTTAAGGTAGAGAACCTATAATACCAGGTGAGCTCACGGCCATATTAGGGTAGATAAAATCATCATAAATTTCTGATTTACAAATAACTTCCTAGGACACCCAGCTGACTCGCTTGCTTAGCGACTGCCTTTCGACCAATAGAATGTAGCTGAGGTGTAAATTCTAGAGAATATTTTGGGCTCTCCTCAAAAGCCTCGTGGGACAAACCATAGTACATTCACTTCCATGCACCTCTCCTACTCACTAAATATCAACTTTATCAACCCCAAAATGCCGGATGGGTTCACTCGGTTGTATAGTTACCTTACTTAAGGTAACAACCAGACCCGCAGCATACAGTGCTCTTCATCTCCCACAAGATGACATAATTTGAGTGGGCAGTGTTTTCGGCTCGAAGACACGCTTGCTGGCGGGATTGCAAATGGTACACTGTCCCCTTCATTATAGATGTAATCTAAAGGCAACAGTTGGCACGCACATTTGTCGACCATGTGAAGTCCGATGAAACGACAGAGCAGAGTGACTGCAGCACAAAGGTAGTGATCTGGTTAATCCCAGTGACGTGGCTGGTGTGTCAACAGGTTAACAAGTCAGTTTTTCTAAGGAATTAAAGATGATGGTTCAAGAGAATTATAATCCCCCCTCCCCCTTGTGGGCAGCATGCTTGAGGCGGAAAGTCAAGTTATTTGGTCAAACTGACCAGTTATACAGTAGATACTCGTGTTACCTGTCTAAATGACCAGTCTCATTAAGCTACGATCCCTGGGCTAAACAGTTCGCATCAAGTCCTGAATTCCAACCCAAAACTCCAAGGGAAATTGTGTTGGTCTGAATGGTTTCAGAGACCTCTGTAGCCCCCTCCCCACAAACAGTCAACCAACAGAGTTCGTATCTGCTGGGACGAATTGGGCTTTGAACATTCTCTATAGAACATACATAGATCGTATTTACGAGGCCAAGAACATTGTTATTTACAATTGACTATTTACATAAGATAAAAAAGGAATTTTACATCAAGAGCTAAAAATAAACAGCGGGAATATCCGGTTCTGAACCCACTTTTACCTCAACGAGATTGTTTGATTTCTTGATACATGTCAATTGTTGAACTTGGGTCGAAGACTGGATGAAGGATTGGATAAAGCTCCTGTATGGACTATGGGCTGTAATGACTACGAAATTGACGAAAAAGAAGGCCTTCCCATACCATCCTGACCTTCCACTTCACGATTACGCCAGGAAGTAGGACGTCCCCTAGACACGATGCAGCCCCTTCTCATAACAAAACGAAAAATCCTCAAACAACTCACCCAAGTTCTCGACGAGGCTGAGCATAACTCCACCGATGTGGCTGTCACCTTTCACGCGGAGAGTTCGCTCAAGTTGAAGATCCGTCACGAACACCCTCAGATTCCACGACCCGTCGCAGATGATCGCCTCCTTGGACATCATTTTGTACAGGATCGGTTTTGACAGTGAGCAAAGACAATGACAGTAAACAGCGCGAAACACTTTCCAAATTGAACGGCCCCCCTCGAACTAAAAGTAAACTTTACACAACCGAACTAATGGCGATGCTGCAGAAGGACAACGACCGTATCATTTTATCAATCACGTCACTATTTAAATGAAGAGGCGACAGTTTTACCGTGATTTATTAGGGGAAAATCACTTTCAAACCAACACGATATTCAGAAAGAGAAACGCCTAGAGGAAAAATACGTAGGCTTTACGGAGGAGATTTAAAGGAAGGAACAATACCATAAATGGTAAAGGGGGCAGACTTAACTCACTGGCAAGTCCAACAACTTTTCCTCTTACAGAATCTGCCCAAAATACTTTTTAAAAAGGAGATTGAAGTCCCGCAAATTGGATAAAATTTGATTTTAACCCCTCAAACAAAGCCCAAAAATAAAATAAATTGCATTAAATTACAAGGAGGTTCTACTTGGCTTCGCTGGCACTCCTGGCCGTAGTATCAGAACTCAGAAGTCGCGCCACTTGATTATTCTTTGAACAATGTCATATGGTCCTAAGAACTTTGAATTTAATTTCTTGCGTTTTTTCGTTGTTGAATACCCCTGACTTTTCCTTTGACTGCAAACCTCGTGTTTTTCAGAAAAATAATTACTTTAATTAACTGAATATAACGTCCAATTATTCTCAATTGCAATGACGGCACTAGCTTCGTCAAGTTTGATCGACCCAAGCCTCGTTAATGACATAGTTTCTGTCGTTGAATTTAAATTAAGTAAGTTTTTAGATTGTTCATGTATTCCATCATCTAATCTTTCTTTTACCACAGTTCGACGTGAGGACGATGTTGAGAATGCAGTAGCCTTCAAGCCGAAATGGTCCCATCTCATTTTCGACGAGTAAGTACTCGGTCACTTTGTGGGTAGTCCTCCGAGGACAAATATTTCGTTTTTAGATTGGTGACCCGGCAGGGTCCCTGTTTTCACCGTTCGCGACAAATTTTGATGAGTTTTCAGGGGTGGGTCTTTCATTTTTAGCACTTTTATGTGGTAGTATGGCGTCCGACGAATCTCCATCCCTGTCGAGAAGATTGTTGAAGGCGCGGATCCACGGAGGGGCTTAAGCTCCTCCTTTAGGCAGCGCTTGATGGGTTCGAGTCCCGGCTCTCACGTTGGTTCCGTAAAAGGCGAGGAAATCGTGAATCCCCAAAACTTGTGATTTATTTCACGCTTTAAACCGTCTGTTCAGTCGCATGCCTGCGATCATTCCATAACGAAACTGATAGTTTCGTAGCTCAAGAATCTGTTAGTAATAGCCCCCCCCCCCACAACATTCGGCTCCCGAAACTATATTTAGCAGTAAAACTGTTAATTCCGCCCTTAATGCCTAGGGGTTGCCAACCGTCTCGGGACAGTCCCGGTTTGTTTAATTCAGTCCCGCGTCCCGGGCTGTGTCATCATCCCGGGACTCAAATTGTCCAGGATCCGGCTCTACATGTCTAAAAAATTGAGGTCGGGCATAAAATAAAATTTCTTGGAATGAAGATGCGCGTTAACTGAAAATCGTTTTATTCAGCCCATTTTTTTCTTTTTCACCCAAAATCTTCATGTTTCTCCTCACTGTGTGTTTGCTTAAACTGAAGAACGTTCTGTGCATGAGGCATCTTGTGGTTAGAGCATTTTGGGGTTGCAGCTTTCGGTGTTTGGTCTTTTTGGAGTTCAAGTATTTTTCGTTCAATTTTTCTTTGGTTAGACTTTTTGTGATTCAAGCTTTTTGGGGTCCGATCCAAGCTATTTTCACATTTTGTGGCTAAAGTGTTTTTTTTTATGGTCGAATAAGTGTGGTTTTAGTAAGAGTTTTTTAAGGTTAGTACATTTTTGGTTTGAGGTTTTGGTGATTTGAGCTTTTTGGGGAGCGAGCTTCATTGGGTTAAAGCATTTTGTTTACTGACACATTTTGGGGTTGCTGCTTTCTGTGAGCCGAGCTTTTTTGGTTAGTGCTTTTTAGGTTAGATCTCGTTGGGGTTAGAGCTTTTTGTTGTTCGAGCTTCTTGGGGTTTCGATTTCGTTATGGGGCTCGAGTTTTTGTGGTTCAATTTGTTTGTGGTTAGCCTTTTTGTGATCACGTCAGGGCTTCTTGTGGTTAGAGCTTTTTTGATCCGATTTGTTTTGGATACGGCATTTTTAGGTCAGTGCATTTTGCTTACACCTTCATCAAGTCATTAGTGTTGTTCAAGCTTTTTATGGTAAGGGCTTTTTGTGGATGCAGCTTTTGAAGTTAGGGCTTCTTGTTGTTCTAGCTTTTTGTAGTTGGTTTTTGGCGTTTCGTAGTTTAATTTTTTCATGGTTAAACGTTCGTGTGGTCAGATCTTTTCACGGTTAGAGCTTTATGTGGTCCGAGCTTCTAGGGGTTCAAGGTTATTTGTGCTTCAGTGTTTTTGTGGTTGGAGCTTTTGAGGTTAGACCTCGCTGTGGTGAGGCTTGTTAATAATAATAATAATAATAATAATAATAATAATAATAATAATTTATTCGTCTTCAACAAAAACTGTATTGTGTACATTGAAGATATGTCCTTAATTAAATAATGCGTCTAGATATTTTCCGGGAAATCGAGTCCATAAACTCGTCCATAAGTTTCGTAATTTCCCGGGCACGAATGGCCCGTTTAGCCAGTCAAGCAAGTTCGCAGCTCGAGAGCAGTCAGTTTATCCAGTCCTCAGGGGCGTGTTACCAACGTTAAGAGAGGGGGGGGGGGTTGATCAGTTGGTAAGGTGTGGATGTAGACGGCCCATGTTCAGTACCCAAACGCCAGTGAAAAAGGCGCGAATATCCATGTTTGGTCATTTTTTGGTGCAGATAGCCATTTTGAAGATGCGAATCGTCATTAACATCTGTAGCCTCTGTAGAGCGCAAATGATCAGTTTTGCCATTTTTAGAGCGTGAAGCGTGAATTGACAGTACGAGTGTGCCATTTTTAGGGCGCGAATAGCCAGTTTTGCTATTTTTAAGTCACGCATTGTCAATTTAGACATTTTCAAGGCGTGAAGGCTCAGTTTGGCCATTTTTGACACGCAGAGTGGTCGGTTTTGCCATTTTCAGGACGAATCATCTGTTTCGACCTTTTCAAATCGCGAATCGTCAGTTAAACCTTTTAGAGTCCGCGTAGAATATGCCAATGTTTGCCATATGTGCATATGTATGTTATGCCAATTTTGGGCCGTGAATAGCCAGTTTGGACATTATTACGGTACTACTGTCAGTATGTTCATTTCTAGGGTGTGAAAAGCCGTGTGATATTCTCGGGGCGTCAATCGTCAGTTTTGCCATTTTAGGGCTCGAATCGTCAGCTTGGCGTTTTTGGAGCGGGAGTTGCCAGTATGACCATTTTTAGAGCGTGAATAGCCAGCTAAGCGATTTTCTAGGCGCGAATGGTCAGCTTGGTCAATTTTCAGGGCAGAATTCTTCAGTTTAGCTAATTTTTGGGCGCATAGAATTTGTTTAGCCGATGTTATGGCTTGAATAGCCAGTTTGACCATTATTAGGGCGCATAGTCATGAGTTTTGCTGTCATTTGTAGGGCGTGAATAGTACGTCAATCCAAGGCGAGAATAGTTTGTTTGGCCACGCGAATGGTCGATTTCAGCCATTCATTGGAGCCATTTTCATGGCAGGAACCACCTAGTCAGGCGTTCTTAGGGCGCAAAATGGCCGCCGCAGTTTATCCATTTCTAGGGCTCGTAACAGTTTTTGCCCATTTTTAGAGCGAGAAACGCCAGTTTGGCTATTTTTAGCGCGCAAATAGTCAGTTTAGCCATTGTCAAGGCGCGAATGGGGAACTTCCATGAGTGCCCGATTTGGGTGAAAAGTATACCGGTGAATTGGCACATGGGTAGAAGGATGTCAACGGTTGTTGCAGCCAGATTGGTGCATTTGGTGATTTTAAAATAAATGTCAAAGTTCTTCAGGAGTGGATGGGTGGTGCAAGGGAAATGACGTCATTGATCACTTGTGAAGCATTTGAGGGAACTCGGAAATTTGTTGTTCACAAATACCCCCCTCTTCCCCACACCGCCCATCTCATTGAATAACCTTTGGCGTAATCAAATCCCCACTCAAAATATTCGAAAATTCTCTTCAAAAAAGTCCTGGTTGATTTCAATGTTTAATGTTAGCATTACTCTTGTGGCAAAGCTCTCTTCAAGAAACACAAGTGCTTGATAAATGTGCAAGTTCCCCATTTTCAGTTTTTTTTTGTTTTTGTCTTTTCATTTTAAGGCGCGAATAGGTCCGTAGCTCAAGCCAAGGACGTTAAGGGTTAATATTAGCCATTTTTTGCGTGAGAATGGTCAGTTTGGCTATTTTTGGCGCGTGAATTCAGTCATTTTCAGGGCGGGAATCGTGATATTTTCAGGGCTGCACGAATCGCGTCAATTTAGACATTTTTAGGGTGCGTGAAGTCAGTTTGGCTAGTTTTAGACTACGTGAAGCTATTGAGAATGAGGAAGTTTCACAGGTTCACATTTGATTAGGGGCCGAAAATCTTAGTTTTTCCTGTCAGTGTTTCAGGTTAAAGTGATGTTTCCAAAACAATTTTGAGGATTTCGAGACGAACGGGCCTTTTCGCGTCGGGAAGAGACCTCCGTGCTTATTTGGTGCACTTTCGTTGACTACATAGCCGTACGTTTATCTAGTTCCTAAGACTACAATTCAACGGGATTGAGAGTTTTCCTTACCTGACGAGTCAGGCGTCGTTATGGTGGGTAATGTCACCAATTGGGCCCCTAGTCATACCGGAGCCTCAAAAAATAACTGTCCGCCGTGAGAAAAAATGATATTTATGCGCGCAGAATGCGGCCTCGAATCTGTCAATTCTGTTATAAAGCGCTTCTACTAGGCACTTTGGGCCGTATATCACCACAGCTTCTTTTTAACGGGTCATTTATCTGCCAGAAATTCAAATAAAAGGCCTTAAACTAAATGATCACGCCAGATAGCGAGTCACTTTGCTAAGGGTTAACATCTTTCAAGTTTTGAGGGGGAAAAATGAGGTTTTAAAGCTAAATTGTCAGCTTTCTTGGGGTCTAGGACCTCCGCGGTAGGTTTTGATCTGCCATGCAAATTAATTCCATTCCGTATGTATGAGCCAGCAGTTTCTTATGCGCCTCGGACTCGGGCTGGCCCGATGGTGCTAGCCCTCTGGATAATAATGATGGATTACACGTTGAGATTCGTTTATCATTCATTAGCGTCAGTCTTCCCTCCCACGCCAAATTATTGGGATTGTATTTCACTTACGTTGTGTTACACTCACAAATTCATTTTTCTTTTTCCTCTCAGTGCCAAGCTCTACGGCTATGAAAATCTTCTGATAAAAATATTTTACACGTCGGGAAGTCTGAAGCCCTACTTAAGCGTGACTTATACGAAGAAAGAAGAAGACGCAACGGTATTGTATTCACCAGTAGACTTCTTCCTTTAAAGTATTCATCAGCGTTCCATCCCAAAATAGCCTGAAGATATTGAGGCAACAATTATTTCAAAATTCAAATGCGAATTTGAAAAATGTTTGGCGAAGTTCAAGGACGAAATTAAAACAGAGAGCCCTTTCAAACCCATAGGAGAAAAAATCGTGGACTTCGAGATCCCCAGAGGTGCTTATTTTACTTAACTATTCTCGACTCTCTTCGTATTTATTGTACTTTTCAATTTTCCCAGACCCGGCTTGCGGTGACAGTAAAAATCGTCAGTTTGAAATATATTTAGCGTCCAAAGATACTCCGGACTTCACCGAATATCATTACCGCATCGAAACTTTTACGCTGTGGTTCATTGATGGAGCGAATTTGATCGACGCGGATGACAGCCTGTGGAAAACGTTCTATATGTATGTGCGTGTATTTTAAAATTGTATTCGTCCGATAATATGTCGATGTTTGTTTTGAAGGTTGGAAAGAATTGAGGAGGGCGAGTCAACCGCTTATACTTTCGTCGGTTTTGGTAATGTCTACGAGTTTTACTGCTACCCGGACATGATTCGGCCGCGTATCAGTCAGGTTTTGATTCTGCCGCCATTCAACCAAATGGGACTTTGCGCCCATTTGTTGAAAAACATTCAGATGCACTACGCTGATAACCCTCGGTGTCGAAACATCACTTGTATGAATGAGGGAGGGGAGGAGTAAACTTTAAACATTTTTTAACAAATTATTTGCCCCCCTCCCCCCGCCTTCACCACGAATAGATGAGGACCCATCTGAAGAGCTTACACGAGTGCGTTGGTTTGTCGACGCGAGCATGTGTGCGACTCTCGCGTCTTTCGCTCCTAGGAGATTGACACACCGTTGTGATGTGCAAATGACAGATGAAGCCGGAAAGAAGCTCAAACTTAACCAGGTAGTCGCGCTGTTTTTGTCTCCCCCCCCCCCTCCGTCACTAGTCATGAAAGTAAGAAACATCTGGTGGCCTATTTAGAATGAGGTACGCACTGTGTTCGACATTCTTCGCTTGAAGTCGATTGGAGATGAGCCATCAGAGCTAAACGAGTTCCGTCAGGCGATTGAGCGCCGTCTCTGCTCCGGTCGCAGGGTGAATCATTAACTGATATTCTTACCCTTGTTCAAATTTTATTTTTATTATTGTTCTCGTTAGTCGGTTCGCGCACCTTTCATACAGCAACCCACAGAGGAGGAGATCGCTGAAGCAGTCCAAGAGGAAGCTGCCGATCTCATCAAAGACTACAAAAAAGTGGTCGAAAGAATGATGAAACACCCGCTTCCACTGTAAAACTGTAATCGTTCATTTTCTGTTGCAATTTTGTCAAAATTTGATGTCAACTTAGCTAGTTCAAACTCGAGATCTCTTGAAGTTGATCAATTTTTTTATTTAGGCTCATATAAGTGTTCGAAATCGTACCGAAGTGCTGGTTTTGCCTCTTGACGTGGGGCCCCTTTGTTTGTGGTACATGCTTACTTTGGAATTTGCATGATATCAAACATTGAAATTAGTTCCCCCTTAAAATTTGTAGTTTCATTAGGTTATTAATATCAACTTACTTGATTTTGACTTTTCATTTATTTTATAAAAGGGTGTGTAACAAAACCAAAACTAGGACTGCCATTTGCGTTACTGGCGCATCACTTTCCATCGCTGAGTTGCACGCATCCGCGTCGTCACAGCTCTGCAAACATCCTCTCACATATCTACCCCCAAAAATAGCTAATTAATTCCCCGTTTTTAAGTAAAAATTGGCGCAGTACCTCTCTTCAAAATAAAACCCTCCGCAGTGAGACATGCGTATGATCTCAGTGTCAGTTGTGAGCGTCCCACTGTCGAGAGCGCAACCTCTCACTGTGATGGAGTCTCCCGTGTCATCTAAACACATATTTTGTCTTTTGTACTGTTCGAAATAAATTATCGTTACTTTTCTTAATTTCTGAATCAAATCAAAGGAGTTTTGTACAAAATCAAAACACCGCCTTTTATGTATGGGTAACGTTCTCATGCTTTTCCTGCTCTCGTTAAATTACATTTCATGCAAAGCGCATTAACTACTTGATACGTCCATGATTTTCTGTTCACTTCACGGGGGAATAAAATGTAAGAGCTAACTAAAATAAATTAAATGAAACCAAATAAGGGGGGGGGGGATGAAAGGTCAAAGTACCTTCTGGTGCGATATACCTGAATGAAAAAGTGCGAGCGGCTCAATCGTACTTGTAACAGTTAGTCGATAAGCTGCTATTCCCTAAACGTCTTTGAAAAATGTGTAATTTTAAAATCATCCCCTTTGCAAAAAAAGGAGTTTTTCTCGATATCTAAAGTTGTTAAATAATGTTCGTACTGACAAAAAAAAGTTTAATTTACCATAGACGCCATTAAGTTTGATGCAAGCAGTGGCGGGGAAAAGACCGTTTCTTCCTTTTCTTCCTCCTAGACATGGCGCCTCCAAGATTTCAGCCGTGTAATTATTATGGAATGGATCGTCGCAGGCTTTGTTGTTCCCGTTGAGTGAGACACATTTGAAGCACTCGATGCTTCTCGCTAAAACAACGGATTACCTTAGTAAACAGTAACAAACATTTACAAAAAAACAAACATTTTATACTTGTGCTATCGCCATTTTATTAAATTTTTGGTAAACGAAAAAAAAAGAGGTTTGAACAGTAATCCTCGAGGTGAATGAGTATTCGGCTTTTATTCATTTCAATGTGCAAGCTTTGTCTAATGGAATTGCATTTCCTTTCAAGTTATGCGTCTACATAACTTACCAGTTTGAACAAGAATGCATGAAATGGCGAAAGTGGCAAAGATAATTACACAGTAACGTCTTCGCATTCTGTCAATTCCTAAATAAAATGAACACAGACAAAAATAAAGTAATTATTAGGCAATTTTTTTGAATGAAAAAAAAAAAAAAAAACTGTGCTAAAAAGCAGCGCTACAGCGTTACTAGCAACTGTGCTCGTGATTGACGGGAAAAAAGCTCCAGGATTACTTTTAAAAATGGCGATACCTTTAGCTCACTGAAAATTGCCTCCCCCTCCCCCCACGGTGACCCAGGTCCGGCTTGCACCACGTTTCTATGCACCCAGTGGCGTGCCCAAGATTATTTTTTTGGAGGGGGTTTCAAAATTAAAATAATATAATATTTATATACCCCACATACATTAATTTAAAAAATAAATGAAGGAGGGGTCTTTTCTTCAAAGATACGCAGCAAGTATTCAAGCGATTCACGTATTAAAATACCCTCACCCATTGTCACTTCCGTGACCACGGAAAGGTGTTCACTGCGTCCACGAAAAATTCGATACATTCGTACTTCACGGTTGCCAGTGGAGGGGCCACCATCCCCGGGTAAATTCGTGCGGTCCATGGAAACGTGCGCAAAGTTTTTAGGGCGCGAATAGCCAGTTTGGCCATTTTTGGTGGTGCAGGAAGTCAGATCAGGCACGCGATTTACAAAGTGCAAAAGATCAATTCGGCTATTTTCAGGACACGAATCGTCCGCAGTTTACCCATTTTTAAGGCTCAAAGTCTTCGGTTTGGCGTGATTAGCGAGTCAAGCAAATGTACAGCTTGAGAGTGGTCAGTTTATCCAGTCGTTCCTCGTCGTTAAGGTGCGTGTAACCTATTCTGGGAGGTCGATCAGTTTGTTAGGTGAGGACGGCGCGCAAGTTCGGTGCGCGAACACCATGTTTGACCATTTATTTGGTGCAGAGAGCCATTTTGTTGCTGCGAATCGCCATTAACACATCCTGTATAGCCTCTAGGGCGCAAATGACCAGTTTGGACATTTATAGTGCGTGAAGCGTGAATTGCCCGTACGAGTATGCCATTTTTAGGGCGTGAATAGCCAGTTTGACTATTTTTAGGGCATGAATCGTCAATTTACACATTTTCATGCCGTGAAGGCTCAGTTTGGCAATTGTTGACTCGCTATAATTGCCGTTTTGCCATTTTCAGGACAGGAATCATCTGTTTGTAGGCTTTGAAGTGAATCGCCAGTTTAACTATATTTATAGGCACAATATTATGTTCACATAGAATCATGTTTGTCAACTGTAGTGCGTGAATAGTCCGTGATAACGGTTTGTTTGGGAATTTTCTGCGAGCGAATGGTCAATTTTGCCATTTTTGGAGCAGGCATCACCTGCACAGGCATTTTCAGGCAGAAAATGGTCAGTTTTGGCATATTTCGAGCGAGAAACACCAGTTTGGCTATTTGCAGCGCACAAATAATCAGTTTGGCTATTTTCAAGACATGAATAATCAGTTTTGCCATTTCAGGGAGCAAATGCGGTCAAGCCAAGGCGTGGACGGTCAGTTTGGATAATGGTCGATTTTGCAATTCGCAGTACAGGAATTGTTGTAAATTAACGCCTGTTTGATACTTAATTATAGGCTTTATTCAACGAAAAGAACACATTAAAATAAAAGATGGAATGAACATATGAGAAGGAGATGGGGTACATATTGGAGGAGTTTTATATATTACAGGAATCATCTGTTTAGGCTTTTTCTGGCCGCGAATAGTCAGTTTATCCGCCGTTTTTAGGGCGCAAATAGTCTGTCAAACCAATGCGCGAATTGTCAGTTTGGTCATTTTTGGCACGCGGGAATCATGAATCTTTCAAGAATTTTCAGGCCGGCACGAATCGTTTTGGTTTCGACATTTTTATGGCATGTGAAGTCAGTTTAACTATTTTTAGGGCACAAACAGTCAGTTTAGCCATTTTAAAGACGCGAATATCGTCATTTTTGCCATTTTGGGTCAGGATTATGGTTAGCCTAGCACTTTTCGTGGTTGGAATAGCTAATTTAGTTATTTTTAGGCACCGAGGACTGTCAAGCAATTTTTAGTCGAGCGAAGCACCCAACCTCTCATGACCCCCCCCCCCCTCCCCCGAGTGAATCCTTAATCCGAGCCAGGTCAGTGGTATAAATACCATTGATGCCATGTACAGTTACTTAGCGGGGCTGAATATCGAGTTTTTATGGCGAAACAAATTCGTTTTTGTTTATATCTTTCTTTTGTTTTCGTTTTTTTACTTTTTATAGTTATTTATTTTATTGATGTTTTTTCATTTACATATTTATTTATTTCTTAACTACGATGGAATGAAGTACTCTGGGAGGGGTTCTAACCCCCAAAATACACCCCATGGGCACGCCACTTCATGCACCAATTACCTCACATAACCAAACTCAACCAATAAAATGCGTTTTCCCGTTCTGGGGTTTTCGTGGGAGGGGGGGGGGTATCGTTGTAGTGGATCATCAAAAGGTAAATATACTATCAATTTTAGTGAGGTTGATACACCTTTTGAACTTTAAGGTTAGGGGACTTTGAAAATGAAATCCTTTTTTTATATGTTGGCACATTTTCACCGGGGAGCACTCTGGCTCATTTGTAATTTACATTTTTCGAGCTCGAGAATATTGTTCATTCAAAAGGTGACCTCCCCCCCTCTTATACCCCCAAAACTGCCAGCCGCTATCAAAATTGATCACATTCTAAACCTTTAATAGTTAATATTTTATTTTTCAGTCAATGGAAAATCCTTGGACGGTTATTAACTCACCAGAGGCTGAAATGGCACCGCATTGTATTTAACACCTTTCTATTACTTTTCCTCATCGATCCATTCATATTAGTGTAACAAAGTTTGAGATTATATTTTAAGAGCATGCATTCCAGTCATTCGGCGCAAGCCCCTTAACTTTCGACCATTGATCTCATGAATGAATGCATAATTTAAACCGTTTCGAGCGAGTAGAGCAGCAATGTCAAAGACGTGCTAATTTTGAAAGTTTATAACTTACCTTAAGTACTGTAGTATCCCATAATAACATGAATACTTTTATATTAATTGTCTATTTCGCTTCAAAGGCACAGAAGTTAAGACACTGAAGTCGCAGAACGGGTGGCGCGTGAAGGGGAGACTTAAAAGAAGGAGATAAAGAGTGAGAGAAAAAAAGATGTTTCTTTACTTGTGTGAGAATTGTTTATTTAGAAGATTCCTAGGCGCTTGCGTTCTTTTAATTTAAAAATTAAAAGCTACCTAATTACAGGTTCGCGAAGCATTAATGCCGCACGCGAGGAGGCAACTGGCAAATGCCACTATGTTGTTTTATAGTTTCTTTTTTGATGCGGCGGCGGCACCCTATTCTGGCTGGCGGTTGATGGTGATCGATCACTCGCCACCCGCCAAGACACGACGGGAGTGGGAAGATTATGCAGGAATGAAGTAAGTGGACTGACTGTTTATTTTTCGAGTCGAAAACGATATAAATAAGTCTATTTCGTGGACTTAGTTTATTATTTTCCCCAAGGCTACCGGTTGTGGAATAGCGAAACCTCCAAACACAGGATAAAGCAAATTGAACAGAATTAAACACGGATTTTAGGTAATCTGTTTACTTTTTGGGTAAAAGGTAAATGTACATAACAGAAAAGGCGGTAATTCGTGGTTGAAATTTGATAAAAAGCGCTCATATACGGATATAATTGCAAAAAAAATGCGGTGATTCACGGATGAAATTGAGAACAATCGCTAATTCACGCCTAAAATTAAAAAAAAGCGCTCTTCCATTACTACAAATTAGAAAAACGCAAATCCCCAGCAAAAATTGAGATAAAGCGCTACGATTTGCGGCCATAAAAGTTGAGAAAAAACGCTAATTGACAGGTGAAGTTGATAAAATGTAAATTCGCGAATTCTTGAGGCAACTTCGCTGTTCAAATTGAGAACAATGCTAATTCCTATTCAAATCCGAATTGTGGACTGCATCGAATTATCAGCCACAGAAACTGCTACGGGCACCTGCAACGTCGTATCCTCCGAGTCATAAATATGAATATCGTTGAAAAGAGCCTTCAATCGGGGCCCGGGGCGGTCCGCCCCGCCTCGTCAGTATACCATTGGTACGCTAAGGTCAAATTCAGGAATTTGGTTTTTGAACGAGCCAAATTAATTTTTGAAATTAGCGAAACTTATTTTATTAAGAGCTAAAACCACTAAATTTGGCTTATAAAAGCGTGAAAATTCGTTAAATTGGGGTTTGAAATAACAAAACATCCGTGACATTGTGTTTTGAAGGTGCCAAAACGGTTAAATAAAAATATGGTTATAGAGGGCGAAATTATGGTTTAAAAAGCCAAAATCATGACTGTTTTTTCGTAGTTCGTTTTTTGAACTAACCGAACCTGCGAAACTGATTTTATAAAGAGCAAAAGCCACGTAATTTGGTTTTTGATGAGGCAACAATCTTCAAACTTGGAGTTTAAAGGAGCCAAGTCCACGAAATTGGGGTTGGAAGAGCGAAAGTCTGCGAAATTGGTCTTTGAAAGAGCAAAACCTATGAAATTCGGGAAAAGTATAGAAACAAAAATTGGACAAATTTGACTTCTCACTGGACAACGGAAAAATGAGCCCCGACGCTCTAAAAAGTCGGATATGTCCGGGGAAAGTAGGACGTCTGCGGTCATCCCGCACCACCCATATGGCACGTTTTCGGACGATCTACCCAGAATTTTGTCGGAAACGTCGAGCACGCAATGGACTGGCAATGGAGTCCGTGGACGAGCCTCAGCCTCAATACACCCGTACCTCGCGTGGAATCGCATCGATCAAAACCCCCCAAAACGTTCCCTTTCCGTGGCGGGTGGAGGGGGGAATAATAATCGACGAATAGCCATTTTCGAGGGGGGGAAAAATGTACACGTTTTCTCGGCCAGGCTGCGCAGGTCAGCTCCTGAATCGGTTAAAGACATTTTCGGGGGCTAATCCTTGAAGGGCAATAATTTTGAAGCTCCCAGAGATAAGTGTAGGATTTCGCCATCAGGCTAATTTGTGTGCGGGTCCTGCGCACTTTCCATACTTACGTCTATTTTTGTGAAACCGAACGCAGTTTGACATTTGGGATCAAAAATTAAAGATTATTTTTATTGAAAGTTACGACGAAAAATGGATAGCCTCAGCCTCCCCCCCCCCCGTAAGGCTTGAAGAACGGTGGGCCCGGGATGAACCCTTGCCTCTGCACGCGATCGTCTCAATCAAAATTGCATTTCGAGGGTTGGCTCTTTCCAAGTTCAAATTTCGCTGATTTGAAACTTTGTTTAACAACCCAATGTCGCAGTTTTCGCTAATTCAAGAACCAATACCGCCTTTTTGGCTCCCTACAAAAGAGTATAATTCCACCAACTTGGCACTTTCATAAACCAAAATTTCGCGGATATGGCTCGCTAGAAACCAATGTCGCGGGGTTCACTCCCTAAAAATGCCAACTTCGCGAATTTTACACCTTCAAAATCACAAGTTCCGGGGCGTTGGCTCGTTCTAAAAGAGTAATTTATATTCAGGGGCCTGGCTCCTGTCGCAAAAATTGCCACCTGGGCAATGCAAATTTTACTCTGATGTCACAAGAACATCATTAATAGGCGCATAAGAATTCTAGTTTTATAACGAAATCGTAGGATGCAGTCCATTGTATTTCACATATGTCAGCCTCTCCCTCAAAGTATATAAAGGTTTGGTTGTGGCGATCTCCAACCTTCCCTTACAATCACCCTTTACCTCACAGTTTAGACTATGTTTAAACATAATGTAACTTGTCTAATTAAAGGTATCAATTCCGCAGCCTCGCTACTGGCATAGTGCTGTCTACTACAGTAAATAGTTTATAGCTCACCGGCTTCTGTATAATTGTCACTCGCACTGTGATCTATAGTTTAGTAGTTTATTATATAGCCCCTCTGGTTTTCCTGTCTAGTATAATATGATTCTTTTAATGTACCTTGGAGGGAGAGACTGTTCAAAGGTCGGACGGCAAGTCACCATGCGTTCCTGTGTTGTATTCAAAGGTGTACTTACGGGTTCCTCGTGTAGTGTACACGTACTGTAGCTGCGATCATCTTCCGGTCACTCTCCTCGAGCTCTCGTTGCTCCCATCTCCCTAGTCCCTAGGTTGTATTCTGCCAATCTTCCTCTCAACCCTTTTTTGCCCCTCCTCGTCCTCGTACTTCAGCTCTCGCCTTTCGTCCCCATTTGTTCAACTCTTTCCTATTTGTACTAGTCTCGCGGTAGCGACAACCAGTGCTGAGTTTCTGACTACGGATACACACGTCTCATATAGATATGTAGTGAAGGTATTTGTTGGGGGAAAACTCAATTAAATTATAAATCACTCCACGGGAAAAAACGTTTTAGATCGGGCAGGATGAAGATGGACAAACAACTGTCACCTTGACCACTGAAAAAAGACTGGAAGTCTTGGGTAAGCAGATACGAAAAATCGTTACGCCATCGGGCCTTGCCCTGTCGTATTTGTCTTCATCCTTCCTTTTGCAGCATGGCTACTTTCTGAAGTCTGAAGATTTACGACGAGCCGGACTTGGAGTCGCTCATTCAAAAACTACGTTACGTTATTTTAATATATCGTTCGTTTGTCGTTAATGCGGTGATGGTGAGAATGACAGTTTACATATAAATTGTTTCAGCGTAAATCGATTTATGTCGAACCGACTGAAGCAAGTCTCATCAGACACATTTGCGTCCAAGTGAGAAAATTCCTAATCTATTCAGAGCATGGTGTCGCGACGACAAAATTGACAAAATTACTCGCTATGTACTTCAGATCTTATCCTCAACAGCACTTACAGTTGAAAGCTCTCGTCAAAGTGATACCCGAAACTGTTCAGGTAACTGTAATAAACACCCGATATGTTACTTTGCCTAGAAATAAAAAATATGGTCAGTCCTAATTAGATAACGAAAATTGAGCGCAGAGGCCCTCAACTTCAATTGACGCCACTCTAATACACAGTTCGAAGAATTGTTTCTCTATTGAATTACCCCAATGGGCATTTACCTCTCAGCGCCATCAAGCCTGTTTATTTGAGGGAGTCCAAATTTGCCGTTCGACCTCAAACCTTTGGCTTTTAAAAGTTATCCCTCGTGACATTTGGACGCTACATGGAAAAGGTCGTAAACGTCTCGTCATTGGGCGAAGGCATGGTTTACCGTTAGTATTCACGCTTTTTATTTTAATGACGTTTCTCACGACTTAAAAAAACAAAACACCCGTAGGCGAAAAGAGAAATCCCCATCAGTCCATTGCAAGATCAACAGAGGCAGCTTTCAAACAGCCTGCGATAGGATTTCAAAGAACGACCGTCAGACTCAACCGCTCGTCTCAGAGTCAAGCAGTCGAATCTGAAACTGACAGCTCAGCATCTTCCAAGATGCCGAAACCATATAGATTTTTCGCTGAGGTTTGGATTTTTTTCTCTTCGGTATAAATCAATGTGTGGCTTTTGCTGAGTTCCAATTTTAACGTTGTCTTTGAGCGGAAGCGACGATGACTGAACATGGCCGCCCATTTTTAGCCCAGTGAAGGAGAATTCTCGTGCTGGCGTTCAGCCTAAAATTGGCTAGTCTGGCGACATGAACAAAAATTCCAGTGATTTTTTTAAAAAATCGTCTTAGATCGTTGAGAATATTTCTGTCAATACTTTACTCTTACTACTTCTTTTCTTTTTTTAACTATTATACAATTTTATTCCTTCAAAAATTGTTTCAAGTTGTTTGACATATTTGAAAAACGTGTTTTTTCACGTTTTATTATTTTTACTTGAAGATCATCATTTAATCTCTATGAACTAATTAATTGAATGAGGTAAATCTTCAAAAAAATATTGAATAGGCTTACCAGTACTTTATTCTTCATGACAGCATGCTAATTCGATATTTATTTAAGTACTTCCACTTTTACAAATAGAAATGATGTTAAAAAAATGAGAGTTAAGCCCTACTGCCACAATTAATAAGGGGTTAATCTTCTCAACTTTCGTAAAAAGCCGCCCAGGGGGAAATGCTGATCATTTCACCCTCGAGGATAGGTAACGTTATGCTTCAGCACGCACAACACGAAGGGCAATGCAGGTTGCAGCCTAACTTCGTCACACTTATAGCGTTTTCCTCTACTGCTGTCCCTGGGGCTGGGGTGGGCACTAGTAAGGGCAGTGCAGGCCTTAGGCATTTGGCGCCCCCAAGCGAATCTTTCACCAGGCGCCCCCATGAAGTCACCGTTCAGAATAAGCCGCGATTTGGCGTTTTCTTTATTTTAACCTCGAATTTGCGTTTTTCTACACTTCAACGCTTCTCAATTTCATAGATGAATAAGCGATTTGTCTCCATTTTAGCCGTGAATTTGCAGTTTTTGTCCATTTTAGACGTGAGTTAGCCATTTTTCTCAACTTTTCCGTAAATTAGCGCTTTTTCCTAATTGCCCTCGAAGTTGCTTCCGGAGACTGCGGCTTGCCATTTTCTCAGTTTTCTGTGAATTAGCACATGTTCTCAAATTAACCCCCCAATTGGCTATTCTGAAGGCTCAAATTGAGAGAAATCGCGCCTTCTGAGGGTAACTTCACGGCTAAAATGAAGAAATGCGCTGAATCCTCAGTTTTTTTAGATCCTCCAGTGGATAAAGATGAGAAGGCGTACTAATATGCTGTTCTTGGGGCAAATACGCAGCAAAAAGTTTGGAAAAAGCAGTAATATTCGAGGGGTAAAAATGTAAAAAAGCGTTCATTTGCGGTATCTCGATTAACTTCCAGACCAAAATTTAGAAAAAATCGCTGATTCGCAGTGTACAGAGGTCATTTTAAATGACAATGGGATAATACAATTGGTGCCGGAGCGGGAATATGGATAGAGGAAAATAGGCATTTAAGACTAAAAAAAAATGTTTTAAATACAATTAACGCTCTTCTACGCTGTTCATCTCGAATTTCACGTATTTATGAATAAAACAAGACTAGGAGCAGGAAAATAACTCGATTGGAACTAGAGATACGGCCGAAAACCCGTTTGCAGTCAACATATTTTCGAGAAATGTCCAACGTCGTAGTAACGCTGTAACTCATTAAAACAATTTTCTTTCTCAAAAATATTTTGCATGGCCTCATTATGGGGGAGTTGCACAGGTATATGTTTCCTCGGCCCCCTCCGATCATACCTCGCCCCCTCGGCGTTACGTAAATTATCGCCATATTTCTGCACCAATCCTGGATTTCAAGGTCTCATTTAAATCTCCAGGAAATTCCGCTCGCCCCTACGATCTTGCTTTCCTGAATAAGTCGCGTGAGCGTGAATTTTCAAGGTAAAAATTTATGTTGGTTTTACAGTTATTTCAGGGGTGAAATGTGAAAAAATAAGATCATACGCGCGTGCAGAATTTCCAAGAGATTTAAGTGAGACATTGAAATCCAGGATTGGTGCAGAAATACGGCGATAATTTACGTAATGCTGAGTATAGGAGAGGTACGACGGAATTTAACAATTTCCCCCCTCCTCCAAGTTGAGCGTTTTGGTTCGTATTTTAAAGAGCAATTTCGCGGGTCTGGTTCCTTTGACAAACAAAATTTCGCAGAGTTGTCCCATTCAAGAAGAAGTAATTTCGTGGAGTTGGCTCATTCAAAACTAATCTCGTCTGACTTATGGTTCACACTAAAAAGCAATTTCGTATGGCTTTCGTTGTCCCAAACACCAATTTCGCCCTTTTGAACCGTTCAAAAAGCAAATTTAGCTCATTTCAGAGAGCAATTTCAGGGGTCTCGCACTTTTGAAAAACAAAATCTCGTAGGGTTGACCCCAATTCAAAACCAATTTCACCCGAAAAAGCAATCCCCGCGGGTTTCGCTGCATATTAAAAACCAAAATAATAATGCGCTGCTATAGCTCGTCAAATTAAACGTGGACCTCCGGACCTCCCCTGAATCCGCGAGGGGGGCAAATGCACCCGCTAGCCCCGGCCCTGGGTAAAACGAAAGTAGAGGGGAGAGAAGTTGCAACTAATTGAATGAGAGAGCGCTGTCCGCGGGTTCATGTTCTTCTTGACTGGCTATAAGGCTATAACCATAACCCTTTAGAAAAGCGATTTCGTGGAGTCGGCTCGTTCAAAACCAACGTCACGGGGCTGACTCCGTGAAAAACCCAATTTTCATACGTCTGGCTACCTGAAAATCACAACTTTACGAAATTGGCCGTAAAACTCAGTTTCACCACAACATAAATATAATTTCGCGCTGTTGACCAATTCGACAAACAACTTCGCGCCGGCCGTTGACTCACAAAAAAAAAAAAAAAAAATTCGCGGGTTTATTGGGCCACTCAAAAAACAAATTTGTACCGTTTGGCTCTTTCAAAACTGAAATAACGCGAAGTAGGCTCGTTCAGACCCAATTTCACGGGGCTGGCTCCTTGAAAAAAACAATTTTTGCGGGATTGTCTTAGCCAAATTTTGTGCTACTGACGCATTCAGAAGGCAATTCCAAGGAGTTGCCTAATTAAAATCAAACTTCGCCACCAAAAAAAGCAAATTTCGCGTGGTTACAGTGAAAACGAAAATCAATTAGGATGTTCGATCAGACGAGCAGTTGGATGAGTTCTCCCTGTGATTCCAGTGTTTACAGCCCGTTTACAGGGGCCCCAAGAATTTTTCCTGTGGACAGCGGCCACGTGATTGGCAGCCCTGAAGTCCAAGGAAAAGCGCGACGCAACTGAAAGCCACTGCTCAAAGCAACATAGGCGCTAAAAAAATATACCTTTATTTTTTCAATATTCAGGCAATTGAGTAGTAGGAAGGACTCTTCATATAAATCGCCCTATTTATTCTTAGCTTGAGAGAGATATCACACACGAATTGGTTAGGTTTAAAACTAAAAGTAATAATTTTGTTCTATCACGAAATATTTTATCTAAGTAGCTTTAAGGGGTAGGGAGGAGGATTGAACAGACGAAAGAAACGCATTAATGTTTAACAATTTGAATACAGGAATTTTGGCTTCATGGAGCGTTTCATTCTTAGACGACTTGTTCCAAGACTTTTCCACCTTTGGCAACAATCGCCTGAGCTTGTCCGGAAGACAATGTATAACTTCGGAGGATAACTGTCTTGGTTGGGAGGTCGACGGTAAAATCGTCGACTCCACTCTCTGAATAATGTAATAACGCTTTTAAAATTACAACTAAATTACTAAAGGGGTAGAGGGGGTTGGGAAACGTACCTTTATGCCTAACTAGTATTTTAGTCATAGCGTTGCTGCACCCTTCACAAGTCATTTCTACCTTGAAGACAAATTCCTGTAGACACACGAGAAAATAGGTCAGAAAACAATTCATTTTTGTATTTTTAATAAGGCGAGCTGTGGCGGGGAAGCAAAAAGGGGATTCTTAAAAAATGAAATTTCATAGAGTTCGCTCCAAATCCATTTTTCCGGCGCGGGCTCCATGGTAAAAAAAAATGTCACGGCATCGCATCATAAAAATAACCAATTTCGCTTGCTTGAAGCATTGAATAAAGCCATTTCGTGGACTAAGTTCTGGATTGGCACATTTGAGACCCAATCTGCTGCTATAAAAAAAAAAAAAAGAGAGAATGGCCTATTTCAAGGTTTATTCAGGAAAATGGGGGGGGGGCTTGTTTTTTTGGGGGGGAAATTTAGGTTTTGAGGATAAATTACCTGTATTTTGACCAATGGACCCGGTGAATCTAGTTGGGGAGGACACAACTCACCAGGCCATCCCCCCTCCCTATAACTGAACAGGAAAAAAATGAACGCACAAAATTTGACTATAATGACCAGAGCGAAAATGAGCGTTTCGGTATGTCGGTGGTTTCAGCCGATTTTCTAGAATTCATAACGGGCCAGCGAGGTCCACATGCGCCGAAGTTCAGGGGGTTTGGATTAAAAGTAATAGTAAAGTAAAGTAATTTTGGTAAACCAACGGGGCTTTACGTCTAACTACCTATAAGGTGTCGTGAACGAGGCCGAGAGCGCACACTTTACTTTTCAACTTTTTTACACATAAGTGTTGACCTTTTTGCTCAAAGGCCTATTATGTGTCCACCATTCTCGGGAAAAATTCATACCGGCCGGGAATTCCGAGAGAACCCGTTCAACGGGTCTCCTATTAGTATCTGCACTCATACAGAGTCACTTTTAAATGCATTATATTATCTACCCCATAAAATGGCAAGTAACGCCAGAAAATCATGTTCAACCTGCAAAACATTTAGTGTCAAGGCCTCGATCATATACCCCGGTAGCTAACAAACTCAACCATTTTTTTTTTTTTTTTTTGTCGCAAAGTCGTTCCGCATACTCACTTTGTGGTCATAAATTGGCTGATTTTTCCTCTGTAATTTACCAACAGGTCATGACTCTTGAAATTTTGGATTTAGAACACTATTTTTCAGCCAAAAGAGTTGTATTCAAACCGAGAATCACCGCTAGCAACTCATAAGGAAACCATTTCCTCAGATGGCGTGGCAAAAGTTGAGAAGCTTAGGGTTGACGCCCTGAACGACTCCTCTGCCCTGAAACCTGTAACTAGGGGGGGTCAAGCTGTAGCAGCATTTGAAAAACGTAATTTGGGGTTAATAAAGTGTGGCACACAAATTGCACAAAATTCCTGTGCCCTTTTATTTTCGATTCGTTAAAGTGCCGCTATGAGGTCAAGGTGACGCAGCATTCGAAAAACGTAATTTTGGACTCAAAAAGGCTCATAATTTAACAGCCCAAGTTATTGTGAAGGGGCCTTTACAGCTAAAATGAACGCATTCAGACTGTGAAATTCACTCTCATATTGCCTCACATGTGCTTCACTATTATATTACAACGCCCCCCTCATCACCTATAGGAAGAAGATGACTTTCAATGCTGATTCGAGATTAATATGCACTCTGATTTCCCAGGGTCCCTAATAACGTGGACTTGTGAATATACTTTCCATAATCATATCATCCACTCCACAATTGATTAGTATTGTTATTCACCCAAATACATTTGGCGTAAGAGACCGGCTACGAACTCGGCTTTTACCGCCCCTTTGGGCTCATCTAAGGGGGGGGGGAGCCCCATATTAATGACTTGCCACTTTGCCAGCCAGACGCCTCTCGCCAGCCCTGTGTACTTACTTAGAAGGCTTAAGGCTTCCGTATCTTTAGAGGTGCGCCGCGCATGGTTTATCTGGCGTACTTTCAGTCGAGGATGATGTAGGTACGGGATAATCCTACGGGGGAATTCGAGCCACTCACGCAGGATCTTTCTTCTCCAAAAGAGAGCGATCAGAGTGTGCAGTGGTGTGCGCCCTCGATCCTCCTGCCGGATACTGTTTTGGAGGATTGATGTCACGACCACGACCGGCATTTATACCTTGGAGCTCCTGTTGTGGGTGAGGAGAAACCGAGAGGGCATAGCCGTCATTCGCATGACACGCGTGGGAAATTGGACCTTCAACCGGACCCTTCCCGGCTCGCAACCTGAGAACGGCTAAGCCCACAAATTCAAGGCGTAAGGCTTTTTAATGCACTTCCCGAGCACGTGCGATCCCCCTTGAATTGAGCCCCTTCAGGCGGCGCGCCGCCTCAAAAAGTGGCTGCTCAACTTGGTTCCGTACAGGATTGAGGAGTGTCTTCTGGCGGATAAGTGCACGGTCTAGCTGATCATTTGTTTTAACGCTGACTAACAATTGTATTCATTTGTGTTGTCAATAAAGTTTATTTTTATTAGCCCCCCCCCCACCGTGTTACTCGGCCCTGGCTCTCATCAATCCGGCAATTGAGCCAAGTTTCGTCCCAGGCCGAGCCGGACCTCTGCGGTCCCGAAGTAGGGACCGCAGTGCTTTGGCACCCTCTCGCCCTCCGGGGAGCGGTCCACCGGCTCCGTACTCTCAGATAACTCGGGTTGGTAGGAGAGCTGACATTCTGGCCATATTGTGTTGTAGCAGTAGAACGAATGAATGCCAAACCCGAAGGCGCGCTTCACACCCAGGGGCGTAAGGCGTATGAGCCCAAAAGCGACCTTGGCGCCACCGGGTATACCCTTTGGGCCTTGGGGAAATAGACCTCGGGACCAATGGATAAAGATTTGGTCACATATACATACACATTTATGTAAATATTGTACATTTTAATTTGAGTATAATGTACTCAGTCGCTGAAATGGAATAAACATATGGTACGCTGTAGGCACGAATAACATTCCAAGTTTAAGTTGCAATATGTAAAGAAATTCTAGTAAACTTTGTACTTACTGTTAACCCTGACATTTCCTGCAGACTGGCTGAACGGGGTTATTTCACGAAATCGAAGAATAAGAATATCTTAAAGAGATAAATCACAAATAAGACTGGGATCAACAGTTCAAGATATCACTTTGTTACAAAATAGACAAACAGCCCCCTCCCTCACACGATAGTGGCCATTGATAGCACAAGCGTGACAGACAGCCTTCCCTTCCGGCCTAAGAAAAGACGTTTGTGAAGCCCTTTTGAAGCTAATAGTAATTAACTAGCACGAAGCTAATAATTAGCTAGCAGTAGTATTCTAATGGTAATTAGAATGTTTCAAAAATGTCGTGTATACTGTTGGATAAAGAATAAAATTTGCCCCCCTCCCTTCTCCAAAGGGTTTACGTTATAACGTCCACTCTGATGGTGGCTTTCTGGTACAATTAACAATTCTCCTCTGAGTGTGCCTGGGACAGAACGCCAACGTCTTGAACCGAGAAATCACATTCTGCTGCTAAATTGACAATATTCCTTGTGTCACGTGGTTTCAGGAGACTTAATTTGATTCTTGTCAAAATGTTCTGTTTCGTTCTTGCTTGTTACAAAGCCAAGAAAAATTCAGATTTGGCTTTGATGTTTCGCGGGTCAATAGTCAGTTTCTGAGACCACCCTTGGCCAATCTGAACTGCTGTTGCACATGGGTACCACACCCAAGGAACGAGAACAGCATCAGCATTTCAATCTGACAGCTCCATCGTCTTGCTAGAGAAAGCCTATGTACCATGTGAACACGCCGCCTTTTTTGTGCCTGGCCTACTCGGAGATGATTCCGTCTCGCTTTTAAGCCCCCATTGGGCTTCTTCAGAGTATTTCCACCGCCATTCACACACAATTATATCATATTCTTGTCCTGAGAACCCGAGATGGACTAAATGCGTTCACTCGGTTGTGGAGGTCATTGACCTGTAAGTAGACGCGGCCTGAGGTTAAAGACTAGATCCTGATCTTGAAGCCATCAGGTCGGTAACGGAAACCCCACCCTACTTCGTGGCCACTGTTCTGAAGCGATTAGGTATGCACTCATCAACTTGCGATGTGCTCCAGGATGACTAGGGAGAAATCCCGAATTTCATGAAGAAGGGGTGGTAGTGGTTTTGCGGGAAAGACTAAGGGGACACTACAATTGATGTTCCCTCCCCTTTAAAAAAATGTTAATTACTATAATTCACCCGATGATTTCAATAGTCCTAAAAAGAGGTACCCCCTCACACTGAGCGCTTCTTCTTGGCCACTGCTAACAGCAACTATCAGTTACTAGTTACCGTTACCAAAAACGATGAATTCGGGATGTTTTCACTGAAACAAGAAAAATGTAATTATTTACGCTTATATTTATCGATCAGTTCAGCCTAGTTCACCCGTAAATATAAAATAATAATAGTAATAGTAAAAAAAAGGGCACGAAAATAATTGCTGTAGGACAAAACGCTATGCCATGAGGTTTTAATAATCAAATAAGGGGGCTCAAATTTGTTTATTTGAATGTTGGATGTCGTAGGGGGGGGGGGGGTTGAAGATTTATAAATTTGGTCTATAGCCTTTTTTTCTCACACTAAAAGCTAAATTTTCGTATATGCAGTTTATGTACAATTTTTACTCAAAAAATGTGCCATTCAACCAGAAGTTAACAATATTCGACTTGTATATTTTTCCTGATAAATCGGTTGAATGAGGAAGGGACACTGACATTTTTAACAGCCTGTAGCACATGCGATTTCGTCAAAGAAAATAAATAAAAAAACCCAGAAATTGTGAAGCAAACGATAATAATAATAATATCACGATTCCCCATCCCCCCCCCGTTGTACAAAATTTAAATTTAGTCACTGTAATTTTTTTAAAACTGTTCAGCTAAAAATCGGCCCCACGTAAAACACATAAATATTACGGAATTTATGACATAATTAAAAAATTGTTCACATTAGCACTGCATTTAAAGGTCCATATTAAGTCATTGTACTTTTTTTTATTATTAAAGTTCTTTTGATGTACTAAAAAAATTCTATACACTTCATTATTTACATAACATGTATAATACATTTCACTTATTATGCTAAGCGTCCTTTTTGTTTTCACGGAAAACACTGCTCAATAGTAATACACAGCAGAATTAATTACATTACTGTAATGTAGTTCAAAATGGACCTTAATGATATTTCTGGCGTATTCCTTTAATATGAGACAATAAAATAAAAACAGGCATTTTAATTACAAGTAAAATACAATTATTCATTACTTTTAGTCTAACCTATCAATAAAAAATCGATCACAGTGTTCAAATTTTAGCAGCAATGTCAGTTTAATGGGAGGAGGAGGGTGAAAAAAAAAACAAAAAAACAGGCACTCAGTGCATTAGTCAATCGTACACCTCAGCATCTCCTTCCACAGCTTAGTCATTTTTTTTTTTAAATAACACAAAATATCGCCATTAAAAAAATATTTCATTTTGCTTTTTATAAGCGCTTCATAATTTCGCTAACCGGGACCATAGCCACCGATTCTCATACATAAATGATTTCCTAAGTACTAGTGTCTAAAAAACAAGAAAAGTTCAACTAGTTTTGTTCGCTAATTGATATGATGATTAGATTAACTATTTTTGGCAATGAATTAGACGAGAAGCTATTTAATGACGAAAGTAGCACCGCCAGCCTGTTAATTTTGAATGTTTTTTTTTTTTTTTTTTTTTGAGGTAGACTGAATGAAAATGATTTGAAAAAAAAATCTACATGCGAAGATTTCAGTTATTAGTTCTGCGCTTCAATGAAAAGGAAGTAACTTTTATCTCTTAATGATTTTGATTCAAAGAAATCAAAAAACTTGAAAAAATATTGGCTCGGCTTGCAAATAGTGACAACCCCGGGTCAACCGATCCTTGGGAAAGCCAAGAAAAAACTTGAGTTCCGTTTTTTCACAGCCAAAAACAGGCGATGCAAACTGCCACCTTGGCGGTTTTCACTCACACTCCATCGAAACTAGGAACAAGATAAGTAGATTGGAAAATATTTACAATGAGAACAAAAATTAAAAAAAATGAACGTCTATAAATAAATACGCCAAAAAATATCATTTGAGTCACACACTTTTTTTACACACGTTGTTTCGGAAATGAGCGGACGGGTAGAATCTACAGTCTGTCATGCACCTTGTGATTCGTTACATTTCCTTTCTTTCTTGTTAAGTCTGAAACGCCGCCGATAATCTCAATCGAAACAAGGAAACCTTAACATCTACAGCGCGTTAAAGCTTAGATCCCAACACGACGACTGTAAAACACCGTCCCACGACACTTACAGACTAAATGAGTATATCGGTCAATGAACAAAGAAAGAAAAAAAAAAAAAAAATAGTAAAAAATACAAGAACACTTGATACTCCACCTGAGTGCAGTCATTAGTCATTTTGCTATAAAATGTAATCACTTTTTTCGTGAAGTAAAAAAATAGTAAGAAAAAAAGAGCACGAGTCCTAGATATATAAAAAAGAAGACATGTCGAATTCATCGTGCATCAGAAGGAAATGTCAACATCAACTAATTATTGTATAAAATGTAAGAGTTACTACTGCAATGACTGATTGATCTCACAGCCAGATTTGAAATAACAATTAGGGATCGACTAAAAAAAATATATTTATTTATAAATAAAAGAAATTAAATTAATTAGACAGATTTTGAAATATATGATGCATCCTGACCAAATCAGCCGGGGGGCAAAAAATACGAAACTTAATGAGGCAGACACGGCCTCGTCAGTAGGAAACATTTAGTCAGTCAAAAGGACTTAAATTTGCAGATCTTTGAAAGATCCAAAGTGATTATACTGGGCAAAACTGATTTATTAATTTATTGTTTTTTTTTTTAAAAAAAAGACTAGAACGATTGGTCTTTTACGGACTAATATTTAAATAGAAATTCGTACTGGTTGCATTTTCCCCCGAATGATTTGGCCTGTAGCAATTTGGACCGAAAACATCGGGGAGAGTCTTTAGAAAATGGCAGATGTAGAAAATTAACTGTTTTATTAACTCGAAACACAAAATGGATCGGCGAAGCCGAAAAATTCAGCGGGACTCTCAAAACTGAAAATTACCTCGTTGGCCAATTTCCAAATATTACCACTAATTGTAAGTTAAAACTTTTGACTGCAGCCGAACGGCTGGTTTGTTGCAGGGCAGCGCGTGGAAGACTAAGATTAGAACTGACAACTTTGGTTATTTATTCGGAAAATTATTTTTCTCCCCCCCCCCCGGAAATCCTGAACAACCTGAAAATCCATCTACGATCTGATCCCCCCCCCCCCCGATGAACTTGAAGGTCTCTCGAACTGTGAAACTCAAAGGTCCAAAAGACTTCACACTGAGTGATGGAATCAAAACACTTTGAAAGGGGAAGGGAGAGAGAGACGCCACGAAGATATTAAATTGAAAAGCTCGGCTAACGTGCGACGAGTATCGATTTGGCGTCAACGCGACGCTGTTCATCGTTACCCGTCTGTCTTTGACTATTCGAAGTGAACGCGTGATTGAAGTGGAGCCGTGATCGAACGACGCAACCACTCGCGCTACTGTTTCCGCTCGAAGACGATGAGGGTGAATCGTTCGAGACGTCGACCGAACCGATGGAGGGGATTTGAACTATTCATAAAAAAAAAATTAATGGCGTGGCACTATGGAAAGATGCGTCATAAAGAAGACAAAGTACCAGCGTCTTTTTGGCCTATGACAAGCCTCCGCTTGAAATTGAGTTGAGGAACTAGTTTGTGCGCCTCCTCGATAAATAAAGAAAAAGCTTTAATATAGAGATAAGTATATAAGATGAAAAATCGTCGCATCACACCAATGTTTACCTGATGAACAACAGGAACCGGATTACTATCATTTACGTTACAGTGGCTACCATGTTCATTGTGAATAGCTGAATTCTTTAGCTGAATAGATTTACAGTCCTGGGGAGAAAAAATGAATATAGAACCCAGAAAACCCATTCCACCAATAAATGCTGACATTATAATTAGCATTTTGATGAAGGCGTTCTTCGAGACTTCGTACGTCTTGAATCGATTTCCATTGTTGATGCTCGTCAGGTTTTAGGATGGAACGCAAGATTAAATGAGATTTTTGTTGATCGTGCGACCCTGTTTGGAGATTGGATGGGACCTGAAGAATAAAGTTCAATAGTTAGCATTTATGCATACAAATCAAATGCACCTCAAGATTTTGATCGTTGAAAGACGACCCACCCTCCCTCCAAACCATCACACTACGCTGAATTTTTGTCACTATAAAGCTGTTCAGAGCCCTACTCTCTGGTTTAGTAGCATTCCTGGTATTGCGCCCTCAAGGGCGTCCAACCTGGGCAGGAAGAAGGCACAAACCTGGTTAGTGGCCTATCGCGTCAAGAGACTTCAAGGCACAAATGTGCAATGTAGCAAACTCGTAGGTTTCGGTGACCTGCGGGATCTCGAGGTAACTCCTCCGAGCAGAGTTGCCAGATGCTCCGTGAAAGAAACCGCAGGTTGAGGCCCACCCCCCCGCCAAGCCCAAACAGCGCACAGCCTTGAGGAGCCCAAGCAGCCATAGGCCATAGGCATGAGCTGACCAGTACCACCCCCTTCAGTCCCCCCAAATTGATCGATTTCCTTACAGCTCCAAATCAAATCGAGTTTCATAGCGTCCCACGGGCTTCCTCTGTGGCTGCCGGTTAGGATCTTCGATTTCGCTCTTGACCAAACCTCGCTTTGGTTAAAAAATTAACTTAACGCAGGAAAAATTCCACAGACCAGACATTCGTGGCGCCAACCCTACGAACCTGGTATTTTGAAGAGTCAAAGCAGCGAAATTGATTTTCGGAAGAGCCAATTCCGCGAAATTTGTTTTTCTAACACGTCAGGCCGATTACTCAAAACCCCAAAATTTGACTTTTCAAGAGCTATTCGCCAAAATTATTTTTTCGACGAATAAACCCCGCGATATCGAGTTTTTCAACGACTAAAATTGAAGTTTACCGCACGAGCAGTGAAGAAGGCAAAGTAAACGCGAAAAAGAAAAATATATTTTTAGGAAAGGCAAAAAAGGAACGACAATAAAACAATTTATAGAGGCAACCATGTGTTCGATAATTAAAACTTCAACAACTAAGCCCCGTCAAATTTGAACTACTCAGAGCCAAATACGCGACAATCAGAATCTTAATTTTCAAAAGCTTTAGGGATTGAAGTTTTGAGCTACATGGTTTTTTGAATGAGACAACATCGCGAAATTCCACCATCGTTTCATGACTTTCAATTTTCTCCCCCTTCAAGCCCATTCACGCCCTCTCAAAAGCGCTACCTTCACGCGGACGACTCCGCATTCCGTCCATAGTATACGACAGATTCAATGGCGGGTAGCCGGGAGGGCTTCAACTGCCGTGATCCAAATTTTTTTCTTTAGTTTTCTTTCTCATACAGTGTGCTGTATGAGAAGTTAGTCCCATTGACTCGGACGCGGCCCAATCACATCACAGCAGGTTGGGGGGAGGGGCGTGTCGTCTAACGACGAATTAGTGGTCACCAGGAAATCGCCGCAAAGTCCTTCTATACTGCTATGCACGTGCCCTAGCGAACTGAGTCCTCCCCAACGGGGAAGTACACAGGGTCAATGAAACACGCTCCGGAGCGTTTTCAGGTCATTTCACTTAGGGGTGTGTCCAGAGCTGAGACCACTATGAACGGTTCCAGTCCTACATTACTAATTGAAGTCCGTCTTCTAGCCAGCATGCTCACCCTCATGGTTCACAATTTCCTATACATGATGTCACGCTTCCCTACCGGCAGCCACCTAACCACTTTTTTATCAGAATAAATGTTTATGTTGACAGTTTTTAGTGCATTTCATTGTGTTTCTTGTGTTAAGGTCCTGTTTAATTTCGGACCCACGACGTCGCAGGCTTTCTAACTGGGTTCGGTACGTCGATTTGTGCCATTCAGAAGCCGTTCGTTGGAGTACAAAAAGGTCACAATTTTGTGTGAGAATTTTCGGACATCTTTGAACTGCGTGTAAAACGCCGAGCTTTTGCGGCTTACGCTGTCTTGCATCATCGTTAACTGCGCAGCATATCAAGTTTACTCAATTCGACATTTACTTCTACTCAGAGAAGCTTGATGGCGAGATTGGCAAATACATTAAAAGGCTTTGCTTTTAATAAGTGTTTGTCACGCTCTGCAGTGCTTTTTGATGTGAAGCTCCGCTTCCTGAAATTTCAATTACTCGCCGAGAAAGACGCCAAACTCAACGTTTCACGCTTGGTTCTTGAATTTTCGGACATGAATGAGAAATATGAAAGGAAGTCCAAATAGTCGCAAACTCTTCCCATCTTTGTACCTACTTCTTGGACGAACACTTCTGAATGACAAAATTTCGCGAACCCAGTTAGAATGCCCAAAACGTCCGGACCCGAAATCAGGCAGGAACTTCAACAAAATCAAATTGCACTAAAAACTATTAGCGTAAACCAAGTACACAGTACTTATCTGATAAAATAAAAGTGGTAAGATGGCCGCCTGTCGATACCCTGGGCCTGGGATCGACGCAAAACTAAATTTGTACCTCTGAGACCTCACAACAGTCCACCACCAGGGCTGAATCAACCACTGACTTGACATACGACCACCCCGCTTTACAGGCCATCTAATTGTCCGTGTACACTTAAACGTCTTTAAACCTCAGATGACGTTTCCTTGCACGCTTCAACCAATGATCGCTGTGACCTCAGGCTGAAACACCGTTGCACAGTTTTCGAGGACCGACAGTACTCCACATCGAGCTCGGGTATTCGGACTCCCAACTCTGTGGCACCCGTTTTTATAGTTTCGAGCCACGCGTGTAGCAGTTCATAGCGCCCTCCTGGACACTAAATTCCTCTCAACCACACACCTTGACATGAATTGCCCTCCTTAAGCCCGGATGCTTAACTATTTCATCACTTCTCATCTCAGTGATAGGTGCCACCTCATGCAGCTCAGTCACTATCCTCCCTCCTAAAATGGGTTCCGATGGAGACTGAGGCATGTCTCCATTGCTCGCACTTTCACTTCAATGTGAATTGGACGCAACCCCAACATTACTTCCATTGCTTGTCATAATGGCCCCAGAGTGGCCCAGACCCAGAACCTCATCGACCTCCTTCTGGGCTACTAGAACCATGCACGTACCACAAAATCGAAGACCCCTTCCTTTCCCCACCATTTCCGTTCAAATAAAAATGAATGCGACTCACTTCGGCGAACTGGCCCAATCTTCCATCCTCAACCTTTGGTCGTTTGCTTGATAACCGCTGGAAAATAAAAAAACTCAATAATAAACTCCTAGGTTTCTATCAAATTTAAATTATTCACCTGGGAGTGCCTAGCAACGGGCCGCAAGGGTTTGTTCGTGAGCAAAGCGCTACTACATATATGTTTCCTAAACCTTCTTAAGCCTACAGCAGTCGAGGGATTCAAGTTCAAATCTTCATGCGCTCCTTTAACGATTGAACTTTCTAAAAATAATCGGTCCTCATACGATCGCGCTCCCAATGCGTCCGCTATTAAATTCGTATCATTTATCAGACTCTGAAAAATGACAAAAAAAGTAGGTTGCGAGTTTCTTAACAATTTTCAAGTTGGCTTACCTGGTTGTGAGGCCTTAAAACGGTGTATCTTACTTGCGGTTCTTCCGAATATCTATCATCTTTAATTTGAACTATAACGCAACCATTGTAAAACAATTGAGGGTACTTCGAACTCCACTTGTCCACAAGGGCGTAGGGCAATTCTTGTCGGTCGACGTAATCCAACAGAACGTCCTGGGTGTAAGAGAGTTGATTATCCTGAAAATGGAGAAGAAATTTAGATGGCATCCGGAATGAATGAGCTATTTTTTTTTTTTTTTTTTACCTCAGTTTCACCATTCACAAGACAGGCGTTCAAGTCTCGGTTACGCAAGAGATGTTTGTCCTAGGGACAATAAAATTAGAAAAGAAAACTTGAAATTGACGCACAAAATTCTTGGAGTTTACCTCTTCGGCATGTCCTCCCGTGGGACATACCTTCTCTTCTCGATTATGGCCGAGGTAGTCGCCCTAAATTCAAGTAAATAATGCAATGCTTTCATCACAATTACGCTAAGTTTACCTCTTCAGACTTCACAATATTCAAGTCTATTGTGTAGTCGTCCCCGGGTTTTAGATTTAAAACTACCATATTGATATCTTCTTCCTCTACCAAATGCTTAATAAGTATTGTCGAGCTTCTCTGACTCTGTCAAGAACAAGTTTTTGATTTATTATCGATGAAATAGGCTCCTAAGGAAGTGTTCTCACCAGATAATTGAGAAAAAGTAGCTTTTTGTCTCCACTAGTCGAAGGCTGAGAATTGAAAAAGGCAGATGAAAAGTGTGCACCCGAACTAGAATTGTCACATTTTACCACTTTCGATTCGTCTGAATTACAAGTCACCTACAGGAACACGAAATTTCGTAATTTTTTAAAAAATAAAGATTCGTCAGTTTTCTTCTTTCTCCCCCATACTTTGGTTTCAACATTTGCCGGTTGGAGGCTTTGCATGGTAATGCAAACGAGGCATCAAGTGGTTAGCCTTGAAAAAAAAGAAGAGAAAACGCATTATAAAATCCCTGAGGTTTTTCTGAAGTGATGCAGAGATGAGGGCAAGACCAAATTGCCCTTCAAAAAATGTAGTTTTCACGCGACAAAATTTGTGAGGCTACCACGTGAACGGGCTTGGAAAAAGCCGTTCTAATCCGGTAACTTCATTTATAATCAAACATAAGTTTTCTAAAGGTTGCCAGGGATTGACCCTAGCTTTACCAAGGGGGGGACTTTTTTTGCCCGCACTTCAGAATATTCACTATAATTTCATTAATATTGATGGAAAAAAATATAAAAAAATCTTATCTTCCTGAAAAAGTGTCTGTATTGACATGAATATGATGAATCTATCAGATCTGCATTCTATCAAGAGAATTATCTCATTATTTCTAAGAAAAACTGTTAAGGTCAAAAAATCCCCCCCTGGTCCCTCACGGATCAGTCAAACGTTTTTGCAAATGCATGCATGTTTTTTTAATGGAATTTCAAACTAATTCACACTAAAAGTAACATGCAATTCACGTGGCATCCCCTTCCCCACCGACCCATCACTCCACAAATCCCCCCCGCCCAAGTAGTTTTACCACGTAAACGTGATCTCTATGTATCACAGCTCTCATATAAATTGCAAGAAGTTAGTGTAAACGAGTGACAATAAATCAAATTCTGATTATAACATTGAATTTCATGTTGAATGAAAAATATTTACCGGATGCAAATGGAAGATAATACTGATCAGCGATCCCATATATTCGCGAAACCTGAAGAAAAAAATAAAATACTTATCCATTGTATACATTATTTATTGCGTATTGTCAATAATCAAACATGCGTCTTTCATTACCGTTTAACTCAAAGTTTTCACAATTGGGATTAATGTTAACTGGCTAAGACGATCATACTGTTTTTTTCCAGGAACGCTGGGACAGGGCCTGCAGGCTTAACCTGAAACAGCACAAAACTGTCTTTTCCATTTAATCGAAAACTTTTTTAGATTGAAACAATGGCGTGCCGGAAATCCAATATTGGGAGTCTGTTTGTCAGTCGTCCCAGGACTACTCATTTTGTTTTCATCAGAGATTCACGATTTCTGGCAATACGAGCTAGTTACTCAATGTCGGGCGATAAACGAATAGACCTGTTGGAGTCTGCTCGAGGTATTTATGGGTCTGACTGGATCGCGGATGGAGTGGTGCCGAACGCTTTTGGGAGACCACTTGGAACCGGGTCTTCTCATGCTTGAACATAACTTGAACGAGTTGTCTCCGATGATTACGGTTATCCATGCAACCGGACGGATACAAGTTGAAAAATGTTCAAGCAAGCGGTCGACGACTCGGTTCTTTCCTCCCCACCCCTCCCCCAAGTCATTAAGAGCGGGGTAAACAATCTTTGAGCAGAGTCCAACAAGCGTTTTGATTACCGAGCATGGGCCTCGTGGTGGATTCTCATATTAGACAACCTGCTCGGCAATCAAAACGGGGATAGGACATTCAAGCCCTGTCAAGTCAACACATGGCGAGGGTAGGATGCCATCAGATAGGAGACGAGGTGCAACTCCAACCCCAACCAAATTATTGGAACATGAATCAGCGAGATCAGCTGCTTCCGTGCAATATAAAGCAAAGTTTCTTTGAAAAGGAAAATAAAAAACGAACGCCTAATGAACCATGGTAACTGCTCCTGAGCTACAAACACTGGTTGTGATAAGAAAACATAATGACTATGTTGTCACGTTGTTACGAAATAATGGCAACTAATCAAGTTTCAAAGGACATATTCGATCGATATGACCTGGAATTTGGTTTTAAAACTAGAAAACTAATAACTATGAACTTAATATTAACTGATACGGGCACACCGAGGGCTAATTTAGTACATTTAATCCACGATGCGCGTAAAAAAATATGATTAGATTGACGTGAAAATTTGAAAAGTACACACCTACTGAAGGGAAGATATGAACTGCGGCCTGTACAGGACTCCGTGGAAGGATCGTCGGAAAATGACAAGGAGGGAGGGGGAAGGTCCCCAAGTATGTGCCAAGCGAAGTTATAAACATACTCGGGGACGAAAATCTATACAAAGGAAGTCAATGTCGAGGAGGCGTCAAATGGGAACGGACTTAGCTTGAACATGACCGTAGTGAAGCTGAGCGACTCTTGTGATAAAATCACAGGAGAAACGAGGATACGTGAGAAATGTGCAACTACTCACAGAAAGTAGTAACACGAACACGATCAGTAAAGAAATTGATCAAGACTCTCAACCACCTCATAATTACTTTGATTTTCATTAAATAAGAATGAAAACGATAAGAATAAACATAAATGAAAAGCTACGAAAACAAGAGAAATAAGAATTACCTGCAGCTCGAGAGGGTCCCAAATGAACCACGACGAAAATAATCGCCTCTACCAGCTGGCTTCTTGATAACGCTCGTTCGACGAGTTTGTTTGTCTTTTAGGGACTATTCTAGACCACAAAGGCCCTACAAGCTCGAAGATTTAGCATGAAAAAAAAATGAACAAATAAAAAATAAAATAAAAAAAGGGCAGCTAGTGTGTTGGAATATGAAATTCGCCCCCCTTTCACAGCCGACAACCCCTTCGGCACAAATACTAACCCGCACAACCGAAATATGACAGTTTTATCTACTGCCAGCCAACTAAGTCGCTACGCTACGCTCAGGAAGAAAAAGCATGTTTTGGGTGGACGTCCCTGCTATCCAACCGGCCTTAGCCACCGGGGCTGTCTAAGAAGCCGACGCGACGCTATTCTTGGAATACAAACGGCTTCGTCAAGTGATCACAAGCAATGTCTCGTTTTCTTGGTCGAACGAAAAACGCTCAGACTTGAATTGCAGTAAAATGGCCCCCGCCGCCCACCCTTGTTAAGCAATGTCGTTCATGAAACATCAGATATCCAAAGCGGACTCTCGACTAGAAAATCGCCAATTTCACACTGAAAACCGTTTAATCTTCCTAAAAACTGTCAATGTAACCTTAAAATGTGAAGTTTTGGTACAAAACTCGAAAGTGCAGAGTTAGTGGGGCGCAGTTGCCCACCCCCGAGCCCCCAGCAGTTGCCCCCATGTATCTAGATACATTCTCTGAAAGCGTTCGCGTAACAAAAAATCCTTGCTGCCCTCGCCTACACTAGCAACTCCAACCTGCCCTACCCTACACTACAGTACCCTACACTTTTTCTCCGGATTCAGGATTTGATCAAGGGAGGGGATATAGAGAAATATACCTATATGGTGTGCTTCGATCTACTAAAAATGGCTTGACAGCCTTTCGCTTGCTAAAAATAGCTAAAACTAGCTATTCCAATTATAAAACGGTTAAACTAACAAAACTCGCGCCAAAAAGTACAAAACTGACGATTCGCGTTTTTAAAATGGCTAAATTGACTTCACGCGCCCTAAAAATGGCTAAGCTGGCTACTGGTGAACTTAATCTGAAAATGCCTGAAAATATCATGATTACGCGCCCGAAAGTAGCTAAATCGACCGTTCGCGCGCTAGAAATGACCAAATCGACCATTTTTCGTGCCAAATACCGATCAAAGCGCGCCTTTGGCTTGACGGACTAATCGAGTCCTGAAAACGGTGAAAATGACTTCACGCGCCCTCGAAATGTCTAAAAAGACTATTCCTATCCTGAACATAGCAGAATCGACAATTTGCGCGCCAGGATTGGTCAAAATTCATGGCCTTATAGCTTGATGGGACTATTTGAGCCCTAAAAATGGCAAAACTGACGATTCGTGTATTGAAAATGGCTGAAATTACTATGTTTGAACCCTAGAAAATGCCGACTTTACTTTACGAGCTTTAAAAATGGATAAACTGACGAGATGCGCCCTAAAAATGCCGGGTGTGCCTAATTTACTCACCCAGGACTTTCTCTACTGACCGGGCTCTTAAAATGCTCGGATCGAGCTGAAACTTGGCATACGATTTACGCCGTGGGTCAATACACCATGCCCTCAAAATTGATCCCGGTCGGTCGAGGGAAATTCGGAAAATTTCGGAAAAGCCTATCCTGACCAGGAGCTTTTCTCCACTGACCCAGGAAGGGGGAAAAGGGGTAACGCTTGAGACCGAAGAACAAGAATAGAAGAAAAGTCGAGCCACCGAAGAAAGATAGCTCCTAATACCTCATCTTAACGCTTTCACAACAAAGGGGCAATGCAGTGCCGTCGTTATAGGAGGGGGCCCGGGGCTCCGGATTAATCAGATTTTTTTCCTCAATATGGGAACAAAGATACCTGAAATTGAAAAATCGGACATTCGCTGTTTCCGGGGGCATGTTTACGCGACTGTAATAAACGAGACTAAGAGCTAATTCGCGGCTATATTAAGAAAAATCGCTCATTCACGGCCAAAATAGAGAAAATTCACGTTTTCCAACTGCCACTTTAGTGGCTGACATAAAGTGCTAATTCATGTCTAAAGCGAAAGAAATGGCTAATTCGTGGCTAAAATCGACAAAAATCATATTGTCGACTAAAATGTGAGAAAAGCGCTTATTGAGAAAAAACGCTGTTTGACAGATAAAGTTGAGAAAACGCCAATGACTGAAAAAACGGAGAAAGCTGCTGTAGCGAATAAAATTGAGAAACAACGCTAATTCTTGGCTAAAAGCGGGAAAATAGCTGGTTCACGGCAGGGGCGTAGCCAGCCTTTGATCTAGCCTTTGGGTGGGTAGCTTCACGTGAGCACAAGTCAGATGCATCCCAATGACTATTGCGGGTTTATATTCGGTGATGAGTCCCCTTAAAAAGATTTCGGTATTCATCAAAGCAGAACCCATAACTTAACTCGTCGCCATAGCTGGTACGGAAACTGCGGGAATTTAGTCCCCCAAACTGGACTCTTCTGTCGTACAGACGAATGGCCTGTAAACTGTCAAGTTATAGTCTTCTAAACGCGCGTTCGACCAGCTCATGATCTTAGAAGAGGGCAGCTTTTCTGAGAAGATCGCATGATGTCTGGTACTGAAGGAGGTCGCACGAAATTGAGATTTTCACTGAAATTTAGCTTTTTACTGGCGTTTGAATTATATATATATATATATGCGAGAAAATTATGTTGAAAATGTTTTGAATTAGGGAACTTTACGAAATCAATAGTGACCCTGTATGATTAGTACTTTTTGAAAGCTGCCCCACTTCAGCTTTTTTTTCGAGACTCGCGTGGAGGGAAACTGCCCTCCCCTGTCCCGCTCTGGCTATACGCCCCTGGTTCACCACTAAAAGAGACAAAAGTGTGGCCAGGAAGAACCTCCCCCCCTGTAATGGACTTCAGTAAAGACGGCCCTGGGGCAACGTGTGGATAAGCGGACAGTCCCCCACCACAACTGCGACCGGGACCGGGACTGTCCCCCGGGGAAGACAGTCCTCACCACCAGAGCTTGACAGATCAAGATCCTTTTGCTAAAAAGATCCAAGATCAAGATCATGATCTTGATCTTGATCTAGATCCTATTTGAAAAGATCGGGATCTTGGATCTTGAATGATCTTAAGGAATGATGATCTTTGATCTTGTTCATTAATAAGATCCTCGAGATCCCTTTCTGAAAATGGCTACTTATTTCTTCTTCTTGTTGTTTTCTTTCCGTATTGGTGTGGGATTTAGTATTTTTAGGCATAGCGGGGAAAATGACGCTGTTTATTCATCCTTTCTCTGCTTTATTACTATGCCACTCCCATGATGCGTACAATTTAAAATAATATTATGGGTGGAAATGGAAGAAATAAAGCGTTGTAGGGCATAGTGTACAGGGGTAGGGGTGTAGCGGCTAGCGGCTAGGCATCAAAGGCATGGGCTAGGGGTTGTCCACCCCGCAAACGGCTGACTTAGCATTCTGCCAAGACCACTCTACAACAACAGGCCGGAATGCCTGCATGGCGGAATGACTGCGGAAAAAGCAGTTTTTTTGGGTTCCACTCGTTTTTTATAATGAAGGCAATGGATCACGGGATTGAAATTTTTACAGTTCATTCTTTGCTAATGTAGCAATCTGAAAACGATTTTTAAAACATTTGTGTCGGAAGAAAAAAGGCTAAAAAAAAAAACAAAACTGAAAAGGGACGCTCGGTCTTGGGGGAAAAAAAAGAAAAAAAAAGATCTTTGATCTTTTAGATCTTAAGATCATGGATCTTGATCTTAGATCTTTCCGGAACAAATAGGATCTTGGATCTTTGATCTAATTTTTTCGGGAAATTAAAGATCTTTGATCTTTGATCTAAATCCAAAAATTGATGATCTTTTCAAGCTCTGCTCACCACAATCCTAAGTAAATAAAAATCGCTCCGGCAGCTGGCGGTCGGAAAGAGTGCATTTAATTTTGTTTGCAGATACCTTAGGGTATCTGCAAGCGGGGCGAATGGCCCGCTGCCCATTCGCAATGGCCTGCCCTCGGCCAGCAGTAGTAAATTAAGAGCCTGGTTCAATGGAGAAAACAATCTGGTTGGTAGGGTTTTTCTGAACAGATCGATCGGGATTAAATTTGAGGATAAGTCGCCCGCTTCTGGACAGAGGGATGCAGTAGCGCCTACACTATTATCCAAGGTGTAGAAGCCACTGCACCTCTCTACAGGGCCGTCGTGATGGGAGGATTCCTCCCGGGCCCGGGCTTTTTAGGGGGGCCCGGCATCATGTTTTAAAAATAATTAAATTGTTATGCATTATTTCATCATGATATAATAAAAAGAGACAAAAAAGCTCGCTTGAGGCACTATTTCTCAATTTTTTTGTTTATTTATTAAGAACACACTAAGGCCTGGGTCGGCCGTCTGAACGCAATTAACTAACCAAATGCAATTAGCTGGTGCTACTCGTCGTACGCCAGTTACACTTGAAAAGGCCGGATACACACGTGCAGATACTTGCCAAGTAACGAGCAAAATATCAATCAATTTCTAGCAATTTGCTAGAAACCGACCCAGGGGCGTAGGCAGTCCATGATCAAGGGGTGGGCAGCAAGCCAGGCACACGGATTCAGAGTTTTCGGGGGGAAGGGGGGGAACGTCTTGAGAAAAAGTGCTCGTTCGCGGATGAAATCCATGAAAAGGACATTTTCCGGCTAGTACTGAGTGAAAACACCCATTCACGGCTAGAATTGAGAAATAGCGCTGATTCACGTTGAACCTGAGAAATAAATCTGCTCATTGTTCGCGGTTGAAATTGAGAAAACACGCCAATTTGCGGTTTCGTGATCCAAAGTCCGGGCCGAAATTAAGAAAATGCGCTAACTCACGGTTTACAGTGCTCTTTTCACGGCTAAAATTGACAAAATAAATTGCACGTTCAATGTAGAATTGAGAAAAATCGCTCATTTGAGGCTAAAATTGACGAAAAATGCCAATTCACGGCTAAAATTGAGAAATGTCCCTCATTCACGCAGGTAAAATTTAGAGAAGGCACCAGTTCGTGGTTTCTCAAACCAACATCTCGGTGAATATTGCGAAAAAGTGATAATTGACTGTTTTTATACATTTATATAGCAAGTTTGGGGGTACAATCGAGAAAGAGGGCGACTTAGCGCACACTTTTTTGAAAAAGTTCTTATTTTCGGCTAAAATTAAGGCACATTGAGGGAAACACCTATTTTAAGGTTCGCGATGCAACGTCCGGATAAAATTAATGAAATTCGTTAACATGAGTATTATGTAGACCTTTTCACTGCTGTGAAGGGGGGAATTGCTCAAGGCAGAATTGAGATTAAAGCACGAATTTGCGACTGAAATTGAGGGAAAATGAATTGGCAAAATTGTCACAGTTTTTTGTTGAATATAGTGTAATCGTCGTGGCTAAAATTGAGAAATAGCGTTCATTCACAGGTTACATTGAGGAAAAACTGTTCTTTTGTGGCTGAAATTGAAAGAACGCACCTATTCGCGGTTTATAGGCGATGCCCAGTGCTGGCCGTAATTAAAATAGTACATCAAAAATGCGTTATTTCACGGTTTTTTGAGACCTTTTTACGGTTAAAATGAAGAAAACAGTCTATAGCTCGAGGTAGAATTGAGAAAAAGCACTCAGTTTCAACTTAAATTAAAGAAAAAAGTCAATTCGACGCTACAAATAGTGCTCATTCACGAGTTAAATGGGGGGGGGGGGATTCTGTGCAACTCCTCTCGAGGAAAAACTGGATCCACCACGCCTGTGGGCAGATTCACCGGCGAAAATAACAGATGAAGCATTGCCTTTTTTCAGGCTTCTAACAGGATCTGGAGGTTAGAATCGCGTGAATTCACGGTCATCAGAGACTAAATTTGCACAGAAACGGCCACAATCCGTCAAAAAATAAATATCTGCTGGAAACCTGTCGTTTGTAGCCTTCTATTTCGGATTTTATGTCGAAAAATGGAAACGTCTCTCCCCCCCCCCCCGGAAAGTGATACTTTTGGAACTAAACTTTAAATTTTAGACCTGAGACGGTGAACAGAGCTGGCAGTTTCTCTCCCACCATAAGTCTGTATGGCCCAGCAGGCTAAACACGATTTGAGCTAACCCAAACACACGAAATTGCGCGTCGAACCTTGCGAAAATGGGATTTTAGTGCGAAAAATCAGCAAAATAGGTTTCCAAGTTAAGCCGACCCTCGACATCGGTTTTTGAGCAACAAACATCTGCGAATTTTTGATTTTTGGTGAAACCGATGTGCGAAAATGTGTTGTTTTTTTTAGTGAGAAAAATCCGCAAAATTGGTTTTATGGAGCGAAATGTAATAAATTTGTGATTCTGTTAGCCAGATCAGGGAAGATATTTTTGGAATTTTGGGGGTGGGCAGCTGCCCCACGAAATCTGCGTTTTTGATTCCAGGGGAGGGCAACTGCTCACCCCTGCCCCCCGCTGGCTACGCCCATGTCTGAGATAAGTTGTTGCAGCGCAAGCTGAGGCAGTATCAAAGCTAAATTGAATGTTCCTTAGACAAATAGAATTTTGAGGGTAAATACCCCAAATATCTATTATAACACAATGTTGTTCATAAGGGGTACAATTTCGTGTATTTATTGTCAAACTATCACAATCACTTGGGCGAATTATGCATTTTTGGATCCCATAAGTTTCAAAGACGCGATATCCAGTTTCAAACTCCTAGGGGAGGGCAACTGCCCACCCCTGCCCCCCCGCTGGCTACGCCCATGAACCGACCAACTGAAAATTGAAAAGGATTTTACTCGTCACTTGGCAAGTACGGCATGTGTGTATCCGGCTTAAGGCAAGACGTTTGACTCTGAGACAGTTGGCCGATTGGCTCATTGACGGCTGAAATTAATGCAAAGCGCTAATCTGCGCCTTAAATTGAGAAAAATCGCTAATTCATGACAAAAATTCAGATAAAGCTCAAGTTCGCTGCTGAAATTGGGAAATCTTACTAATTCAAATTTCAACGATGAAGTGAAATAAAAAGCAAATTCCCACAATTGAGAAAAAGTGACAATTTTAGAGCTAATCCGAGGATGAAAGTTAAAAAAGGCGCTTAATCTCAGGCTAATTTTGTTTGATTTGTGAACATTCGCGGATAAAATTGACGCAATCCTAATTTATAATGGCGTTTTTCGGGACAACCCCTTGGCAAAAATTGATACCAAGAAGCGCTAGTTCATTGCTCAATGTGGTAAAATCGCTATATTTCACTGCAAATATTGAGAAAACGCGTCAATTCGTGGACATAAAAAAAGGAAAAGCGCTGATGATTCATGGATAAAATAGCGTTAAAATTCTCTGCTAAAAGTGTGGGAAGAGAGCCAATTTGATGCTAAATTGCAGTAATTCGCGGATGAAAACAGCTAATTCATGGTTGAAGGTGAATAAACTTTATTGCACGCCACGAACTTTAAACGCTCGTGGGGACATTATTGGCCGACATTATTTTTCCTAAGATAACGGGTGAAGCTATAGGACAATTGACGCGCGTTAGAAGAGATACCTAAAAGTCTATGGGGCAGTGCTCACGTAACGCCGCCACAAGTGACGCCCGACGGCAAGCTTGAATTGACGCCGGTTTCTGTGGAACGCGCATCCCTTTTTTACCGCCCGCGCTTATCCTCCGATACGTGCTCACGTGCAGTCGGGCTTATTCACTTGCCGAGTTGCTGCTCGGCGTCACCGAGAGACAGTTGGTATTCTTACTCATTAAAAAAAAAAAAAAAAAAAAACATTTTAATACACCCTTGTGTAAGATCTATTGTGGTCGAGCCCCCTCAGGTATTGCTCTGCCAAAGGAAGACGCTAGTTTCCAAGCGTCCTCCACCATCACTCGATCCTTAACGATGTAGAGGATATTCCCCATAGCCATCCTGGAGATGACCTCCGGTTGAAGCACATCACTTCCAAGATGGTGAAAGCGTAACCACCCCAGAGCCTCGCACTCACACCAGGGGTCGTATTACGAATCCGTGTGAAAATGCCGCAAGATGCGGTTGCTATGGCAGCATAGTGTTATTTCTTATTCAGCGCCCTTAGATACCGCTAGCGGCATTTTTTCCCGACCGTTCGTAATAAGGCCCCAGTACGTGCTAGGCTCTTTCCATGGCCAAGTCGCAGAATCTGCAAATGCCCGTGTGAGACTTCTCCATATTAGTCTGATGTATATCGAAGGGCACAATGTCCCGTTAGCAGTCCCACCAAGATCCTAAGGTCTCCCCCCGACTCAGAGAGATCAGGCCCTTCTCCGATCGTCCATTTGGAGTGATAAAGAGCTTGGCCTGCCTGAGACCTGGTTGTCTAAACCCCAGTGTTCACGATGCCTCTCGTCCAATCACGCCTGCACCTGCCTCTTCGTGAAGGACTTCGTGGCCCCGAGACATATGGCTCCGGTCCCACATAAGGCGAGGTCCGCGACCATGAGATATTTTCAAAAACGAACGGGATTCGTTTGGGACTTTGCTTGTACCGCCACTGGAACCGTTTGGAACGCAATATAGACCTAGATATATTAGTCGCCTCCAGATCGTGAATTGGATTTTTTTCAAATGTTATCGTTGAATTAGAGCTTTTCATCTATTTTAGCCATGAGTTAGAAGTTAATTTCACTTACAGTTTATTCAGAGAGCACGGGTGGGAATGAACAGTCCCCGGCCAGAAACGAAAGAACTCCGGCAAGACTTATGCGTTTTTTCTCGATTTTACTCGCGAATTAACGTTTTTTACCGCAACTTTGGAATTTTTTTCACTTTTAGTCGTGGATCAGCGTTTTTTATCAATTTCAGCAGCGAATTAGCGCGTTTCTCATCTTTAGCCACGATTTACCCGTTTTTATTCCGAACTTTTGCCGCCATCCAAAAATTGAAACAGAGTTTCGATCGGACGAACCGTTGAAGGAGTTCTTTCGTTTCTGGCCGGGGACTGTTCATTCCCACCCGTGCTCTCTGAATAAATCATGTGTCAAGGGATCAAGGAGAAGGGTGGGAATTAACTGCCTCAGGGCAGAATTTGATGCAAATGGAAAACGCGGTGTGAATAATTTTGCTAAAAAAGTCATCCAATACTTAAAACAATGACTAAAAATTGTCTTTCTCTAAGCTTATTTAAATATGAGTACCATTGTTGGTACTAAAAAGGCAATGTTTTCGACCAGCAACGGGACTCCCCCCCCCCCTCGCACTTCGTCAATGGAGTAGCCGACAAGCCTCGAGCGGCTCTTCCTCATTTTTAAGGCATAGACATCAACTTTTCGCACCCACTGTTTTTTTTTTTAATGCGCACAGCGGAATAACACCAATAACAAAAATATGAAGTTTTTATTTTCAAAATATCTTCTTTTTTGACAAAAAGTTGATATAAGTTGAATAATACTAAAACCGTGCTATCAAGTCATTTTTTTAAGCGCGCTCCAATCAGCGATTGCTGTTTGCAGCGCTTTCTCTCTCTCGCCTCCTCAATTTTTTCCTTCTCCTGTCGATCGCCGCCAACTCAGCTTTGACATTAGCATGGGCCTTCCTCACGTCTTGAATCGCCTGGTACAATTTAGCGATCCTCAACGCGCTATCCAATTCGGGCGCTGTCATACAATTCAAACATTAAAACCCGAGGAACGCCTCTCCCACCCGCTTTTCGCGACTCCTACCTAGAGTGACAAGGAAATTGTAGCGATTTGTTCTTGTGGATGACGCATGAGAGGACTCAGCGGCATTCTCCGCAGTTTCGTCACTATCACTGCCGGCTGAAAATAATTGTTTTAAATAAAATATCCAAAAATATAGTTCAAATTCTTACCATGATGTTTCCTATTGTACTTCCGTTTACCAGTTTCTTCTGATTTTTTTCGAATTTTCCTCCCTTTCTTACCACTTTTTGGTTCAGGCTTTTTAGGCTTGGAATTATCTGAAGGCTCTGCACATTTATAATCAAGTTTTAATCAAATCAAAAATCGTCCAAATATTATAAATTTTTACTTGGTTCAGGCGCAGGTTTTTTAACCGGAGTTTCTTTTTCAAAACTTCGCGTTTCTTGTCTTTGTGTAGGGATTTTTTCAGAGCTGACTGGAGGCGCAGGCGGTTCCGGCTCCCTTTATGGAGACAAAAAATTAGGTGAAAACGTGAGAAAAATCTAGATGGTGGGGTAAATACCTCGATGGGGACGGTAATGAAGATGATGAACTATCTGAGGAAATGGGGGGAGTGGTTGATTCGATCTTGGGCACTGGAGCGACGTTGGAAGAGGAGTCATCGACTTTGAATGATTTGTTCGATGCTGGCATTTTGTGTTTTAATTTAATGTCTTCGGTCTGGAAAAAAAACACAGTAAGACGTCAAAATGCCTCTAAAATCGATCAGCTGACTTCCTTGGTTTATTAGTACGCACCTCATTAGGAACAAATCGCACCTTAGTGGGTGTCGTTGGAGGTGGAGGACTTCCTGGAATGGTCTCTTCACATATGAGGGAATCAATATTATTTTCTTCGTCATCTTCGAATTTCACTTCTTTGACTATTTGTAGGTGTAGGTTTTCTTTTTCTTCGACGATTTCATCAATTTTTTCTTCGTCGGCGACTTCCTCATTATCCTTAGTACTAACTTCGGCTTCGTCTCTAACGGCAATTGTCTGCAAAATAGCGATGAATGATGAAAATTGAATTAGTATAAGAAAAAAAGAAATTAATCGTACTTCAGTTTCTTCTTTTACGGGAAGATCATCAATAGGAACGGCGACTTCAGAAGTCTCATCCTTGACGCAAGAAATCTCGTAACTGGCTTCCTCAACCAGCATTTCTTCAGTCTGTTCTTCTTCCTGAACGATCGTCGGCTCTGTACGATCACTTTCCACACACTTATCGGGGGCCTCTCTATCTTCAATAGCCTCTTCTTTGACTTCAATCTTCACAGCCTCAACCGACTCCTCATCAGACTCGTGTTCAACAGCACTCTGACTAACGGCTGTCACAGTCGCTTTTTCCACTTCATCAACCTCCTCCTCCTCGTCATCCTCCTCCTCCTCTTCGTCATCATCGTCCTCCTCCTCCTCCTCCTCTTCCTCGTCATCATCCGCGTCGCCATCGTCGGCAAACAACAGAACCTCTTTCTCAGGATTGGCCGCTTTCGGCGGAGACCTGACCGACGCCTCTGACGATTTTTGCGTCTCTGCCACTTGAGGTGCTTCCGGCTCCTTTTCGTTACTTATCGTACTGTAATTATCACTATCCCTTTCTGAAATAACCAGACGGTCCTCACTATCGTCATCATAATTGTCGTCATAGTTATCCAAATGGTCACCCAGTAGTTCGATATTAATTGGTCCAGTCTCTTGAGTGGCCGCTCGAAGAGGCGAGGCGCATATTTTATCGAAGGCTTCTTCACATGTTTGAATTGTTGGAGCGTTTTCAAGGGAATTTTCGTCTTTCAGAATGAGAAGGTCACTCGGATTTGGGCTGGAAACCGGTTTGGTTGGCATCGAACTATTTTCTGGAGTTTTCTTCTTGTTTAATGGCGAAGTCATAAGGATGTCTTCGTAGTTTAATGACCGTCTGGGCAATTTTATTTTATCCTCCAAATTTTTACGAGTTTCAAATTCAAATGGCTCTGGTTCTTTGAACTCGTAAATATCTTCAGTCTCTGACTCTCCGGTTTTATCCGTCATCTGAGAATTTTCCGTCGCTTGAAACGTGATAACTGGTGTTGCTTCTTGATTGTTATCGGAGATTGAAGTTTCCTCCGTTTCAGGCTCACTAGCCTCATCTTTCTCTGATTTCACACTCTCTAGAAGTTCAGAGGTAGTCTCCTCAGTTTCCAGTTTAACAACAGGAGCCGGCTCGTCCATCTCAATAGGATCAGTGTTCACGTCTTTGGACGTTTGAGTCTCAGTAGGAGCCGGGACAGAGGGACCCTTCGTCTCTTCGTCGCTATCTTTCGGCTCAGTCTTGGTTACCGTTATTTTCGAAGGAATATCTTCCGAATCAGCAGATTTTTCAACGGATCGTTTCCTTGAGTTTCTTTTTTGTCTAACGGGACTCTCGTCGTCTTTTTCAGTTTTAGTTTTAACGTCGGTTTTGCTTTCTTCGACCGGTTTCCTCCGTCTCCTTTTTCTCTCGGGCTGAGAGCCCTCGTCTTCTTTGAACAGTTCCATCCCAATGGAGCTTTTTCGTGAGCTAGTCTCGTTATCATTGGTTGCGTCACTTTCGTACTCGTGCTCAGTTTCAGATGTCGAGAGCTCTGAATAAAACAAAACATAATTTAAAAAATTTGAACTCCTTCAACAACAAAGGATGAGGAATACCTCTTTTAACGGATCTAGTATAGGCCCTTTTGGTTGTTGCTTTGGTGCGACCTGAGCTTGATGAGACGGACGACGGCGTAGTGCAACGCCCTACAGAGCCATGTCGCCCGGACGAAGATGACGAACCTGAGTTAGAATCCTTCTCCTTTGAGGCGATACCACTCGCACAATCAATTTTGGGAGTTGAAGGTGGTGCGTCAGGCTTTGACGCCCTCTTTTCTTTTTTGGCTGATTTAGGAGTCTGTGATTGAGCCTGACGCAATAAAAAAGTTTTAGCATCATCACCTTAAAGGCAAAATGATGACCATAAACAACTAAACCTGTTTCTTTGGAGAACGTCCAGGGACATACGAGAGATTGTCAGCCACTCGGTTAGGCCTGATCCACTCGTCGTATCTATTATTCCACCCAGTGTAATGCACCAGGTACATCACTTCATTATCTTCGAGGCGAACGTTCAGGACTTTAGCTTCGTAGGTGACTTTGGATTCTTGGGTTGGCCCATAGAACACTTTAAGTCGGTCGCCAATAGCGATCGGTTTCGTGGTTGGTATCAAATCGTACGTCCTTGAAAAATACGCGGAATTGTATTTTGCGACAGATCAGCAATCCGTAACGGGCACAAGGACTACTGTCGTCTTACAGGTTGGCAAGGTAACGGAAACCACTTTTAAACGAATAAATTAATTAATACTTTTTCGGTTGGTTGACGTGCTCTTTCGGGGCCTCCAACTTTTCTTTTTTCTTCCTTCCTTTCTTCTTGTCATCCACTGGAGTGCTAGATGGGATCGGATCATCCTTTTTGTTCACTTTCACGGTTGACGCCGACGGTTCTTCCTTGGGTTTGTTCTTCGTGCCGGAGGAGACCGGTACCTACAACAATTGCTTTGTTATTGCTTGGTGATTCCACATTCATAAATCATTGAACCAAAATCGTTTAAGAGGTCTCGTTTTTCTATGTACCTTATCCGAGTTGTCTCCTATAATAGACGGCGTTGACAATTTTAAGCCTTTATTTTTAATGATTTTCATGTGATCTACGAAAGCTTTCACTTTTTCCTTGATTGTTCGTTTTTGTCTCGTTGTTGCCAGACAATCAGTCGTGGCAGTTTTGATAGGTTTTTCTTTTTTCGACGCAATCCGCGTGAACAACCGTTTTTTCTTCTCTTTCATCACTGAGACAGAAGGGCCGGCACCGCCACTTTTGGCACTCTCGTCCACCGAGGCCTCCTTCGTCTCATTCGTTTCAACTTTCTCCGTCGTCGGCTCTTCCGGAGGAGGCGGAGTCTCAGCCGGTTTCGCTTTGATCGACCGAGGTCTCACTTCTTTTTTCACCTCCTTGATGACAGCCGACGGTGGAGGTGGAGGCGGCGGTGGAAGCGGCGGCGGAGGCGGTGGTGGTGTCGCTGGTGGTTCTTCTTTGACTGGATCATCTTTTTTATCTTCTTTTACTTTAGGAATGACAATGGGAACTTCAGAGGATCGTCTTTGTACGATTTTCTCTTTGACAGGCGGAGCGGGAACAACTTTGATAGGTTCTTCCAGTACTGTCTCCTGAATGTTTTCCTCCACTTCGGATCCTGCGTTACTACTGTGAGCCCCGACTGACTCAACCGAGCCCAAGAATGAGTCCGGTCTGTCTGTCTTCTCCTAAAAAACCAAACAGATCAAGAGAGCGTTGAAATGACGAAATACGAAGTACTCACATTTTTGTCACCCTTTACATTAGTTGGAGTGGCTGTCCGATCCTTATCTCTTATCAACGATCGACCGCTTCTGTTCCTATTCCTACTGAGCCTTGGGTGGTTCACCATTGTACAGCCAAGCTTTCGGTAGAACTCTTCAAAGCTGTACAAAAACCTGAAGGAAACAAAAGCTTCAATAGTAGCCAATTTGTGGATAAGCCAGACCTTACTTTTTGTACGACTGTTTCACCATGCTCACGGCTACTGGATTATGACCAAAGCCCATTTTCACAGAGATCGTTTTCCAGTTGTTGTGATTAGTAACTCTATTATAACCACCGAGATTTTGAACAACCTAAGACAAAAAAAATCAGTGGCTGAACGTAGCTACTTGAATTGAACATAAGGCTCCAACCTTAAATAGTCTGTACAGATCTACATCTTTAGAGCCTATGGTCGGACCTCTGTTGATTGGCGTTCCGCTATCGTCCATGAATTTATATAGCTGAGCCACAAAGTGGTCTTTTTCTTCTCGCGGTTCATCATCCGAACTCTTCAAAACAAGAAAATTGAACATTTTTTTTTATCGACAATAATACAACATAAGACTCACTTCGTTGTCACAGCCTGGTTCACTATCAGAGGCGTTGTCAGCCAAGCCGTAAAGCAAGAGTTCCCGATCCCAATGCGGTGGTAGCTCGTCTCGATCTAAGAACTGAATAGCTTTGTCCACAGCTTAATCAAGAAGAGAGAACAACGCAATGAGAAGTAATTTTAGGACAGTATGTGAAATTAAATCATATACCTGCTTTCAGAGTGTTATTATCCACTCTCTGGGCTATTTCTCTTGTGAATTCAGTCGTCTCCTTTTTTGGAACAGTGTAGCTGGGGGAAGAAGTAAAAGTCAATAAAATATAATGTGAAGAAAAAACCAGCGAAGTACTCACTATCTTCCGTCTTTGAAAGATCGAACAAGGTACTCATCTTTCACATGTATTTCAACAGTGTCCTGTGCAGTTGGGGCAACAATAAGACCCGGAAACCAATTGTCTTTGGTTTTTTTCTTTTCAGCGCCTTCAACGCACACGACACGACCGATGTCAACCTCTTTCAGACTATTGAAATCGCAAGCTAGAGGAAAAGTGTCATCTTCTTCGCTGCTTCCATCGCTAGGACAACATTCACTGCCATATTAAAGAGAATCTCGTAATTTATTGTATTCATTTGGTTTATTAAGTTGTTTTTTTCTTATATAGTATTCACACAATGCACGAGTCATTTAATAAATCTTACCCTATCCTTGTACGGCGACCTCTCCTTCCACCGATCACTGGAGTACTAAAGTGTTCAGGATGGGTGAGGGGTAACTGGTCGAGGGTTTCACTTTCGGCGAAGTGTCTTCCACTTTTAAGACATAAGGCGGTTCTTCTCAACGTAGTTATATCACCGTCATCGAACACTTGAGGACACGGAACTCGAGATTAGGAATGACGTGCTTTTGGCGACTGAAAGAAACCTACCGACGGTATACTGGCTGCAGTCCTGGATTTTAGTAATAGTGGCCTCGACGTACTCCTTACGTTCGGGATGTTTTGCTTCCACTGTCGCTCCAGTCTAAAATAGAAAACAAATATATTTCGCTATGGCCGGGACCCGAATTTGGAATTAGTTAATCTCACCCGCAACATTCCTTTGATTTGATCATCGGCTACTGTGGCGCTGCCCAAGCCTTGTTTAAAAAGAACCTACGGGAGCGACTTGTTAAAAATGATACCGAGTGTCGTAAGAATAATGCTTGGTCATACCTTGCACTTGACACTTCTAACAACTTTTCTTATTTTGGCCTCGCAGAAAGCCCCCTTGTATTTGGCACTGACGCCAGTTCCGACGGCTAAATAGGGAGGCTCATCCGCCTAAGAGGAAAAGTCGCAATATGAAATAATAGCGGTTGAAGTGGGAATGTAAAGTGAATACCATTATGAAAGACGCAATTTTAAATGTTGACGCTTCGAAAATCCATTGTCTGTAAAGAAAAAACAAAAAACAAGAATCAAAAATAAATTGTGGTATAGTCGGCCCAAATTTTAACCTAGAAAAAGCCCCCCATACGCCATTCCTTTGGCTCCACAAGCTTCACATTATGTTACTTTTTGATCACGAAACTTCACATCCAGTCGCGGATCCAGAGAATGTTTTCAGGAGTGACGGTTTCTCGTGCACAACTTATTAGGAAAGAAGGGGTGTCGAACATGAGCAGAGGGGTGTTAGAATTTGATTACTTGGTAATATTGACAAGGATTCTTCATGTCAACCCGTTTTCTCTGCCATAAATTACACTATGCACTCAATTAAACCCGTACAACCGGTACCGTTGTACCGTTTTGTACATTACGTACAAAAATTAAAAATTACGACTCGTTACGTTAAACTTACGTTGGTCATGTGAAGGCATGGTCAGTGGTGCTACGGCGGAAACCGGCTGCATTGGTTAATTTGGGTATGCATTAGACTGCGAATTGGGGTCTTCTGAATTTTGGCTGCGAATGAGCGCTTTATCTCAATTCTAGCTCTGTTTCTCAATTTCAGCCGCGGACGGGCTCCAATAAACAGCACAATAGCGATTTTCTAAATTTTAGTTGTAAAAGGGCATCCATAAACCGCTTGTTAGATGATGTTTTTGCGGAAGTGACCCCGATTCCAACGGGGTCCATGGCCCCTGCGACCCCTCTGGATCCCTGCCTGCCATTTAGAGCGCAAATATTTGATAAATTCACTAAAAATACCAGCAATAGGGGGGGGGGGCGACTATCAGGGAACCATAAAATACTAGGGAATTCTCAATTTGACGGTTTTGACCCCCAGGAACGAATGAAATCCAGTCACTTAACTATCTGTCAATGATGTCCAGGAAGTCTTAAGACTGGTTAATTCTTCCCAAAAATTACGTATTTTGATTTCGAAGCCACGAAAATGGGAACTTGGCATCACTCTGACTGATATGCCAGTTAGGCAAGGAAAGTGAACGAACAATGATGCAGTTTCATGGGTCAGAACTTATTCATAAATATATTTTTTAAGGTTTATTACACTAAAATAGAGCATAAATCGTGATCCGTTCGTAAAATAACCAAACAGTTAATAAATTCGCGGTTTTTGAAGTTTTAGGTCATTTCAAACACGCCCGCTAGCATGTTTGTGTCATCAGTGCCTTCCGAAAAAAAAAATCACCTGTAACGTTGCTGTCGGGGAGCGGTTTGTTGTGTTTCTTTGCCTTATTTTCTACTGGAGCTCTCCAATAATAAAATAGTGGAAGATAAACAGATAAGCCATTTAGAGGTATGAAAAGGACAGAGAATGCAAGGGATATTACGTTGCGGAAAATGTTAGTTTTGGCGGGATTTCAAATATGCCAACTTTTTTTTAATAAATACAAAATATTTCCGAAGGGTTTTACATTTTTATTTATTTACATACATGTGAGGATTGATATGCCTAATCGAAAAAGAATACTTTTGGAAAATGTGAAACTTCCTCATGGTACCGAAGAGCTTTATTTTTTCGGCCTCAGAAATTCATCCCAAAGGGCTACTCGGTCCAGGCCGAGGCCATCCGTTCCGGTCGTAGAGGTGGATTTGCCACTGCACTACCGATCTCCGCCCCTGGTTGAGTCGGGCAACCCAAGTCAGGGAGGAGTCCTGTTTATCGAAACCAACGAGAACAGCGACTAAGGCCTTCCCGCGAAGTTCATAAAAATGAACTTGAAGGTATTTGGGGGGGGGGGGAGCGTTGAGCCAGAAGGAACTTAAGGACTTGCACATAATGGCAAGTCACCGTTTCGGTCACGAGACTGTCAGGCCTTAGGGCTAATCGGTCCAAGCTTTCGTCAGCCCGGCAATGAGCCGAGTGGATCGCTTTCCGATGCGCGAAGAAAGGAGGCAGCATTCACAAACTACTACTCACTAGCGTGGTCTTCTGACTGTAGCAACCGGGATGCCTGGAGGTGCGTTTATCATACTTCACAAGGGTTTTGGAAAATTGTGAATAATTAGCTTTACCCAATAATCCAGTCCGGGCTATCAGGGGTGCCAGGGAGACTCGGAGGCAAGCCCTTGATAATTCCTCGTCACGAAAAACAACTCAGAATGTCGTTTACCAGTCCAATAGCCACTACATCAAGTGGAAACTGCTAGGATTGAGCCCCTTAACGTCGCTATCCTAAGCGGTTAATTCTAGACAGGAGGTTTCTTAAGCGATTAATTCCAGACAGGTGAAACTCAAAGTTTCTCAAGCGTTAGTCAATCTTCAATGGGACGCAACGGTCAAGTACTCGACTTCACAACGAGACATGGACTGCATCGGCCTAGCTTTTTGACCGCCAATTAGAGGATCCATTCATAGCCAGAATGATGTCCCACCGAGCCGAAGAAAAGCTCCTCACCGCTTAGTACGCAAAATAATTACGCTCGACCGCAGTCGAGGGCCTTGGCAGAAGAAGATACCACAAAGTACAGAGCATCTGCCCGAGAATACACAAAACGTCAAAAAATTACGGTAGAAACAATACCCCGCTCTTAACAACAAATACCATTCACTCTTAATGGCAAATACGCTACCAAAAAACGATAAAAAACAATTAAATAGAGGCTTACGATAATTATGATGAAAGAATTTGAGTAGTTGAAATATTTCGCCAAGGAAATTAAACTTGATACTCTAAATGAATGGACAACCCCCACAGACGCGGAGCTGATAAGTACTGGACGAGACAAGAGGGAAATGAAAGTTGAAGTTCGTACCGCCCCGCCATGTGAGAGGCGGGGCACGTCGATATAAAACGTTTCCCTCCAAAAAAACAAGGTTTTAGCACCTGTAACAACATTGTTATTTACTTTTTGTCTCTCGGGTTTTTTGGGCTGTTTCTGAGATCAGGGGCGTAGCCAGCCCATGATCAAGGGGTGGGCAGCCAGCCAGGCACACGGATTCAGAGTTGGGGGGGGGGGGGGCGCACGTCTTGAGAAAAAGAGAAAAAGTGCTCGTTCGCAGATGAAATCCATGAAAAGGACATTTTCTGGCTAGCATTGAAAAAACACGCCAATTTGCGGTCCGGGCCGAAATTAAGAAAATGCGCTAACTCACGGTTTACAGTGCTCTTTTCACGGCAAAAATTGACAAAATAAATTGCACGTTCAATGTAGAATTAAGAAAAATCGCTCATTTGAGGCTAAAATTGACGAAAAATGCCAATTCACGGCTAAAATTGAGAAATGTCCCTCATTCACGCAGGTAAAATTTAGAGAAGGCACCAGTTCGTGGTTTCTCAAACCAACATCTCGGTGCATGAATATTGCGAAAAAGTGATAATTGACTGTTTTTATACATTTATATAGCAAGTTTGTGGGTACAATCGAGAAAGAGGGCGACTTAGCGCACACTTTTTTGAAAAAGTTCTTATTTTCGGCTAAAATAAAGGCACATTGAGGGAAACACCTATTTTAAGGTTCGCGATGCAACGTCCGGATAAAATTAATGAAATTCGTTAACATGAGTATTATGTGGACCTTTTCACTGCTGTGAAGGGGGGAATTGCTCAAGGCAGAATTGAGATTAAAGCACGAATTTGCGGCTAAAATTGAGGGAAAATGAATTGGCAAAATTGTCACAGTTTTTTGTTGAATATAGTGTAATTGTCGTGGCTAAAATTGAGAAATAGCGTTGATTCACAGGTTACATTGAGGAAAAACTGTTCTTTTGTGGCTGAAATTGAAAGAACGCACCTATTCGCGGTTTATATAGGCGATGCCCAGTGCTGGCCGTAATTAAAATAGTACATCAAAAATGCGTTATTTCACGGTTTTTTGAGACCTTTTTACGGTTAAAATGAAGAAAATAGGCTATAGCTCGAGGTAGAATTGAGAAAAAGCACTCAGTTTCAACTTAAATTAAAGAAAAAAGTTAATGAAGCATTGCCTTTTTTCAGGCTTCTAACAGGATCTGGAGGTTAGAATCGCGTGAATTCACAGTCATCAGAGACTAAATTTGCACAGAAACGGCCACAATCCGTCAAAAAATAAATATCTGCTGGAAAACTGTCGTTTGTAGCCTTCTATTTCGGATTTTATGTCGAAAAATGGAAACTTCTCTCCCCCCCCCCCGGAAAGTGATACTTTTGGAACTAAACTTTAAATTTTAGACCTGAGATGGTGAACAGAGCTGGCAGTTTCTCTCCCACCATAAGTCTGTATGGCCCAGCAGGCTAAACACGATTTGAGCTAACCCAAACACACGAAATTGCGCGTCGAACCTTGCGAAAATGGGATTTAAGTGCAAAATAGGTTTCCAAGTTAAGCCGACCCTCGACATCGGTTTTTGAGCAACAAACATCTGCGAATTTTTGATTTTTGGTGAAACCGATGTGCGAAAATGTGTTGTTTTTTTTAGTGAGAAAAATCCGCAAAATTGGTTTTATGGAGCGAAATGTAATAAATTTGTGATTCTGTTAGCCAGATCAGGGAAGATATTTTTGGAATTTTGGGGGTGGGCAGCTGCCCCACGAAATCTGCGTTTTTGATTCCAGGGGAGGGCAACTGCTCACCCCTGCCCCCCGCTGGCTACACCCATGTCTGAGATAAGTTGTTGCAGCGCAAGCTGAGGCAGTATCAAAGCTTAATTGACTGTTCCTTAGACAAATAGAATTTTGAGGGTAAATACCCCAAATATCTATTATAACACAATGTTGTTCCTAAGGGGTACAATTTCGTGTATTTATTGTCAAACTATCAGGGCGAATTATGCATTTTTGGATCCCATAAGTTTCAAAGACGCGATTTCCAGTTTCAAACCAAATTGCACATCTAGCTCTAGAAAGAAAAATTTTTGTACTTTTCTTTGCCAAATGCATGTGTTCATCGATGAAAATGATTAGTTTTAACATCGAACAGTTAATTTATGTTATGGAGCCGGAGAGCCTGTCGTAGAGTCCGTCGTGAAATCACGAGTTTGGGATGAAATATTCTTTGCTTGTTGGGAACTTGATTAAAATTTAATTGAAATTAAAAATTAAATTAAAATTATACTTGATTGACATTAAATAACAGTTACGTTATTTCAATAGTTGTAAATAAACAAATCACGCGAATATTCTATGCTTATGAAATGACAATAGAAAATTCGTAGAAAACACGTTAGTTCATTTTTGTTTTAATTTTAATTTCAATAATATTTTTTTTTGCCTTATTTCTTCTGGCTGAAGGAACAGAAGAAATTATAGTTGAGAAAGACATCCCTTATTGAACCAATGCCTTTTTTCACACCTCGCCCTGTCAAGAACTCTAGATTTGGGGCCATTCGTGAGAAAAATCAATCCGCGGCGTAATCTCGGAGAGACTCTGCATTTTTTTCATATATTTTTCCCTTCCTTTTTCTGTCAGTTTAGTTTATATCTATTTTTAAATGTGGTTTAAACTTGGTGGGGGCAGCATGATATTTTGGTCTGACCCATACAAATCCTGCATAGCTCCATTTCGGTTATTCAGTGAATTGAAATTGTGAAATTCTGAGTTTTTTTCTTTTTTTTTGCGCGAAAGAAACATAAAAAAAACGGGACTTGAGGAGAAAAGTACACGAATTAACGAGGGATCCTTAAATTCGACGTCAACGGAACAGCACAAGGAACCAGTAAATCCCAGTTTGTGTGTGTGTTTGTCGTATTTCTTCCTTGTTTCTACACTCATTAGTGCAACCTTTCGCCATGTTTTTTTCTTGTTTCATAATTCATTGAATAATTATTCTGAACGAAAATTGTCGTACAATTTTTTAAAATAATTGACCTCGGGTGACAACATTTCGTTTATGGGTACGCTTCCCGCATAACACGCACGACCCTCAGATTGGAATTCGCATTCTTGACTTGTAATAGTTCTTCTTTTTTTTTTAAATAAACTTTGTTGACCTATTTCGGAGAGCCACGTTTTTTTTTTCTGCAAACTAAACTTTTGAGATGGCAGTTTGCGAATCGATGCATCAAGTAATTTTTTGTAGGCTTTAATATTATTATAAGTATCAAAGATAATATATAGTTAATTACTATATTATTATTCATTTATTTTAGAAGACCCTTTCTACGGACAGTTATGGGATTACTCCCCCCTCACCGCACCACCCTCGACACAACTGTGAATTCGAGGGAGTGGGGAGGCTGAAATAAATAAATAAATCTTTATATTATATTATTATTATTATTATTATTACTCTAATGTTTGAGAACCCTTAAAATGCACTAATACCTATAAATCTAATAACACAGAGGAATCTAAATACAAAAAACCTGGCCACAGCATTCAATGTGGAAACAGCCTCAGACTCATCTCAACATCTAGAAACCACGACCCCCCCCCCACCAACCACCTCCTCCTCCTCCACTACGGCAAAGGGCTGTTTAGCTCTGAAAGTTGAATTTTGTGACCCAATTGTCACTTCTGCCTTGCTGAAGGAATCTTATCCTTCGAGCCTAATAATTGAAACTCTACCCGATATGTCACCCCCTCTCTATAACTCGACGTTGCTCATGAAACAGTTGTTTTCGGCCACAGAAGAAGTCAAGAAACTTATTCTTTCTTGAAGAAACGACGATTTCAGTCATGCAATCTGGATTTACTGCCTTAAAAATTGTAATTTTTGTTTATAAAATAACTTTTGGGCTATTCGACTATCATTTTAGCCCCTATAATTGACTATTAGGCCACAAAACTATAGTTGAACAACATTCTAATGGAACCTAAAACCCAACAAAACCAATTTGTTTTACATATGATTAAGCCGCGTGTCCACTGAGCGCGCATTGTTCGCGAACAGGGTTTGCAAACGTTTGCGAACATGCTATGCTCGCAGTCAGTGTTTGTTTTTCTACAAATCGTCGTTGTGTTCGTTGCGAGCCCTCTGAAAACACGCTTCTTGAGGGCAAAACTCTTTTCCCATCAGGCGCAGTGCATAATATGATATGAGTAATATGAGTTACCCTCCGAACTCCAAGTGGTGAGTGTGGGTATACTCGCTACTTTTCGTACTCAGAGATGCTCCGCTTCTTGTCAATGATGTGCAAATACCGACTACCGAGCCAAGTATTAACAGGCGTGAAGCACCTCAGTTTTCTTTGCGTTGATTTTTCCGCATCCCTTCTTCATATCTCTAGTTGGGACTTCCTATAATCTGCTGACCAAAAAAAAAGGGCCACCGCCCCCACATGTCATCAGATCTGGACCAAATTCGGCTTGGAGACACTCCTACACATACCCTAGGTGCCACCGGGGTCAAAACTCATTAACTACCTCGTATTGGATCTCACTAACCAATAGTTCGAGAGCTGGCAACAGTCCCATTCAACCGGAAGAGCGTAGTCATGGAACTTGTCACATTTTTTGATAGATGTTGTGGAGCTGTATATGAATATGAGCGTCGGCCTGGGGCATTTACCCTCGGTCGTGGCCAGTCAATTTCTATAAATTTGGGGCGATATTAAGCCGAAATATGTATAGTGTTGTAACTTGTCTCATTCGCTAGGGTTTTTTTTTAGCTGAATACAGATAAGACCGTCTGCCTGGAGTTATTTTTTTAATAGTTATTTTTTATCGTGGTTAACTGGTCGTTTGTTATTTTATCGTTAACATTTCATCCATAACAGTTAACTGTTATTTAACCCATGACTAATTATTATTGAAACTGAATCTGAAATTTGAATAAGTAATTCCGCGCTTGAATAATTGATACTAAACTGAACATAACCTCTAAGGCTTCAATTCCGGCATTGAGCCTCAGCTACTGTAGTGAGAACGGCGGTTTGTCATTCATTTCAACGAACATTCGATGAACGAGCACGAATGTTCATCGAAGAAAGGCAACCAAAAATCAATACCGATAAATTCAATACGAGTTCGTGCGAACTTGAAATTTTTTGTGGCCATGCGTGGAATATGGAAAGAGATGCTATTCGCAAACATTTTGATGAAACTGTTTACAAAAATTTGTAAACGTTTGCAAACCCTGTTCGCAAAAATTGTTTCCGAATGCTTGCGAACAATGCGCGTTCAGTGGACAAGCGCCTTTAGGTTCATTTACATCTGGAAATTTTGTTAAAAAATTCCATCAGAGTTTGGTTCAACTATAGAACATTTTGCCTCCAATTTCATCATGAGGTCAAAAAAAGTGCATTTCAGCCTCAGAATCTCGTCATACTGCTCACACACACTCGTTTGCGGAGTGCCTGTAAGGTGACATCAATTTCGCGGATTTGACTTTATCAACAAATTATAAATGAAATTTAGGCCGCGATTCAAATTCAAAATCATAAAAACTTGATTTGTTTTACCAGACCCCCTTTTTGGCACAAACTGGGCGAGAACAAAATGACGAAAGTAATAAATGTAGACCATACCACAGCTAACAGAGTCGGTTGAGTAGGCTTTTGGGGGGGGGGGGGCTCTTGTAAGAGGACTTATTTACAATTAAAATTTATATCACGGCCTAAATTTCATTTGAAAGAACGAAACCTATCTACATTTTGATTATAGATTTAGGTGTCCATTTCATTTAAAAAAATTTCGCTCCGGCAGCTGGCGGTCGGAAAGAGTGCATTTCATTCCATATACGGATACCCCAAGCCGTCCCAGAAGTAATAATTTTGATACCATAATTTGTTTCATTAAGCCGAACTTCTTCCTCTATTTTCACCACCCTCTCTTCAAAAATGTCGAAAAGTTTCGGTAGTTTTCGAAGGGCTTTGTTATATTAAATTTTTGTGCCGTATTTTATAACAAACGTGTGAATTTAAGCGATTTTTTTGAAATTTCATCCCCCATTTCACCCCCCCCCCCATCAAAATTTTCGATAAGTCTCAATGGAACCCAGGGCTTTTGTTACATTAAATTATTGATTCGAATTTTAGAGCGCTAAGATGAACTAGTGAAGTTCAACGCTATTTTTACACTTCCACACCGGGAGGACCACCTTGACTTTTTCGAAAAATTAAAATGGAAATCAAAGGCTACTCTAACATGGAGTATTCGTACTGAATATGATGCATCTAGAATCAACTGGTGAATTGTAGTGATTTTTTGACCATTTCAACCCCTATTTTCCCCCCTTTCCACCTCGAACGATTTGGCCCAAATGCAATACCGACCTGGGTCTTATGACTTCTGATTTTTTTGCCAAGTGCGTTCCGCTAAATTGATTTTATCGAAAGTTATCGTGCTAACAAGAACACACACTTACTTCCACCCCGGGGGCAACACCCCCTCCCCCTCGACTTTTTCAAACAATTAAAATGGGAATCGAAGGCTACTCTAACATGGAGTATACGTACCGAATATGATGCTTCTAGAATCAACTGGTGATTTATAGTGATTTTTTGACCGTTTAACCCCTATTTTCCCCCCTTCCACCTTGACCGATTTGGCCCAAATGCAATACCGACCGGGGTCTTATGACTACTGATTTTTGTGCCAAAGCGCGTTCCGCTAAATTGATTTCTTCGAGAGTTAACGTGCTAACAAGAAAATGGTCATAATATTATATATGTATAATATATAAAGAAATATACTATATATATATAAATCCTGGAGACCACTGAATTCGTGTTCTAGAGGTTCTGAAACGTGAAAAAAACATGACATGACCCATGTTTGCCACCATCACGACGAGACCATTAGTGCATTTTCAGAATGAAATGCACTAAAAATGCACTATTGGTCTCGCTCTGATGGTTGATGGTCGCAAATATGGGTCATGATACATTTTTTTCACGTTTCAGAACCCCTAGAACACGAATATCCGAGGTCGGTTCGATTTGCTACATGCATGGGTTTTCAGGAGGATTCGGCAATACTTGCACATGTTGTACTACTAAGTAAGGCGAACCAAAATTACTGCATGGACATAGGGTCGCAAACGCTTCGTTTCAGAGTTACCGAGAATTTTGTGTTTTTTAAACCAAACCACTTTATTGGCACATACAGAATTCAATTTCCCGGGACTCACTCAAAAAGCCAATTTCACTGGATTGACTCCCTAAAACATGTAGAGATAGGTCCATTGAAAAATCTAATCGCGGAGGTTAGTCCTTTCCAAAAAGCAATCTAACGGGTTTGGGGCCGCCAACTAGGCCGTTTTTAGTGGTAGGCAGAGTAGGCGACCGCTTATAGGGGCCACACGGAGCCCCCCTGCTTGGAATAAAAGCTTCCCAAATAATCATTCAGGAATTAAGTGGACCGTTTTTACAATATTTATATACGTTTCACAGAGTTTTAAATCAGAATAATTTGGTTTTTAAGAGTTCAACCACATTTTGAGGTCGAATATTGCTCATTTCGGCCCATACCAGGGCAGAACCTTCTGTAGATAGTGGATTTTGATGGTTCTGTTCAAGTGCCAAGTGCCGCTGACGCCCATCTACAATAGGTGCTTTTTGGGCGGAACCGTCTGCGTTCCGCCATGGACGATTTTCCGAAGGACTGACAAGCCGCGTCGGGCTCAAATCAAAACCGGGCTCGAATCCGTTCTCTCGTTTCTTGCTTGACTCCACAAGTCTTGGGGGGTAGCCGCATGGGGTGGCATAAACAAATTAGCCCCAGGGCGGCAAAAAGCAAGATCCGGCCCTGCCGAAACTTGTAAATTTGCGATGGTTAAGAATTTGCAAGATATTCAGTCCAGTAACTTACAATTTCACGGATATTTAGCTCCCAATTATGCAATTCTGCGGCTATTTCTCTCAATTTTACCAGCGAATTGCAGGTCAAATTGAAAAATTTTTCCTCAATGGGAACTTGCACATTTTTCAAGCGCTGGTGCTAGTTGAAGAGGGCTCTGTCACACGACTATTGCTCACATTAAACATTTAAATCAACCAAGGTGTTTTTTAAAGCGAATTGTTAAAATTTAGAGTGGGGGTTTGATTACATCAAACTTTATATGTATAATGAATTGATGGTGTGGGGAAGAGGGGGTAAGACGCGTTTTCTGGGGGACAATTTTTCTTGTTCTTTGTAAACAAAAATTTTCAGAGTTCCCTCAAATGCTTCACAAGTGACCATTGACGTCATTTTCCCTCACACCATCCATCCCCTCCTGAAGAACTTTGAAATTTATTTAAAAATCACCTTCGTCAATCGGGCTGCAACTACGGTTGATATCCTTCAGTCTATGGGCCAACTCACTGCGGTAAACTTGTCTCCCAAATCGGGCGTTCATGCAAGTTTCCCATTGCACTGCTAAAAGTTTTTCCTGTGAATTAGCGCTTTTTATTGATTTTATCCGCGAATTAGCAATTTTTACAGTTTTAGCTGCGAATCGTGGATTTTTTCACGTTCAGCGTTGAATTAACGTTTTTTCTTCATTTTAGCCGCGCACTGCTCGACAAACAGCACATTAGCGTTTTTGACAATTTTAGCCATGAATTAGCGATTTTTTTTTTTTTTTTTTTTAGGTTTTAGCTATGAATTTGCGCGGAATTATCCGTTAGCCACGAAGTGGCCACCAGAAAGCACGAAGCGTTTTCCTAATTTTAACCGTGAATTGACGATTTCTTAATTTTAGCTGTGAATGAGCACTTTTCTCAATTTTTGCTGCGAATGAGCGTTTTTCCCAATTTTAGCCGTGAATTGGTGTTTTTTTCAATTTTAGGCATGAAATTACTTTACGACAAATTACCATTTTTCCTGTGGAAAACCTGATTTTTCACGAGACATTTCAAGATACTTTTGTTTAATGCATAAACTTGTAGCCGTAGGAGCCTACGTTGTCAGTATTCCCAAGTTGAGGAGCGTCGGAAACGAACCGGTTTCGGCTGCTCGCCTTCTTCAGCGTATGGAAGTACAACTGATACACAACTGCTTGTCAGTTGTACATCTGTGGAGTCACTTTCAGTAGAGTAGCCACCGCGCTCGACTGAACAGATGAAAATAAAAAAATATCACTTTCAGATTTCTGAGTCCTCTGGTGAAGTTTGACTTAGGGTGCGTTCATCAATGCACTTATTCTACAGACAAAGCCGGGATAAATATGGTTGCTATGGGCCTTCCTGTAAACAGTAATGTAAAGTTATTCGAGAGATAGCTATTCCATGAGATATGCAGTGATTGATAAACCCACCAATAAGACCCTTTTTCCGTTCCATTTCTTCATTTTACTTTCTCAACGTTCCGGTTAGCCCTTTTTTTACACTTCCATACGCTGAAGATGGCGAGCAGCCGAAACCGGTTCGTTTTTGTCGCACCTCAACGAGGGAAGACTGACAACGCAGGCTCCTATGGCTACAACTTTATGCGTGCATTACCTACTAACCCTCGTAGTTTATGCGATCTTACTAACAATATAAACTATAATTTTGTTTTTAAGGGGAAAATGTTCAGTTTTAATGCTAGTCAGCCAGTTTGAAGGGACAAATTGACGGTTTCCGATTGTATAGCTGGTTCTCCTGGCTGTGCCGTGGGGGGCCCCGCAATGCTTTTCGCCTATGGGTCCCGAGAACTAGCGTCTAGAGACCGAGGTCTTGTAGAGGCTGCTAGCGCTCTGTTTCTCCTAGTTGCCGAACTGCCGCCAGTTTTAAGTTTGAAGTTGAAGTTCCAAAAGCTTTACAGAAGGTCGTTTACGTCAGTTATTAATCATGAATATAACTCTATTAAACTAATCAAAAGTTATTAAGTTTCTATTGGGGCGCGATTATGTTGTCATTAGTTATTTTACAGAACTGATGGTGCGGGGAAGAGGGGCAATTAATGGTTTCCATAGGGCAATTTTATTATTGTCATTTCGAATAGCGTTTTCCATGTCGCGGGACACTTCGGTGTAAACTCACCTTAATAAAGGAAATAAATTTTTCCAAAATCTCGGCAAAATTTCGCTTGCTTACGTACGTATTGACCACAAGCCCGCAATACCAACCCGAATCAATGTTGTATTAGTTGAATCAACCGAACACTGGGATTTAGGGCGGCTTTCCCCTTTCAAATGCTCAGAGCATCAGACCTTCAAATGATCATGCTCAAATTTCTCTTGCTCTGAATTTTAAGGTAAAAATAGTCAATTCAAAGTAAAAGATAAGTGGTAATTATAATAACTCCATACACATTTTAACACTCTAGATATTTTCTGCCCTTCAGCTCGTGAGGGCAGCGGCACGGTCTTTTCTTATTTGGCTTTTTTTTGTTGTTGAAAAAATCGTTTCTGCGAGACAACTTTTTTGCTCCCTGGATCTCTATTTTTCATTTGAGGCTGCTGTGGAGACGATTCATCATATTTTGCCTCTCTCAGCTCCGAATAAGAATGCAATCCAGTGGTGCTGTTTGACATCGGGAAGCTTTGAGCTCTTTTATCCTAGTGTAACCAGGTCTGGGGGGGGGGGGGTGTTGCAATAGGCCTTTCAGCAAGGTGTTTGGAACATGTTCGGAGCAGAGTTGTCATGGGATCATCCAATAAAATGTAATCAAATCATCTTGAATTTTATTGACTGGTCCCATATGGGAACTCTTCTCCACAAATGTTCCAATCACCTTGCTTTAACAGACCTAATATTGCGTTCTATCGTATATCAATCTTCTGAAAAAGTCAGATGGTGTTAGGGAGGAGGGTGATAATTGAAGGTGTTTAAATTACGGAAAATATTAAAATATTTGCCACTAATCTCCCCAAGAGGTTTAGAAGTCGGTACAGAAAGTTATTTCAAGTATGACCATCAATTTGAAAGAGGCCATACAAATTATTTCTATTTATTTATTTATTATTTTTTTTGTCGTTTTTTGTAGGGTTGGGTTTTATCGGATAAACCTTTGAGCTAAAAGGTAAACGTAAAACATTTACTTAGGTACCTATATTTATTATAGGATTATTATAAAACTATTTACTATCGAGAATATTCATTAATTTTACACATATTTATCATAAGAATATTCATATTCTAATGATTGTCGAGAGGGGTCATGACCCCACCCCCCTCTGGATCCGCGCTTGCCGGCACGGCAGTCATCATTTCCAAATGAGTTCCCATAGAGGACGCTAGAGAGTGCTGAGCATCTACACGAAACTCGATCTCTAGACGCTAATGCCCCCGAGAGAGCTAGAAAAGGCCCGGACGGCGTCAAGCATTGAAGTCTCACGGCTTGGGCTTTTTGAGGGTCCAAATTTCAGGTACACTTACGGAATTAGCGGGGTTTTTGTTAATTCAAGCACCAACATCTTCGGTTCCTTGAAAAAAGCAATTCATTCGGTGAGATCTTTCAAAAACCAAAATTAGCGAATACTGCTCGTCAGAAAACCTTATTTTGCAAGGGTGGCTCCATAAAAAAAACAACCGTGTGGATTTCATGCGCTTAACATCGAAATTTCCTGGTTATTGGCATTTTTAAAGAGCGAGTCCCGCTATTTCGCGGGGCTGTCCCATTCGAAACCAGTCTCATGGTATTGGCTCGCCCAAAAACACAATTGCGCGGCTGTCAATTTGATGGGTCCAAGTTCTTCGTAAACGCAAATTTCGCGGGGTTGGCTCATTGAAAACCAATGTCGTGGGGTTGGCTAAAAAAAAAATCACCAATTTAGTGGTGTAACGTGCATTGAATAGTCGAACGGTGAGGACGCCGGCTCCCTAGAGGGCGGGGGTGGGCATTCAATGTACCTAAATAAGGGCGTCACTCGTTTCGGCACGGTCTATGGTTATCGAGCCACTTAATGTTACTACGACTCGGCACAACCTCGCCACCCGTGCCGTGAGATGACCAACGTTTGTACGAAGTCATTGCTTGGACTGTACCTCAAGATCGTTTGCTCCCACATTCTTACGGGAAGATATAATTAGTGAACCCTGGACAGGAATAGATTTTAATTGAAAACATTTTATTTCGTTCGTCAGTTTTGCACGATGTCTTCCCGTGTCAAGGTTGTGGCCTCCAAGCGCGATTCTGCCAAATGTACACGATTCATGTGTACCGCGAGAATCACAGTAAACTTACCGCTAGTATTTTTTGTATTGACTGGGAAAACGGGAAAACCGAGGTACATTACGTCGACATGTTCACTTGCCTTCGACTCATATCTCAAGACTACGACTTAAATTTGAAACCTAAGACCATGACGATGGATTTTGAGATGGCAGCCCACAAGGCAGTACGCCGAGTGTTTCGCGGAAGCAGTATACGTGGGTGCCGGTTTCATTTAGGACAATCTTGGTTCAGAAAAATCAACAGTATAACGAAACTCAAAACAGAATACTCGAGTTCCACTGAAGCTGAGTATTGGCTGAGGTCGTTTTTTAGCCCATCTTTTATCCACCCAACTGGTGAAGAAACAGTATTTACGGACCTCATCAGCATCCCCCCCCCCCTGACAAAGAAATACCTGGACGATGCCTCGACGAAATACACGGTGAACCTGTTGAGAAAGTACAGTCAGTCTAACATTTTTTTGTAGTTGTGCCGAATTGTATCATTATTTTGAGGGGCCGAGCTGTGGCGATACGTGACTGTGCCGAAACGTAAATTGTGGCGAATCGAGGATCACCGCTAAATAACATAATTATATCAGTCGGCGAGTAACGGAAGAGGCGCGAATGAGCTGTGAGTAGTGCCCGCAATAAGCATTTCCCAATTTTCCTATCCGGTCCTCATTTTCGAGGCTGACGAAATCAAAGGAGGTCCGTCCCGAGCCACTGAAGCATTGTGAGTCCCCCATTGCCCCGTATTTTATTTTGTGTAATCCTACCAGGTCCTCCCCCATCCCTTTGGTTGCTGCGAACCAAGTCTCCTAGTTGTCCGCCCCTTAGCTATAGTTTTACTAGTAAACGTTTTAAAACAGAGCGTTAAATTTTTGGATTCCTGACCGTCATGTAACGGCCCCTTCTCCCCCCCCCCACAATTACAGTTGGAAAGCTCAAGCCGTCCATAGATAAGCCAAACTCGTGGGTCGTGGCTATTTTCATAATTTCGCAAGGTCGGTGCACTCATTGCAAAATTCGCAGTGATGGCTCATTAAAACCCCTCCTTTTCGCTTTCGCGTAGCTGTATCATCAAAATAATTTTCCGCTAGTTTGATCCACTCGAAAAGCCCAGCTCAGCTTTTACAAAATTGAAACTTCGCGGAGTTTGCTAATCAATCCCCAATATCGTGGAACTGGCTCACAAAAAAAAACCGGTGTCGCGGGTTTGGGCCACTCGAAAAGTCAATTTCGCGAGTCGGGCTCCTTTCAATACCAGGGTCGGCCCCCTCATAATACCATCCATCCATGAAAACAGAAGATTTCGCGGGGTTGGCTCATTAACAAATTAATTTCGGGGGGGTAAGCTCATCCAAAAGGACTACAAGCATCACCTACCAAAAAAAAAAAAAAGAAAAAAAAAGCAATTACCGGTATTGACTCATTCAAAAACTATTTCGTGGACTTGGTTCTTTCCAATATGCCACCCTATAGGAAATCGCTGCCTCCCCCCACTGTTGCTGGATCCGCAAGCTACGATCCCCTCCCACCTTGCCAAGAAACCAAGCCTCTTCCCCCTTGAGGAAAACTCTGGACTCGCTAAACTAGAGAACCTTTAAAACACAGGTACAGCTACTGCTACACGGATTTCAGCACCATATTTGGTCCCTCAGTCGTTAGGGTAAACACAATATCATGAATGAAAAAATTGTCATCGTAACAACAAACAATCGCGGAATGCGGTCGAATTTTGGTTGTTGATATATGCAGGTACTGTTCCTACACATAAAACGCTATTTGCAGATACGGCTCCTCCGTGTAAAACTCGGCAGGTACTTACGCGTAACACGCTATCTGCAGGTACTGTACCTACATGTAAAACTTTATTTGCAGGTACGGCAGGCGTAAAACACTATTTGCAGGGGCGTAAAACGCTAGTTGAAGATAAGCGTGAATTTTTGATGTTATAGTCAGAAAAAGAACATCAGGAAACGAAACTTCTCTGAAAAATGATGAATTTTTTGCATGTTTCCTCGTGGAAGATTTCTTCAGTTCAGTAAAGGGAACACACGTTTCAAGAATTTTGGACACGATAGAAGATCAAGGAAAGTTAATCGTAATTAATATTATTAGTTTTTAAGCCATACAACTTGATTAATCAAGTTAATCGTAGACCATATCGCCACTCTTTCTAGACGAAAGGTCAGAAAATCGCAAGGAAGAAAGTGGGGGATGGCGAACTCGTGGTATCACCGCACTAAAGGGCCCATGGGGGGACGAGGACTTCTTTGAGCGATAAAAGAGAATACGTATTAACACTTTGGCCCTGCAGCTAGTCCGAGCTGTAGTACAGAGAAAAGACTTCTGTGACAAAAAAAAAACAGGCTACCTTCAAATAGTAAATAAAATTCAGAGCACCACTAACGGTTCATAACTCAGTGCAATGGGCTACAAAAGGCTCTATGACAATAGGGATATAACAGAGGGGCAAGAGCAGGGAAGGTGGTTAATTTACCGCCTCTCCTCGACCTGATTAATTATTTTATATGTAGGTATAATTATTCTATGTTGTATACACTAGAGGTTGTCGGATGAGCTTGACTTATTGAGAAGCGTACCTGCAAATAGCGTTTTACGCGTAGGTGCCGTACCTGAAAATAGCGATTTATGCGTAGGTACTGTACCTGCAAATAGCGTTTTACGCGTAGTTACTGCACCTGCATATAGTCACTTCGTAAATAAGAATACCCTACTTATCAATGAGACCAGGTGATAGTTATAATCATATGAGGGACCAAGTATGGAGCCGATTTTCGTGTTTCTGTACTTGTGTTTTATAGTGCCTTAGCTAAACCGGCTCTTGGATCTTGCCGGTAACCTCCCTCCCATGAAGATATTCACTACATCCCTCCTTTCATGTTATGGCTTGATTGATACACCCAGAAATAAATCTTTTGCGAAGCCAATAAAATGGGCCTTCTGAGGAGGGGAACCAATCCCTGATGACGTCTCTCTTGGATCCCCTCTCTCCACTCTCCTTTCACCGCACAATGTCGAGTTACCAACGTCATTCCACGAGACGATAATTGGAAACTGGGTGAGAGAGGTTAATGTGAAAGGGTTAAAAAATGTATATCGCTTAGAAGGTTCTCCGTTCACGCTTGTGTTACTTGTGCAATTCATTTCGTCAGTGGTTATTCGACAAGTTTATTTGACAACGCTACACTTGAAAATCACTTCAGCGCTCCGTTCACCCGAATAAAACGAGTTTCTCCTGGATAAAAAAAAATCGTCTATTGAGCTTGCGCATGACAGTCATAAAAAAAGAAACATGCTTGAAAGTTGACGTTTTTCTCTCTCTAAAAAAAAAAAAAAAAAAAAAAAAACAACAAATACCCCCAATTTTTACTTAAGTTAGTCAAATTATCAGATTGCCTCATTATTTTATTTTTAAGGTGGGCTTTATCGCTCCTTTCGCCCTTCCTTACTCGATGAATGGAACTGTCAACCAGTTAATGGTTCAGTAAAATAAATGAGACGACGGTGGTGGAAAGGAGAGAGGGTGGGGCGGCCAGTTAGCTTTAATCATTGTGATATTTTGTAAGTGGACTTTTCCAGTTCGAGTAGCAGATATCATCTTGCCCTTGTTATTATGAGACCCATGAGGATGTCTCTCTACCGTTGTGTGTCTCTCACTCAAACTGGGGACTTGACAATAAAGACGTCGTGAACAGACAAAATCATTATTAAAGCTTGGATACAAGAGGCTATAATGTAACAGGAATACAGAACTCTATGCTTGAAATTTGTCTGACTTGAACGGGTATTTTGTGTCACGCTGAGCCCCCCTCCCATTAAAAGTAATCAAAATTGAACTAATTTGGGAGCAATCATACCCGCCCGCATTACACAAGGAGTCGTGCATGGCTAGGTATAACTCTAGAAAGAGTGTGAAGATGTAGTGGGATTTGGAAATTAGTTAATATAATTTAGCGCCTTCGTTCAACAGTGTCATGCAAATGACACGACAGCGGAGTCTAATAGAAAATGGATATTACACTGCGACATAGTTATCTCTCTGCTGTCAGATCCAAATCTCGTAATTAACTATGACCAGGACGGTTCAATAGACAGACTATGGAGAAGCACACGCAGTGACCCCGGGGTGTAGAATGTAGATGTATATAAAAGTAACCATCTTGCGCCTTTGAAAGTGTATTCGCATAAATTTCCTGCGATAAATAAAATAAAATAAATAAAATCCGTCCGGCTATTGAGACGAGTCCTCGGGATTGTCAATGGTAGCCACACCGCGTATTTACAATTCCCCTACGAGTTCAGAGTCTGCTCTGAACTCTGAACTGTGAACTCGTAAGGGGTTTGTAGCTAATAGGCGTGGCCCGTCGGAACTGCTCCAACGTCGCGACGGGCCGTCAGAGCCCATGCCATTTTTGTTCTCTTTTCGAACAAACCTCATTGTGTCAGTAGAACAACCTCATTACACGCTGTCTTGGATTCTACAGAAACTTGCAATCGCGCTGATATTCAGCCTGAAAACTTCCAATTTCGTTGGTAATTGTCGGTCCTTTGGCGCTGTTTCATGGTACCGACAAGCGTGAGTTTAGCCGTGACAAAACAGGCCCAGACAATGGAAATTTCGCTGGAATTAAGACATATATTGGCAAATTCAATGAAATTAAGACCCGAAAATGTCTATTCCACTGAAACAAATCCCGTAATTTCTCTGAATTTAAGACCCGAAACTTCCTGTATTGTTAAAATTAGGTCTCGAAACTTGAAATGTCGCAAAAATTAAGACAAAATTTTTGTAATTTTGCTGCAATCCAGACCCGAAACTACTTATTTTTTTTTTTAAATGAAGCTCCAAAATTTGCATTGTCACTGAAATAAAGACCTGAAACATGCATTTTCGCAGAAATTTAGACCCGAAAGTCGCATTGCCGCGGATATCCGGCCATGGACCTTCCAATCTCTTGGGGTATTCATCAGGCTCTAGGATCTGATAGAACCAACGCTGTTGGATCTGCCGCTGAGAAAAAGGCAAGAACGTTCTAAGTACGTTAGCATTCGACGTATTCAGTGAAACATTGCCCCTTGGTTAGCCCAGGATACATGCTCAAAATGTCCTGCAACTTGCTGTTTCGCTGAAATTGGGACGTGAAAATTGCAAAATCGTGAATATTCAGCAAGGAAAATTCCAATTTCACGAATATTTATCATCAAACTGTTGCGATTATGAGGCTATTCATCGTAGAAAACTTTCAGCACTGTCGGACCGGCTAGCCCTGGGTCCACGGACTCAAACAAAAAAAAAAAAATTCCTGATAATTTCGCGAAGGGTAAGACCATAAACTTGTATTTTGCGGGATATTTAGACCCGAAATTCATAATTCCGCAGATATTTAGCTCCAAATGTCATAATTTTTCGGTTATTTCTCTTCATTTAACCCGCGAATGCCCGTAAAATTGAAAATGTTGTCACCAATTTTAGCTATGAATTTTTCTTATGAATTATTCGCTTGTTCTCAATTTCATCGGGGAATTAGAGATTTTCACAATTTCAGCAGCAAATAGGTGGTTTTTCCTCTTTTAGCGTCGAATTAGTGGATTTTCTTAATTTTAGCCGCAGACTGGACCCAAGAACAGGGCATTAACATTTTTGACAATTTCAGCCGCGAATCAGCATCTTTTTTTATTCTTCCACTTCTAGCCATGAATTAGCGCTGTTCCTCTTCGTTAGCCACTGAATCGCCCCCAGAAACCGCTAATTAACGTTTTCCCAATTTTAACCGCGCATTGGCGATTTTTAGCGTATTTTCTTTGTTGCTCAATCAAAAACTTGATTTTATGATATTTTGATTTTATAAATGTTATTTATTCGTTACGCAGAGCGGTTTCTATGCGGCACACTTTTGACAGCCACGTCGGTACCGTGACTCGAGGAGGATTGTACGCGGGAGCCGCGTGTTACCACTTCTGTGTAAAACGAAGCTTGAAGTGTCTCTAGTAACAATAAAACGAGTTCGGTGGTTTAGTAAAGCGAAAAATGAACAAACGAAACAAGCATAGAAAAGAAAAGACGTGAGCTCTGAGCTCGTAGGGGGATTGGAGTATGATTCGGACAGGCCGCGCATTTTTTGATACAAACCCCCATACGAGTTTGGAGCTAGGTGATGGTAAATACACAGCACGCAGCCCCCCCCCCCGTCCTTGTCGTAGTTCACTGGGTTTGAGAGCATCGAGCAGAGGCACCTCCTCTTCTTGAGAGCGGCCCAACGGCTCTGTGGCGTGAATGGATGTCAATATTATTTTAGTTGCACTTTTTATTGTAATTCCTTAACTTTTCACTCATGTCTAGCCAAGCAACAATTTTATAATTTAATTTATTCGACTACGTTTTGAAAAGTTTAAATCAATTTCCCCACTCTGTGGATCCACCTTTGCCTAATGGGCCTCCGGGCCAACTAGGATTCACCTAAGGGACGGGGACTCTGGCGACCATATATTTTGTATCATGCCCTGCAGTGTTCTGATCAAGTTGCACAACGTTCTGTATGATTTAATTCAACAAATAATTTGTCCCTCTCGAATTTGCGAATCAACTTAGCAACCCCACTATAATACCTTGAATGTGGCTTCAAAACATCAAGTACGTTACATAATTCCAGATCAAAGAGCATATTAATTAATGGGATCAAACTACCAACTTCAAATACTGCACCCACCAATTAATACCCTCCCCCCACCTTAACCCTTCCCTACTTACCCCGTTTTCTGTATTCGAAACGCTATCAGACTAATTAAACAGAGGCAAACAAATTAAAAAATAATGGTAATTGATTTACTTTTTTTTTTTTTTTTTTTTTTTTTTTTTTTTTTTTTTTTAAACCAGTGCAATGATACCCTTAGTTTTGAGCCACAATTAATTAGTTTGTCGGTGGGAGGAGGCGTCGAGAGGGCAAAAGGAATAAAAATGTAATGAGTGAGTGAATAAAGAAGCTCTGTGGTTAAAAAAAAGAAAGAGACCTGCACTTGAGTGAGAAAGAAAAGGGCTTTAAGTATAAAGAATAAAGATGGGAATATGTGACTGGAGAGATGGAAAGAATCGGGAGTGAGCTGCTTAGAATCCTGATGAGGAACTGGTGAAATGGAGGGTATTGCACAGTTACTTTTTTTTATGGATTTCTTGCTTATAAATATACGTTTATTCCCCTAGTAATTCTTTTATTTAAAAAATAAATATAGTAAATAATTAGAAAAATTGTTGAGATATTACAGAAATTTTCCGATCGAGGTGTTTACCACATGGCCTGACTGGAAATTAACTTGCCGAATATTCATAAATTAAATTCTCCTAGGATACGCTGTTTTAATATTACTCTATCCCGAAAGTATTAACGTGTTCGAAAACAAGGGGTGGGGGTGGGGGATAAAGAGAAGAGCATAAAATTAATTATAGGGAACATCAGAGATGAGAGGACAAGAGTCGACGGTCGAGCAGCGGAAGGAAGGTGATGAAGGGAGCCACCGTTATTGATTTGTGAACTGGCGCCAGCTTCATCTGGCACCAAGAATTTAGGAAGCCAACCAACGCTTCACAACGTCAGGGGCGATACTGTCTTCTTAACTATCTACCTCTCTCGTTTCATATCGTTGACGTTAATTAATTCGAATTTATAATCAAATCCGAAGTGAAGTGATCTTGTGTTGACAAAAACGGTATCAAAGCGCTCGTAATTAACAAATGTTTTTTATTTTGTATTTATGAAGGAATGACGCTTTAGTTTTAAAAATGAATTTATAGATTTGCTGAGCATTAAAGCAGGGAGAAAAAAAAAGTTTAATAAGGCGCTGCTTCAAGTTACAGGGCCGCGCGTTTATAAAATGTAAACCGATCCTCGGCAGTCACAAAGAAAGCTGTCAACTTAAAACTATCATATTTCCTTGCTTTCAGTTGAACATGAAAAGCCAATTTGTTTTTGTCATCACAGAATCTCTTTCTTCTTTTCTTAACAATCTGCCTTGTTAACTAGTTTTCCTTTTTCTTTTCCTCCTTCCCTCTTTGTTTTCTCTCTTTTTGCGCACTCACCCGACTGTATACACTTCTTCAAAAGTACTACAGTCGAATGTAAAAGGCGATGAGAAGGTATTTGTGGCGTTTGCTGCCCTCTCATTTTTCAGCCCGCATTAACGAATTTATAAAACTGCGGGTGGTCCCTCTCTTAAATTCTAATGTTCAAAATTATCCCGTATTTTTTTTTTCATGATCTTGTTTTCAAAATCATGTAACTAACTAATTTTTTTCCAAGGCAATTTGTGATTTAAATCAACTGGCAGACTCAAGGAAATTGTAAATTAATGAAAAATTAACAGAAAAATGGAAGTAAAAAGGTAAGGAAGGTCTATAAGAACTTGGATCATAAAGCTCCAGGCCAATTAAAGGAAATGTACTTAATCTTAATTCAATTTTGGACGAAAAATTTCGAGGAGTTAAGTAATCGAAAACCCAATTTAGCGTGTTTCTTTAATGAAATAACCAATTTCGTGGGGCTCAGCCACTGATAAACCCAATCTCTTGGAGTTAATTTAGACGTTGAAAAACCCCAATATCATGGAGTTTATTCGTTGATAAAAAGGAATTGCACGTGCTTAGCACTTTAACAATTCAATCATCATGGTGGTTATCAAAACTCGCTTTTGTCAGGGTTTCCCCATTTCCACATCCACACACCCATTTTGCGTGCCTGGGTATTTGAAAAATCAATTTACGATGGTTTGGTTCTTCCAAAAATCAATTTCGCGGATTTGACTCTTCAAAAACCAATTTCGCCGGATTTAGTCGTCATAAAAACGAATTTTGCTTAGAAATCTCTCGGTGTGGCGGGGGAGGGTATTTCACTCCTACCTAGGCTAAGGCACTATAAAACACGAGTACGGAAAACGCAAATCGGCGCCATATTTTGTCCCTCATACGATTATAATTATCACCTGGTCTCATTGATAAATAGGGTATTTTTATTTATTTCGACCGCATTCCACGTTTGTTTTTTGTTACGATGACAATTTTTTCATTCATGGTATTGTGTTTACCCTAACGACTGAGGGACAAAATATGGCGCTGAAATCCGTTTTGCCGTACCTGTGTTTTATAGGTTCTCTACCTTCCCAAAGACAGCGCGGTGTCTAGGCTACATGGAGATTTCATCGGGCATGTTGTACATATCTTGTAATTTCAAGCCACCAATTCGAGAGTTATACCTAGCCAGGCATGACTCCTGAAGTCGAGCGGGTTTGATTGCTCCAACAAAGAAAAAAAACCTCAGGGCCTCCTCCGAGTCGGTTTCCATTCATGGATTTTGATAATATTTCGTTCCATTTCCCGACCGGCCAAAACATGCGTCTGCTTTCCTGGAATTAGAAAACTCGAGATGTAGAACTGTGAAGGCTAGCTTGTTGCGTGATATATTAACCAGATTAAAATATCAAACAAGGAGTAAGCATCAACCCCTGTTTTGACACTGTGCCATGCCGTCAATTCTGTCATCAGCCCACACACAAGTCCATTTTTACTCAAAACCTCCACCCATCTCCTCCTATTCTCACTCACCAAAAATCCCTTCTTTATTTATCCTCTTCTAGTTCTTTATTTTATAATAAGTTTATTTATTTATTTCAAGGAATGCCGGTCATAAGGCCAAATGTGCAGGACAGCGGCGGAGAAAAACGGACAACTTTCAGGCCCCCTTGGGTAAAAGAGGGACCGCCACCTCTTCCAGCTCCACCACCGGCTTGGATGGGAAAACAACAGCCGTCTCAACAGGTATGAAAAGGTTTTTGAGATGCACGAAAGGGGATGAAAGTAAGCATGATGGGGGGGGGGGGAGAGTTGTATTTGTCTTGAGGGAAATTTTAATTTCTCCTGCAGAAGGCACGGTATTTTCAAAGCAACTCTTGTCTACACTTCCTCCCCATCTCCCTTCATTTTCTCTCTTTTCCTTTGCTTTCCAGAGGAGTGCAGGTCAATCTCCGGTTTGCACAAGGAAAGAGAGAACAGAAGGAAAATTCCGTCCTTGTTTTTAAAGTAAATAATAGTAAGCATATCCTCTCCATTTTCTAGACATCTTCATAAACTTTAAGAGAAGTGTAGGCCAATTTCCGGTCGCGAGACTCTTTTACATCTGATTTTTTTCATTCTTTTCTTAAGCCCATTTTTTCAATTTATTCATCTTATCTTTTTTTCTTTAAACAAAGAGGAAGTCTTGCGTAGGTTTTAGATTTCTCCCGTAATTTTTTTTATTATTATAAACTTCTTGCGTCATTCAACTTAATCGTGCGTAATAATAGAATATTATTAGGTCTTTGATGTAATAGTGGGATGAATTGAGCTATTGGCAAGCAGTCAACACTATGTTAAAACACACTAAAGGAGGGGGGACGCAAGAATAAACAGGGTACACTATCAGGCTCGTTTACTTGTGCTAAGTACACATATGTTTTGAAAAGTGGGTGTTTGAACAGCTGCGACATACATAAAAAAAAGCGGAAGGACTTTTAAAAAAGTGTTTTTTAAAGCGTATTTTGTGTTGTGATCGAAGAAAAGATTTTTTGTTTTGTTTTGGTTTGGGCGTAAACTATTTATAAATGAGATCTCGGGGGGGTCGCCCGATTGCATGATGTGCCGCACGAATATTGTCGTTGAACTCTAAATTTAAATTCGGAGGTGCATTTTTTTTTTCATGAAACCCTCCGTACCAAAATTTTCCGGTTTCTTCTTTTCATATTCACGATAGCTGGGGGTTATTGGACTCGTTAAAATGTCGCGCTGGAATACATATTGTTGTGTTTTTTTGTTGCACTTTAACCGAATTCCCCTATAACACAAACCGTTTTGTATGACCCAAACGTGTCTTTAATTAACTCATTAATAAAACGAGTACGTTATTTACACTGTTGAAATCGAACGTTTCCTCGTTTTTCACTTAATCCGGACTCTAAAGCTCTGTGCCGAGGAAATGCATTTCACACCGTTATCAGTTGAGAAATAATCCTGTGTCTGCAAAACAATCATTTGTTGAACCCTACAGAACCAAACAATAGAGCCACCCCTCACCGCGTAGGTATACGCTAGCACGTGCTTCTATTGCTATGAGCCAGTTATCCTCGTCAATATTTCAATAGCATGCATGTGTAAAAACCTGGAAAGGTGAAAATGTATAAACACATATACATGTCTGGGCACATATCTATTGTTTAGGGGAATGCAGCGCCTCAACAAACGAATGCCCCCCGACCGAAATTGAAAGAGGTGAAAAAAAATAAAAGCATCTGCGGCGAATCCTCTGACAAACCACCGAGGGTTGAAAATCGAAGTAAACTGGAAGCGGAAACGGAAAGCGCGACCAAACAATCACAAGATATCCCTTTGCCAGTCAATAAAAAGAAGGAGACTCAATTAGACAATAGGGATAAACCGGAGGTGAAGGAAAAAAAAGTGACAATGGCCGAAGTGGCCAACTCGTCGTCCATTCCACCTCCGCCCGCTCCACCAGCACCACCACCACCTCCACCTATGAGTTCACCAGCAGGACCACCTCCTGGTAAATTTAAACAACATTTTAGAATTAATAATTTTCAAACGTATAAATTTCACAGGCTTCGAGAAAAAACCGCTGACCAAAGATAAAGCTATGAAAATTGAAGCTCTTAAAAGTCGGCCGAGGAGACGGCCTGACTGGACGGATATGATGAAGGAAGTTGAAAGCGGCATCAAACTGAAACACGTGCCGTGTAATGATAGGAGTGCTCCCATACTTCCTAAAGCGAAAGCCAAAGGCCAGGTACATCTCGCCCCTCCCCACTCCTCTCGCACCGTTAATTTTTGTAACACAAAATTTGGACGTGCCATAGTTTGTTTACGATTCAGAAAAACAGAACGCTCACAATCTACTTCTCAGGGAGATTCAATCGGGGGTCAGCCTGAAAAAAGTCAGAACCAATGACCGAAGCAAACCGATTTTGCAAGGTAACACCCCTCTCCAACCCACACATTCATTCGAAGAAGATATATTTTCATGTATTTTTTATGCACAGGCCTGAGAAAGTTTAGACGACAAATGACGATTGAAGAGCAAATCCAAAAGTCGGCATCAGTCGCCGACGTCGTAGCAGCGGCAGCTGAACCGGATGAACTGGACGACATCGATAAAGTGAGAGACGATTTGCAGTCGACCAAACAATTACTGGCACTCGAATTGAGGAATAAAGAAGCTCTTGAAAGGGAAAATAAAAGACTCATGGCCCGACTGTTGAATCTTGAAGTGGAACTGGAAAAAGAGAAGGCGGCTCCACGAACTCAGTCCGAGGGGAAAGCAAGAACGGAAGAAGATGATAAGGTTAAACCTTAAGCCGTTGTTTATCTTAATTTACTTTCATAACGTATTTTCCTGTAGTTGATTCAGCATTTGAAAGAAGAGGCAGCTCAAGCTGCGCTAGTGACTAAGGAATTGGAGGAGAAGTACCATAAGACTGCCGAGGAACTTGACTACACCAGAGCTAAACTGGAGAGTGCATGGTTGAGAAATACTCAGCTTGAAATGGAGCTCAAATCGAAGGGAAATCAACCATTCCCAATGACGCGTCAACCATCGAATAGAAATTTGGTTAAAACTCAGTCTATCGTCAAATGCGGACCAGGCCTTGAAATTGAGGTCGATGAGGAGGAAGAGGAAGAAGAGACCGAGACAGAAACGGAGGGTAAGTGTAGATAAAATTAAAAAAGAGGAGTAAATTTGTTTTGCACTAGTTTAGTGAATGTTAATGAAAGAAGGAAAAATGATATGGTTACATTGTCCGCAGCCAGTTCATTACGAAAATTAAAGTTGAGTTGGTGAGTAAGGGGGGGGGGGAGGCGCTGTTAGCTAGAGGTAGATGGGGAAGGAGTCGAGTAATGGCTGAGTCTGACACCCGACCTCCTGTTGACTCTATCGACTGCTCAGCACAACATCCATCAAATAGTTAGGGGTAGACCTCACCTTTCCGACCTCATTTCAACCAACAACTTTAATTCTTGTTGAAAAATGGTTCTACTCGTCCTCGATTTCAATTTAAATAATTCGCAGAATTCGTTTTCTTTATATATTTGGCGAACACATTTCAAGTAGAAACCTATTATACCACCAATAACTGTCTCGACTTATTGTCGACGAAGTGAATAGACCCCCCCCCCCCCGGCCATTTATAGTATCCAAAACCTCCACAATGTTTACAAATAATTTTCTCTGTTCAAAACATCCCTCTCTTGTCTGAGTTTCTTTTCAAGGAAAAAAGTAGATGTAATACCCCACAAAATACATACAAAAACGGTCTCATTAGAGAAATGTCGTATACATCATAGCACAAATAAAGTTCGACGTGAGGCGGCACAACAATAGTCTCGTGTATCTAGAGGAGAACCTAAACAAAAATAAAAAATTGTAATTTTCTCACTATTTTTCCCCTTTATGTGTAAAGTGGAAAAACAACATTTTCTATGGAGAATAAACACTCCCTCCCTGACTATTAAACTGGAGTGCGGGTTTCTTCTGATAGTTTTGTGTAACTTAAAAATTAATTGAATGCTAAAAATATTCCTCTTCAGTACATTTCATGCCTAACAGTTTTGCTCCTTCTTTATGCATGCAAATTCAGTCGGATGCGAAGAAGGCGACCCTCCCCTCACCCCTCTTATTCCTTCATCATCATCGAAGGGTTGACTGGTCTTGATGATGGGATGGTAATACAGGAGGTTGTGGTTGGAGGGGATGGTCTTTCAAGCTGTTTTGTTTTGCCTGGCGCCTAAGAAAATTATGGAAATTCTTTGCTATTTTCACGGTGATTCGAACGAGAACGGTTGGGGTTGGCTGGAAGCGAAAATATTATCGTTCCCGGCAAATTAATTTAGGAACCGGGGGGGGGGGATTATTGTCATTGAGCTGTCATCATTTTTTTTCAGGAGAGAGAACAGACGACGAGGATGACAGCAACATGAATGAAAAAGAACGCAACGCCAACAGGGAAATACGAGAATTGAAATTATTGACTCAGAAACTGAGGTCATTTAAAGAGAAGCACGCGACGGCTACTAAAGAGAAGAAAAACCTCAAGGGTCAATTGTTAAAGCTACAAAAGATGCTGAAAGATGAGAAGAAAAAGTACAAGCTTCTTCAAAAAGAAGTGGATAAAATGGCTAAACTTATGAAAGACGTCGACGGTGATGATGAGGAGGAAGCAGAGGAGGAAGAGTCTGAGGACGAAGAGGTAATTTATACAGCAATTTAAAAACAAAATCATTCAAACAATTTGAAGCTGAAATTGATGCGTGCTGATTCTAAAGAATAGATTTTTTTTTTTATATTTCGTATTCATGCTCTGATAATACGGGGGGAGGGGGGGTAGTGAAAATAAAAAGAGCTTTTAAACAGCGTGGGCAGGCATCAATGATGAATAGAGATTAGCCTGGACGTGCTTTTTCTTCTTTTAACTCTTATAATTCTTTCGCTTCTTCATTAATTCTCAATAAAAAAAAAACCGTTTAAGCGGGTCTCTGTTCAAGCAGTTTTATTGCACTTTTAAAATAGGAGACTGAAACGGAGAGCGAAGAGGAAGAAGATGACGAAGAAGTGATCGATAATGACACAGATGCACCCGAGGACGCTCCCATTGCGACCAAGCTGGAAAATTTAGGGCGCCGCATCAAAGCGTACGAGGGAGTGGTCATGCGAGCCAAAAAGGGTAACTATTTACTGAAAGTCAACATCGATCGTCGTCAAGACGATTTGAACCGGCAAAAGGACATGTCACTCAGTTTACAAGAGGACCTCAACGCCGTTCTCACTGAGCTTGGATAAAAAAATAAAATAATAAAAAAAAAAAAACACGTAATAAATCATTAAGCAAGAAAAACTATTTTTCACCACAAAGTTGGACTCTGTGATCTCATTTTGTACAGTTTTGTGTCGAGAGCAACCTTTAACCATTTTGACATTATTTACCGCGAACTGTACAATGTGCCTACCTACCATTCAAAGAAAGTTAATACGTGTAGAAGCGTATGCATAGCAATCATTCTTTGTGGCTTCGTCATAGATCAAATAACCTCATTAAGTTACAATTATTTTTATGTTATTGTTAATCATTTTAATAGCAAACAATAAAAATATGTACATTAGATGACTAAAAAAAGAGATATTTATGTATCCTGCTGTTCAAACAAGTAATTTTGCAAAACGATGAAAGCATTAAAGAGGGAAATTACAAACAGAGGGGTCTCAAGCTTAGCTGAGGAGAAACCGCAGACAATTAAGATCAAGGAAACACTTAGGGTAATACGTATAAATGAATGAATGAGTGAATGAAAAAAAAAAAAAAAAAAAAACCACAAGAGGAGTCGGATTTTCGTAAATAGAAAAAAGAAATATAATTTATTTGTTATTTCCATTATTTTATTTTTTCTCATAATTTAATTTTCATTCAAGCGAACCTACTCCTTCTCATGATTTTCCTTTGGACTTTTTCAGCAGGAATACCTTGGCGATTCCCACAGTTACTTTTTGCCTTCCCCGACGGGCTCACTCGTTTTTCGGTTTATTGCTTTATAGAATCTCTCTGGGCTCTCTCAGTATATGTTTAACCGGCATTGCAAGCTTGAACTTGCCTATTTAAAATGTCATCCTTCTCCATCGCCATCCATAAAAGTCAGGATCTTGAAAGTTTTGTAACTTTAGACTTTCTTAGGACTTAAGGGCTGGCGATCACGTGGGCGCTGTCCACGAGAAAAATCGTGAGGCCCCTGAAAACGGGGCAAGGCAGACAAAAATACCGGGATCACGGTGAGAATCACTCTTCTGATCGGAAAGTCGTTTCGATTTTTGTATTCCCCGTGCCCAAAACCCCAAGATACGCGATTTCGTCCATTATGGGATTTTGGACATTTTCGCCAGAAACACCCATGTTTGGTGGGCGTTTATCGGGGGGAAATTTCCCCCCAATAATTTCTGTTTCGATCTGAGCTGACTGCGGTTGATGAGTTTCTCAGTCTGTTATTATTACTATAATTTTTTCATTTCATTTTTAATTTTTGAGGCATCGATATCGGTGGTCATTAGCCTTATGTTTCTTCATTTATTTATATTTTTTTCAAATAAAGGGTAAAAGTATTATAATTATTATTTTTTATTTTTTTTAATGGCTTTGCGTACGAGCGCATTAGCCAGACAGTAATTTTTGTTTTATATCTATCCTGTTCCAACCATGGAGGTATGAAGAGAGAGGAGGGAGCGATAGATGTAAAATCAAGTTAACGGGGTGAAGCCAACATACGCCACATTGGCAGTCCCTGTACGCATCAGGATTTGTGCTGAGGACTACTTTATAACGACTCCTCCTCTGTTATCTAAATCTTAAATATTAAGGCCGAGGGACCACCAATATGGCGAAAATCGGCTTCACCCTTTTCAACTTAGGCTCTCTCCTCTCTTTTCCTTCCTCCATGGTTCCAACTGTGCACTTCACACTCTACTATGCGGGTGTTTCGGTCGGTGCGCGGTTTGTTGAACGCACACCGCCGGGAACGCCCGCACGGCCGAGTGCGCCGTGTCACAGCTCACCGCAGCCCTGTAGCGAAATGGGCCATAGCCAGATTATAAAACTTTATCACAGTGATCATTACAGTTTTATTTTATTTATGTTTTTTTGGGTATGGTTGCGGATTCGGGTTTGCCGAGCGCACCAGCGCCTAAGCCCTTAGTCTGCTATTACACCATAATGCTGATCGCGTTTCGGTCGTTGCGCGATTTGTCATACGTGCACTGCCGCGCCGTGAACCATCACACGAAGACAAGTCAGCCATGTCACATCAGCTCGCCGCAGCCTTACAGTGAAAATAATGCCTTGATGTGAAAATAAATCGAATAATAGCCCGGAATTGTAGGCTCTTATTTACAAGAAAACGCGAATGAGATTGTTAATCTTAGAGCATTAGAGCAGGGAGGATTAGAGCATTGGAGCAGGATCACCTTGCTGAACGTTCTAACAATAGGGACTTTTCTCCTCTCATAGCGAGCTGTCTGAGAGAGACCGTGGTTTCGCGGCCGTCCTGCCTTCTGATCAGAGCATACTGGGGATTGGCCTCGATCAGTTCGGCTTCTTCCACAAGGTCATCGTATTTGCTAGGGCAAGAAAAACCGGTCCCGGAGATGTTAGCAAAGAAGGAAGTGCTTCGCCGTTAGCGGACCTGTGTGGGAAACTGAAGAATCGCACATGAGGGGTTGAATTCGTTGCTGTTCATAACAGAGATCGTATCGAGTGAAGATACGATAAAATTGATGTGAAAATAAAGCGAATAATTGCCCACAATTGTAAGCTTTATTTACAAGAAAACTTGAATGAGAATGATAATCTTCTTTTCACCACAGCACAATAGCTGGGTTCGAACCCAGGCCCACCGAGTTGCGAAGCGATTATTGTATCCTTAACACCATCGAGGCGCGCTCAAGATCATCACAGTTACATCTCAGTTTCGTTGCCAAATCTGATGGTGCACGCATTAATTTTTCTCAGGACATCAAGTATCTTGGAGAGGAACACTTGTTACCGGACGGTAATTATCTTACTCAAAATTATGAACGTCCTAAATCTTTTTTCTTTCTTTCTAAATCTTTATTCTTTTACTTCACTTACTGAAATCCCTCGATCTCTAGCGGCTTTCTTTCAGACGACGGAAGGGCGCGGCCCTCCTCGCCCCTCAGCTCCTGTTTCTACTTCCAAAAATCTTGCTGACTCGAGAAAACATCTTTTAACTTTTTACTATGCGAGCCTATCAGATCTCTTCATTTTTTCCGTTTCTATTTCAAGAACCAATCACAAAGGACCTCCTAAATATAAATACGGCTCTCAGTCAAAAGTTCAACAACACTCTGCCTTGACACACTCTGCTACCTGCTCTCGATGCGAACTTATCAGGGGTGTGACGTTCCTGAGAAAATCTGTCACCGTTCCAAACGTTCCTGTTCCACAGAAGCATAGAAGGAACCGTTCCTTTTAACAGTGACCGTTCCCGTTCCAGTGACACCCACTCGAATTAGTTTTTATAGGAAGTTCCAAGGCGAATGTAGCTGTTGTAAAAGAGATGTTCCCAGCAAAAGGTACGGAATATTCTGGGGCTAGACGAATGCTCAAGTGCTCAGTGCTAAATGAAAAACAAGACTCTCTCTTAATGACTTTTATCACAGCTTCAGAGTTGTATAAACGAGTTAAAAAACGAGAGAAATGTTTTTGTTAATTGAACGACTTGAAGCAAAAATCATTTGAAATTTTTGTCTCTCTCGCGCTTATATTTCAAGGATAAAAGAAACTAAATCAATAAGGGCCAATTTCACCACCGGGAGTTAGGTTGGAGTTACCTAACTCTAACATTGTTTACATAAATAGTGACGCCTTTTTTCAGTTAATTCTGAGTTAACGTAACTCAAACCTTAACTCTCGGTGGTGAAATCCACCATAAATAAATCGTTTGGAAAACATAAGTGGTCCTAGGAGTAGAAGTAACAGATTTTTGTCAGATATTAATATTACTGTTGAGCGACCGCAAGAAGGAGCTAGAGGCTAGAGGAATGATGCGGGACCGGGAGCTCTTGACTGCAGTCACCAAAGATATAGAAGTACTGGATTGCTCACGAATGTTGAATTGTACGAGAGAAAAACGGTCTAACCTGCACCCCGTGACCTTGAGGGAGTCCGCGTTGGCGGCACATTTAAAAACTCCTTATACGTTATTCGTACAATGGGGATGAGCTCTCCAATTTTAAAAATCACAATTCAGCATGTAGGGCCTGTTCTGTATAATAAACAACAGTTGAAACCAACTATTAATTACAATTTTGTCGCGGTACTAACTGAAAGAATATGGTGAGCAATCCAGTCCAGTATTTCTATATCTTTGCATCCTGCAGTACCTAATACCTACACAAGCCAAAAGATTTCATACATTTTTCACAGTCCGACGTTTGAAATAAAACTGAAAGGCATTAACTTCGAGTTATAATTCAAAAAATAAACTGAAATGAATAAGTAAAGAATTGGGAAACATTGCACATAAAGGTCTGGTGACGTGGCAGGATAGTGTGGGAGGGCTGGAGGGATGCGATACGTACGGAGGTTTCAGATACGCGGACTTCATCAAGGTCAACCCCCCCAACTACTGGCTCGGATTCCCCGTCCATCGTGAGCAATCCAGTATTTCTATATCTTTGGCAGTCACTTGTCACCGCGAAAAAGAACGAGTAGAAAAATATTCATCTGGGGAACGGCTGGAACTGGAACGTAGGAACTAGGAACGCGCTTGATATCGTTCAACGAAAGTTACGGTAGAGCGCTCCTTCCATTCAGAGAGACCCTCTTTCGTTCCTCTGGTCACCGTTACTTTCAAGACTCTGTCACTGTGCGTTCCCTTTCCTCAGTGGGATTACGTTCCAAGTAACAGTGACAGGAGGAACGACTCACCCGCTAGAACTGATGCTTTTTCATACCGACTGTTTTCTACCGACACTGGCCTTTTTGAGAAGTTCGTCTTGTAGTCTGCACCGTCTGTTTTCTTGAAGTTGGAGGTTCAACGGAAACGGATAAGACCTTGGCTGAAGGCCCCCCAACCGAGAGTGAACATTCGTTCGACGACTCCTGAACCGTCGCTTGATTTTCTTTCGATCTCGTCCTCGTCTCTTCGCTTCACTCCTTTTTTTTAAACTCTTCTTTTTCTCATACCCTTGCCGGGGTGCTTTCTAAAAGGTATTTTTTCTTTTTTTATTTTCCTCTCCGTAGGAAAACTAGCTCGCTCCTATTAAAAAATAGTCGAGCATTCGAGCTTATTTTAAAACCTTCTTCACTGGTTTTTTTCAAGACCCGAGTTGGTGAAGAACGGTACGCCTCCCCCTTCGATTGGCTCAGCCAACAAGGCCTCCCCTTCCTTTAATACCTGTTCTGCCCTGCGTTCAGGTATCCTCCCGTCAACGTCTCGATAAGGGGTACTGGCCCAGCCAGCCTCCGGAAGAACGTTTATTTCACGGCCTTACGACAGTCCGTCTTGGCTCGTACGTACGTTTTCCTTCCGCAAAGCGTCGTTCTCTTCACACTCCTCCGGGAGTCGACTGCTTTATCTTCCTGTATTTTCTACCACCTTTTCCCGTAGAGTATTTTGGCTCAGCCAAACTCTTCTGGTTAATTTTCTTTTTTTACCACGGATCGACCACGCAGGTCTAAGTGCTATGGCGCTTATTCGGCTCGTACGTTCCAAGCGCTATTCCCCGAGCGTCGTCCTTCCGTGATTATTGGCTCAGCCAAAGTCACACGCCCCCCATCCTTCTTTCTCTTTCCGTGATTATTGGCGCAGCCAAAATCACCCCCCCCCCCAACTAAAGTACAAAAAGACTATGGCTGGTAATAGTTCTTATTTTTCCCCTCGAGGGATCGGGGCGCGACCCAATTTTTCTACCCCCTTAACACGCTCTCGTGACCAAGAGAGTTGAGAGACTCGCAATATTCGGGAATCTGCTCGAACGTCTTTCAGAGCTGTAGCTTGGATAGCTAATCAGAATGTGCCCAATCGTGACCGCCGCATTAGTGTTCACACACGGGAACGTCTTTACGTGTTAGGTAATGACTTTTCGTGTACATCGTGAGTGCCCCGTTGTGAGGCAAAGATTCACTAACACGTCTTTTCTGGTCATTTGAACTGGTGGCGTGTACAGGGCTGGACTTTGTATGATTGTTCGAAGTTGTGTGGCACTATTTTCCCATTCATGAGTCCACTGCCTCCACTTCCATCGGCAATCGGAGTGGTTGTGGCGGAAGCTGCTTTTTCGAATATTTTAACAAGTCTTCCTCCAACCTCCGATACAACCTGGGAGTATTGTGATTTTTTGTGTGCTGGACTGACTGTTGGGGAGAGCCTAGTCCGAGTTTCGTCAATGATTTCCTTGAGTCTAACTGGTAGTGATCGAGAACGACTCGGGAGACTCGAATTGTAACGGCGAGGGAGTTTGCGCTTATGGAACCGTTACAGGGGATACAGGCAGGCCCCGGCCATCGACTCCCTCATTTCGGCACTTCATCCACCTGGAAAACTCGGGATTAGGTAAGAGGGGAATTTAACTGGGTTGCCTATTGCGACACTTGCCGTGCCGTTCAGGTGAGCTTTGGACTTTTCACTCAGCCCATACGTACCGTATTGCTTCGCAACATCGGGATCGGCAAACTTTACCCCCTTGCGTAGGGCACGTTACAGAATACTCCGATTGAGTAATTTGGCGTGGAAAAAATGATTAGGTTTAGACTGAAGAGTTGCGGCATAATTTGATATTACCTCTGTTTGATTCGATACTTTAGTGGTAAGGAATTTGATAAAACATAAATGTTACACCATAAGGAGTAGTTCTAAATTCTCCGAGTGGAATCCGGAGACCAGCCTGATAGATGCGTCCCGGGGAAAGAACCTTTTCCGTACTGAGTTATAGGCTTGAATTCCAATTCTACTTTCTTGCGACCTATTTGAAGTTTGCTCCTAATTTCTCCGACAAGGCACACGCGCTTCGAATGTTACTCAGTACACGTTCATGTCGTCGTGAACAGACGTTCACATCAGGGTTATTAGTAAGAGCCGGGAATTCGAGACAATGTCGCGCGTTTGAAATCCCAATCTTCCGAGTCGGTAGGGATAGCTACGGTGGTATTAGTCTGAGTGATTACGATAGGGTAATGGTCAGAATGTCGGAGGTCTGGAAGGACATTCCATTCAAGTACACTTGCAATATTTGGACTTGCGATGCTCGAGAGTCGTTAGTGAAGTGAGTGAGTGTTCCATTATTTAACAAGATAAGACTATGCTCGAAATCTCGTAGAGTTTTCCTTTTGCCATTTCAATTTGCTCTGGGGCCGCTCTTGTGACGTCACAAGCCCGCTCGGATCGAACCAAAATCTGGCTAAGAGTGGGTTGAAATGGAACGACTTTTAACGTGTGGAAGAGAGCTCTCTTTAATAACAACCTTCCTCCTCATGACTGTTTTGTAGTTTTTGTGTTTGTATTGAATGGAAGTACATATTTATTTACGTGCATGAGCTGAGCACTTGTATATTTTTGTGTGGAGTGCTTGTATTTATTAGCTAGAATTTACTTAATAGCATGACTGTGAACAAATCGGGTGCATCCCTTCGTGAGTTCAATGCCCAATTCCATTAATAATGTCCTTCCAGGAACATAATTGATATCCAATAACAACAAGTTGCGAATTTATAAATTCTCGGCCAGCAAACACGCTTTGTGGCGGCAGGAAAAATGAAGGAATGGGCTTCGGGGGAAATATGTAATACATAAAGGGAATAACTTCATTATTGTAGAGAATCCGGATGAACCGTTTTGTAACGATTGGAACACTGGTTCTAGGTTTTTGTTATTCTGTCTTCTCCTTATTGATTGATGCTGCAATAATAGCCCACGTAGTCTTCTTATTTTCATATTTTTCGTCGGACGAGCTTGACTCTAGACTAGAGTTATCCATACATTTCAAAATGAGCCTAGAGGCTTCATCTGACCACTTATCTGGATCTGTTGAGTAATCGACGATAATGGTACCTACGAATAACAGAACTTGAATGATTGTTAAACCGCTTTCGTTCAACAAATCGTTGGCTTCATCCGCGACGAGAAACAAAATACGAACTCAAAACGATGCTTATCACAATGAACCTTCCACGAGAGGTTTACCGCTCCGTCGATTTTGACGGAGCAGTTGAAGTTGCTCTAGCTCTGATCCTTGGAGGAGCGTAGGGATAAATGGAACGAATAAAAAGTCGCTCTGCTGAGGATCAATTGGCAAATGGAACCTTCATACTCTTATCAGATCAGACCTGGAGCAGCCCCAGCTCTACTTTTTGTGCTAATGGACAACGCTATCGGATATTATGGATGCAAGAACATTTCCAATTCCAATATTTCGTGATGAGCCTTAGAAAATATTAGGCTATTTGAGCCAGTGAGTATCAGAATTGGAGGTGGAAGAGAAGCTATGAGGTCCCGCAGCTCATTTTGATCCCATTCATGATCAGAGAGATATACATGGAGAACGCACAGTAGCAACAACCGGGAAATCAATTCGAACCGCCACTGCCTAAGAACGCGCTGTTTGAAGACGCATTCCCTTGGATTGCATGTGATTTTAGCGAAACGGACAACCCCACCGTGGCGTCTTCTTCCTACAGACAGTATTTATGAAATAGGGAGTAATTTGGCGGCGCAGTAAAATAAGTACTTGAGAAATGAGTTTCCTGTGCAGTGCATGCAACCATGCATAAATATATCAGTCACATTCAATTTTCGCCTTTCCCAACTAAGGATCCTCGGCGGCAGTACTTCTCACCTTGCGCAAAAAAAAAAAAAAAAAAAAAAAAAAAAAAAGTGAGGAGATACGTAGCCTATCGCCTCGCCCTCTAACAAAGCCCCCTTTTTAAAAACAAAAACAACAAAAAACCCTACCCTATTTTTCTCTTTTAAACGGCCCTTGGCTCAAAACAAATTATTCTTAACGATTATTTAAGTGATTATTGTATTGTACGACTTATGTTTCGCTGATCTCTTGGTTCTAACGCCGCTGGCGGATAACAACCATTCTGGAAGCACTGGCACCGTTCTTGCTATATCCTCCATTTCATTTTTGGAGCGGAACCGTGGTCAACAAGCTCACCCTTCTCAAAGGACGTTTGGAATTCTTTAAACTTCGCTACAATTCAATTCCGTACGATACGATGAACAATCGCCACCAGGGAAGTGGAGTAGTGGAGAGAATATTCTCCAATATTCCAAACCACAGTAAAATAACAACCATTAAAAGCTCTAACTACAATAGAGCTCTAACCACAGTAAAGCGATAACCAGAGCAAAGCTCCGCCTCCGACCACAGCGCCGCGGTCCACCACAAAAATCTCTAACCACAGAAAAGCCCTAAAACCATAGAAAAGCCCTAACCACATCAAATCTCCTCAACAAAGCAAAAGACCAAATAACTATAGAAAGCTCCAATCCACTGTAGAGCTTCAACCACCGTAAAGCGTTCCTTTTTTTTCTTGTCTTCCCTTTGTTTATTCCTAAAATCCGGGCCCCCAGGGAAGGCCAGGCCATGGGGGTAACGGACCCAGTGCCCTCTCCCTATCAACAGGCCTGATCCCCACAAGTCGAGCGTACGCTCCGGTGTGGAAAAATGGTTGTCACCTTTTCTCTCTTTCTTTCACAGAAACTTTATTTTATCCTTTTTTCAAAGCTTTTACTCTGAGAATGAACTTCTTCACCCCTCACTACTAGATAGCTCCTACCTCAAAATGGAACATCTCAGAATCGTCTATCGAATTCTTCGCGTAATGAGACGGGAGAGGCATCAATGTCTGACTTTTTAAGTAGCAGCATACGCCCCCCCACCCCAGTGATTGACTATAACACTTCAAATTTCATATTTAAATATTTTTCTTCATTCTGTTCGTTACAGCGCCTCTCAAAGGAACCAAAAATATTTCGAAGCTTTTCGATTGGCACCGAAAACGGTATATGAGAATCTCTGATCATGCTGCATTGAGAAATGCCCTCAAAATGCCCTCAAGGGATGCTCTCACAAGGCCGTTAGCGCCCCTTAAAGTGTCCAAAACTGATCGTTTCGCGTTTTCAGTGGTTTAGGTTGAATTTCTCCACTCCACCACGGTGGGACGGCGAAATCCTCTTGCGTCCTTGGACTTCAGGGCTGACAATCACGCGGACACCGTGTATCACATGAAACGTTCCGTGATTATGTTAACGTTACCTTCCTGACGCTCTCAATAATTATCATTTAAAAGCCGTCATCATGACGAGAAGAACCCGTTCTTTTTAAACTTTCCTCAAGGAGTAATTTAAAGAAATATTGGCAAAAAGCGAGGGAGAAACAGTAAAGCAAACGTCTAATCCAAATAACTGAGTAAATAACAGGATAGATCACTTCCTCACTCCCTACTGCAGAATTGATCAAGAGAAAAGTAATGAGTGGGATGGCGGAATGGGTTAGAGTGGAGGTGAAGCCTATACAGCGAATAACTCACTAATTTTAAACTTTAAACAAGCCCACCTCTCGCTTTGAGTAAGATAAACCCGCATCTCTCGTGCGTAAATTCTGGTCACCAATGTCAATGTTTTCAGTAGTTTTCAATTAGACGTTTTGAAACTTTGGAGCAATACTAATTTATACTATAGCCGCATTCGCAGGTAAAAAAGTTATAATTTCACTTCATCGGTTCTATCTGAAATTGAGATTCCTCCTCAGGAATTAATTAACCGAAAATTCACTATTCAAATTTTCCTCGCAATAGAATTACCACTTTTAGCTGGGATGTGCGTTCCCGGAAATCAATGCAATACGCTTGTCAATAACGTCCATCTGATGATGGTGAGAAGGGTAGGGTGGATTAAATCTGTTTACAAAAACGTGGGCATATAGCTGAAACCCCGACGTTTGGGTTATAACACACTAGACGACTGTCGCCGCGACTGGCGACTTGGAAAGTCACGCGACTGCCGGGGCGACTCTTTTTTCACTCAACTCTACTCCCAAAGGCCAACTTTTTCCCGCGACTGTCGAGAGTAGTCGCTGGAACCCGTGGCTGTCGCGCGACTGAGCGGCTGCTAGTGTGTAGTCTCCTCAGACTTCAATAGAAAAAAAAACACTTCCCTGTCGCAGGTCGCGGCGACTGTGTGTGTTATGCTTCTAATGGCGTTTAAGAGGTAATTAAAGAATAAAATTCCGTTGGTTTATTGAGCGAGAGAATATAGAGGAGAGAAGGTCATCAATTATTAATAACATCTACGGACGTAATTAATTTACAAACACAAAACACAAAAGCGGTTAACTATGTAAAGCTTTGTGCTTAATCAGTTTACCGATCCCCGAAAGAATCACAATCTCCTTTATGGTTGGAGGGGGGGGGGATCACATCATGTTACTTTAATGGAAATTGGAAGCCATGAATGATAAATTCTTCAAAGAAATTCAATTTCTGTTTCGCCGGTCCTTGCTTGGTGAACCACAAGGATCAATTTTAATACCACCATTTTCCAACACTCAAGTGCGAAAAATCCATTCAATTGTCGTTCAAAAAACTTTCAATGTGTAAACAAAGAGAAATCCATTCGGTGGGGGTGTTTAAATGGGGTATAAAATACGTTATGCCTATAGGAGCCTGAATTTGTTCACTCATTATTCTCTCGTCCTCTTTCACATTATAATATCTGTGTCAGTTGACGATCGATGGAGAATTTAAAACTGTATAAGCGTAGGTCGGTTCGCTACTTAATTATATTTTCGTTTGGGTCTTTGCACAGGAAGGGATACATTAATTTAAAAACAAATTTCAAGAATTTCAGGAGATTATTATTTTTAATTAAGAAAATAACTGAGATTATTATCCAGTAATTATGTCTTCTATTGAGAGTTTTTTTTAAAAGGGGGAAAAAAGGTAGGAGCAAAAAGGAAATTTGTTCAAGAGAAGATGTAGAACCTTGTCATTTATTTACATTAGAGCGGAGTAACGCTGATCCCCTCACTTCCCCTTCCATATAGCCCGAGCTTCTGTGTCTCCAGGATAAGTAAATTTAAAGTCGAACGCCTAGTAGTTCAATACGACCCCGGTCGTCTTCACTTCCCTGGATAAACAGGGAAAGGCGTTTTCTATGAAGCCGTTCCACTTTTTCCATTCATAATTAAATGAGGTTCATTAGAAAAACAGGAAATGCATCAAACGAATTAAAGATTTGGAGAAAGACTGAACTTTAATGAATTTCAAAGCTTTTTGATACAGAAAATTATGCGAAGGGCGACTGTAACTAGCTTTTTTTTTCTTTCTTTTTTTCTCGAAGTGCGAGGAGGCTTCAAGTCACGGAAAAATAAAAGTCGGAGTAATTCGCCGATGGTGTGAGGGAAGCAATAAAAATGAAGACGCCAATAATTGGTGTGTATAATGAAAGTGTGAAGGGAGGGATGATGGAAAAGGATGGCGCGCAGTCTCCTTTCTGGGTTCGTAGGGTGAGACCAACCCCTAAAGCCTCCGAGCACTTACTTTGATGCTTCATATCGGGTGTGGCGCTTCGTCGTGCAGGTAACACTTCCGGATTCTACCTATATTGCTCAGTACGCTAAGTCCCTTCGTTGGGCGAATGAAAATGATTTGACGAACAAAAAAATAATAAAATAATTGAGAAGGTTTTTTGAAAACGGTCTGCTTGATTTGTTTTGCGCCATCAATAACCCTTTTTATCTCCATGGAATGATTTTTGTTTTTAATGTTATCAATTACAATAAATTTTCAAACAAGTTTCCAAGCTGTGCGATTAAATTTCCTTTTAACTGCCGTTAGTCATGTGTGTGATATTTGAAACTTTTAAAAAGCTCCTGCCAGAGGCTTTTAGCCGTTAACGCGCTTTATTAACTGATAAGTAATAGAGATACTTTCGCTGGACCATATTGAAGTTTTATTTCACTATTATCGTTATAATTATTAATATTTGTATTATTGCAGTAGTGGAAAAACCTTCATTACCACACTGCCCTGCAACTTATCCCAACTTGTTCTGGCTTATGCTTCAATTTGTCTTACCTTTGTCCTTAAGTCCCCATCTGTCACGACCGTTACAGAACTAAGCAAGAGTGTGAAACGGTTGAACTTGAACCTCTTCTGCAAGAAGGTCGTACCATCGCTAAAAAAAGGAGCAGGGAAACCACGGCAACGCGGGCGAAGAGAGAGAGTGTGAGAGGGAGAGAGAGCGATTGATAAAGAGAGTTTTGTTGCTTATGTTCCCCTAGTGAGCGGCATGGGTGGGATGGTATAGCGTAGAGCGCGAGGTTCAACTTTGTCGTAAGTTTATCGTTTTCAAATTGTGCTATAAATAGGCCAGTGCCCACTGGTCATCAGGAAAAAGGGTTTGCTTGGACATTTGGGCGCGGTTTCGGGATGTTTGGATCAATAAGTTTCCCCTTCTTACTAACTTCAAACTCAGGGGGGAATCTTTTTTCTTTTCTCTCTCTTTATTTCTATTATCAAGTCTGACACCCCATCACCGCCGATAACCCTCGGCGTAATGATATTAGACAATCGAGGATGACTTGAAAGAGTGCGGCTGAATTTTTTTTTAATCAAACATTTGTAGATCTTTATTGATTTTCTGTTATTAGATTTAAGTGTCAATTTGGATTTAGGTTGTTCCTTAGAACAGGTGGGCAGGTGGGCGTATCGTACTGCTAAGACGGAAAAAGTTTTCATCCTCCAGATTTTAATATTTATGGATTAATAAGTATATAAGATTACAATTAATATTTTTGATTGTTTTTATTCTCTTTATTGAATTAAACCATCCAACTAATCACATAACTTGCCATCCGAAATCCTCTCGCCCTCCTGGTCACGTGTTTCTTACGTCTCGGCCTTTATTCTCACCCCTTTGTGATCGGTTTAAAAATAATCTCTTGTTTCAGAATTTCGATCATCGTCGCTGCTCCTGTGTACAACATTGAAAATTATAAAATGTGACACGGATAATTTGGTTGGCCACGCGTATTCTTGGGTAACTAACACACATTTATTGCTGTTATTGCTTGAGAATACACGTAGCTGACAAGTTTTCACCACCTTTAAAAACAAAAAAAAATAAAAAAACAGCGTCGAAACCAGCGTCCTCGATAAATTCAACATAAGATTGTTTCCTCTCTCCATCTTTTCATTGTCATCGAACAAGTGAATTTAGAGAATTGTTTGTCTCAGTATGTTGGCTAAGACTGACGGCGAGTTAACGAGATTCTGTCAAGAGAAAAAATTATTCAAGCGTGTATAAGTGAATGCTGCTTTTTTTTTTCTTCTCCTTCTTCTTTTTTGTGAGAGCTCTAGTAAACGAACTTTTCGCACCACACTTCGTTATTGATTAAAAGGACAGTGGAGGGGCTAAAGGGGGCATTCTCAGTTTACGTGGCTGTAAGCAAAGATCGGTGGAGGAGAAGAGAGGGAAAACGAGCTTTTCTTTCAATATATCGAGTTCCTTGCCTGATAATCAAGATAAATGGGTTGCCATATTAGTTTGTAGGACTTGCTTGTAATTCTCGTAACTCGCTTAGAAACCAATCGTTTTCTAAGTGAAGCAGCTTGATTGTAATATTGACTCTGTCCATTTACTAAATGAGCAAAACAAATTTCCAAGTACAACACTCAAAAGATTCAGTACAAGATTCCAAGTACAACACTCAAAACCAACTATGTAAAACGGTCGACCGTTACAGGCTTGAATTCGCAAATATGAGCTTCTCTTTGGTTCCCCCAGACAAAACATTATGTAATGTCTCAACAACGTACATGGCCCCCCGGATGTAACGGCTTCAGAGGCTCATATTTGCTCATATGCTTCCCAAATAAAAATGTTCACGCCTCGTAAAAAACATCCGTATCGAATTCCATGGTATGAACAAGATCTTGGTATTTGATAAAAAAAAAAAAAAAAAAAAAAAAAAAACAAGCAAACACGATCTTGGTTTCAAATTACAAATAAAAGCAAAAGAACAATGCGAAACTCTAATTTTCCTCGAAAATAGAGACAGACACTCACTCTCCTACCACCAAAGAACTCTCTTACCTATTTCCCTTATTTAGGGAATTCGGCAAGAGGGACGGGAATTCTGGTGAGTTACTTGGGAGGGGGTGTTCTCCAGTCTTTTGAGAGAGTGGGATCTCTTTCCCTTCCAAGCGTCGTCGTTCTACTTGGGTGTCAATAGGCTATAAATCGATAAGCGTGGGTGGGTTTCCTGGAGGCCTGAAACGGAGAACGGGGTAAACGTATTTTCACTAACATATGGAACAGTTTAATTGTGTGTTTCTGCGAAAGAATATAGTTCTCGTGAATGTATTTGTAAATAGGTTCTTTGTGAATCTAAATTATCACGTAACGGTAACATTTATAATGACGATATCGAAGATTGAAAAAGTTATATTTTTTTAATGTTTTTGACACTAGAGACGAGCTCCCTGTCACTCTTGTGTTATTGAATGAATGTCAATGTAGTTATTATGGAAATAAACGTATTTAAATAATAAATAATTTTATTTAATAAATCGCGAGCCTTGAATTCAAACTAACCTCCTTCACGGGGAAAAATCATTAACAGGATTTGGAAGACGGATACAAGGTGCCTACGAAAAACCTATTGAAGCGAAAAGATGATGGAAGTTCAGTGAAACGGTTGATTCTTGACAGGGCGGGGTTCCCCCCTAAAAATAAAATAACTTGTTCTGTCGTCTGAGTTCTTACTCACTTTTTTGGCTGCAAATATGGCTCCGTTCTTTACGAATTGCCGCGTAATAGAATTGGATCGTGTCACCATAACTTCATTGATACAGGCGATGGTTATGAATGGATCTTCCATGGACTTCAGGGCTGATGACAGGGCCGAGAACGGTGGCAATACAGAGAAAATCATTAGAATGACCCGTCTGATCAAAAATTTGTCTCGACTTTCGGATTCCCCCGCGTCGAGAAACCACTTGTTACTGACTCGGGGGTTTTCGGGCCTTCTGTTATGGGTCGTCAAATAATTTGGGTGAATGGACATGATGTTTTCAAGGTAGAATACTTGCTATGACTCGAAAAATGCCCTTTCTGCCTCCATAAATTGACTCGAAAAAAAATTATTTTAGAAGTTTCATCTCAAAAACTAACGAGCCCAGGAGGCAGTATAATCGACTCCAAAACTGGCATGTAGCCAGAGAATCCTAATTAGTGATACAATAATTAGTAATTTAACCCGAAAACTTAATATCCGCCTGATGAATAAAGTCCAGCTATAGTCCCAAAATTCAAGAACTTCGCTATCAGGGAAACCTCCCGTGGGACGTGCTTGGCATGCCACAATAATCAGATTGTATTGTCTATTACTGATAGTTTTCGCTTTCAGAAACTGACAACTAGGCTATTTAATGGCAAGTTTGCCCAATTGAACTTACCTTATTCAGCTGCAAAACTCATTTTTACTCTAATTGAGCTCAGTTTGGCTAATTTTTAGTTTATTTAAGGCTGTAAAAAAAAAAATAAAAAAAATAGAGACTACAGACTTATACTTATACCAAAGTATGGTGGTGGTGGTGGGTTTTTTTCGCGCGCGGCCACTCCGCGCGCAAGTTTGCGATCTGTGGCGTGGCCTTTAATCTATGGATAAAAAAGGAATACATATTTTCTTTAAATGTTGCATTGGATTATGGCCTTTTTCAAATTTCAAACTTGCCTCTAGGAAACGCGAATTAGCGTTTTCTCAATTCTAGCCGGGAATGGGTGGGTTATCTCAAATTCAGCCGCGTATAAATATCAACTTTTCCGCAATTTTTTGGCTGCGAAATAGACCTTTTCTTAACTATACAGTCTTGAATTATCTCTTAATTTTAGCCGCGAATTACCGCTTTTACTCCATTTTAGCCATAAATTAGCCGGTTTTCTCAAATTAATCGACGAATTGGCTATTTTCTCCATCTTAACTGCTAATAAGCGCTTTTTGTCAATTTTAGCCGCGAACTACGCTTTTTCTCCATTTTAGCTGCTAATGAAACCTTTATCTCAATTTGAAGGTTTAGTATCAATAATATACTTAACTACAAAATTATCGTTTTTGAGTTAGCGTGCTCCTCTGTCAGCTTATATCGTGTTCTACGTAGTGCCAAAGGATTTTATATGTCCCTGCAGTGTACGGAGATAAGTTATGAACTTGACTACAAATGCCACTTAGGTCTATTTTCTGTTGTTGATGTTATTGTTGTTGTTGTTGTTGTTGTTGTTGTTGTTTTTTTTTTTTGTTTTTTTTCAATGCCAAATTTCAAGTTACAAAAAATCTCCAACGACCCGCATTGTAAACGTTATCAATTTGCGTTTTATAATGATATTTTATGAGGTGTCTTTGAATCAAGAAAAATGCATGAAAATGGTCGATTGAAAGTAGCGTTTATTTCGCACTGAGAAATGGGAAATTTGTTGTTAAGTTTCTTTTATCCTAAACCCTCGAATTGTTGCAAGGAACTGGCCAGTTTTCTCAGTTTTTGCCGCAATTTAGCGGGTTTTGTCAAAATGTACCCGTCAATTAGCGGGTTTAGTCAAATGTACCCGTGAATTAGCGCCTTTTTCTCAATGTCAGCTGCGTATAAGTGCTGTTGCTCAATTTTAGTCTCGAATCAACGTTTTTTCGCTTCATTGGCGCTATTTCTGAATTTTTGCAGCGTATTAGCGCTTTTTCTCAATTATGGCAGCGAATTATTTCTTAATTTTAGTCATGAATTACTGCTATTTCTCAATTTCAGCCACGAATCAAGGCTTTTCTTCAAATTTTGCCACGAATTATTTTTTATTTTTAGGCGGGAGTTATTTATTATTTTTATCCGAGAATTATTTCCTAATTTTAGCCGCGAATTATTTACTATTTTTAGCCGTGATTTTTTTCTTTATTTTAGCCCTGAATCATTTCTTATTTTAGCCTTATAGTACCGGTTTTTGCTCAATCTGACAAGGAGAGGACACAGCTGTGTAAACTCCGATTTTGATCCCAATTTTTTTGGCGATAGTAAGGGTCTATGGGACCAACGAATCATGCTTCTTTTTTCTGAATGGGCACTAGGGGGCACAGGAAAAATTCTGGAAATCGGAAAATTCGAATTTTAACATTTCGGTAATATGCACATGTTTTCCGCAGGTAAAAGACCTGGGAAATTCGATAAAAATGATTTAAAAATTCTACAATTTACCAATGCTGTGATATGGCTAAAAAAGCAAATGGTGTTCGGGGAGAACCACCTCATTTTTTCTTTTGTGACGAACAGGCTAAAACTATTCCGAAATCCCGAAGACGAAACAAAGGGGCCGGGCAAAGGAGGAAAAAGGGACGAAACAGACGTGTTTTGTAACAAATTATTTCAAATGATAATCAAAATCTTGAGGGAAAATTACACATAAAATAATGGGGGCAGGAGGGTTTTTTTTATGAAAGAGTAAAAAGAATAAGGACAACTTAAACTCACCAGATATGGAAAAAGAGGTATGTCATGGACTCGGTTCGGGAGATCGGAATGAGAGTGACAATCTTTATTTCTCTATTTCTCGGAAAAAGGGGGGAGAGAACGGAGGAATAAAAATTATGATATTTATTGGCCGTCAGCGCCTTCTTCTTTTTTTCTGAGTTGTACACGCGAAATTATGAGAGGGGACTGTCTTCTTTCGGACACTCCTTTCGGTCGCGGGGAGTGACCTTTTTAAGGCAGGATGTTTGGGAGACACAGAGATGGACTTTCCCACAATAATCAATTTTTCTTATTTCGGAAGTCCTGAATCACGGAAGCGTTGTCAGCTCTAAATAAATGTTTTTACCGATCACCAGACTTACTTTCCGTTGCAATGAATCAACTGAATGATGGTGCTCCTCAAATAGCCCGTCAATTTCCTCAATTTTGGCCACAAATGAGAATCGCTGAAATTGTCTGGAACATTCCTCGAACCCTTAAAACTAATTGGTTCACAATGAGACAGAGGACCATCAGTGACGGGTACTAGGGTGGCCAGACTTCCTGATTTCCCCGGACATGTCCTACTTTTTTCGGTGTCCCGGGACGTCCCGGCTCATTTCTTGAATGTCCGGTGAAAGGTCAAAATTGTCCTCTTTTTTGTCCGACTTTTGTTTCCTAACATGTTACGTTCGATTGTCAGAAGGGTCGAACCTACAACAGCGTTTACCTGTGGCCATTGAGATCTGTGCAATAGAACTAGCCTCCCTCTGTGCCATTTCCAGGCCTTTGGTCAAATTGGGGGTGGTGGTAGGGCTGTAGATCACGTCTATCGGCTCTGCTGGGGGCAGGCAACACAGTTATGTTGGGGTGGGTATCATGGTACGCTGTTATTCCAGGGTATGAGAAAGCAGACGTACTTGTAGACTGAGTAGGTACGTCAGTCCCGAACCAGAGGCTGCTGAGATTGAAGGCAATCAAAAGAAGAGATGAAAAGATGTACGACGACTACACAATAAAGTGTCTGTTGGAATTAGGAAGGAAACAAACCAAAGAATAGTAGGAGTGTTTACTAGGCACTTTGCAGCGCAGAAACACTCGGGGAGTTGGCAGGCGCGGATCCAGCAAGCTTCCGTGGGAGGGACGAATCCCCCCCCCTCCCACAACAATTGTCATACTCGTCACTTCTGCGATATAAGTCCATTAATTTCATCTCTCAGTGAAAATTTCAGTCTAAACCCAAACATATGGCATTTTCCATTCAATGTAATACACTAGTGTGGTGTTCGTTTTTCCACCCGTCCTCTCTGAATTTAAACATATATATGTTTATGGAGAGGACGCGGTACTACACTTGTGTAGTGTGTTGAATGGAAATTGCTTATAAATTCCTGGCACTCGACCTCGCTCAAAATGTAGGAGAATTGAGAATGTCAAGGTGTCGTCTACTAATGTCCACAATGTCGTCTAATGCGCTCCAGTGTTTTTCGACCACAGGGTTACTTGGCTCGAGGGCGCAGGCAGAGAGGATATGAGAGCATAGGACTAGGTGGTTCCTCTCTCTCTCTCTCTCTCTCTCTCTGAAATTTGCATCAAAGATGGTGACCAGTCTCCTTTTGACTTCAGTCCTGGTCTCATCAACCCGGCTATATTGAGACGACAGCGATATTGAAAACCGAGCCAGGGCCAGGGAGGATCTGGCTGACCAAGTCACCAGAACTGAATAGACCCGTTTTAGGTCGAAATGGGGATTGGAGACTTTCTAGGTCTCTCATGTGAACAGTCGGGAAAAATTTGCAACTGCAGTTGATATGGAAGAAGAATACACTACTGCGTAAAATAGGCATGCGTGGAAAATAATGTAAACCATAGATTCTGTCATAACCCTTCCCACAGATCATTATAAGGTACGCTGCTGTGTTTGAAACATAACTTTTTCATAAGAGATCAGGCCCCAAGGAACCACAACTGCCCCTAGGAAATTTGGGACGCTTAAAACTCTCTGAATTTCCGAGCTCTCTCTGGAAGACCGCGCCTCACAAGGGAATTCCCCATTTCGTCGGGTCTCCAAGAGTGAAACCTCCCACTCCACTTTCCATATAATGATGATTATAAAACACAATATTAAACCCTATTTTTATGATTAAAGGAACGCAGACAGCAAGGAGACAATAAGGAGGAAAGGAATAAGAAATCAAGTTATTTTCTCCGGCTTTGCTGCCCCGCCAGCAATTTTCTTGTCTGCGTCTTAGGAAGCGCGATCGCCCCAACTGCCCCCTTCTGGGTCCGCTCCTGGGAGTTGGAGACTCAATGTGTGAGTGTAGTGGTCTGCAGGAGGAGACTACGTGACATGTCCTTGCGAATGCGATAGGCGCTTGGCTGCAAGACTTGCGATATCGTCCTTAGGGGTTCCGAGTGCTTGAGTTTCTAGGGTCAGGAGGCGTGCTATCCCATTCGAGTGTGGATCCCTGTTGGTATGACCTATGGGACCAATCGTTGCCCTTGGCTTGTAAACTGTCATATACTGTTGTGTCCTACTTTCAGTCGCAAGCGTCCTACTTTTTCGTGCCAGTCGTCCTCGGAAACCATTTTTACATTTGGTCACTACGGGAATAGCTTCTCCGGTGTCACACGCTCCGAGACAGGACAGAACCAGAGGTTCTTTCCATTTCTTATTTGTTTTTCGGTTAGGCGTTCAATGTTGTAATCGAGAATCAAGGGTCAGGGGCGAGGGTTTCAAGCTGCGTTTAATACATTTGAGAGTTTGATTTGAGAGCTTGACTCGTTAGTCTAAACGGGCCACTTAGTTCTCAGGAAGAGCATCCTGACACTCTCAGAGAGTTCAACTTTTGAGAGTTGCTCTCACGTGTAATAGCACCATTACCCCGGCAAAACTTACGTCACCCACTCCTCTTTCCTTTTCTCCTGAAGGTTCCCTATTCACTCGCGTTTCATCCCGTGTTCTGGCTGTGGCTAACGTCATTCCAGGGGTGTAACAAGATGAGCGATGAGCGTTAGTCTTTCACGTGGGCCTCACCTAAGCAAGGGTCAAATTATGTTTGGGACTAGTGCGAAGAACTTAATATTTTTTGTTAATGGGTTTAGTTCGAACAATCCGAAAAATATGTATTTTAGCTCAAAACTTGGGTGTACAATTTGTTTATTCACTATTTTTGGCGCCCCATTGATTCGGAGAGGGGGCAAATGCACCGCTAGCCCCCCTCTAGATCCGGCCCTGATCGTACGTATGAGTAATTAAATTACCAAAAAATGGCATACTCCTAATTAATTAAATGGCTCCTAATTATGTCAGAAAGTTGTTCATCTGGAGTTGATTCATTATTATTAGGTTTCAAAGGGTTTCTGGCAAAGGCACTGATAAATGTAACTTTGGCCCTGCCCAAGTTGGAGTGTAATTTAAAATATTTCGACAAAACTTCGTATGCCATTTTATGGCGTTTCTCATTACATAAGGCATTTACATAAAAAAACTTCGTAATTATTATTGAACAACAAAATCGTTTTTTGAATAATTATGTTAAAGTCATAAAGGGACCTGTTTAGATAGGACCTCGTTCTATTTTTAAAGTAAGGTATGGAGCACAATATGACTTCATGAACCGAACCGGCATGCTTTAGCATGTCAACGAAACACTTTTCTATGTGATTCATGTTATCGTACTTCACACAGTCGTATCCTACTGTTAACACTATAGTGTCCTTACTCGTCAAATTTTTCACCGATTGTATGTATCCACTAGCGATACTACTTACATTAGAATGAGGCTTGAGAATGTCCTGCACAAAATAAGAGCTTGGCATTCTGCATCTCAGCCTATTTCCCAAGTCTGTATAAAACCCGTCCCTTATAGTTATAACCTTTTTGCGAGAATCCTTCCGAACATTAGTACGGGCGGTATTTAGCTGTTGGATGCTGGTCCCTGCCTTAACATTATTATTTGCAGAAATAGTATTACAACTCAAGATGCGTGGAGTTGCAATATTCTGTGACATACCAGTTTGAACTTCCTTATTAGTACACACTACATTAGCCTTTTCAATATCCATTTCACAAAGTTTCAATAATTCATGGCATTTCTGCAACCTTTTGGATTGATCAGCAAATTCCTCTTCCAACTTCAAGTTTAATTCCTGAAGGTGCTTGACATCGTTCCTCAGTCCTTCATCATTCTCCACCTGCAGTTCAAGAGACTCACGATGGGCTTTATCCTTCCGACGAGAAAGTTGTCGCTCCTAGTTGTAGCCCCCAATGCCACCATTTTTTCTTTGTTTGGCATGGAAAGAAGCTTTCTCGGGCAAAATTCAAAGAAAATGTAACGGGCAGTTTGTGATTTTTCCATTTCGTCGAAAAATGTTGAAAATACGTCATTAAAGTGCATCTAAAGACGTCAAAATTGCATTCGGATTCTACATCTGGCGTATACTCTTGGTCTCTACTGTAGATCCGTTGAAAACAGGAAGACGAAAGGCTCTCTGCGAAGGCTCGGCTATTTTCCTCCAGCTTTTTGCTTACAACCGATACCCAACTCGAGATGCTCGTGCTGTCTTTAACTGTTCAGAGGTTGGACTCCATTCTCTTCAGTCAACAGCCTCCAACTTTTCACCCAAATAAGCTTTCTAGACATCAGCTCTTCTGATATGATGCGCGGAATACGTTCCGGGCTTAGTTTGGCCGTTTTCAAAATGCAGCGACAGTGTATCTCGAAGTGAAAAAGAACCAAAAGAGGGCTCTTTCCAGTCTCGAGGTACAAAGCGTAACTAAACCCTGTGGACCCGCTACATCCGGTGCGAGGTGAACTTGAATACCACGCGCATAATCTCGTAAAAATGAAGTGAATAGTAAAATAAAATCATCACATTATTGCAAACTAAAACGAAAACCTACAGGGTATTTAAATTGTTTTCTCTGCCGCTCTTTTCTTTCCTATCTCTTACCTATCGAACTCGTCCACTCGTCTTCTTTTTCCCTTAAAATGTAGCTTCTTGAATTCGTCCTGTTACCTGTCGTAATTTTAGAAATAACCAAAATCGAGTTTTACCTCCCCCCACCATATATACAGAACTTACACGTTTATTTTCCCTCTTCTTTTGTTTTTAATATTCTTCAATTCTTAGATATTGTTCTGTTATACTCTCTTCCCATCTCCATTTTTTCCTGGAGATCTTCTTTCACCGCCTCCTCCCAACCCCAACCATCATCTCATCCAACGTGAATTCTAGTCGGAACTCCTATTCATCATATTACAAAAAAAAATCCTAATTCGCTAGGGCGAGATTTCTTTCAATACATTGTTTCAGCATCCCTCCCCGACGTATCACAGAGATCAACGAACATCTGTATCGAGTTCCACGCCTAAATTAAACGTGAAATAATGAATAATAAATTCTCTAAATTTGTATACAAGCGCTGAAATGATTTCTTCTGTTGAAAAAAAAAAAAACCAAACAAATAATGTAAACATCTCCCTTCATCTAACAACCTTCCTTTTACGTACCTACCATCACCACCTCAAGCTGTCACACCATAACGCCCTCTATTCGACCACCTCGAGTATATATCCTCTCCAATTAATTTCTAACTTTTATTCACCGTTTACCTAAAATAATCAACCTATCGAAGCCCGCTTACTGGTACTTTCAATCCATTCACCATCATCAAAAGTCTCCCTTTTCATCGGCGGCCTATAACCAAAGTGACACGAAAACAGGAGTAACAGCCTGACAACTTGTTCCCAATTCAGCTCTTCTGTGAACCGCCCAACCACCAAACCGCACCAACCATATCTCAATGCCTGGAACAGGAAGTTACCAGCGAGGGCGCTGGTCTCCTGAAGATGAGGGTGATGTAACAAACCTCGTAAATAATATTCATCGGGTGAACCAAAGGGGCGTACAGTACAGTAAGCGATTCCCTTTCCTATTTATTTCCCAAATCCTTCACGAGGCGGGCATAGAGCGGAAAAACAGACGGAGAGTCCTCTTCCAGCTTTCCTTTTGTTAACATCTTCTCTTCCTCTTTTTCTATTTCTTTCCACCCCTCCCCCAATCCATCTGTAATTTTGGTGTTTGAGGAATGAAGACTGCGTGATTGATGATTCAGGGATTGTGTGGAGGACCACACGATACTTCCATGTTCCCGTTTTTGGCGTTTATCAATAATGCATAAAAAAAATAAATAAATAAACAAGAAAACTTCCATGGCCGTATCAATTTTTTCAGTGCTCCGAGCCCTCCGATTTCATGCTGGTTAAAGGGTAACATGGGCGCATTAGTCGAAAAATGCGAAATAAAACTCGAGCGCCGATGTTACCCTTTAACCAGCATGAAATCGGAGGGCTCGGAGCACTGAAAAAATTCGAAATTGTTGTTCTAAAATGGTCGAAGGTCCTAAAATCGCCTTTTTTCGACCCAAGTATACTCATTGGGCTGTAGCCCGTTCCATATTCGTCGTGGAAAATTACTTTACATACAAAAGTTGTAGGAAATTTAATGCTCAACAAGTTTTGTGAGTGAAGATTTTCCACGAAAGTAACTCATTCTCGGGATATTTAGAAGAAAATAAAAAAAGTGCCACAACATTTCGGTTTTTGGGCTGCCAAAAATTTACCTCTGAAGAGGTAGCATTTTCAGAGTTATTTTTTTCTCGAACACTTCTGACCTATAAATACAAAATGACAAAAAATCCCGCAGTCTTCAATCCTCAAACACCGAAATTTCCAAAACTTTAAATCAAAAATTCTGCATCGCACGTAATCAATAATCAACCCTCAGTCCACATCAACTAATCTTCAATTACCAACCCTTATCCATCAACGACTATAACCAACAATCGTCACTCAATTTTCAATCCTCCTTCAATTATTCGTATTCGTTCTTTCATACCAAAAAATCAAAAAATACAAAACAGTCCAAACTCCAAAGTGCAATACTTGGTCGAAAACAGTCGATTTTAGGACCTTCGACCATTTTGGAACAACAATGTCGAAAGGCTGTAGCCCGTTCCATATTCATCGTGGAAAACTACTTTTCATACAAAATTTGTTGGAAATTTATCGCTCAACAAGTTTTGTGAGTGAAGAGTTTCCTCGAAAGTAGCTCATTATCGGGATATTTAGAAGAAACTGAAAGAAGTGTCTAAAAATTTCGGTTTTGGGGCAGCCAAAAAATTGTACGAGCTTTTCAGAGTTAGCATTTTTTTTCTCGAACACTTCTGACCTTTAAAAATGATGACAAAAAATTTCCATAGGGAACATGAAAGTAAAAGGGGTTTGTTTTCGGTAACGTTGTAGTCAATTCGCATGGAAATTGTACGAGAAATCCTTACAAAATAGTTACAAAATTCCAGAACCAATTGCTTCGAACTTAATACCGAAAATATTACTCCACTACGGGGAGAACATGCCTGGGAAATGATTTACCTTCAAAACAAAGGTCATATTCGCGTTTTTCATGCCAAGAAACAACTAGATTTAGATTACTATGTAATTCTGTGGCAAATAATTTTTGACGTAGTCACGCCAAATCCTACTCCTCCCACAATTTTCTCTTAACCTCAGTTTTTTCGGGTACAAATATTTACTGCTACTGGTGCTACTGGTTCTTTTGCGCTAAAAAAGACGATTTTGGCTACAAAAAAGTTGAATTTTTTCGGCAATATTGTGGTCGATTCACAAGGAAATTCCGTGATTATAGAAATATCTTAAGACATGGATTTTTTTGGCAAAAGAATAAAACTGGGTAATATTCGACGACGGTTGCGCGAAAAATAACGTACATCACTCGACTATTAAGTGGTATATAATGCACCACTTACTAATCTTGTAATGTAATCTACTATTTTCTCAAAACTAAGGCCAGATTTGTGCTTCTCATACCAAGAAACAGCCAGGTTTTCATTTTCATGCAATTTATCGGAAAAAAAGCGACAGACCTACGGCATGCCAAAACCCACTTTTTTCAACTTTTCTGAGGTTCTACATAAAGAATCTGAAGTCAGCTCGGACTCGATTTTTTTCACGAACACCATACTTCCATTCCCGTAGGGAACATGGAAGTAATAATGTCTATTAATCGAATAAATTGCTCGTTCAACCTCTTCTTGTCAATCAATCAAATTCCGTAACTAAAGTGTGGTTTTCGAGTGCATCTGGCACCCCAACCAGTGGCGAGGCGTCAGGGCATACAGGGCATGCAGAGTGTTCACCCATGGGCTTTCTGGTTACTTTATTTTTCAAGTCGATTTTTTTTACAAATGTTACAAAATGAAGTATCCCGGATTTTTAAAACTACATTTGTTTTGGTTTTCGGTTTATTATGCATTCTGAAAAATACACCTATGTTTTCGGTCAGAAATTTTGTTTTACAACCCTCCCTCAAACTTTTTCTGTGTACGTTTTAACATGTCTAGAATCGATTTCTGCAATGTCCGTACGCCCTCCGGGCCATATCTTGCACACTGGCGGACCTATGCGTATCGGGGCCCGGGGCAGAAATCTACAAGAGGCCCCTAAAAGTCGCTAACTATACATAAAAACCTCTATGGTAACCTCTAAGGCCTTTTCCTAATTTTAGCCAAGGCCTTTTCCATAATATTGTAGGCAAATTACCGCTATTTCCTCAACCCATCCGCTAAACGGCGCTTATGCCAAGTTTAAACCGCGAATTTCTCCATTTTAGCCGCGAATGAGTGCTTTTTGTCAACTTTAACAGCAAATTAGTGCTTTTCGCCACAAATTAGCTACGGACTAGCGGGGTAATCCCCCCCCCCCACCACCTTATAGACATAAATATGCGCTTTTCCCCAACTTTTACAGCAAAGTAGATTTTTTATCCTGTGAATCAGCGATGTTTCTTTAACTTTCCTTGAGTTGGTGTTTTCCACAATTTTAGCTGCAAATTAGCGATTTTTTCTAGAGCTTTACTCAGTATGAGCTGAAAATTACTCAATATTAGCCGTAAAATACCGGTTTTCTCGAAATATTTACCATAAATTAGCATTTTTTGCTCACCGTAACCATACGCTGCGGAATAGCGATTTCGTCTCAGTTTTAGCCGGGAATTTGGGAGTTTTTCACTCATAGCCATAAATTAGCGCTTTTTCTAACTTTAGCCTCAAAGTTGCCCGAGGAAGCCGCGAATTAGCGTATTTCCAATTTTTGACGCAAATTGGAATTTGTCTCAATTTTAGCAGTGAATAAGCGCTTTTTCGTAATTTCAGCAGTACAGTAGATATTTCTAGCCCGTGCGTTAGCGAATTTTGTTCATTTTAGCCACGAATTGGCGTTTTCCGATATTTTCACTGCAAATCGGCAATTATTCCATTTTTGACAGTGAATTGGCACTTTTTGTTTCAATTTAGGCTGAAAATTAACTTTTCTCTTTATTCTAGCCAGAATAATTACTGATTTTCTCGATATTAGCCGCAAATTGGCGGGTTCTTTTACATTTTGGCATCGCATTAGTAATTTTTTTCAATTTTAACTATATGTAGAATAGGGCTTCATCTCAGTTCTAACTGTGAATCAGTGTTTTTTCTTTTACTTATAACCATGAATTTGCCGTTTATCTCAATTTTAGCCACGAAGTTGTCGTCAGAAGGCGGAATTAGAAATTCCAACACACTTTATCCCGGATTATTTTTAACTGCTTTGAAGCGTTTCTAACCTTTGAATTCGCGAATTACCTTAATTTTAGCCATGAATTGGTGATTTCCTCAATTTTTAGCCGGGAATAACACTTTTTCCCAATTTGAGCTGAAAACGAGAGTTTTTATTAATTTATGACAGGCTAATTATAGTGCATTTTTCTGTATTAGCTGGGTTTTTTTCTACAGTTCAGTCCCACACTGGCATTTTTCCTTCAATTTTTGTTATGGATTAGCGTTTATTGTTTAGTCGAACAGAAGCTACGCATTTGCGTTTTGTCAATTTTTCAAGATTTAGTGACTTTAACCAATTTTGGCCACGGGTTAGCGCTTTTAATCAATTTTAGCAGTGCAGTAGGGATTCTTTCGTTTGTATTGGCGATTTTCCTCCATTTTAGCCACGATTTGGCGTTTTCCTCATTTTCAGCTGCAGATTAGCCATTTTTTCATTTTTAGCAGCAAATAGCATTTTTTTCTCAGTTTGAGTTGAAAATTAGTGTTTTTCTTAATGTTGGCCGCGCTAATTAATATTTTTGTCAATTCTAGCCGCGTTGTTTTTTTAGGTTTCAGCCCCGCATGAGCAATTTTTTCTACGGATTAGAGCTGTTTCTCAGTTTGAGCCTTGATTCTTTCAGAAGCTATACAGATTTTCGTTTTCTTAATTTCAGCCGCGAATTAGTGATTTTTCTTCATTTCAGCTGTGAAATTGCGTTTTCTGATAATTTTGCAGTGAATTAGCACATTATCTATTCTCTTTTTTTTATTAATAGACGATTTTTCGCCAACTTATTTAAATTTTAACTCGAATTAGCGTTGTTTTTGGCAATAATTGCCACGATTTTTGTTTACTTATACAGCCTTAAATTAGTAGAGTGTATTCTCATTCTCAATCGTAGCCACGGGCTTGGCCCAGAAACAACATTTTTGCATTGGTCTACATTTTAGCCGTAGAATAGCCGTCGAATCGACGATTTTCTCTCAATTTCGGTCTGGAAGTTGCATCGTGAGACCACGAACCAGCGTTTTTTCGCAGTTATAGCCACGAATATTAGCGCGTTGTAAATTGCGGATCAGTTCATTAGTGCGCTTAAGGACCTAACGAAACTTGGGAGTGGGGGCGGTTTATTTTCTCTATTTTAGCCGTGAATTTCCCTCATGGAGGGGCATATTTCTGATGTGTTTGAGCTACCAGAATAGCACTCTTGGGGGCTCAATCGAATAGTCAGCCCACGCTCTTTGCTGATATCACTTGTAACGTTATATTCTCCAGGTCGGATATAGATTGAAATTCGTAATAAAAAAACAAAAAACAAATCGTAGTCCAACCTTTTTACATGAATGAACCTAAAAATCCCAGTTTTTCCGCATTTAAGCTTCTCGGGGGCCCCGCCTGACAGGGGGCCCGGGGCGGTCCGCCCCCCTCGCCACTACCACGGTACGCTAGTGGCCCTAGGACTGCTCGAAAAAACTCGTTCTTTCGCACATAGACTCCATTTGGGATCTAGTTGGTCCTAACATCTGATCAGTTCGATCAAATAACTCCCTGGCGTTTTATGCGCCAAAAGTGGGTCCAAAATGGGGGTTTTCAAAGGTTTTGAGATCATAGGGGTGTGGGGTATCGATTTTCATGTAATTTCAAGCCGGATTTGACTAAATTCATGAATGATAAACCCATGTGTAAAATTTGCAGCGTTTTAACCTTTATAGTCCAGGAAGCAGGTAGTTTAGGGAGGAAAAAACTCTATACATATACTGTATTTTAGAGCTGATTTAAAATAATTTTCGATGGCACACCATGCCCACAAAAAAGCGTTCTGCCGTCTCGTGGATCCACAATCCACGCATAAGCCCTTGCATTTCAGCATAAAGATGTTTAGGAGACGATGATGAGGCTTCTAGAAGACAAATTCCAGAGAACTGAGAAACGTTTCAGAATTCCGAATCGTTCAGTTGCCGCTATAGTTGTTTGAAATGTATTTTTTTTTTTTCATTCATAACTTACCAATTTAGGTAAAATAAGTGTGCTGTGACTCAAATTGAAGAAAAAAAATTGAATGTTGAGGGCCTTGAGGGAAGGGGATGGAAGAGAAACAAGAAAAATCATCGTCCAAGGACCGGGGGATGCACAGCAAGAAATACAGACCCTCACGCCGAGTGGGAGCAAATTTCCATCCACACTCCGTGAAGACGTCCGAGGGGGCTCTCGCTCATTTATTTCGTTGTGGAAGCAGGAAGCACTCCAAAAGCGTGTGTATTGTCATACTGCGCAGGACACCACGGGCCTTAGTACGAACTCGTGCGAAAATGCCGCTAGACGTGATTGCTACGGCGGGATGATGTTGTTTCTTATTCGGCGTCCTTGGATCTCGCATGCGGATTTTTCCCCGACCGTTCATACATACAAGGTCCCCCGTCTCTCCATCATCCTCGAAGAGTAATGGCGGTTACCGTAGCCCCCGCGATCACCCCTCCCGTATGCTTCACGGCGGACCCGTTTTATTGTTGATATCATTCAATGTTTTTTCTCTTTATTTGCGGTTATTGTTTCATTAAGTGACTCATAATTATTGAAACTGATCGTGAGAGTGAAAGCGTGATTGCCTTCGAATCATTCGTGTGGTCCAGGAATCAGCACTATGAAGTCGTCTTCGTGTTTGTGCCTCATTCGTCAGTTAAAAGATAGGCCATTTTTCATTCATGTTCATTTCTATAAAAAAAAAAAAAAATACATTGCTTCCCAAATCCCTCCTCACGAGCCTAGAGGCCCCGTGCACACTTGTGGCAAAAGTAATCTAGATTCCGCGTCACTTGTAAGCTAGATACCAAGAGATACATTGAAACGAATGAAGCAGTGCACCCGGGAAGCGGCTAGGTATCTGCGTTGACGCGGAATCTTGCGTTCCTCGAAGAAGTTATCTCTGAACGTTTGGGAAAAAATGCCGCAAGCGGGATCCAAGGACGCCGAATAAGAAGTAACACTATCCCGCCATAGCAACCGCTTTTTGCGGCATTTTCACACGGCTTCGGAATACGGCCCCTGGTCTCTGTGGGAAGCCGCGTCCCATCTCTGCCGCGGGATACCTAGTGGTACATTGAATGCTACAGACGCTTGATTCCGCGTCTTAGCTTAATTTTTTAAAGAGTTTCGTTCAGGTTTTCTTCATTCTTTGTTCAAAACCTTGTTTAAACAAGTTTTTTTGGGGGGGGGGGGTGATTTATTAGGTCTGTTCCATTATTTCGCGAGTGCTACACTTTTGAAGAAAATCATCTGGTTTCATTCAATTTTTCAGAATAAGTCAATGAAATCACATGGTTTTCTACACTAGTGTATAGCACTAGCAAAACAATGGAACGGACCTATTTAGTTCCGGAGTTTTCATTAGCTTTTATAAAATGAGGGATCGTATTGACATGCGGAAATAATTGAAAAATTTGACCTAATCTTCTCTAAGATCGATCATACAAGTAATAAAAGCCCCCTTTGAATGTCTATCCACGATGCATGGATGAATCCATAACTTTCTTTTACACTCGTTTTCGCGATTGTAGTATCTATGAAGTAAATAAGAAAAAACAATTTTCTTATTAACAATCTCAGAACGAGCACGATCCATTTTCTATTGACGCCAAAGAGAGACTGAAGACTGGATGGTCTTGGCTAAGTGACGCGGAATCTCGCTTACAAGTGTGCATCGAAGGAGCTAGGAAGCGGCGTTAAAGTGACGCGGAATCTAGATTACTTTTGTCTCAAGTGTGCACCGGGGTTATCGAAAAGGGAATTAAAATCAATCAAAGAAGTGCATTTTCAGGCCTCTATTTACAGCAAAATGAAATGGTCAACAGGTTGTTCTTGCTTCCAACAACTTTTTTGTTTTCCCTGCCTTCTCAACTTGCAGAAAGCACATATGTGCTAAGCATGGTAAGTCGCGTCTCCCTCAAGGAATTTGGGAGAAACTGCATTTCTGTCCAATTAGGCATTCAAAGAAAAGTGTTCATCCTTGAACACAACGATAAGTGTGAAGATATCGGGAAATTATCGAGCGGTTTATTAACGTAACTTTACTACTTGACTTTTATACCGTGTAATTTATGCAATAGCTTTTTAGGATGCAATTTTTAAAGCAAGTTTGCATGCAAATATTTGAAAAATATCTGGTCACAATTGTAGATCCCAATAATAATGTTGTTTTCCTTATAGCGGGGAAACTTGCGTAAAATAATTATTGCATCGTGTGGTTTTCATCGCCCCTGCCCCCTCATCATCAGCGCTGTGCTTACCCAGACAAAAAAGTCACGCCTCGCCACTGACCCCAACCAATCCCAATTTGGGCGCGTCGGCGATGAGGTCCCTCCCGATCGCATAATCTAAACCCAAACTTGACAAATCGCGTCGGTGAAACCGAAATCCCGCATGCGTCCAAAAACAACAGCAACGGGTCCAAATCAAAATTGTTTCCGAAACCCCGATGACCCGTTTACACATCCGGTGCCAGGTGAGCTCGAAAACCACGCGCAAAATGTACGTTACACATGTAATTATCATAGCCCATAAGAGGTTGGAAAGACAATCACAATGAATAAAGCAACATAAACGAAGAAACCATTAATAATTCTCGAGCGAAGAAGTTATGTGCATAATAATTTTACTACATAAATATAAAGATATAATTTTACTATAATTCTTTATGTTATTTTGTGCGTTTTGGAGGGGGTATACCCCCATGGATTCGCCGCTGATACAAATGAATTGAAAAGATTTAATTCTTCTTTTCCGAGAATTGTCATCCTGACCAACCGTCCCCTTTCCAGCGGAGCATAAATATTGCAGAAAACGTGCATTAACTATCCAACCTCTGTGGACTTCAAACATTAAAAGAAAAGTAGTCGCTGGAAACACTTGTTGTCCACTTTAGCCTTAAAGCCAGCAAGATCGTGGTATACTGAATTTAACGTCCCTACATGCAAGGTGTGAGGAACCGGATCACCCCATTTGCTGCTGCCATGTTTCCTTAGCACGCTCCAGCCCCAGAGAATAGGACACTGTTAGGGGGTGTGTCAAATATACAAAATATTGAATTTTTGATTAAAATTAAAAAAATTAAATCTGTCGAAAAAAAGAAATTGAAATTTATATAGGAAATATGACCCCCGACCTTCACCGTTTAAACTTTTATCTCCTTTATTTGCGTTCCATTCCAATAAATAAAAGACCCACTAGTTTCTGTTCAATCGTGGTGGAGTGCAGTGATTAAGCTAGTGATATATTTCATTTTTATTTATTCGAATTTCTCAGTGTTCCTGAATTTAAAAAAAAAAAATCTTTAGAAATTGATGCCTGTTATTAGTCAGGAAAAAATCCTATACCCTCCATATGTGTAGGTATGAGAATTAATTTGATGGTTAAGTGAAACCCCCTAACTAGAGGAGAACAATTTCGAGTTTCCTCGCTTTTAATTTACTTTTTCCCAACCTGATATTCTTGTTGAATGTAGTGGAGAGACCGTGGTAGTTGTTCATCACTTTTGTCAAGACGAAGAAAAATCCTAGGCAGTAGTTTAGTGACTCATTACTCTCTTTGTACTATCCCATGTTGTAATTTCCGGTTTCTGCCCTTTTTGTGAATCTACCAGTAACATTGACCACTCCTGGGTTTTAAGCTTTGCAGGCATAGATGATGTATCAACACAGGCTACTACTAATCCTCTCGGTCTTTATCCTTGGGATTGAAGCTAAGTCAAGTAAGTGGGAGAATCATTCATTTATTATATCGGTATTCACGCAACAAAAAAACAAAAAATTGTTGTTTTTTTCAGAATTTATTCGCGATCCGGCCATTTGTGGACGTCCGATCTGCAAAGGTGAGCCAAATGTAGTTCACAGTTTTATTACTCGACCCAGTTCCTATAAAAGAATGAAAAAGAGGTAGAACAGTGTCAGTAATGGAAACTACTGTTGCTCATTAGTAGCAATAATTATTGTTATAATTGTATCTAATCTCGGAGATAGCGTCATAATGTAATCTCTGAATTTACATAATTCGGGTATTCTCAATAGACTTCATGTTGCTCGTTACTGAAAATTGCTTATGCCAACCGGGAAGTTCGTCTTCCGTCTGCAGATTTCACTTGTTTTAGAGACCTAAGGAAATTCAAGTTCCCTCGCTAATCAGATCTGAGCATTTAGCGTTCTTCTTGTAAATTCGAGTATTTATTTTCCGGCCTTGTAGCAACTGGAGAAGCGTCACAAACTAAATTGTGACGTTATTGTAAACGTCATATTTAAAACTGAATGCATAATTAGCAGGACTGGGAGGGGGGTAAGTGTTGTGTACAGAAGGCGTTAGGTTGAAGTCAAGAGGTAAACAGCTGAAACTGCATCTTTTGGAGGATAAATAGCAACAAAATTGAATATTTCGGAGGATAATTAGACACGCAATTGGTAGAAATAGCAGAAAAATTTCGTTTTGAATAATAATCAGGAGCGAAATTGCGAGTTCTAGCGAGGAATTGAGCCGCGGGTCCTTAAACGGGGAACAGCAATGATGATTCCTCGACCCCCCCTTCAATCATCCCCTCGTCTATTACTCGGCATACACTTTATCGCCTTATTTCTGCACCAATCCTGGTTTTTAAGGACTCGTTTTAATTTTTAGGAAATTACGCATATGCAGTAGTTTTGCTTTTTTCAAATGAAGAGCGTGAAATTTCAAAGTAAAACCATTATACTTTTGGCGTTGTTGTGAAGGTTGAGTCAATATTGTCGGAAACGATGTTGTCCTCTTCACTTGTTTTATTTTGACAGAATCGATTTTCGGACGGTTAGTTGTCCATCATCAGTGTCTGAAGGGCAATGTCAATTCACAAAAACAATAAATAAATTAATGCAATCAGTTTTGGGCACAATTTCCTAGTCCAGTACGAATAGCAAACACAACCAAACAAAATAAACATAATAACAATAAAATCAAATTACTAAATAAATAAACCTATAAAATACCTTAATAAATTTTGTAGTGGCCAGACTAGAGGCTATCACAGTCACAGTCGGACCTCTTCTACGCAACGTAGAGCCTACTTCGGGTACCAATGTCCGACGAGAATTATGCACGAGAATTGGCGGCCATCACTCACATTGCGGTGGTGAATGGGTATGATAGGAACGTGGTGGAGCAGCTCGTGAATAAGAAAAAACGTAGGAGAACAGTAAGAGAGTCGTATCCTTTGCATAGTGAATTCTCGGAAAGAAAATGGGTGACTATTCCGTACATAGGACGTCTTTCGAGAGGGATTGAGCGAATTCTGACAAGGAATAATTACAGAGTGGCTACGAGACCGGGGAGGACAACAAAAAACCTCGTTTCAAGAGGAAAAGATACCACTCAACCGCGTGATCGTAGCGGGGTTTATAAAATAAGGTGTGGCTCTTGCAGCGAGGGAGTTTCATACGTGGGAAAAACGGCTCGAAAATTCCGCACGCGGATAAAAGAACACCTCACTCGTACTTCGTCAAGGTTCCATCAACAAATTACGGACTGTTGGCCTGCGGGTGACCACAAGGTGCAATTCCTTGAGTTTGAGGGAGCTGATAGGCGTTTGGATGTCTTGGAGGCTTTTCACATTCAATGTGAGCTGAATGAGTGTCCAAGTGCGTGCGTCAACGAAAGAGCAGAGGTGCCAGTTTCTCCTTTCCTATCCCTCCTTGGCCTCCCCCCTCACGAGAACCCCCCAAAAGCTTTCTCGGCGAGCTCAATAATTAAATTGGTTCACCACAACACTTTGACTGTGATAGCCTCTAGTCAGGCCACTACAAAATTTATTAAGGTATTTAATAGGTTTATTTATTTAGTAATTTGATTTTATTGTTATTATGTTTATTTTGTTTGATTGTGTTTGCTATTCGTACTGGACTAGGAAATTGTGCCCAAAACTGATTGTATTAATTTATTTATTTATTTATTGTTTTTGTGAATTGACATTGCCCTTCAGACACTGATGATGGACAAGTAACCGTCCGAAAATCGATTCTGTCAAAATAAAACAAGTGAAGAGGACAACATCGTTTCCGACAATATTCAAAGTAAAAGTTCAAGGCGAATTTAAAGTAACTTCTAGGATGAAGTTTGAAAAATGGAAAACTACTGCAAATGCGGAATTTCCTGAAGATTAAAATGAGTCCTTAAAAACCAGGATTGGCGCAGAAATAAGGCGATATAAAGAATATGCCAATTGCCGAGTAGTTGACGAGTGGTGATTGGAGGGGGGTCGTGAAACTCCCCCTTAAGTCAGTCTGATGAGAGCCAGGACCGAACAGCCTCCTAGTAGGCCATGTTAGGGTCTAATGTCGAAACAAGTGACTTGGCCACAGTTTTGGGCAGGGGGAAATTACCCTCGAATAAGGCAAGCCCCTCGAACTTATTTGTTGGCCAAAATTACTCTATAAAATGATCATTGAATGGCCATGGTACTCTGACGGTACCTTCAGCACAAGAAGGTGAAATCTCAGAAAACGAAGAAGTAGAAGAAGCAATATAAGCCAAAACCCTAAAAATATATTATTAAATAATTTTGTGGATTTAGCTCATTATAACTTTCCAGCAGAAAGTAATAAAAGTTATTAAGCTAATTATTTCATCATGAACTATAAAATTGCCTCTAGGCAGGCATTTCGGCCGTGAGAGTTGAGCAACTGAGCCTACGAATCAATTTGTAAGGCCTGTTTCCGCGGAATAATTATGCACCGACTTTAATTTTAAGAAACAAAATGAGTCCCGGGATGGCCTTACCCGGGGTGCGGGACATAGCCATTAGCCAAACCGGGGTCTGTCCCGGTCTGTGGTCCAGGACCCTCCACATACAAAAGCCGAGCGTGCCGTGCGATAAGTGAAGTGGGGCAGGTGGAGTATCCGATCACAGCCGCGCTGCGCGTAGTGTGCATTGTATCCACTGCATTATCGAGACGAGCTCCAGTTTTCGAAGTTGTTAGCACTTTAAAACACCACCATCAAAATATAATTGCATAGCAAGGCGTGATTCTTCGTTACCGCGGATACGAAATGGCAAACTGAGTCTCGTTCTCTTTATTTACGGTCCTGGTTACGTCGATGACTAGGATTGGTGGATTTCATAACTTTGAACCCCAGTGTCACGGGTGTGGCGTTTGATTGTAGAACACTTGAAGAAATCAATCTTGTGAGTTTGAGCCATTTAAAACTCAAATTTTGCGGATTGGGCACTCATAGAACCCAATTTTGTGGGTTTCACTCACCTAAAAAGCCAATAAAACGTTCCAGGTTATTGGCTCATTCTAAAGAGCAATTTTTGGTCTGGCTGCTTTCAAAAACACAAATTGGTTGTATACCATTCAATTCGTTCGTTATTTCTCGGTTGTCTACTTGTCCTAAGGACCTCCCCCCCCCCAACTCCCGGGTACTAATGACACGTTTTTTTAAATCTTAGATCCCTTCAAATTTAATTACGAAGCGGCCGTTCGGTACAAGTACAAATATTCCGTAAAAATTAAAACGATATTCGATGGAGCTGGATCGAATTCTTCTGACATTCTCATCAATTCCGACGTCGTTCTGAATTTCATAACACCGTGCGAAGGTGTTTTAAGCGTGAGTGTCATTTAAAAGACTAAAGTGACAGAATACACCCGAAAGGTTGACGTATTTTTTTTTCTCCTCCATTAAGTTATCGAATTCGGAAATATATTCGGGCTTCGTTGAGCCTACGGAGAAAGATGAAGAGCGGAATAAACTGTTTGATGAATCTCTTTCCGAAAACGTTATCAGGTTGTTTGAAACCCTCTTGCAGGAGATTATTTTCCTATTAATTTAATAATTTATTAATTTTTCTATTAAAAAATATTAACAGATTTTCCTTCGAAGACGGCGTTATAAAGGAAGTGTGCCCTTTACAAAATGAATCAATTTCCGTTCTTAATTTTAAAAAAGGGCTTTTGTCCTCGCTGCAAAATACTATGCACAGGTTTGATGTCGAGGATAGCTCGTATGAGGTTGTATTACTTTGTCAAAATCGTGAAATGAATAGGTTTAAAACAATAGTGATTGCTTCTAGAGAGACATTAACGGTGATTGCCTAACCGGTTATTACTTCAAGGAAGTCAATGGAACCACTCTAGTTATAACGAAAAAAATTGACTTGAAAACATGCGTAAATAGGCAGCAAATCTATTCAATTATACCAATGACCCCATACGTTTTCCAAAAGGTAGTGTGCGATCTGTAATAATGCTCCCTAGAGCATAGTCAATTTAACAAACCCCCCTCCCCCTACCATCCTTAGAAATACCACAAGTGGTCCCCGTTGAATTCAACCGTCGTCTGTAGTCAGTTCATCGACCATAAGATTTATAAAGGTGTGACATGCGAAGAGACCCATCTGTATCATCCGTTTCACAATCAAACGAACGGAGCCCGAACTGTGGCGTATAGCGCGTTGACGTTGACTGAGGAAGAGAAAATGTGGTTCTCGGAGAGCGAGCGACTGAGGAAAATCGGTAGGTTTTTAACAAATTCGAAGTTGGGGAAAATGATTAATTGAATTTTCGTATTTAGGAAAAGTCGAAGTTCGGACAAATCTATTGTTTGATCATAGAAGACCGAAGCGTATAACTCATAATGATTTGTATAATTGTAAAATTTTATTAAAATCGTTATGCGAACTTCACGAGGTAAGCCAAGTGGTTATTTTGATTAGCCCCAGACCAGTAATTTGATACATTTTTCTGGTATAATTTCATAGGAAAAATATAAACCAATCTACCCAGATAAATTCAATAGCTTCATTCATATTGCTCGAGACTTGAGCCGAAACGCTTTAGGGAAATTGTACAAGGAATCACTAACAATTTGTCCAACTGGGAGGTAAATCTCATAAAGACACAAATGTAGTTGGAGGGCGATTCAGCGGGGTCCGTTATTAGGACATGGTCATGACGACCTGGGTCCCACCTCCTGGTGAAGGGTAGGGGGGGGGGTCCACAGTGACGAGGGGAGTCAGAATTAAGCCTAACTGTTAACGTCGCTCAAGTACAAAAGACTCCCCAGTTCAAGGAATCTTGCCCGGTCAATCTACCCTGAAGGGGGGAAAACACTCCAAAGGCTGTGCAAGAAAACGGAACTGACCTGCCCTAGCCCATACCTCTCTGAATCGCTCTGTATGAAGTGGAGACTTGCACATTTATAATTCTGGAACGAAGGAAACACATGCTCGATGCTTTGCCCTACATCCGAAGCCGAGCCTCGATTCAACTTATGACCGACGTAATTCTCAGCACTGAAATCCCTCCGGAAACCGCGAGGGACTTATTACTGGTGATGGCATTTTCTCCCAGGTAAAAATCATCCTTGGCCGCCATCATCCTCTGCCCAGTGAAAATACATTTATTTTTGTCAATTCATTGTATTTTAGGCCGGACTATGAAATGATTGAATCAGTTTCGAAGCTTGTAACGCTTGAAACCTCGGAAAAGGAAACAATGCTCGCCCTCTCGTCCATGATTCACGGCTATTGCGAGGGTCACGGACCCTGCGACGACGTCAAAGTGAGAAGAATCGTTGAAAGACTCGAAAGTCAGTTCAATTCAACCTGCACAGCGTCTGAGCACACCGAACAAGAAATCATCGCTCTCAAATCCATCGGTAATGCCGGCGTTCTGACAACCACACTCGAGTCAAGTCTGGCTACCTGTATTGACAACGACGCTCTGAGCCGAGACATCCGAGTTCTTGCCATTCAAGCTCAACGGTTTCATTAATCTCAATAAGCGGGGTGGATTTTTTCATTTTTGGAGTCCTTTTTTTTGCAGGCGACTTCCATGTGAAACTAACAAATCACTCCTCCTAAAAATATTTAGTAATCATTCAATAGACGAAGAGTTACGAATTGAATCATACCTTCAGCTCATGAAATGCCCATCTTATTCTTCATTGAGAGCCATTAGGGAAGTACTTGAGACAGAAGTATACAACCAAGGTAAATGCTAGAAAATTATGGCCAGCGGCGTCTCTTCCCAATACTTCCTATACCATATGATCGAATCCCCCCCCCCTTCCAAGTGGCCTTATACATTGAGAAGGGTTACTACTTGCTAGACTACTCAAAGTAGGCAAAGTGTAATTCACTGACTTTTTCGTTCCTCGCCCCCCACACCAATGTTGTAGTTGAGGCAAAACTCTCCTTGATAGACGCCATAGAAGACCAAGGCCGTTTTTTTTTAAGAAGGGATATTTTCTCTCATAAAAGTATCACCAAAATTACAGTTGGGTCCTTTATTTGGAGTCACCTGCAAACACAAATGAAATCCTCCCTGCCGAGTCGCATGGAAATCCAAGCAATGCTTCAGGATGAGGAACTCAACGATAAGTTCGACAAGGATTTTAGAAGTTTCTCAAAGAGCTACGAGTCATCATTTTATCTCAATAGCCTTGGAATTGGTGCCCCTCTCTCCTCACCACACTGTAGTAAGCTCTCCTTCAATCACTCAACTTTTAATTGATGCAGGTGGATTTGTCGAAACTTACGTTGTATTCACCCACAATTCCTACATACCGCGAAGCGTCATGTTGAACGTTACGGTGGTGGTTTTCGGCGAGTTGGTTAACATCGGCGAAGTTTTCGTGCGACTCGAAGGCTTGGAAAAATACGCGGAAAAACTATTTTTTGGGGAGGGCATGTTCAGCCGGGAGAGTTTTGAGAAAATGATGAAGTTTATGCGAGTGATTCGAAGCGAGCCGAATCCTTTGAAGCATTTGATTAATCAGATACCCTTCAAAAAAATAATGGATGGCATTAAAGTAATGCTTTGTGGAGAGGGGAAGAGTGGTTTTAATGCCGCATTTGTTTGACTCACAAAACTATAATTTCAGGTATCAATGTCCATTAAAATTTTTGGCAACGAGCTCAAGTACTATTCGATAAATAGCCACGATGACTTCGTTTCTGTACTGGAAGAGCTAAATCCCGCGAAAATAATCAACCATTTCCTGACCGGAAAGGTAATAAACAGACCTCCATCTTCATCATCAGCTAATTAATGCAAATTTTTCAGAATATAAATTACGACCGATCTTCCATGCTTATCGACGCGTCGTACATTACGCCCATGTCTAACGGCATTCCTTTGAAACTCAACGCTATAGGAACGGCGGCGATCAATCTAGACGCCATGGGCCTCGTCAACGCGAATAACTTTACAAAAACCGGAAAATTGGATCTGGCCGGAAAATTCAGTCCGAGCACAGGTATCAACTTTGAAGGCTCAATGGAAGTGGACACTTTCATAGCGCGAACAGGCGTCAAATTCAAGGCGAGCGTGTTCACTTCAACGGCGTTGGAAGGGCGCTTCGAATTGGACAGTTACAAGCTCGTTCGAGCCACTTTTCATCTTCCTATGTCTAAATCAGACATATTTCACGCCGAGTACGTGTAATTCAATATTATTACATTGTTTTATTAATGGCTGATTTTTTTTTTTTTTTTTAAAGAACTCAGCTCCTCATTATAGTAAGCGACCGCGAAGAGACAACCACCGGTATTACCGCGGGTCGCCACGAGAGAAGCCTTTGCACTTGGTCCCTCCTAGATGAAGTCATCGGTCTAAAAATGTGCGCTCAAACGCTCCTACCGAATTCTACGTTTCTCCTCGAGTCACCCCTGTACCTCTTTAGCGGACCCCTGAAATTTGAATTATTCCTTGAGAAATCTGACCCGAGTGCCAAAACTTTTATAATTGAGTATCGCATGGAGAGCCTCAAGGTAAATACACGAGCTGGTCACCACTCACCAGAACATTCTTTCTATGAGTAATCTTTGCTTTTAGAACAAGTCAATTATAATACTGAGGCTCGACACCCCTGGGTCATTGAGCAAAAGAGGAATGAGAGCCGAGATAGACTTGGATACGCAGACACAAAATTTAACTCTTGTCTACGAATCAACAAGAAGTCAGCTTAGAGCACAAGGTAAGAACATTCATTGAAAATGCTAGAGGTTGATCAAAGTGAGCGTGAAAAGGGATTTTGCCAGTTCTACATTCTCGAATCCCTGATAATACTAAATATAGGGGGCGGGCAGAGCGTCAAACCCGGCGGGCTAAAACCTCCTTTGAGCTCATACGCCTCGCCATACCCTGAAACAGTTGTGCACTTCACACCACACTATTGAGGTACACTCGTCAGTGTGCCTCAATATAAGTCGAATCCTGGATAACTCGAACTGATTTCTTTGGTACATGCGAGTTCGTATTGCGCGTATTTTTAAGGCTGGGGACCGTACCAACGTTACAAATTATCGCCCGATAGCGAAGCTCTCTGTAGTGTCCAAGGTTTTTGAGGTGCTCGTTCTTGAAGCAATGTCATCGGTTCTTGAATCTATCGTCGTACCAGAACAACATGGCTTCACCCCTCGACGTTCTCCTGTTTCAAATATTTCGTCTTTTCAAACCTTCGTCACGGATGCTTTTAGACCGTGTGCCCAAGTCGACGTAACTTATACGGGCTCACGACGTGTTGCTTCGTAAATTCCAGGAATACGGATTTAATGGAGTATTCCTGGACTGGCTGGCTTAATATTTCGTTGGTCGTCGTCAGGCCGTTCTCGTGGGTTCTGTTCTGTCTGATGAGTACGATATGCCCAGTGGTGTTCCTCAGGGGTCTCACTTCGGTCCTCCATTCTTCTTGTTCTTTGTTAATGACCTCAAGAAAAGTTTGGGATCGGTTCATTTTCTGATGTTTGCGGATGATCTTAAGACATTCTTCAAAGTTGAGACGGTTGTAGACTGCCATCGTCTGCAGGCAGCTGTGGGTGACCTTGCCGACTGGAGTTATTCGAATGGAATGGTTTTGAACCTCCCAAAATGATCCGTTATGTCATACCATCGGTCGACCTCACCTATGATAAAAGATGTCTCAGCCAGTAATAATAATAATAATCGTCAATATAGGGGAAATGGCCAATCTTAGAAAACCGAAGTTTTTGTCGAGCTTTCGATATTTTATTATATCTTCATCAGGATTCTACAGCAATGAAGAACTGCATTCAGCGAAACAACTTCAAAAAGAAACTCTTAAGCATACTAAACTCACCTAACTTCGAAATTAAAAAATAAAAATAAAAAAGTGAAAACAGAGCACCTCTCCAGTGTCACGATTGAATAAAAACTGATAAAGTACAATCGCTGTGAAGGTGACGATGACGCCCGGCACGCAGCTTTAATACCCTTTTATTTTATCTTCCCTCTTCCCTCTTGTTGCTGTTGAGTCCTGATGAAGATATAATAAAATATCGAAAGCTCGACAAAAACTTTGGTTTTCCAAGAGTGGCAATTTCCCCGATATTGACGATTATTATTCTCACCTATTATCTTCGATTGCGGTCTGCATGGATCTCACGTAAAGCGAGTTTTCATAGTTAAAGATCTGGGAGTTTGGTTTGACGACGGACTGGCATTTGTCACTTGCAGGAAAGCTTTGCAGTGCCTGGGCTTCATTTGGCACTCTTCTCGATGATTCCAGAACCCTGAGGTTCTAATTCATTTGTATTTTTTTTGGTCCGGCCGATTCTCGAATATGGCTCGGTTTTATGGTCGCCCTAGTTGATTAGATACCAGATTTCGCCAAGAGTCATCACGTGTTCTTGATGGGCGAATAACCTCGTTGGAATTCAGGCGGAAGATGTTCGATGTTATTTTTATTTTTCGTATCCTGAGAGGCTTTGTGAATAGCCCTGACCTCGTCTCTCAACTTCGATTTCACGTTCCGATGGTACGCACTCGGTCTGCTCGAACTTTTGACATTCAGGTGCTCGCGACAGACTATCTATTCAATTCTCCTTTCCCTCGCATGATGCGTCTTGCTAATCAGCTTGATATTGACCTTTTTTCCTTTACTTTTGCCCAAAGAATAAATCTGTTGCTGCTGGTCCAACAAAAAACCCACTCGATTTCATTACATAATGAAAATGAAACGAAAAAATAGGGAAGTGATGGTTCGACTCATTGACGCTATAATTATGCTACTTGGCCAAACGGAATTGCCCTCAAAACGTGTTGAGCGTGCAAGCAACAACTTGTCTAAGTTAAACATTTGCAACAACTATTTGCTCAAGGCCCGTTCACAAGCTCTATGTTTGATTGTTTGCGTTGTGTGGAGTCTATGCAACCAAACAAATTTATTTCTTCGAAAAATGAAGCATTGCTTACAGTGTAGTATTTTATATTAAGTTGAAATAATTGTTGAATGTTGATAAACAACTTCTACTTTCCCTCTCACCCCCCCCCCCAATTTCGTCTTAAAACTGTGGGGCGAACTCAGCTCCGGGATTCACCACTCTCTGCTGCCACAGTAAGTGTACTGGTTCGCCAAAAACTCACAATGCTTTATCGCCCATAAGCCGACTATTTATTGAGAAACTCTCCGTTTGACCAATAAAATGGTGTTTCAACTAATAACCAATGGAATTTTCCGCCACAAATAAGACCCCCGCCCGACCAGCCGACCCAGAATCCAAGAACTTGACCGAAAATTGCGAATTTCGAAAACTGAGACCCTGTGGACAATTCGCTTCTAATGTCCTGTTGTTTGGCCCAAAGAAGGGGCAATAGAAAGAGAAAATTTTCGTATAAGGAAACCATAACACCACGGCTTTTACATTAACAGGCTCACACTTGATACAGCCGTGATCCGCCACTTCGCACCCCCACGCATATTTACCTGTTCCCGTGCCCCTTCCCATTCCCATCAGTAAAAATTCAAATCTGGATCCAACACTACTTATCACGTCGATTATTTAATTTAAATCCTAATGATTCAACAGTAAAGAACTTTGAATGACGTGTTAAATTTTCAGGATATTACAGAAATACAAAAAAAGAAAAACTTTTGGATTTCGGTCTGGACATAAACGGTAAAAAACATATTGACATCCATGTGGGGGTCACAATTCAGGATAGTAAATACGGGAACACGTATTTACCCTCGCTGGAATTTTCAATCAACGGCAAACAAATAGCTTCCTTCGGAGGTATAAATACGTTTTTGTTTTTTTTAATTTCAGCTAGAACATTTTTTTTTTCTAGGTTCAATAAAATCCGTGTCGAAAAAAGGGATTTCTCAGTGTCACATTGATTTGAAATTTGATACAAATAACTTAGCGGCCGTCATCACGGGATACATACGACTGAGTGAAGCGTCATTCGCTACAAACATGAAAATCGACTACAGGTTCGCCGATGCGAAGGATTTGGAAACGGTACGAGTCGAATTAAAACTTGGTAACAAGTCGACCAAATTTCTGACTTACTATAATGGGGAGATACAATTGGAGTCGTCGTCCTATCCGGACATTAACATGGTGACATCGATGAAATTACAAGTAAATAATAAATGTAATAATTTCAGTCAGAACGAAATTTTGATACTATTCGATTCCATGCAGAGGGCTCAAAGTCACGTAGATTGTTACATAAGCATGTACACCAATCCGTTTGTTGATGATGACGCTCAAAAACTGAGAATGACTTGGAGTTATCAACAGTACAAAAGCGCGTTTGCTCTTGACAAGCTCAATACAAGTCTCGTTATTGTGAAACCCGTCAGTAATTTGGACTTGAAGTTTGGGATTATAAAGCATGACACTTCGACTAACACAACAACCACAGTTTTAATAAGATATGCTAAAGGTATCGTCTGAAGGAGGTGGGGAGGGGGTGTTAGTAACTTTTAGCGGAGGCACTATTACTTTTCCTATTAGTTTCGTCATTAGTTTTAATAATGTATCCGTTTTTTTCTAGGGAAAGAAATTGCAATTAATTTCGATTTAAATATGCCACACGGGACTCTACTGTTTTTCGAAAGTAAGCTTATAATTACAGTACCAGCAGCCGTCAATCGAATGTCTTTGTTTACAAAAATTTATGAGAAAGCAATAAGAGAATACGATGTAATTCTTGTTTAGAGTTCTTTCTGTAATGAAACGAAATCATTAATATGATTAATGTTTAAAAAAAGGTCGAACTGATAGGAACCTGGTTCAGTGGTCATAACGTGTCCATCAGAGGGATGTACCAGGACAAATCCACCCTCACACTTTTAAGTCACAGTTTGAAGTTGCTGACTCGATCTCAACTTTTTAATGATATCCTTTTTATTGGTAAAATTATGAACAGCGAAACTGAATGCCGAACAGATTTACAGGTCAATTATCCTAAAGAAACAAAATTAACTCCCTAGATTGACAGTCTACTAATTTACAGTTAGAACACAATGACATTCAGTACGGAATTAACCTGAAACACGCGTCGCCTAGCGTGGGACAGTATGAGACATTTGGTGAAGTTCTCTATAACAAGACCTCCTACTCTTTCAATAATTTTATTGACGTGGAGAAAAAGAGAACGAATCTTGAAATACACTTTGACAGGTGAGAGCAGAACATAAAATAATAAAAAAGGAGGCTAATCCATTTAAAAAGGTTTCGAGACGTACACATCGCTCTTCACGGAAACTCAAATAAATCAATGATTGATGCCGGAATGGACTTGAAATACGATGCGAATAGAGACCCTTCGCAAAAAATTACAGTCATAATTAACGTCAACTCATTGGGGACTCTGAATCAGGACGGAAAATTAATTATTGAATATCCCGGAAGAACGATCACCACACTGTTTTTTCTCGAGCAGAAATGTATTTTGTTTGTTTTTACATTAAACTCTCTCCCCTCTTTCCTTTAAACTGTCTCCATCAGTGGTGATTCATTAATTATCCAAGTTTTCCTCCAGACAATGACTACATTCTGTCTTTTAAACTTGACTGGAGCCCGACAGACGCTATTGTCGCCTACCTCCATGGAACATTTGATGTCAGCGACAACGGATTCGCTGAATTCGTTGGTAAAATCGACACACCTTTCAAAAAATGGGAGAATTTAGGACTGAATTTTCAGTATGTATACTTTTTTTTTTTTAAAAAAAACTTTGTTTGCTCTTATTCAATATTTGATTCTACTCCTCCCTCCTCTCACCAAAGAATGAAAGTTGAAAATCAAAGCTTTAAGTCAAACGGGTCTTTGATGTGGCACGATAATCAAAGGCTTGACGCTGACGTGTCGTTCTACTACGTTTTCATCGAGCGCAATACCGTAATTTCGTTCAGTGGCGTTTTGAACAGCGGTATAACAGAAATAAATTCCATGAAACTCATATTAAAACACGATCAAAAGCCCTCACAATTTTCAACCGGAATCCTTTTGCAAGTGAGTAAAGACCATGAGTGTGGTGGGTGTGGGGTCACTCACTTCCGTGCCTGAACAAATAATTCCGGTAGACAAGTCCCAACTACACAATATCCGTCGATTGCTCCGGCGGTATACTAAGGACGGTTCAGTTTTCCCAGTACAACGCCTCATTTCAAATGATGACTCCGTTCGCTGCAGTGAAGAGAGTTTCATTAAACAGTGACATGGAAATTCACCCAGAAAAATTCGAGGGCAAACTGAGAGTGATAGGAAATGGAAAAAAGTACACAACTGCAGTCAAAGGTACTTTTTTTCTTGAAGCTCACAAAATGAAAATTCTAATTTAAATTAATTCGATACAGGTTTCATGAAAGTTATAACGGAGAGCCTGTTCATATTTCAAATGGAAACACCTTTCGAAAAATACAAAGCTATAACTGGAAAAATGTCACTGTCAGCTACCAACCGAACTTTTTTCGCTGATCTTAAGAGCTGTGTCTCATGCATATCCCCCGCATCTCTCGGGGGCGAGCTTATCTACAATTATGAGAACCTCTCAAAATTTAATTTAAAATTGGAGGTTCATTCGTCTATATCATTCGTCAAGAAATTATTAATAGTTGGGCTAAGAGATACAGATGCTGTGAGCTACACAATTAAAATCCGGCAAAATCCTTGTATGATTCAATTTTTTTCGCGTTCAAGATTGACGCCCGATTTTTCTGGAACACCTTCATGGTAGGACTCACAGGACGGTCACACTACAGCTCCTTTCAGGATATGGAGTACGGACTCAACCTCTACCTGCCCATTGGAAGCTACCATACAGCTTCGGCGACAGTTAAAATAATTTTAATTGACAAAATTGACTTCGAAGCTTCGGTTAATTTGGCAACAAAAAAAGTAAAAATGCTCCACCCGTTTTTTTTTTTTTTTTTTTTATTTAATAAATTCCACCGACGATTTTCAGGTCGGCCTTAAAATTCAAGCAATGCGCTCCCCTGAACATGATTTTGCCGTACCTGAAGTGTCAATCGTCGACGAGAATAGAAACGTCACCGAAGGGAACGCGACTGTTAACACACTTGAGACTCCTGAAGGACCTCAAATTGAACCGTTGACTCTCGAAGAAATCTATTTCGGAGATATTTACTGGCGAGGCTACCTTCAACTTGATACGCCGATGTATCCGACGGTTCAAATCTTGGCGCTAGTTGTTCAAGAAGACAAGACGGACTTTAAAACGATCTCTTACGTGAATTTCCCTTTTGTGAAACTAAGGCTCACCGATAACTTGTATTATTTGGTAAGGTGACGAGGTGATTGTCCATGACCTTTCATTTTTTCAACTCCCCCCTCCCACCCAACAGGACTTGCTGAACATCAGAAATGATTTTTCCATTAAATCGACCTGTAACTGCGCGGAAACCGCCTCAGGCAGCATTTCTTTAAAAGGAGTACTTGGGAGACGACTGAAGACTGAAGCTAGCTTCTTGGCTGAGATTTACAACCATTCCTACGGAGTAAGCAGTGCATTTGGGCGTTTCACGGGGTTGACTCATTCAAAAATACAATTTCATGGGGGTTTCTCATTTTTAAAAAAAAAGTAATTTCACGGGTTTGGGCGTCTCAAAAAAGCAATTCCGTGGGTTGACATCTTTTAAAGTCCAAATTTCGTGGATTAAGCACCTGCAGAACCCTATTTCGTGGTTGTGGCTAATTCAAGAACCAATTACGCCTGTCGCTCCTTCAAAAACCAAATTCATTGCGTTTGAGAAACCAAAGCAGCGTTGGCTCCCTAACAACGCCCATTTCATAATTATCTTCACTTAACCTTAAAAATCAAAATGTCCAAGGTGTTGGCTCGTTTTAAAAAACATTTTTAGCGGGTCTGGTTTCTAAAAAAAAAAAACAAATTTTTACATGCTCTGGCTTCTTTAAAAATGGAATTTGGCGCAGTTGGCTCATTCAAGACCAATTTTGCTGGGCTAACTCACAGGAACCCCCCACCCACACCAAAACAATTTCGTGGGTGTCCCCAACTCGATAAGGCAATTTCGTGGGTCTCTGGACCCGTTCTTCATAAATGGAATTGACCGGTTGGCCAATTAAAAGCCAATATCGTGGGGGCTGCGTGGGAAAGCTCACGTAGATAAGCCTAATTTGCGGGTCCACGTACTTTCAAATACAAAATTTCGCAAGTTCGGTCCCCCCTCCCAATTCTAATTTCGCGGTGATGGCTCATTAAAAACCATATTTCGCGGGGTTGGCTAATCCAAAATAACTATTTAGCAAGTTTGGCCCACTCAAAAAACCATTTTTGTATAGGTCCGGCTTTTTCAAAAATCATAAATTTCGCGGAGTTTGCCCATTAAAAACCAATATCGTGGCGCGGGATCACCAAAGAACACATTTTTTTAGATCAGGCTCACTCGAAAAGCCAATTTCGCGGGACTGACTTCCTTCAACCCTTCAATACCCCTCCCAGCCCTACTACTAACTTCGTGCGATTGGATCCCCGAAAAAACAAAATTTCGGGAGTGGGCGAATTGAAAATTAATTTCGCGGGATTTGACTAATTAAAAACCAATTTCGTCGGGTTTGGCTCATTCAGAAAGGCAAATTTAATTTCGGTGATTAAAGAATTTGTTGCTTCAACTCTATCAAACCGCAAATCTGGCACATTCAGTAAGTGATTGCGTGGCTGTGTCTCCCTAAAGATCGAAATTCCGAGGATTTGGCTCATTCAAGACACATTCTGCTATTCAAGAGAGAGCAAGCGAAAAGCCGCACTAACAAAAGTGCTGTAACTGCGTGATTGCCACCAGGGGCGCGTGACCATTCTTCTTTCAATCCCGTTAGACACTGCCCTGCAAAAATGGCTGCATCAGGGTGAGAACCCCTTCGATGGCTTGTCTCATTGAAAATCCGTTGTAGTCCCCCCCCCCTTACATACACACAGAAAACAGGGCTTGCTTAGGGTTACCAACCCTTAGGTTGCTGGGTACCCGAGACAGTCCCGATTTGGCTAATTTCGTCCCGGGCAAGGTCATCCCTGGACGCATTTTGTCCCAGATTGTGCTCTACATTCAGAAAAATTGACATGGGGTATACAACAATTTTATTCTTGGAATGAAGATGCACGTGAACCTGTCCTGATGCATTAAGTGAGAATAATGAACGAAATCGTCATATTTGTTTAATCAGCCCAATTTTTTTCTTTTTCTCCGTTCAGATACTTTTTAAAATGTATCTGTTCCCGGGTATCTTTGTGGTTCACTTCTTCTGGGTTAGACTTTTTGTGGTCAGGCTATTCGTGGTTAGAGATTTTTGTGGTTAGAGCTTTTTGGGGTTCAAGCTTTTGTGGTTTTAGCGCATTCTTGGTTAGATGTCTTTGTTGTTGGAGCTTATGAGGTTGAGCTTTTTTGGTTCATTTATTTTGTGGTTTGAGCAATTTGGAGGGGGGGCGCCGGGCTTTGAACTCGGCAGGTGCCTAAGCCTCCATTGGGCTTCTACGCCATACCCAGATCTAACTGTGCACTTCACACCCGTACTAAGCCGGTGTTTCGGTCGGTGCGCGGTTTGTTCAACGCACGGAACGCCCACACGAAGCCGAGTGTGCCGTGTCACAATTCGCCGCAGCCTTATAGTGTAATGGGCAATGGCTGTATTCGAACCCAGGCCCGCTGAGTTGCCAAGCGAGTATTGTATCCATTACACCATCGAGGCGCGCTGCATTTTGGGGTTGCAGCTTTAGGCGTTTGATCTCTTTGTGTTTCAAGTTTTTGTGGTTCAATTTTTCATTGGTCAGACTTTGTGCAATCAAGGCTTTTTGGTAACCAAACTTTTGGGGTTAGAGCACTTTGTGGTTAGAGCATTTTGTGGTTAGAGCATTTTGTGGGTAAAGTATTTCGTGGTTAGTGTATTTTGAGGTAAACTGCTTTCGGTAATTCAGTGCTCCCTGTAGTAAGAGATTTATGTGGTCATGGCTTTTCGTGGTGGGAGCTTTTTGTACTGACAGAGCACTTTGTGGTTCGTTAGACCATTTTTTTATTAGAGCATTTTGTGGTTGGATCTTTTTGGAGATTTGGGGTTACAGCTCTGTGGTTCGAGCATTTGAGGGTTCAAGGTTTTTTGTGCTTCAATGTTTTTGTGGTTAGAGCTTCTTGATGTTGAGTTGATCGAGCACGTCCTTTGCGAGTGCCCTCTGTGACGGTACCTGAAGTCGAGAGTCCCGCTTTTCGTCCCAAGAGATTTTGGACTTTGAAACTTTTGTCCCGATTTTGTCAGATTTCAAGTTGGCAACCCTAGGCTTGCTACTCAGTCCTTGTTGGAGATTAGGGCGCAGAATAAAACAGTTCAGCGGAGCTAACTTCACACTTTTCATGTAGGTGGCAGATGCTGGGGAGCAAAAGCTCAGACTCTGGGGCCGTGAAGTTGCGTTTTCACACGAACGGGCGTACGTTCTGTGCGTTTTTAACATTTTTTCTTACAAGCACAAAATATTATTGTTCATTTTCAATAGACGAATTAAAACCTGGCAAACCTGACGAGAACCCCTTGCGGACAATGTTCCCCGCCCCCGAACCAGCTTAATTGGGCACTGGCTTAAGGGGTGCACGGAGGCGTTTAACGTTACATTGATATTAATGTTGAACCGTACTAACGATTTCTGATTCTTTCCAAAATTCCGGGGAGAGTGCCCTCCACCCATGGAGCGGGGGCGGGGTTATGATGCAATTTCAATGTCTCCAAGACTTTGAAACGAGACATGAAAGCTATATCGAAGGAGTGACAGATCAGATACATTGAAAACGCTGCATGCGCGCCCGAAGGCGAGACTCCTGATGTCCACTATCCTTTGACGTTCCTTGCCTCACCACTAAGAACCACCAGGAACACTTTGAATTAATTGAAATGCCTGTGCGGTGCTATAAGCAAACGAACTAATACGCGTAAATCACAGGATTGGTTCAATCTGTCGGTCCAATGCGTAGAAATAGAGGAGGAAATTGTCTCTATGTCTCCTCAAAGAAGAAGAATTTCGTACTCTTGTTTTTAACCGATTTATCCCACACAAATTGCACGATTTGTTCGAAAAAAAAAAAAAAAATAGCTTCAAGCATCATTTATCTCGGTCTGGGAGCCTAGTGGAATACAAAACGATTAGAAACTAAAATATAACCCATTTTTTAGTGTGAATTAATTATAGCCATGTACCGGCAGCCAACGTTAATCCATTCCACTATCCACAGAGACTCACTAAAATATGTATTAATTTGAAGCGTTGAAAGATTTACACTAATTTATAGCGGGCCACGGGAGAACAGTTCAGTATATCTCAATGGTCATTAAAATGTTTTCTATTTTGAAGGGCTTAGCCGAGTTGTCCTACAATTTCGAACCCTCAGCAGAGGAAAACATGAAAGAAGGCCAGTATCGACTGTCGGCTCGCCTGGAAACTCCATTTCAATTATTAAAACAGTCACACGTCGACGTACATTTTTTGGTGGAAACACCGATCTACGCTGGAAATGCGACAATTGTAGTGAACAATGCAACAGTCGATGTTGACGGAACTCTAGAGGTAACAATTCATTAGATTACCAAACGCAGTTTGTTTTTGTAAATTGTCTTCTCCCAGTCCGATGTCAACTACTTCACGACAGAGCTGGGTGTTAAAATCATTTCACCCGTCTTTCTACTTCCCATGAGTCGTCTTTACGTCTACAAGGACTTCACGGACTTCGAGAAAAAACTCGAGATCGGCGTCGCTTTACCGAACGAGCGTGGTAACGCACTCGTTCACTACGGCATCGGTGGCATATGGCACTACGACGGACCCAATTTTTTTAGATGCGCTATAGACATCGTTACACCGTACGCGAATATTGGAACGATAAAAGGAAGCGTCCAGTATGTTCGCGAGCCGAATAATGATCACTACTTTCTCGAAGGCTACACAAAATTCTCGAATAAGACTGAAATAAAAGCCACTTGCTCGATACTAACTGGGAAAGTCAGTTTTAAAATTGAATCGACCTATGAGGGTTTACAGTAAGCTTTAAGTCGACCAAGTAGAATGGCGATGTTTTGTTGGCGAGTGAAAAAGAAACCACCGTGGAGCGAGAAATCGAACCATAGAACGCCGAAACTCCGGTCTGGCGCCCAAACCTTTGCACCGCGGTATTTTAGGATTCAACTCCGGGGTGATCTCTTTTCCCCACAACTCATTGCCATTGTCCCCACGACTCATCCGGACAAAAAAGCAAAGAAAATAACAATAAATGTTTCAGAAAAATCAATATGGATGGCACACTAGAGAAAAAGAATGACGTCAAAAGTCTTAAGGCGGTATTAAGCAGTGACAAAGAGTACAAAATGGTGGGACACGCCACTCTCATCCCCAACAAACCGCTTTTGGTTCGAATAAGAAACTACCTACTCATTTTATTATAAACAAAGCTTATTAACATTATTTTGTAGATAGAAGTTCAATTATTTAGAACAAGTACGAATGAGGAACTCATAAATTTGATTCTGACAATAAATAAAACATCAACTGGCTATGAAATAAGCTCTTTGATACAGAGAGACGGCAAACGGATCAACGTTGATTGTGACTACAGTTTACCTTACGCAATTGGAAGAAAAGTAGATCTCAAGGTGGGATTGAAAAATTATTAATAGCCGTCCACCTTTTTAAATGTTAAACTTTGTTCAATTCCGAAGGTGGACACCACCTATCCAGGATATAAGTCACTTTCGATAAACGCAATCCTTCTGAATGATGGATACCACGTCATCATGTACCAGGCTAAAGGTCGCATAGATTCGAGCATGCTCACAACCGATGTTCGTGTAAATGGGAGTTTATCGTAAGTTTATTGACATCACGTGAAGTTTGCAGTCCCTTAGAGCAATACCACTCAGAAGCGTCAATGAATTTCAGTTTCGAACAAAATGGCGGAGTCATCACTCTCGACCTTCTAAGCCCCAAGCTGCGTGCGGACATTGAAATCATGTGGATGATGGTCTGGTTTGAAAATATATACATCGACATTGACGGGGGTGGATCGTATGGAAATCTATCAAAGGAGTTTTCTACTCACTTCCACGTCTGGAATAATCACGGCGAGTTTCAACAGATATCCGTGGGCGCCAACGTCAATTTTGGAAAGAACAACTCATGGTAAAATTTAACCTTAAAACCAGTGTTGGTGACCAGTAGTGGGGCTCCACCTTGGATCCACCACTGCCTTAAACCTAGTGCCCCACCCTTCTCCCTTGGCATTCAAGGTAATACCAATCACACCGTTGTAGGCTCTGTGCCAACACCACAATGTTATGGCCAGCTTGGAATGATTTTCGACTGTTCACGTATGCCGTTTTGCCCAATAACATGGACGAACCTCACACTGCCCTAGTTCAGTTTCGCTATGATAAAAACTTCACTTATGGGTCTCAAATAATTAAATACGCGAGCAACCCTAAAAAATTCAATTTTTTTGTGGCTAGTGAAGTAAGTTATTTTTTTCAGCAATGAAGAAAGAAGGTACAACATTCGTATGCGTATCTCAAGGTTTCAGTTGAAAACGACTCCACAAAAGGTGCAACGCTTCTAAAAACCGGCAAACACAGAATATATAACAGTTTTAAACTGGTCAAAATCAATACTGGATACGATATCACGAACTTGCTCCAATCCACAAATATGAAGCAAGATCTGACTGTGAAATTGTTATACAAACATCCATCTATTCACCGGCACGTTCGGTACTTTTTTCTTCCACATTTTTTTTTTTTTTTTTTTTTTCATAACAAGAGAAAAGCAAAAACTAGATAAACTTGTTATTTGAACCTGCAGGCTCTTGATATTCTACCCTTTGCCGACACCCGTATTAGAGGCGACTGTAAAATTTGAAGCCATAAATAATTTCTCGGCTCGGATGAATTGCTCGACACCCTTCCCAGCCTTTCCTAGAATTAAAGTCCTCGTGGACGTGGTCACGTCAACGTAAGCCCGGTTTTATTTCATGATTTGCCCTATTTTTTTTTTTTTTAAATAAAAAAAAATCTATGTACATTTCCTAGACCCCTGTATTTACGCTACATTCACGTGAGCTGGCTTAACAACAGTGCCTTGTTCAATTACACGCATGCATCCCAATTAGGCCCTATTCAACTCACAGATGGAGTTATTCATATAGAGTTTCCCTTAGCTACAAGGCACATCGGCCTTCTGAAATACAAATACGAGGTGATTATGTCATTTTCCCTCCCTCTTTTCGTGATTATTGTAAATAAGAAAAAAAAAACTTCTTCTAGAGCACTGACTCTAAAGCCACGGGACACTCAAGTCTTTCTCTCAATAATAACACCGTCATGAATGGAAATTACACGAGATCCTCGGAAATAACGCCGAAAACCTCCAAAGACAACATTGAAATTCAAGTGGATAACTCTTTTATGCCGGCCATTTTAACGTACAATCATCGAGTCTACAGACGATTTCCTCAGCGAGAGTTTCCTTTCACCGATATAAAGATATTAGAAATGTCGAAGCTAAATAATAAATCGGCATTTCATTTTATTGGGGAATACAAAATCGATCAGGAGTCGGAATTTAATAAACTTGTAACCTTACGAGGAATGCATTCTACTCGTATACTGGAGATTAAATCGTTTTCAGAGGGCAAAGAAAAGATTGTCGCTAGTGCTAACTTTACGTTGAAACCAAATTTATCATTTGGAACTGGGTTTGAAATGATTCACAAGGTAAACCTTGAAGGATTTTTTAAAAAAATAAAACAAATTATATAACTTTTTTCTGGTATAGATTGTCGGAAAAACGGTTGATTTCAATGTAAGCTATCCAAGGAGAAACTTCGAATTGAACGTTGATTATGCTCTGACGATGGAAAATTTCAATGGAAAACTGACGGTTTACCCAAACAAATATAAGGAAGCCATGAGAGTGTCCGGGGAGATCGATTATACCAACAAATTGGACGGGAGTGGGCAGCAACTTATACTTATTGTTGCTCACCCGACGTTTGAAAAGGTATAATGGTCTCCACCACTCAACCCCCCTTATAAGTTGATGTTGGGTGGTGATGAGGGCGGTGGAAAATATTAAATTTACTCCTTTATTGTTTCCAGAATATAACTTTCTCGTCAGAGTTTTCGAAACATGATAATTACTTAGTCGACATGAACTCAACCTTGGAATACTCGACGGATGAAAATAAAAAGCTTTCGGTGTCGGGTCGCGTTACAGATTTATCGCAGCCTCATTTGATTTGTTACGATATGCAAATCGATGGAAGTCATCCTGCTTCGAGGTTTTTTTTATTTAGTATTATTTTTTCACACTAATTTCCTTTCCTGAATTGAAAAGTTTTCTTCCCGAATAGACTCAAAATTAATATGATTGGATACGTCAAGGCTTTTGACAAACTCTTCGAATTCGATAAAAATATCACGTACAGTCGATCGTATCTGCCCACCCTGTGGTTTGCTCACGGTAAAGTGGACACACGGGATAAACTTATTGAGATAGAGGTATTTCACGAATTTATCAGACCTCAATAATAAAACACTACGTATTGAAATTTCAATTTCAGAAAAAATCAATGAGGGATACGTCTTATTTGATCGCAAAATATGGAAAGTATCATTCGAGACACTACTTGAATTCAAACATTATAAATGGGGAGGATATGAGGATTTCATCCGATTTTTACGTTGACACAAATCAAAACCAAATGGAAATGACAGTGAATTTCACGCCAGGTGATTATTTCGAAGCTATATTATTTATTTTTATTTGATTAAGAATATTATTTCGATTAATTACTAGTTCATTTAGGGGTAAAAATTAAAACTAAATTTGACATATTCGTGAGGACGAGCGACATGTTCATAGTTTGGAATTAGGGCGAAGGACGATTCCGTTAACTAATAAGCGCTCTGCCATATACCTTGGTTGAGCTCCTATTTCCTTCAAATTAATTGTTCAGCCTTTACCGCATGCCCACCCTCGCTACATCACCACCCCCATTACATTACCTGTGAGAACCCAAAGCCAACTGTTGTTTACTCTTCAAATAAACTGTTGCCAATGCTCAGTGGCGGAGCAATTGACGCCCGAGGCGGGTCCACCGAAGCGCCCCCCCCCCCCACAAACAACAATCATCGCGAAAACACTTCAAAAGCCAGTTTTTAGTCATGGAGATATGAAGAGAGAGAAGGGAGCGATAGATGTAAAATCAAGTTAACGGGGTGAAGCCTACATACGCCACATTGGTAGTCCCGGAACGCATCAGGATTTGTGCTGAGGACTACTTTATCATGACCCCTGCTCTGTTATTTACATCGCAAATATTATAGCCGAGGGACCACCAATATGGCGAAAATCGGCGTCACTTTTTTCAACTTACGCTCTCTCCTCTCTTTTCCTTCCTCCATGTTTTTAGTAATAAATCGTTCTACGGTTATCATACTTATGCTGAATTGGTCCCTATACTCCTGTAAAACGTATTCACGTTAAAAAATCGTGGGTTTAGCTCCTTTAAAACGTCAGAAGGCTACATTTCTGAGTTATCGGCACGTCCTAAGCCACAATTTAAGTATTCGGCTCCGTTCATGGCGTAGGAGCCCAAGTGAGGCTTAGGCGCCTGCCGGGTTCAAAGCCCGGCGCCCCCGACAAAAAAAAAAAAAACCTCAATTTGAAAGATTTATTTCCCTTGTTCGTTAAAAAAAAAATGTGGGACTGGCTCTTTGAAAAAGCCCAATTTAGCTTAATTCGGCGGCCCGTAGGCCAAATTTCACCATTTTTTGGAGCTTCGAGGCACTATACAAAACTTCAACCGTTCTTCCACAGCACAAAGTCTTCGCCGCCACCTCGGAATGGTAAACTTTTATCGTCGCTTCCTTCCATCCGCCGCTAGCATTCTCGCCCCATTCAGACGTCGTAGAAATCAACCAATAGCATGGACTCCAGAGTGACGCCACACTTTTAAGCCCAATTTGAAGGAATTAAAGAAAATAATACGCAGGCTTGACTCACTTTAATGGCCAAATTTTAGAGTTTCGCTTCTCTTGGCTCAATTGTCACTTACTGACGTTTTTTTGTGGCCCAAAAATCTGATTCCAGGAAACTAATTGGAGTTAGTTTTTGAAAAATCCGATTTCAGAGTATACATATAGTTGTGTCCACTTTTTGGCCACTTGGTCTGGGGCTCCATTTGACACTAAGTTCTGAGTTGTCCTCCCTTGGAACCACATCATCACCAAACATTTACCTATCGCTGAGATTTTCAAGGATATTGATATTTCTACTTCCATGTTCCCGAACGGACACATGCCACGCCGGCCATGTTCGGTGTACGTGAAAAAAAGAAACTCTTCTGAACTGACTTCATATTACTGATCCGCAACCTTTTCTACTTGAAAAAATAAATAAATGAAAATGCCACTTTGTGGAGTGACCTCGACGGGTCCATTGCCCCTTTGCCCCCCCCCCCCTTGGATCCGGCTCTGAGTCAAGCATGGCAAATCATTCCAATATATGTACTGGTACGGCAAGTGATTGAAGTGCCTCCACCTCCGCCCAGCGAACGTCTTCTTAAAAGGAAGCACACGCAAGACATCATCGACTGGTCCTAGCTCCAGTTAACCTCGTTATTTATTTTTGTTGTGTACGTGTATACTCTCCTGCTAGTTACTCACGGCGAAAAAACATCGTTTTTCAACTGTTATAAAGCCCCCTGCGAAATTAGTTTTTTGAAGAAACAAATCCGGTGGTTTTTGAGAGAGACAATAAACCCACGATCTTGGTTTTTGAAGAGCCAACTCCGAGAATTTTGTGCTTTGAAGAACTCCTCGAGATTTGATTTGTTTTACAGAGACAGGCCCGAGAAATTAGTTTCTTGAGGGAGGAGATTTCATAAACATTGATTTTAGGTGACCCAAATAACTTGTTATAATAGAGCTAAAACCCGAGTCATTCGCTTTTCAACGACAACAAGACGTTTTTTCGGTGAGTAAATCACTCGAAATTTGGTTTCTGAAAGACCCAACACCGCGAAATTGGTTTTTGAAAGAGCCAAACAGCGAGCCGGGGCAGTCCGTCGGCTTCGTAATCAGCTCAATTGCCGGGGTGATGAGACTAGGACCAAGTAGCCCAAGGTAGATGAGGGTCTGAGATCGAAGCGGGGACTGTGCGACCCCTTCGGTGGTTCGTGATTGTCTCGTGGTCGTGGGTCCAACCCCCGACGTCATCCCCGTGCATCCTTCTCCCTTCGTTCCAAAAGCGCTGCCATCACGCGTACTCTACGCCGCGTTCGGGCCTGAGGACCGTTGCATGCGGCGGAAGCCGACCCTTTTCGTTCATCGTTTGTATCGGACCGTTACGAGTGAAAGACTAAACCATTTTCCCCTCCCCGTCACCGTACACTCAATTTGGCTTCATCAGCATAAGCTTAGCTCATAGGAACGACAAGTTTACCACAAAAACTAACTGACTTTCGCCTCCTGAAACATGCCACGACCAGAATCTTTCAATCTGACGCGGGGGGTCAGATTATTCCGGCAAAAGATTTACTTTTTGTTTTACCGAATCGTGGAATTCTAAGATAAGTGTTTTCGTTCAATTTCGATTTTTCCCGGATTTGAAAAAAATCGAGAAGAGGGTTTTCTCAAATTTTAGGGCAATTTTTGAAGTGTTTCGATTTGAGCCGGACTCTGCTTGTGAAACCCTTGGAAAATATATGCAAAAGGTCGTAGGCATAGAAGCCTACGTTGTCAGTCTTCCCTCGTCGAGGTGCGTCCAGGCAGCTGTGCCGTCATAGCTTCCCTATGAGTTGCCAATAATGGGTATTTCGCGATTTCATTGACTCTACAAAGAGTGACTAAGCGAGGTTCCCGTGCATCGAGAGCCTTTCCTTGGGTTTGGGAATCACTTAAAATCTGGCAAATCAACGCCGTCAAAATCCCTCTTTCATGATCTGATCGCTAAATGTGAGATTCTCGGGCAAAGTCGCCGGTTTCCTTGACAAAAATTTTGTGAACTGTGGCAGACAGAAATGGCAGTGTCCTGACCGAACGGTTATGTTTCTGGTGATAGTCGATCTCGGCCAGTATTCTCAATCAGCTCGATTTTATATTGGGTCGATGGCCTTCAACAGAAAACACAAACCACTGTTTGCCGAGCTTTCCGAATAATTTATTTCCTTCCTCAGGGCTCACAGTGTATGTTACGAATACTCCATTATTGTGATGTGCACTGAGGAAGGAAATAAATTATTCCGAAAGCTCGGCAAACAGTGGTTTGTGTTTTCTGTTGAAGGCCATCGTCCCAATATAAAATTGAGCTGGTTATATTTCTGTGATTTGACGCTGAAACTGACTCTTTATAGTACAGGAACTTTTCAATTCAGTCCTTTTCCAGGCATTTACTGCAACTTTGTGGACAGAAAAATTAGATTCCAACAGCTTTCAGTCCAGGATAGAAAAGTTTTTAGTTTTGTGGTCTAACGATCCTTTCATACACCGAAATTTTAAATTCCTAATTTTCTTCCCCACATACTCTATCAAGATGCCTATACCGTTTCATTTCCATCATAATTTCATCCGTCATACAGATGCTTCCGAACGACTTAAAATGCTGGGATGGTTCAGGGAAAACAGGCACATGATTTTGAACATATGGCGAACTTACGACAACGAAGAAATACACGACATCACGTTCCACACAAATTTAAACCACTCGAGACTCCTGTCAATGTCAGTCTTTTGGAGACCAGAAATTCGAGCCGACATGATCGTATGGCCAAAAATCCCATTCACGGTCGTTCCATAACCATTATTTTTTAAATTGTACATCCTTCGCAGGAATTTCTACAATCCTCTTTTAATTGCGTTATGAATTACGCTGTCGACACGGCGAACTTCCTTACGACTTACCTAAAGTCTGAAGCGATGGACAGTATGACGGACATTTGGGTTGACGCTCGGCCGATCGTTCAAGATTTTCTGGAGGACGTCAAAGACTACCGTGAGCTTCAAGAGGATATCGATTGGTTCAAAGAGCTTTTCACCAAAGCCTACGAAGCGAATGAGTTTTTCATGCAAGACATCTACAAAATGTATTTGGTTTTTGCGGAGGAAATGTCATTCAAGTAAGCCTACCGAAGTAATCTCTAAAATCTCTCCTTCTACTTTTTTTTTTTTTTTTTTTTTCAAAGAGACAAAATGGCTCATGTTCCTAAAATAATTAATGAGCTCTACGAAGCAATGGGTGTAACAGGCGAAACCGTTAGAGAATCGATTCTTTACCTTATAGAATCCGTACGTATTATGTCCCCTTATAACAAACAAAACAAAATTTTTCAATTCTAAATTGTCCTCATGAGCCAGGTGAAAAAAATATACAACAAAGTGATGGTTTTCTTCAAAGAACTTATGTCCGGAGAGACAATTAATAAAATCTCAGATTATTTAAAGAAAGTCATAGGAAAATACGATAAAGTAAAAATACCCTCCCTCATCACTGGCGTTAATTTAGTCATATAGCCTTGTTTTTAATTTAATAGATGGTCAAAGACGTGCATATTTCATTTATGCATTACATGGAACATTTACTGCAAGAGGCTTCTAATTTCGTTTCACATTACTGGTTTAAAACTTTAACAACGATTGAGCCGGCTTTCATTCAATTTGCCCATTATTTAGAAAGTGCGGTTTTAGAGGGAAGTAAAAAAACACTCGGTAAGTTAATGAGGTGTTTAATAAATTGAGTAATGCGTTAATTAATTCTTTTTTTCAAAAGAGTTTCTGTACGAAAAACAAACTGAATTTTTAAATAACTCTTTGTTGAATCAAAATTCAAATTTCACGAAAGATCTCGATAAATTTTACGAAGATTTAACCCAAAACGACTTCCTTACAAATGTCAAAAAATATCTTAAAATGATGTATGACATGTTCGCCGAGAAATACTTGCAGATCATTCCCTTTGGTAAGTATTGATCACATTGATCCTCAGAATTAGCGCCATGGATTGAAAAATTGTGTTTTAAGGCACTGAGTTGAACAAAATTGGTACTGAAATAATTTGTGAAGTAACAGAATTGAAAAAACTTCCACTTCTTAACTTCACGATCGAGTTAACTAAAGATGTTTACAATCAAGTGAGTGACGTTTCTTATTCGTTTCTCTATCAAATTGCCGATTAATCGATAAATTTTGGCGTTTAACAGATCGAGTGGTTCTATAAATACTTTCAAGTAAAAGATAAAATTATGGGGCTTATTCCAATTGCCTATAGAATGGTTGTTGACTTCCGACACACAGCTCTAGATAACGAGATGATGTGAATTCTCGTCCCTAGAAGCGGCCGAAAAATTGTTGTTGATTTGTTTTTTCTCCTTCACAGAAACCATGCAGCCAGAACAAGATTTGTATTCGAGCCCAGTCAAGGTAAAATCATATTGGATCAAAAACTACCAGTTCCGTGGCACGCTTTCAATGAGACGCCAAATTATGAGGTAAAAGACGAAGCTAACTTGTTTTGCGCGATATGAAAACGTGTTTTTTCCTCTGTGATTGAGAGATCTTAGGACGTCTTTCGATATAAATAACCTAAACTCTTATGTATGCATTAATAGACAGTTTTTTCTTCTTAATTATAGGAAATAAGTGAATACAAAGCTGTGCGAGCCGTGCAGGAATGGTTCACCCGTCAAACAAATCATTCATGACCACCTTTTATTACTATTACTATGCGCCTTTCTCAGACCCCTTCGTTTTATTCCCTCCTTTTGACGGTAATTATGGATAGTTCAAGAAAAGGTCGATAACTCCTTTTATTACGGGTTTTTGTGGTTATGAACAGCTCAAGCACTTATTATCGGCAATAAACATTTCATGACGTTCGATGGAAGGAATTACGAATTTTCCGGAGGTTGCTCCTACTTACTAGCGAATGATTTCGTTGGAAAGACTTTCTCACTAGTCCTAAAGCACACGGTCGTTCACGAACATGTTCTCGCTTTAATGGTTGGAGAGCACGTCGTTATCGTGGACTTGCACACCAATGTAAGTTTGTAGAGGTGTAAGAAGTCTCGTAATATTATTATTATTTTACTCCCTTGCTCCACTCGATTCATCCCATTGACTACCCTAGGAAATCACTCTTGAAAACGAGCCTTCTCTTCATTTGCCTCTTCAAATAGACGATTTATTTATAACGGCCAGTGAAGGCGTAGCTTTGATACGAAGCCGTAAAGGGTTTGAGCTTCACTGTAACTTCAAATATGATGTTTGCACGTTCGGTTTGTCAGGTAAAAAAGCTAGCGGCCTTTTCAATTTATGAGTTTGAGATGGAGAACCAGGACAAAGGGTAATTTAATTACGAATTCAAAATTCAACATCTGTAATGTTTGCACGATCGTTTTAACCCCGTAAATTAGTTTTAAGAATTAGAGGCTACTGTTACCCCCCCCCCACGCTCTCCCTTTCAGCCATAATCCATCGAATTGTCATGTCCTCCAGGAAAATACTTCGGAAAAACAGCCGGACTCCTTGGAACTCTCGACAACGAGCCGTACACAGACTTCACATCCTCCCAAGGTGTCATCGTCACGGATGTCGACACTTTTATTCAATCGTGGTCACTGGACGAGTGTCTGAATCGTGGCCAGTACAGAGGCGAAGAAGAAAACAGTAAAAACGCCGAATTTTGTCACAATCTGTACGAGATCAAGACGAGTTCATTCGCATCATGCTACGGAGTTGTACGTTAACAACCTCGCTATCTGCCTCCCTGTTTTACTTTTTTTTTTTTTTTTTTTTTTTTTTTTTTTTTTTTTTTTAAGATTGATCCTAAACCATTTCAAGATGTATGTCTGAGAAGTTACCCTGAGGTCTACGATGATGAGATATGTACGTCAGCTCAAGCCTATATTAAAGCTTGTAAAAAAGAGTACATACCAATGAAAATACCATCATACTGTGTGGAGTGCGAAAATATGAATATTTGCTATGTGGTTTACTGTAAAAAATATGTCAATTTTTCTCTCTTTCTCAGGTGCTCAATTAACAGCGTTTCTATAGAAGAAGGGGATGTTATAACACTAGACAGAGAAAGTGTTTTACAATCTACCGATGTTATTTTCATCGTCGAAGCAAAAAAATGTAACGAGTACATGCGTGATAAACGAATGGTTCATATTTTCGTTTCAATTTTGACTAAAGAACTGGAGACTGTAGGGCTTTCAAAGAACAGGTAAAAACACCTTAGAGTAAATCACTAATTCGACAATGAAAACGAATAACAAATTCAAAAGGTTTGGGGTGGTAACATACGGTGGAAATGGCGTGTATGATCAGCCTCAAAGCATTGTTGTCAACAATAACATTTTCACAAATGAAAAGTACCTTGCTAGATATTTTGAGAAAATCGAATCCGGTAACAAAAAAACAACTAATAATACGGGTGTCACGTTGCCTAAACACGTTGCTTAACAGGGAACGGAAACACCGATATTTTTGGAGCTTTGAAATTCGCCACTAAACTCCACTTCAGGCCTGGCGTCTCGAAAACGTTTATACTTCTGCCTTGCTCGGACTGTGATTTGAGGAACATGACTGTAAGAAAAAAAGTTGAAGTTGTGAAGGGGAGGGGGGCATGGGCGTTCATTTTAAGCTTGTGTTCATTAGGTCGAGTATAACGTTCTGAATCAAGTTTTTATCACGAAAAATATAACGCTTCATGTTCTAATGGACGCGGATTTCGACGTTGAAAAACTCCGCGTCAGCAAAATATTTTATGGTCGGTACTCCCTCTAATTTTAGATTCGCTAAAAGTTGTTTAAAAATTAATTTACGTTACTAAAAATAGGTTTGGACTCGGAAAGAGCCTTCACTAAAAATGATTTCAAAGTTTTAAAAGGCGATACAGGTTTAAGACGACAGATTAAACTCACAAAATCCATGATGGGCTATTGTACATCACTCGCTTTAGCGACTAACGGTAAAAACTGAGCGTGACACGTTGAAAGACAGAAAATAATTACTCCATCCCACTATTTTATTTTTCATTTATCAACGCAAACTCTTTCTCTATCCTCACCAGGGACCATTTTCACCGGGAAAAAGATGGAAAGTGAAAATATGGCTCTTGTGAAAAAGTTCTCGAGTGTTTTTGCCAGGCGGATTGCATCGACGGCCCAGCCTGATGAGTGTCAGAATTGTGAATGCTCTACAGACGAGAACGGCATTGATTTTGTCGAATGCAGCCCTTGCTCTGTTCCAATTCCTGCTTATTCTGAATTTGTGAGTTGTTGTTAGTAATAGTAGTAGTAGTAGTAGTAGTAGTAGTAGTAGTAGTAGTAGTAGTAGTAGTAGTAGTAGTAGTAGTAGTAGTAGTAGTAGAAGTGGTAGTGGTAGTAGTAGTAGTAGTAGTAGTAGTAGTAGTAGTTGTTGTTGTTGTTGTTGTTGTTGTCGTCGTTGTTGTTGTTGTTGTTGTTGTTGTTGTTGGTTTTGTTGTTGTTGTTGTTGTTGTTGTTGTTGTTGTTGTTGTTGTTGTTGTTGTTGTTTCTGTTTTGTGATGGGCAATATATTTCATTTTTCTTTATTTAAAAACACAGGACCTTCGAGACAATAGTACACTGTCATTCCTTCATGCCTTTGAACAAATCGGAGGGGATTCAGCGGACAAGAACTTTTAGCAATAAGAAAAAATGGTTACAATAAATGTAACCTTTCTGTCATAATTAAGTTATTTAATTTTTAGCGTACTACTAATTTATTTATTTTATTATTATTTCGCTTTATTCCTCATATTAGAATGATTTGAACTGAGCTGTGATTGTAATAATTTCAGTTTGTATTAATGAGAAGCTCGGAAAGTCGAAAGACTAATGGATGGGGCTATTGAATTACAACGAAACTCTCGCGCTCCCTCTCTCTCTCTTTCTCTTTGCATTTGTGGGTTGATTTTAAATGAATCATTAGTCTTTAAAATAAATTGTACTACACACCCTTGATCTGATTATAAATAATAATAAAAAAATAAGAATCAATAAATACATTTAATTTTTTGATTTTCATCAGATGCTGTGTCAGTGAATCATCAATTAAAGAGAAATTAATTAATCAATCAGAGCTTTTTTCAAAGGGATTGATTACGGAGCGCATAAATATAGCTATCAACCGAATTCACCAAATCGATACACTCCAAGTGACAGGTTTTCATTACGCTTACTGATATTTCGAGGGTATAGCTTTGAGTTTATACATGGACTATAGCTCAAGACAGATGGGTGGGCAGCTTTTTCCATTCCCCTGGGCTCACGAGTGTATTCGTTTGAACAACGAACGCATCGTATTTTATCGGTGGCAGGGGGGGGGGGTAGTAATCATGGGTTGAATCGAAGAGGCCGTTTGAGGGGTTGGCCGGACTCAGTTAATTAATGTTAACCACCTGGCATGGGGCCTACAACTAAGCCCGCCCGTCCTACCTTCGCCATTAGTAGCCCAACGACCCTGCGAAGCTGTTCCTCAGCTCTTTCCACTCATCGGCCCTGTGGGAAGGCCACCCGCAACGAGGCCTGCCACTGTGCAGGCTGGTTGGTCGATCGGTACCAGCACCACCACCACGTGGAAGGCTTCCTACAGAAAGCCAACCCGAAGCTCCGGAAGTTCGCCCCGGCGAGGACCATTCCAATGGAATTTACCAGCACGCGGAATACTCGCTTCGCAACCTAGCAGACCTGGGTTAGAATCAAGCTATTGCCCATTTCACTATCAGGCTGCGGCGAGCTGTGACTTGGCTTCGTGTGGGCGTTCACGGCGGTTCGCGTAGACAAACCACGCATCGACCGAAACGCCCGCGTGGTACGGGTGTGAAGTGTACAGCGATGGATGTCAGGGTATGTTGAAAGAACCGCCTAAGGGCTTAGGCGCCAGCGGGCCCGGTAAATCCGAGTCCGCACCCTAAAAAAAAAAGGAATGTACCAAAAAACCGATTGTTGGCCGCTTTGATCGTTTAACTGTCGTAAATAAGGCAGAGTCAAATTTACGGAAAAAACAAAAATACGGAACGGGTGAAAAAGCACAGGCCACAGGGTTCTCGTGAATATTCGTTAGTCTGTCCACTTAGTGATGGACTCTCTAACGTGTTGCTTCACTTCGATAGTTCGATTTGTTCACTCCCACCAAAAATATTTAAAGAAATCAACAACAAAACTTTTACTACGGGCACCATGGTCACGTAAAGACGCTATACAGTGATCGTGTGTTCTAAAATTATTCCCGGTGCTTTATTTTTGAGAGAAGGGGCAAAGGGGAAGCTCATTCCACTAAATTCAAGGGCGGGCGAGAGTCCATCCCTAAGTGGACAGACTATAGTTATCCTAATAGAACCTTCATCAAATCGAATTTACACTATCGTATAACGTTCTCAATTAGCGTCACAGAAAATGTATCCTGGGCCTGAGGCATGACAATGAAGTGGAGTTTTAATCAGCCCCTGTCAAACTGAAAGCGAAACCTGAGCAAAGCATAAAGGTATATCATTTTCCTCGGTAACAGATTTGATAAAATGTACACCGCGTCTGCTTTTAAAAGTATATTTTATATCAACAGCGGAAAGTGAAAAATATCGTGCGAGCGTATTTCACTTTTTGCTCGAGTTGTGAACGCTATTTGTCGTACGAAGATTTGCAGAAGTTATTCCCTGATAATTACTTTAAGCAAAGGTATTACTATAATTTTTCATAATTAATTAGTGTGATTTGGTATGAATTAATAAAAACCTGAACGTCTGACAACTGCTTGGCTATCGAACAGCTGACTGGTGGAATTTTGAAAATACGTGAACGCTTTTTTACGAGTTAACCTCCCGATAAAATTTTAAATTAACTTTGGCCCATTCCAAAAATTACCTACCTACGTAATTAATAACTCATATTTTTAAAACTGTAAGCTAAAATCGGTTTTCGTTCATGTCTACTCAAAAAATAAATCGTTCCGTCCGACGGCGTCTGAAAAAACACATCCGTTAATAAAAAAAAAGGGGGTAAACTGCCGCTCATTGAGTCGTCAACTTGGAACATTAACGCACAGCCCTAACATACGCGTATGATACATTCGTCTTTCTTCAGAGGTTTCGGGTTGGGATAGTCGTACTTTCTTTACTGGTCGTACGAAAACAGTTTTACACCAGGCAGTTTACACTGTACGAGCCTTCCCGTGTTTCGGCTTTTAAATACGACCGGTACTAAGTTGAACTTTTACCACAATCAGACACCCCCCCCCCCACTAACTCTCCACCCTTTCTTGCCTTACGCTGCCATGCTGGTAGAAGTTACTCTCTTATTTAATTTTCTCCCCGGCCTGGCATTCCCCATAGCATTCCTTCGCATCGCCAATAAACGTGTTTATTTTGCTAGAAATCACGGGGTGGCGCTTTGCAGGGTTTACAGCTTTCTGGGCTTTATGCACACGATCCCTGGCGACAAAGAATTAGCAGGAGAGGGTTAGGAGGGGGGATTAGGGTGGGTTTAAACTGGGTCAGGACAGTTACATTGTTCATCATTTACTTTCCTTCTTTGTTGAATTCTATTAAAGGGAGAAACGGTAGAGAATAAGATTGTCTATTTCTAGCGGAATTTAACGTTAATCTTTAAGAAAAGGTCTTATAAGGCAATGATTTAACACAATTTTCCCGCTGAGTCAGAGCTCAACGTTCACGAGAGAGAGAGAAAAAATAGGTTTTTAAAACAGCGAAAAAATGAGCGTCCTGCATTAATTAAAGAACTGAACGAGTAATAAAATTGAAAAAGGCTGCGTTCACTCTGGAGTTTAAGGACCCGTAGCTCGTATGAGTTCCCGTTTGGTGCGGGGGGGGGGGGGTTAATAAGCGTCCCCACCTGAGAATTCCTTCCTGCGGAACGAACGAAGAGGGCCCCACAACGGGTTTGAAAAGGAAGACCTTTCTTCAGTTTAGTAAGAAATAGTACTCACGATGACTCAAGTATTGGCTGATGGTATATTTCTCGCAGAAATATTGGCGAATATTACCGAACAATTCAGCCGTGTTCATTTTTTATTATGAATGCGCATTTTGGAGCGGCCCCCGCTTCGTCATTAGCACAAATTAAACAATGAACACCCAACCCACAACCCGTGTTCGTTTTTTTATTATGAATGCGCATTCATAACTAAAAGCATGAACACTGCTGAATTGTTCAATAATATTCTCCTAGATTTCTGCGTGTAAGGAGTAGTGTTTATAAGAAAGTTTGGAAGAAAAGAAAGGAGAATAACGGTTCATGCGTTTGTCAGTTCGCGTTGCGTGGAAGTTTCTACCGGTCATGAAGAGGTAGAGCGCTGCGATTAAAGAAATCAAAGCTCAAGATAAGGTATATCCTCCAACGATATATTTTCCTTTTAAAATAATTAATGAACTTAAAATAATTCTCGGTCGTACTTGATCGGTGCAGCAACAGGTGCCGCGAAAGCAAGAGCCCTCTTGCTAATACGATCAGGGGAGAAGCCTCCAACTTTTCACTTCACATACAAGGGCTAATGAAAAGAGCGAAATGTAACGTCATTTGGAACTTCTTGGATTACTAATTACATTTTTCCCTTTACATTATATTTTACGCTGGAAGGGGGGGAGGAAAAAACTTTCTTAATGGAACCTTTTCGTTGGAACGCCCTCGGTAGTTCGAGATTTTCCGAAAACTGTGCTTTCTGTCAACGTTGTTAAAAGCCGCTCCCTCCTTCTCCACCATACCATGACACTGTGTTTAAAATCCCACTTAACTCTTTACAATCAAATTATCAACTGTGAGTCTCCGAAGAGAGATCGAAACTGTAAAACAGTGACATTTGTTAATAAGATTAAACAGCGTGGAAAACTGCGAGAACGTGGATATTTTTAATGAAGTTTCGTCGAAGTTGATATAGTTGAATTATATGTTTTGGAGCAACGAGTGTTATTTATGAATTAAATTTAGGGAACACGCCGGAGGGGCACTGGTAGAAGTGGTAGAGCTTTAAGCCGTTGAAAAAGCCGGTCCCCCATAGGGGTTTGAATGTTTGGGTGGTGTGTGGGGAGGGACCAATTACAATGGAGTGTTTTTCTTTAGAAATTGATGCAGATTACAAGCAATCATGGATCGCCGGTACAAGAAGACGCAGAGCACGCTGGGAATACTTTGGATAGCTCATCGGAAAACTATAACTCCCTACCGTGCGGGCACGAGCTGGAAATTCACGCCGTTTCGGCTGTCCCTGACGGTACCGCATCACATAGAAAAAGAATCATCTCCTTTTTTTATTAGATTGCCTGTTTTTTTTTCAGACACTTTCACCATAAGACAAGCGATAAACACTTTCGGCTTTGGTAAATTTCAAGCGAAGCTCTCGCTTTTCACAGGACTATGCTGGATGTCCGACTCCATGGAAATAACCATTTTAAGCATCCTATCCCCCGCGCTTCGCTGTGACTGGAATATAACTAGAAATCAACAGGCGTTTGCAACAATGGTTCGCAACAGTTCGTCTCCAAGACTCAAAATTCATTAACTAATTAGTTGTACAGGTGGTGTTTCTAGGCATGATGATTAGCTCGCCGTTTTGGGAATACGTGAGCGATCGATTTGGAAGAAAAAAAGTGAGAAAAAAAGTCCGCTTATAATTCAGCTCCCCTCCCCCCTCACCATGACAAATAGCTCTGAAAGCCTAACATTTTTTCAGTCGTTGACTTTATGCGCGTTGCTTCTACTTTATTATGGCCTATTGAGTTCTCTAGCTCCAACGTTTACTTGGATATTGATTCTTCGGGGACTCGTTGGTTTTGCTATTGGATGCGTTCCTCAGTCGTAAGCTATCCATTTTTTTTCTTTCGCTATTTTAAGAAACATTTTAGTAGCACAGCCGATTTATGGAACGAAATAGTCTTTTTTGATCCTTTAACAATTGTTAAAACCTTTTGACCATCAAAATTGAGCATTCGGTATTGAAAGGATAGTAATATGTACATACCTACCATGATACTCCATTTTATTCAAGGGATTCGCCCTGTTTTTGGACTTTTTGACCCAGTGCCGGCCTTTAAGATTTGGCGTCACTGGGCGAATCTTTGCCCAAGCAAGCCCCCCCCCCCCCTCCGGACGATTTAAATAAGGTGGCACCTTCGGAGTTGCCGAACATTCAGTTTCAGTTATCGGGGAAGTTTGTAAAAACGTACCTATATTAAACGAAAATTGCAAGATTTTTATTCCAATATCCTGAAGTTTGACTCGTGGGGTAACGTTTATCGCAATACTTTTTCGTTTTAGTCGAGATATAAAATGACAGAAAACGAGATCCGTAAGTCAAAATCGTAATTAGTTGATTTACAAAAAAAATCGTAAGTTTTGGGTAATTTCAAACGTTCTGAGAGTGCCAGCAACCGTTTGACACCGTGGCCGTCCAACGCTGTGCGGGTAGTGGATAAAATGCGCGCTTCGCAACCAAACGTGACTGGGTTCGAATCCCGCTATTACTCACTAAACTTATATAAGGCTCTGGCGAGCTGTGACACGGTGCATTCGATCTATATCGTGTGGTAGTTCCCGGCGGTATGGCAAATGCCGGTCACCGACCTAAATGCCCGCGTAGTGTGGTTGCGAACTTGCGAAGTACTCAGCTGGATCAGAGTATAACGTACAAGCCCATAACCAGCTCTTTCGCCCGCTGGGTCTGAAGCCTGGCGCTCCAAAAAAAAAGAAAAAAAAAAAAAACTTGTAGTGGGCCATAATAAGGAAGACCGAACGAGAAGGTATAGTCGGTGCACCTACTGCTATCGGGGCCGGGGCTGAAATCCCTAAATAAACAAGATCAAATCAACAAGAAATATGATTTTATACTTAGCGTTATTATGGCTGTTTCTCAATTTAAGCAATGAATTTGTGATTTTTCTTATTTTAGCAACGTGTAGTTGCCGAGAGGAACTTCGACTTTCCATTTCCTGTGAATTAGCTACCTATTGTTCTCAATTCAACCCCCAAATAAGAAATGTGTCTTGATTTCAACCGCGAATTTAGAGTTGTCCCCAATTTTAGCGGGTTATTAACTGGTTAATGGCGTTATTAACCGGTTAATGAAATTATTAACCGGTTAATAACGCCATCAACCGCATTTACAACATGTTAACCGTAGCATTCAGAAATCCATTCACAAAACCCATTTTTGTCGTCCACCTTTTCCCCTCTCGTTTTGCTAGGCGCGCCCCTTAGGAAACAGCGCCTGTTTTGACCTCTCGTCTAATATAACACCGCGCGTTTCTGTTTCTGAGCTGTATCCTCTGCGCTCTTTTTTAGTTATAGCAATGGCTTTTCCATGTTTATTTATTAATTTGTTTATTCTCCCCCAGAGTAACATTGTATGCTGAATTTCTACCTTTAAAGCAGAGAGCCAAGTGCGTCGTTCTACTTGACGTGAGATCTTACATATTGAACAATATTGTTGCGTGTCCGACATTTTTTTTTAAAAAAATGAGTTTCAGTGTTTTTGGGCCCTCGGAGCCTGCTTCGAAGTGGTCTTAGCCCTTCTGGTTATGCCAACTCTAGGGTGGCAATGGCTCTTAGCTTTGTCAACTGCTCCTGTTTTCGCTTTTGCTTGCGTGTGTCCGGTAAAATCACGAAATATTCCACCCCAAACCCTCAATGGAAGCATCATTTTAATTTTTTTTATTTTTAAAATAAAAAGTGGCTTCCCGAGAGTGTTAAATTTTGCATTGCCTCTGGAAACTCGGCAAAAGCTTTGGAACTGCTTAGGACCGTCGCGAATGAAAACAATAAATCGATGCTTCTCGGACGCTTGGTTATCGATGACTCGACTGTTGAAGACCACGGAAGTTCTCGAGATTTAATTTCACCTCAAATTCGTACAGTTTCTCTACTTGTTTGGACAATATGGTAAATAGCTTCTTTTTTCATCTAATTATGAACGCTGAAGTGGTCGGGTGGGAGTAAGACGGCAAGCAACAATATTCGGAGAAAGGCAAACCTAATTTGCCTCTTGAAAATAACGAAGTTACTATTTTGATCAGTTCAAAATAAACTTTCCGTATAGCAATAAGAGCCTTAAAGATGCCTGAACGCGCTTTATTATCAACCATGGATCCAATTACCTGTTATTTGAACGAGATATTGTGGTTTTTTCAGACTACCACCTCTCAGAAAAATAACTGACGTAGCATGAATAATCGTTCGTTTACTTTCATTTCAGGGCAACTTGCTCATTTTGCTATTACGGAATCGTTCTCATGAGTACGGAGCTCATTGTAACATCTAATAAGACATATTTTAAAATGAAAGAAGGACTCGACACGTGTTCAGCGCAGTGTTCGCTGTTGAACACCCAAGACTACATGGATTTGCTGTGGACAACGTTCGCTGAATTCCCCGGTAAGCTATTAAAACAAATCATTGTCTTATTAACATTTCTAATCTATGGTCGGGGGGGGGGGGATATGTTCAGGCATCCTTCTGACTATATTAATCATCGAGAAATTCGGCCACAAGAAGACGATGGCTCTTCAGTTTTTTATGTTTGTTGGCTGCACGATTCTCCTTTACTTTTTCATTGAAAAGTAACTCAAATTAATTAACCACGACGGTTGTCAAGCCTTTTTTTTTTTAATGCTGTTCGACCTGGACATGTTCCTTTCCAGGCGTCTTGTTCTAGTCACGCTACTATTTTTCGCCAGAGGGATAATAGCAGGCGTATTTCAAGCCGCGTATCTTTATACTCCTGAGGTATTTATAATTGGTTGCGTCACTCTATTTAAATTAATAATTTAAAAAAAACACACTTTCAAACAACGCTACAGGTGTATCCATCAGGACTTAGATCTGTCGGGCTGTCTACTTGTAGCCTCGTCGCTCGTTTTGGAGCCATACTGACTCCTTACGTTGCTCAGGTAAAAGACCTGAAGGAAGTTCTTATTGTCCTTCAGTTCACGAGCTTATTTTCCTACTACTAACAGGTACTGCTTCATTCCTCGTTACTCTCCGCTTTGGGCATCTACGGAACTTCAGCAGTTATCGCCGCGTCGGCTTGTACCTGTCTTCCCGTTGGAGTCACGTCCAAACAGGCCAAAAAAACAATGCCTGCTGAAGAGTAGGCGAGCAAAAGAGTCTTGGTAATTTAATTATTTGTATATAAATGATAACATTTCGTATTAAAAGAAAAGACTTTCAACTTTATCAGTTATTGAACGCTCTGTCATTAATTTTTTTACCAATACATAAAGCGTTTATTGATTTTATCGGCGAGGACAGGAGCAACGAGCTCAAGCAAGGCGATCAAATAAAGTCGGGCCTCATTGTTTTGCTTCACAGCTTAAAGAAAACGACCGATAAAAATTATATGATTGTTCCACGCCTGCATCGCCTTATCGCGGCGGCCCTTCTTATGCGATCAATGTGACTTCTAGAACAAAGAGGGGCAAGTCTTGGAGGCGAGATGCTCGTACACGCCGGATCGGTTGTTAAGTGCAAGGAGACCGTAACGATATTGTTGGTTATTGCTAACCGGTAAGGTAGAAAAAAAAATAGGCAGTGTTCTCGTAACGAGATGATTTGCTCTATCTTGGGTTTTATTTTAAAAACATGGTCAATTGAAAACATTTTTTGTCGCATTCATCTCCGGTTATAAAATATATTTTATTTCATTGATGAAGTCGTTTCGCCGTTCATGCAAACCATGCATCTTACAGCTGTGAACATGCCATGAACGGCAAAACGTCAACAATGAAGTAAAATAAATTTCATAACCGGAGGCGAATGCGACATTTTTTTTTTCAATTTATGTACAACGATGGGCGCAGACAACAAAGAAACATTATTCAATGCTCCCATTAAATGCACTCCCCCTCCCAACGACTAATTTTTTGACTCAAATTATCGAAATCATACAGAAAATTGAGTTATAGTTCCGCAGTTTTGCTCTAAAACTGAACTCTTCGACCAAAAAATGGAACGTTATCCCTCCGAATTTGATTCATAAAAAAAAAAAAAACGCCCGGGTTTTGGAAATGGAAAAAACCTTCAATGGCCCGAGTGAACGGTAACATTGCTCCCGGAAATACAGGGTGGGGCAACATATCTTCCTTATTTCGTGACGCTAACGCAATAAGACAAGAAGTACTGAAGGTATCTTTGTTTCTTTTCTCTCGAGTGTAGGAAATATATTTCAGTTTTGTCACATCCTCATAAAAATCATATCGGGCAAGTGTCGCCCTCCATTCCATATCCGACGCACTGAACGAACCGATTTTGATCGTAGATCTTCAGTGCATTGATTTGGCTGTGGTGTTTCCTTGACCCCCCTCCAATTATACCTCGCACACTCGCAGGGGCGTCTATACAAGGGAGGGAGGTTGACGGGGTTACACGGGGGGAAAAGCTAATAACGTCACCCACCACGTCATGGAAATTATTCGTGTTGGTGGGGAAGTATCCAAAAACTCGAGGGGGGATGCTGCCCGAAACTTCCACGGTGGGCACAGAGAATAATAATATTTTTCTTGTAGGTGTTTTGGTTTAAATTTTTATTGTTCCTGTGCCATACATTGGTTTTCTCAAGAAGTAGTGCCATAGAAGTAAATTTCGGATAGGAAATGAATGGTATTTTCATAACCGTCACATTACTCATTTTTAGCCCTAAATTCAAGGATTTTTTTTGTTTCTTTTCCTATTTTCTCATCGAAGGAAAGAGATTGTGAATTGTGACAACACCGTTGGAAAGCTGAGAAAACGGAGAAGTTTTTTAAAAAATTGAAAATTCTCGTTTTTTCGTATCACCATAAAAAAGCTTAATTTTTTTAGGCGTTATTGAAGATTGTGTAGATTCATTTTGCTTCCACTTCGTGGGACATTTTTCGTAGATTTCGAAACTGCTTTCACTTCCGAAAAAAAGTGCAGTACAAGCGAATTAGTGATTTTCTTCATTTTGTATTCGCGAATTAATGTTTTTCTACAACTTTATACCTGCAAATTGCAAATTAGCGATTTTTCCCAATTTCAGCTGTGAAATAGCGTTTTGTGCTAATTTTGCGGCCATTCAGCATCCTATTCCCTTTTTCATACGCGAATAGGCGATTTTACGCCATTTCAGTTTTCCCCCATTTCAGTACGCCATTTGCCATTTTTGTCCAATTTTAACCTGAAAGCGTCTTTTATTTGTCAATATTATAGCGTGTTTTCTCAACTTTAACCGCGGGGTCCCAAATACAACACTTTTGCGTTGATTTCCACAATTTATTCGTAGAGTGGCCTCCATGTACCGAGAATCAGCGATTTTTTTCTTAATTTTAGTCTGGAAGTTGCATCGCGAGACCACGAATCAGCGCTTTTTAGCAGCTATAGCGACGAATATACCCGATTTTTGTCTGAGAGAGGGTCCGGGGCGAAACCCCCCCCCCCATTACCATGGTACACTACTGCGTTGGGTCTGACGTCCAAGAAAAAAGCTAGACGTACTCGGCCCTTTTCGGACTGCTTCAAGTCCAGAAAATCTGCTAAACCTAACTTCAACGTGAAACGCTCATTTTTGGAGATTTTATGGGGCTCGTCGTTATGGTACTAGTGCTCCTTCGTTCGTAAACTTGTAGCTCTGGGGGGGGGGATCTATCCCCCCATATCCCCCCCGTACTTACGCCCCTGCTTGTAAATGGGGGCCCGTTGTCACTCCGTAATTGATGAGGAATTCCAAACTGAGAAAAGAGTGTTTTAAGACGGGTAATAACTGCCGATGATGAGGCGGTTTTCATTAATCGCACCGAGGTATGTGGAAAAAAATAGTACTGAGTAACGAGAACATTTTTTCCGTTAAACGTAAGTAAATCACATCCGAGTAAGGAGCATGAAGATTGGGGAAGTCAGTTGAGATGAGAGGCTCAGATGGCATTTTTATTGATTTCAGCCAAACATTGCAGTTGTTCACTTTTTTTTCTACAACTATTGTTGTGTTCGGCCACCAAACCGTGGCTTTAGCTGGTCCAGAACATTTGTTGACACCCAAATAACCAACGTGAATAACAAACCAATTTCTCGGATTTCACACTCTAAGACCAAATTTCGTGGATTCGTCTCGCCAAAAAGACTTTTTCGTGAGTCTGCCTCACTGTACTATAATCATTTCCAGAATTACACACACAAAAACATGTTTTTTGTAGCATGTAGATTAAAAGAAACCAATTTCACGGATCTTAAGCACAAAAAACCCTTTTTGCAGGTCCGACTTACTAATAAACATTTTCGCTGATTTCGCGCTCTAAAAACCATTTCACGGATTTTTCTCGCTAAAACCCCATTTCCGCGGTTCTGGCTCACAGAAAACCCTATTTCGTGGTTGTTTTTTTGTTTTTTTTCTGAAAACCCAATTTCACGGAGTTGCCTAATTTAAAACCCAATTTTGTGCATTTTTTTCACCAAAAAAACAAAAAGCATTTTCGTATGTCTGGGGTTCACTAAAAAATAAAATATATCGTATTTCACTCGCTAAAACCAAAAAATTGCGCGGATTTCTTACGAACTCCAAATTTTACGGGATCGTGTAATTCAAACTACTAATTGTAGTTTGTTGTACGCGGTTTTAGCACACTTAATAGCATTTTCGCGATTCTGGCTCATTAAAACGCAGATTTCGTGGGATTTGCTTGCTGTAGAACAATAAATTTTGCCGGCCTTGGCTCACTAAAACACGTGGGTTGTGGGCTTGCTGGGAACCCAATTAAGTGGGGTTTCTTCGTTAAAATTATCCATTTCACAAATTAGTAAATTAATTAAACTGATATTATCCGGACGACGATGGAAGGGCATAGCCCAACACGATTCGAGTTTCGAGAAAAAATGGCTCTCCGGCGGGATTTGAACCCGCAACCTCTGGATTACCAGTCCAGCACGCTGCCATTTGCGCCACGGAGGCGCCTATGGGAGTCGTACTCCGAGGGATAAGCTAAGCCGAACCCCACCTAGGTCCATTGTTTCTCGAAACTCTAGGCGCTTCTCCTGATCGGTAAACCACGCCGAATTTAATCTTATCTAGATGTTGTTAGATTGATATAATGAATAAATCTGTCGCCGGCATTTTAATTAGTAAATTAATTAAACTGATATTATCCGGACGACGATGGAAGGGCATAGCCCAACACGATTCGAGTTTCGAGAAAAAATGGCTCTCCGGCGGGATTTGAACCCGCAACCTCTGGATTACCAGTCCAGCACGCTGCCATTTGCGCCACGGAGGCGCCTATGGGAGTCGTACTCCGAGGGATAAGCTAAGCCGAACCCCACCTAGGTCCATTGTTTCTCCCCATTTGTTCCCATAGGCGCCTCCGTGGCGCAAATGGCAGCGTGCTGGACTGGTAATCCAGAGGTTGCGGGTTCAAATCCCGCCGGAGAGCCATTTTTTCTCGAAACTCGAATCGTGTTGGGCTATGCCCTTCCATCGTCGTCCGGATAATATCAGTTTAATTAATTTACTAATTAAAATGCCGGCGACAGATTTATTCATTATATCAATCTAACAACATCTAGATAAGATTAAATTCGGCGTGGTTTACCGATCAGGAGAAGCGCCTAGAGTTTCGAGAAACAATGGACCTAGGTGGGGTTCGGCTTAGCTTATCCCTCGGAGTACGACTCCCATAGGCGCCTCCGTGGCGCAAATGGCAGCGTGCTGGACTGGTAATCCAGAGGTTGCGGGTTCAAATCCCGCCGGAGAGCCATTTTTTCTCGAAACTCGAATCGTGTTGGGCTATGCCCTTCCATCGTCGTCCGGATAATATCAGTTTAATTAATTTACTAATTAAAATGCCGGCGACAGATTTATTCATTATATCAATCCATTTCACAAATTTGGCTCTCTAAAAGCTTCCAATTTTAAAAATGTCTTACATGTTCCTTAAAATGTATAACTATTTTTTTAAATTTTTAAATGTGTTTTCTTGACAATTTTATCCGCGAATTCATAATGCTCAATTGCATCCCCGAATCAGCGATTTCCCCCAAGTTTAGCTGCGGATGGGCCCATATTGTCAATTTTATCCATCAACTAGCACTTCATTTTAATCAAGAATCAGGGCTTATCGCTATTTTGGACGCGAATTAACTACTACCTCCCCCCCCCCCACGGGCCATTCATCGTTGCACTACAGGCTCTGAATCAAAAACAAAACATTATTCATTTTTCAAAATGAAATGCACTAAAACTCTAAAACATTTGGGCTCATAAAATAAGTAAATCAAAATTATTAATGCATACATACATATAGCTGTAGCCGTTAAGGCACTAAAAAACACGAGTTCTGCAACACGCAAATCGGCGCCATACTTGGTCCCTGCTCGTATGACTAAAATTATCACCTGAACTCATTGGAAAGTAGGATATTTTTATTTATTTCGACCGCATTCCGCGTTTGTTTGCTGTTACGATGACAATTTTTTCATTCGTGATATTGTGTTTACCCTAACGACTGAGGGACCAAATATGGCGCTGAAATCCGTGTTGCAGTACCTGTGTTTCAAAGGTAAAAATTGAAAGAAAGAAAGAAAAAAAAAAAAAAAAAAAAAAAACCAATTAGCGCAGCTAAAATTAAGAAAAACGTTAATTTTCAGTTCAAATTGGGGAAAAGTGCTAATTATCAGTTGAAAATGGAAAAAATTGCTAATTTGCAGCTTAAATTGAGTCAAACGCCAATTCTTGGCAAAAATTGACAAAAGTCGGTAGGTAATGCACGGGTTGGAAACGCTACCACGCTGCTAAAGTTTAGAAAAAGCGAAAATTCGCTACTAAAATTGAGAAACATCACTAATTCTCGAATTAAGTGTCGTGAAATTTATAATTTAAAAATGATGATTTTTTGACGGAAATGGATGGATAGATTTGGTTAGAAAAAAATTTACATTTATAATTTAAATTCGCACCTTCTGAAGGCATTTTTGTGGCTAAAATTCAGAAAAATGTCAAATTCATGCATGGCTATATAAAAATGGAAAAAATCGCCAATCTACAGCTAAAATTGCGCCAAACGCCAATTTGTGACTGAAATAGAGAAAATTCGCTAATGCACAGGTTTGAAACGCTACGACGCGTCACCGCTACAATTTAAAAAAAGCGCAACTTTTCAGGCTGAAATTGGAAAAAAGCGCCAATTTATGGCAATAGGCGAAGAAACCGCTAATTCGCGAGTAAACTGAGAAAAATGGCTCATGCATTGCGTATGGTAAACCAAAAAAATCCTAATTCGTGAAAATTCCCCCTATTTTGCGGCTAATATTGTGGAAAACACTTAAGAAAACTTTAATTTCCAGCTAAAACTGAGAAAAGTGCTAATCCCCTGGTAAAAAATTTAAAAAATCGCTAATTTGCTACTAAAATTGAGGAAATCGCCAAAACTCGTGGATAATTAAGAAACATTGCTCACGGGATAAAAACGATACTTTGCTGCTTAAGTTGAGAAAATGCGCAAATTGTGGTGGGGCAAAACCGCTAATCTGCGGCTGAAATTGAGAAGAACGATACACTCGGCCAAAAAAGCGCTAATTTACGGGTAGAGTCCAAAAATCGCCCCTAACTGGGAGGTTGAGGCTATGTTGAGGCCAACAAGATGTCCAGATTCATGAGTGTGCTGGCTGGGTGGAATGATGACTAAAATGTGAAATTATCCCCTCCCCTCACCCTTACGAGATTTCAATCTGATCCCCCCCCCCAGGACAAATTCCTACCTACGCCACTGCTTTGGAATTGCAGCTCTTTTTAACGAGCAGTATTCTAACTTATGCCATTCCACGACCTTGCAATTAATTTATGAATAGGAAGCATAAAACCAACATAAAACAATAAAATCGTGAAATAAATAAACGAAAAAACTTCTCTATTCAATTTTCTGATATAGCATAACTTTGTCATATTAGACCTTAATCTGGCGGCCAATCATACGTGGTTATTCGCCTTGATCATAATTCAGGTACCGCTGTAGTTGTTGTTGTGGGTAGTTTCTATTAGACTAGTAGAAGAATGCCCACATGAGCTAGTTCCCAAGTGGCCAACGACAGCGCTGCCCGAATCATGAAATAGGCGAATAGTACCTTAATGGTAAATAGAGGACCATTAACTACCAGGTGAACTCACGGCCATATTGGGGTAGATAAAATTGTCATAAATTTTTTGTTTACAAATAACTTCCTAGTAAACCCAACTGACTCGCTTGCTTAGCGACTCCCTTTAGTGCCTGTCGACCAATAGGATTCGGTTGAGGCCGGAGGCGTGAATACTAGATAATATTTTGGGCTCGCCTAAAAAGCCTCGTGGGCTACTCCACAGTACCTATTTCCACTTCCGTACACCCCTCCTACCCATACAATTTTAGCTTTATCTACCCCAATATGGAGGGCGGGCTACCCAGACCACTCTCCGAGGTCTCGACTAAAAACTATGGTGTTAATGTCATTGGTCTACTATGTTAGCATCTACTTTGTGTTGTCTCCAGACTGTAGTGAGGGAAGTCTTTTGGCAGACGATGTAACCTTCTCTAGGCTATCCCTTTGTTGCGTTATCTGTTTTATTGTTTCTGGGTAAGTTGACTGAGCTTAGATTAATGTTTTAAATATTAATTCATTTTTCCCGTGCTTCATATTGTCTTCTAGTGCTATTTGCTCTCTCATTCTCGTTTGACACTCTTGCTCAATGGTCTCTGTTCCGTATCAACGCACTCTCTGCTCGTCCTCTACAACACACGTACATGCGGCATTCTGACCCTCTGGACTTGGATTGATTTTGACACGGTCTCCTCTCGGTTCCTGACCTCGTAAAATGAGCCTCGATGCGCCCTCGTGTCAATTTTGTTGCATGACATTCCTCGCAAAGGAACGATCGAACGAGCTGTGCGGAAGCAATGGTCTCCCTTTGACTCCCAACTCGATCAAAATATTGGGCCGAGCTCAGTATCTCATGTCGCTCAATCATCGAGGCCTTTGCACTTACATTGACGTCCTGAGAGGCAAGCATGGTTAGTGCAAAAGTTTTCAAATGTACGTGAAAATCGTCACTTCAATTTCAAGTTGTGGTCCGTTTCAGAAAGAATTGTGGCCGTCTGCGAGAAACTCGGGGAGCCGTTGGCAAGATACAAATTCAAAGACTGGATGGAAGTGTTACACATGACTCGAGAAGTGTTAGAAGCACTTTCTTACCTTAATGATAAAGGAGTAGTTCATAGGTGCCTTTGTCCCGCTAATATTTTCCTAGTGAATGAATCTTGGAAGCTATTTAATTACGGATTGTACTACATGACTGGCAACGGTACCGATGTGTCATTCCCAATGGGGTATGCCAACGTTTCCATTAGTCCAAATGCCATTTTTAACCCCCGTTTGTCACTTTAGGGAGCCTAAGTACACAGCCCTAGACGTCCTTACAAACGGTCCCGGCTGCGAAAGCACTCATAAGTCTGATATTTGGTCTTTGGGGATAATTTTAGCTGAAATTTGCCTCCAGACCCCTCTTTGGGCTGGATTATCCTTAAATGAACTGCTGAAACAACAATTGCTGCTCCAATCAGCAAATGATGTTTTTCGCAGCATAGCAGAACAATGTGGGATGTTACAAAGCCATCAAGTAATAATTACCTGTATATCTAATAAGTGACTATCGGAATATATGCCTTCCCATTTTTTAGGCCTTGCCCACCCCAATTAAAAAGCTTGTTAGCTCAATGCTAGCGCTTAATAATGACTCAAGACCCAGCAGCGACCTATTACTCCAGTCACATATTTTCCAAATTCTAGGCTGTGTGTACTCTCCTAAAAGGTAATCAAGAACCCTTAACGTTTAATTCCGGTCGTTTACGAATTCTATTTTAAGGTCTCATCTGGTAAATTTAAACCAAGACTCAATCGTCGAATTATATCACTACTGGCAACTAGCCGGTGGTGATATTCACGTAGAGCTAAAAAAGAACGGACTCGTTCACAATAGACCGCCAATTTTATCCTTACCAAAGTATAATGCCTCATTTTTGGAGCTTTTTTCTTTTTGTCTAACAGTTGAGTTTATTTTTAGTTTGCTGATGCTGGAAGGAAGATCATTTGGCCAAAGAAAGAATGATTGCACCACCCTTGATCAGTGTACAATTGAGGTCAATTTTGACCATCTTATAGAAAGATTTAGAAAACTTCCAAAGTGTTACAGGCATCCGGATCCTGCTAGTCTGTACGTTCACCGTTCGTCTATTTAAAACATTGTAGTTATGATTTGTTTTTGTAGAAATGGTGACAAAAATGATGCTTCAAGCTTGCCTCTTCTGATCAAAGAAAGGGATACTGACTATCAGTTTCAGCGAATACAACTTTTCAAAAAATTGTTGGAGGTATTTCGTTTAAAAAACTTTGTTTTCATTATGTCTTATTTGTTTGTTCCATTTGGCTGTTTAGACATGGCCTGAAGCGAAGGACACGCTGCTGAAAGAAGCCAAAAAAGACATTCCCCCTCTTGTTCGAGCCGAAGTGTGGGCTTGTATACTAGGCGTACCAAGTGACTACCGAGCTGTGTACGATTCCATTGACAAAGAGACTCCAGTTCCTACAGATAGACAGGCACCGATAATACTCACATTGTACATACGATCGGTCAAACGTTCTATTTGGATGACAATATTTATTGTTTGCCCTAATAGATTGAAGTTGACATTCCTCGATGTCATCAGTACAACGAGCTTCTGTCCTCGAACGTTGGTCACGCCAAATTCAAGAGGATACTGAAAGCGTGGGTTAAAAGTAATCCTCAGTACGTGTACTGGCAGGGTTTAGATTCGTTGTGTGCCCCGTTTCTGTTTTTGAATTTCCGAAGCGAAGGTAAACTTTCCTCCATCCCCCCCCCCCATTCCCATTTCTTCTCTTTTGAATTAGCCGGACCACTCGTTTCATTTTTCAGCTCGGGCCTATGCTTCTTTGACATGTTTCATCAACAAATATTTGCATAATTTCTTTCTCAAAGATAATTCACTTGTTATCAAAGAGTATCTGGCTAAATTCGGGCACTTGATAGCTTTTCAAGACCCGCTCCTAGCTAGTCATTTAAGTGACATCGGGTTTTCTCCCGAACTCTTCGCTATTCCTTGGTTTCTCACGATGTTTTCCCGTGAGTATCTCTCCCCCACCCCCTTTTAATATTCTGTTTTGAAAATTATTTTTTTGTCTCCAGACGTATTTCCAATACATAAAATCCTTCATTTGTGGGATTCACTTTTACTGGGCGATGCTTCCTATCCTTTATACATCGGCCTGTCAGTTCTTCAGCAATTAAGATCAGTTTTGTTGGATTCTGGGTTTAATGAATGCATTTTATTATTTTCTGATCTACCAGGTAGTTATTTTGATTTAAACGCGTGTTTTGCCTGTCTGATTTATATATATATATTTCATGAGAAATCGACATTGAAAAATGCGTGAAGGAATCGATTTCATTCTACCGTGTAACACCCGGCAGTATAACATACAGACAGTACGCGTTAAACGATGTAGTGGGAAGTGGTTCCAGCTATGGGATGGTGTGTACTACGGATCAACCTCCGCCCTGCACCTCCCGACCATCTTAACTCTTAAGCACTTAAACTTTGTTTTGATTTGATTTCGTTACAGTCAAGTTCTCCTACAGTTACACTCCCTGAGCTTCAGAATGAATTCAGTCCTCGAATAAGCCCTCAAGAGCTAATTCTTCTTGTTATGAAACCTGTGATTCGTTCGAAAATTATTTTGGTTGATATTCGCGACCACGCTCAGTAAGTTCCTTTGTTTTGAGGGGGTTTTTCGTCGCCACTCATCAAGATATCTCTGTAGATACAAGAGGCAGAGTGCCGTTGGAAGCATCAATTTCCCCGTTTCACTGACCGAAATTAACAATAAACTAACCAAAAAAACTGATTTCAATGAGCTGAAAGATCTGGGCCCTATTGTTCCGCACAAAGGGAAAATATTAGTCGTTATCGGAGATAATATGACTGCAGCGTCGGGGGTAAGCTCTCTCTAATTTTTGTTTATTTATTTCTAACGAAGTGTTTAATTGCATAGTTTTGCGAGTACCTCGTCAAGAATGGTTTTCCTAAAGTGTGCTGTCTGAACGGTGGGATCGTGTCGTTATCTAGCAGTGATATTATTCGGCAAATAAAGTAAAGACTGTTTATTCGTTGCATTAGCGATGGTAAGAAATAATAATTACATGCGAAAAACGAGCTGCGAAATTATTACTTCATATTCGCACTGCCATTTAGTTTTGTTTCTTGTATTTGTTCATATTATTCAAAGTGCCAAAATTCGCTACAATTGAGCCTGTTTCGAAGCAATGTGGGCTGACCTGAAGGATTTTCTTTAGTCATAAGTTTACCGACTTGTGGGTTGTCTAGACCTAGTGATATTGTGGAAACGAGATGGGGGGGGGGGATGCATTTCTTGGCAATAACACAAAAGATCTTCGTTTACTGCACCTGTGATGCGCCCGCAGAGCTCAAGTTAATTATTTTTAAATTAATATTATTTCATTTCTTAATTTATGGCACTGATAAATTACGTGTTTAAGTGTATTTAAGTTGATTAAATTCAAGCAAATGTGATACTAATCGTAAGCATTGCAAAGTTGTTAATATGTCTATTTTCGAATAAGATATTACTATTTTTCATTTAATCAGTCACTCCTGTTATGATTACTATTATTTTGAAGGTTTGTTTAGTGCAGTTGTACTGTCTATCATTTTATACATTGTATTGAGTTTGTTGTCGTTTGCCACGTGAAAATCTCCTTTCGAGATGTTTCACTCTTCAGTCATGATGTCTAATGAAGCCTCGGTGCAATAAAAATTTCAACAAATTCTTAAAATCATTTGAACAGTTATTCATTGTGGGGGGAGGGCTATGCACAAAGCCAGCGCCATTCGTGAGCCACAACCGCAATGATCCCGTTGGCGTGTGCGAAATGGGGAGGAACCGATTGTAAACCACCGTTTGAAGTGCCAAATCTCATCCCTAGAAACTGAATAATCAGCCTCATGAATAGAGTCAAGTTTCTTTAGAAACTCTCAACGAAGTCTGAAAACTTGAAATTTCACACGAGAAACTGATTCCTGGGCTTGGGTTTGTTGCAGAAACCAGTAACTTTGCCGCAGGAACTGAACTGTGTCACTTGAAAAAACTCCATTGTTCCTAAGAAGTTTAGGATTAAGCAGGGAGCCAGTCAATTTTCCATAACTTATCAAGGGGGGGGGGGGAGCGTTACGCGTTATCGCTGGGTTCAGTTGACGTTTTCGACTACACCCTGGTCCCGGGATTTCCAGGTAATTTTTGGGCGCTTTGGCATGTTTTCACTAGCCCCCCATTTTTTTTTTCCGTGAGAAGACAAGGTCATAGGCAACTGTGCAACCGAGTGAAAGTGTCGTACTTCTTGGGGTAATAAGTTTGATTAAATTCTACGAGAATGGAGGTGGAAATAATATTGAGAAACCCAAGAGGTGTTACTGATGAAGCGAGGCGAAATTATACCATCCTAGTAGTTCGGGCCTATCAATACCCCAAAATGGCGGAGCATTCACCTGGTTTATATAGGTTCTCCAATCGGCACTCTTTCCACGAGTGTCTCGAGTGTTTTCGAGTCCCACCGATACCACTTATTCGCGATTATTCTTCATTTTAACCGTGGATTTGCCCCAAAAAATAGAACATTGAGTAGCGTTTTTTAAAACGACTTTTCTCAATTTTTGCCGCGATTTTGCCCGTCTGCACATTAGCTAGCTATCTCCCTTTTAACTGCGTAAGGACCTACGTAAACTGGGAATCGGTGCTTTATCAAATTTTAGCCACGATAGTTGCCTCGAAAAACCGGGAAATGACGTTCTTCAGTCTCGAGAGCGCTTTTGTTCCACATGTGAGCCTCAGTTTGTCCGCATTGTCTCAATTTTAGCCGCGGGTTGCCCCAAAAACCGCACCTTACGGCGCGCCTTTCTTAATTTTAGCCGAGTCAGCGGGCCACAGAAACTGATAATTAGGGCTTATGATTTTTCTCATTATTATAGCAAATGAGCTTATTTGCTCAATTTTAGCCGCGAATGAGCGCTTTTATAAATTTTAGCTACGAGTGAGAGCTTAATTAGTCTCAATTAGCGCGAATGTTCTCCATTTTAGCCGCAGGCTAGCCCCAAAAACAGGGCATTATCAGGGTTGCCAATTTGACGGATTTTGGTTTAGGAGGTGGCTGACGGGGATAAAATCAGTCTAAACCCCAACAGATGACGGATGAACGGAACAGAATTTTGGATTCACTCAAAGATTTTCATTATTATAAATTTTAAATATAATTTAAATGAAAAAAGGTGCGTAGTTATGGTAAATGAGAAGAAATTCATTCATATATTACGACATTGGGTAGATAAACTTCAAGTCAGAGTTTGTTTACATGGGAATCAATACCAGTGCCGGTGCTTATGCAGTATGGAAAACTCAAATTAAGCTGTGTGTATGACTTTTAGTGCATTTCATTCTGAAAATGCACTATTGGTCTCGTCGTGATGGTGGCAAACATGGGTCATGTCATGTTTTTTTTTCATGTTTCAGAACCTCTAGAACACGAATTCAGTGGTCTCCAGAATTCATATACATATTTCTTACATATATTTCTTACGTATATGTCGCATCCATGTCGTGTTATTGTCCTCTTCACGAAATGGATGTCCATTTCACGAAGTGGCTCCACTTGCCGTAACTTCGAAAAATTACGACATCTGGACAAAAAAATTGTCCATTTCTTGAAAAGGAAATCGTGTTTGTTTAATTGCTGAAATCAAGCTTCCTTACTGCAAGTGGATGCACAATATTATCTTTTCGTGAAATGGATGAGTGAGGAATCTCTGATGCTGAATCAAGTTTTGTTTTATTTAAAAAGATTATTTCATTGAGCAGTCAAAACCCCGCTAAAAAATGACGTTGTGCATCCACTTGCAGTAAGGAAGCTCAATTTCAGCAACTGGACAAACGCGATTTCCTTTCAAGAAATGGACATTCTTTTGTCCAGATGTCGTAATTTTTTTTGAAATTACGGCAAGTCGAGCCACTTCGTGAAATGGACATCCATTTCATGAAGTGGAAAATTTCGCCAAGTGGATGCGATATATATATACACGTGTGTGTGTGTGTGTATACATATATTTTATATGTATGTGTATAAGCTTGTGGCCGTTTTCTTGTTAGCACGATAACTCTCGAAGAAATTAATGTAGCGGAACGCGCTTCGACACAAAAATCAGTAGTCATAAGACCCCGGTCGGTATTGCATTTGAGCCAAATCGGTGGAGGTGGAGGGGGGGAAATAGCGGTTGAAATGGAAAAAAAAAATCACTACAAATCACGATACTGTGATTCCATTTTGAAGTAGCCTTTGATTCTCATTAAGTTCTGCTTAAACAAACCCGGCAGCAAACAGTATGAGGGTCAAACATTAACGAAACAAATTATGGTCTCAACATTATTACTGAAATGCACTCTTTCCGACCGCCAGCTGCCGGAGCGATTTTTTTTTTTTTTTTTTTTTTTTTTCTTTTTCCTGTTCTTTCCTCAATAACTTCTATCAAAGAACACCACGAGCGAAAAAAAAAAAAAAAAAAAAAAAAAATAGGCAAGTTCTCCATTGGCATTTTCTCGATTTTCTTTCACTTTTGGTCAATGAATTATTGCTTTTTCTAAATTTTAGCCGTAAACTTGCCCCCATGAACAGTACGTTAGCCATTTTTCTTAATTTTAGCCACAAAAGGTCACTATAAACTGCGGCTTCACCTATGTTTCTTAATTTTAGCCTCTAATGAGCGATTTTTCGGAATTTCGTTCCTAAATTCATGGATTTAAAACTTTAAAATCCCAATTTTTCTAAAAGTTATTCTTTTCAAGAGCCTCCTCAGAAGAAGGGCCCTCTGGCCTCCCTCGGCACTACCTAGGCACGCTGCTGTTTATTGCTTATTTGACGTTTTTTTTTTTAACGGGATGAAATACATTTTGACGGATTTCTGACGGAATTTTGAGCTTGACTAGACCGGAAAAGCAAAATGTCAATTGGCAACGCTGGATATTAGCCCGATTTCTCAAGTTCAGACGTGAAGTTCCCTGTACAATAGCAAATTATGGCCTTTTCTACATTTTTGCCACGAAGTTGCCTCCGGCAGAAGCTGTGAAATGATGTTTTTTCTCAATTTAAACCACGAAGATTCATATGTGCTTTTTCTCAATTTTACCCGCGAATGATCACCCTTTTTCAGCTTTAGCACCGCAATTTTTTTTCTCAATATCAGCCTGCTAACTATAGAGCTTTTTCTCAATTTGACTTGACTTGCCCCCAAAATAACAGAACATATTTAGCGTGCTTCCTCAAGTTTAGCCGCAAAGGCACCTAGGCAGAAATCTGCTGGAGATTGGTGTTTTTCTTCAATTTTGGCTGCGACGTTGCATCAGGAAGTTGCAAATTATCAATTTTTTCAATTTCAGCAATGAAGTTGCTTCCAAAATAACAAATTTCGGTTAATAGCCATTTGAATGTCTATTTTCACTGTAAGCCCCATTATTGGTTGCTCGCTTCGAAAGTGTCAAGTCTTATTATGTATTAGACGCGAGAATGCAAGTAATTGAATAACCTAATTCAACCACTTTGGTGGTTTATAACACAGGCGGAGGTCACTCGTGACACATGAAGACCATAGGAAAAGAAACACTTCTCCGGGGGTACGTCGTTGTGAGTGTTACGTAACTCTCAACTTCAAGTTCTTATACCATTGGGGAGGAGGGCTCGATGTCTTTCTCCTGGTACGTGTTCTTTGTGACTCTGGGTGTCGTTATTATTGTTTACCTAGCTTTACCAGTGAAAATTGGAAATCTCGACGAGATCGAACAACGAAATAGCTTTAACGACTATGTCAAACAGTTCAATAAAAACTTTGTACCGGGTACGGACGAGTTCGAACACCACTTGGCGAACTACAAGGTAATAAGTTATGTACCTACCTCATATATTTATATTTCCCGTTTTTTTTTGTTTTTTTTTCGAATTTCGTTTATTCCCTTTGATCTTTTTAAATTATCAAATTTAATAAGACCTTCATTCCCAGGTACGCCTGTTATTTTCTAATGTAGCCTGTAGCCCCCTCCCGTAATGCTCTTCAATCTTTGAACTCTTTCGTTTCTCACCTGCTCTATTTTTCTCTTTTCTAGAAAGCATTATTTGAAATCAAATTACTGAATTCCCGGAGGAATTCCGAACACTCGGCTCTTTACGGATTGACGCAATTCGCCGATATTTCGCCTCAAGAGTTTTCTTCAAGACATTTAAGACGCTTTCGCTCGCAAAAATTTAACTACACACGACATTCTCATAGCCATCATCATAATCATTCGGGTAGAGACAGCAACCGACTGAAAAGAGCGGTCCTGCCTCAGAAAGTTGACTGGTGAACAATTATTTAAAATCTAAAGCTCTCGCTTTATTATTCCTAAAGTAGAAATGTTTCATCTTTCAATAGGAGGCAAAAGGGCGTTATTGGTAATGTCAAAAATCAAGGACTCTGCGGAGCTTGCTGGGCTTTCAGCACCATCGGAACTATTGAGTCGATGGAAGCCATCAGAACGGGACAATTTGAAGCTCTCAGCGTTCAAGAAGTCTGTTTGAAATAATAATAATAATAATAATAATAATCTTGTACCACCACACACACTAAACATCTTTGCAGGCGATAGACTGTGCAGGTGATGGTAATAAAGGATGTGATGGTGGTGACTCCTGTAATTTGCTAATCTGGATCGTCGGCAACAATGTGCGAATCGAAAAAGAGTCTGACTACCCTTTGGAACTGAAAAACGGCGTTTGTCGATTAAAAAAGTGAGCTCGGAGACTCTAGTATACGTTACGATGCGTTAATTTTGTTCTTATTCATTTTTAGATATCTGTCAGGAGTACAAGTCGCCGATGACTTCAACTGCGACTAGTGAGAACTTTTCTTTCCCTTTCAACATAATACTTCAATTAATAAAAAAACGTACAATTACAGTTTCGTTGGAAATGAAGAAGCCATACTCAGGCTTCTTGCTTTTCACGGACCGGTGACAGTGGCCGTAAACGCCCTGAGCTGGCAGTACTATCTGAGTGGAGTCATTCAGTCTGAGTGTCCAGGGAAAATCAATTTATTGAATCACGCGGCTCAAATCGTCGGCTACGATCTGACAGCGCCCATTCCTCATTACATTGTGAAAAATAGCTGGGGAACGAGATGGGGAGATGGTGGCTACGTTAACATTGCAACTGGCGGTAATGTGTGTGGCATTGCTATTGAAGTTGTATCATTGGATACAACGACGTAAATAGATACACGATGTATCCTAGTGTTTTGATCATTGTAAATGTTTCTACAATAATAATATATTTAATGCTGTTGCATCCATGTAGGTTCACTGTACTCAAACAAGTTCGCCATTGCAAAAAAACTCATAACTTCCTGCTGACACAGTGTCGGCCCCTCAAGGGCGTTTCCCCCCCAGATTCATTTCTCAATTCAGCGTAGCCTGGCGGACTCATGAACCGCATCCGGCGCAATTCGAAGAACTTTGAAAAGTGACCGAAAACGGTCATTTAAGGCCACTTTGAGAGGCGCGAACGGGCGTTTTGGCCAGGGCCGCCTGAGTATGACCTAAGGCATAGTGGTTTTCAACCTTTTACGGCTCGCGTCCCACTAAATTCGGCTTTCATTTCTTCACACCCCATCTGCATAATATTCTTGAACTGGAAGGCTGGGCGGGGGCGGGGGGTACGTGGGCTTTCAGTGAAATATACACGTTACCGTGAAAGCTTGAACTCAACGGTGACTGTCACATTCACCACATTCGCAGAGAAAATTATAGCTGTCGAAAGCCCGAAGTTTTGGCGTCTTTAAAAATTCAACGCTTTTTAAATATTCAGCACGCCCCCCCCCCCCTTGACCAAATAAACTCTTGGGTAGTCTTATTACGATGCTCATTCAACTTCAGCTTGAAAATCTGCTCAATTTCGAATACGCCCAGGGGTTAAGAAGGTGATATTTTTTCAAGTTTTTTGAATCAAGCCGGAAGCGGTTCATGAGTCCTTCAAACAGTTCGATTGACAACTCGAAGGTGATCATCATGGCCAAAACGCCCCTAGGGGGCGCCAGCGGCTCTAAAAAAGGAAAGTGGCATAAAATAGAAACCGTTATGCCTTGTTATTTGTTTTGGTCAATATACGACTCCCCAGACTATACTAGAATAGCCCCTTAAGATTCGCATGCGCAGTTATCAGGGAAAGTTTCCGTTAATCCGTGGACAAAATGTAGAAAAAATCCGCAGCTTTTCGTTATTTCGTGCAACAGCTTTTTTTGTGTGTTATGGAAGATAAGCAAACACTGATGGGATCAGATTTTCAATTAAGTATTTGAGGAGTCAGGAATTTGGGGAGGAGGGGTGATGGAACCCGTTTTTGGACTGAGCAATTCAGTATGTCCCCTTAAGAAAGGGATGGGGTCTTCAATTTTGTTGACTATAGTCTGTCCACTTACTTAGTGATGGACTCTCGAACGGGTTGCTTCATTTCGATAGTTCGATTTGTTCACTCCCACCAAAAATATTTAAAGGACTCAACAAAAAAACTTTTAATACGGGCACCATGGCAACGTGTAGACGCTAAGCAGTGATCATTTGTTCCAAAATTATTCCCGGTGCGTTATTTTTAGTAGAAGGGGCAAAGGGGAAGCTCATTCCACAAAACTTAGGACGGGCGAGAGTCCGTCGCTAAGTGAAGTGGGCAGACTGCCAGCACGATTACAAATACTTTTGGAATTTTTGGGGGATCAGCAAGGCGAAGAAGGTAGAGGCTTTGATGGGGGCAATTTTCGTGTCCTGGATCTCTGGTTATTAGCCGTTTTGGTACGTTTTTACAAGGTCCTCCCTCCTCTACCAAAGGTTCCTGCGAACGTTGGCCGCGCAGCAAGGCCGTCGGTTTAGGCACCTACCGTTTATTCCTTTCCGTTTATTATTTAGCCTGGGAAATGACCCAAGAACCACACATAAGCGTTTAGCCTCAATTTTAACCGTAAAAATGGGTTCAAAAACTGTGAATGATAACTTTTTCTCACGTTTTTTAGTGATTCACTGATTCATGAATTGACTTATTTTCTCAACTTTAGCCACTATTAGTGCTTTTACTTAATTTTAGCCGTGAATTAGCACTTTTCTATATTTTAGCCGCGTATATATTAGCGCTTTTTTTCTATGCTAGCCGTGAATGAACACTTTTCTGATTCTTCTGACCAAAGATCAGCACATTACCGTTTTGTGTCTCAATTTTAGTTGTGAAAGGGCCTCCATAAACTGTGTATTGGCCCTTTTCTCAATGTCATTCGCGAATTAGCCCCTTTTCTCAATTTTAACCCCGATCTGATTGATTTTCTCGCTTTTAGGAGCGAATTTATCACTTTTAGCACGAATTAGCACTTTTTCGCAACTCAACAGTAGCTCATTAGCGTGATTTTTCAATATACAGGGTGGATGCGTATAAGTGTGACAAAAAAAATTGGGTAAAAGTAGACCTCATTTGCGATCGAAAACACCCCATAAGCCATGGTCCGAAAATCAAATCAAAATCCTTCGAGATATGATTTTTCTACCATCTTTTTAGGATAACATCATTTTCCTTGACTAAATGCGAGTAACTCGCTTCCCAGCTGACATTCTGCAACTTTTGACAATGGATTCGGGAAGAGCACACTCTTTCCTGTGAGGAATATCCATTTTCGTCAAAAAATAACTATTTCTGTGGCCTCGGCAGCTCCTCAAAGTTGTGCGAAATGGAGATTTTTAATTTTGCCTATCGACTTCCCATGGATCGGAAAAACTACTTCAAAAAATCCATTTCAAAATACTCATGAGCTTTTGTTTCATTAATTGGCGATTTTTCGGCAGAAATGACAATTTTTTAGAAAAAAGAGTGAGTTTTCTATTCTAAATTAAGTATTATTATGGGTTTTCTATTCTAAATTAAGTAAATCTATTCTAAGATTTTTTTGCACTTGAGAATTAGAGTTTTTTCCCTATTTTCACCAAGATACCTATCGCTTTTTCTGAATTTGGCCGCGGATTAGCAATTTTGTTCCCTTTCTGCCACGAAGTTACCTTCAGATGCCGCGAATTGACGTTTTCTCAATTCTAAACCGTCAATTAGCGTATTTTCCTCATTTCAGAGTCGCTTCTTTCCCATTTTAGCCACGAATTAGCAATTGTTCTCCATTTTAGCCGCTAATGAGCGATTTTTCTGAATTTTATCATCGACTTAGCACATTGCTCTAGCACCCATGAATTAGAGTTTTTTCTCTGTTTGAGCCACGGACTTAATGCCTTCAGAAGCCGAGAATAGGCGTTTTCGTCCTTTAGCCGCTCGTACTCCTTTTCACGTACCTTGGTCCATGTACGTAAAACCTAAAAATCGTCATTTTTACATTTTTATGCTTTTCTGGGGCCCTCTCTGATACGGCTCTATCAGACCTCGTCCCAGGGCGGTCCGCCCTAAGGGAGGCGACCCTATTTGGAGGTGAGGGCCCCTAGCTCGTGCGGCACTGACAGTAAAATCGCTCTTTCGCGCGTGTTTCGTTATTGTGTAGTCGACTTCAGTTCAGTCGGGTCAGAGGATGTTAAAATGCACACGACTAGCCCTTTTTAGCAGCATTTTACTTAAATTAGGGCACTTCTCAATGAATGAAAATGTACTGGTTTTCTTTTGAAGCTACAGTTTCACGAACACTTTGAAAAAAAATGTCCCTATAAAACTCCAAACTCCCTAAAAAAAAAAAAAAATGTAGGTGTGAGCGGGGGAGGGGACCCGTATAACTCATAATTTTTTTACAGTAATAATGTTTTTAGCCAAGAAGCTTTGGAGTTTTAAGCTAAGAAAGCAATGTACAATGGCAAGTTCTATGTTTAAACCTATGAACAACTACGTTGATCCAGGAAACTGACTGGTGCTTAGAATTCGCTCCCTGCTTCTCAGTCTAATGTATCCGTGTGTTTGTTTGACAGTTGAAAAACATAATTCGAAATAACAAGCCTCGGGAGTTACACAACACTCACACGACTCAGACTCACAGCCTGTTCTCGGCTAAGAAATGTACCGTTTCAGTTGGATTTCACCCAATTTTTTGTTTTTCCTTTTCTTTTCGCCTCCCAATGAAATTTTGCTATAGTCACAGCACACTCCAGTAAATTGTTTTTCAAACTGTGGAAGCGAAAACCACCATCAGTACAGCGTTATAAATGTATTCACCCATGAGGGGAGGGGTGAAACGGCGGTAGTAACGTTGCAACAAAGCCGTAAATGTACGCCCCGTCACAAATGAACCTATGTTGCTGTCAAAAACGACTATTAGTTTCGGTACTCCTCTCCCCTCTCTCATTCTATCCTACTCGACTCCTTGAATTCTATTGTCGGCCGGCCTCTCGAACGCTTGCTGGCTTGAGTTTGATGGCTCGCGTCTTTCGTTTGGGTTGAAAACCCGAGTTAATGAACCCCTTAATTCAAATAAAGTGTTATAAGGCATTTGAAGCTCAGAAAAAATAAGAACCAGTTCAAAGACGATTACGTGAGCTTTGCGGGGTTTAGTTTACAAAAAAAAAAAAAAAAATGGGTAATAAAGCAATAAAATGCTATGAAGTTGAGGCACAAGATTCCTTTCACTGAGTCACTCACTGATTTGCACTGACTCTCTCACTGATTCGCATTCACTTTCATTTTTTCGTTGTTTTCAACTAACAACCCGTAGCTTGAAGAAGGCCCTTTGCCAAGTTACGCGAGTTTAGCGCTATAAATTTCAAATTACCAGGCTCAAATAAGTGGCTAAGGCTAAGTGGTTTTATATGATAATTATCGCGGTATTTGATTTAAATGTATATTTGTTGTTCCCATACGAGTTTCATGTGGCAATACTTGGGAAACAATGGGTCACGACTCAACCTACACGCCTTTCATCCTCTACAGCCTCCCCCCCCCCTTCCTCGTCACTCCAATACACCCTGAGCTTTTGTCACGCTGAAGACGTTCCCAAAATGTAACTGAAATCTGGTTAGATCTTCTTAGCCCTTGGCATCTCAAGTCCGTGAGTCTCATACTACAAGACTCCGATGACGCTAGGGGATAATAATTATGCTTTAGGTGTAACTTACCGAGTGGGGAAGGCGTGAAGCCGTAGCAATGTTGAGAATGAGGAAACCTCGGCGAAGAGACTTTTTTTCTTTTTCTTTTTTTTACAGTCGGTGTGGTGGGGTTCTCTAGAGCGAGTTCGCTCTTCGCTTCGGAGTGCCCAGTGACGAGAGGAGAGTGAATCTCTTCAGGTGTGGTTGTGCTATGCTATAGGTGGAGGGCGAGGCGTGCATAAAAAAACCTGTTGATTTTCCAACATTTGAACTCAGTGGCCCATTATTTGACTTTTAAAAGGAAGCTGAAACAATCCGTACGCTTGGGTGGAGTAAATCTGGTTTTTGAAGTGATTGTGATTCAGGTAGAGCTTGCTTTTTATATGAATGATCGGTTGTGATGCGACGAGTGCTTTTATACTTTCTGAGGATTACAATGTAAACCATGAAGACGAGTATTACTCTTAAGGACTCGGCGACAGTCCTTACTTTCACGGTAACTATTTATCCAAGTTTGGATATTAATTATTTACAGGTAAACATCCTGCTAGGTTTTTAATTTAACTGTTCCGATGTACTCGATCTTTAAATCAGACTGATTAAACTGCAACGCTTTAATCAATTTTCAAAATTGTTTAAGATCCTTAATTAAAACGCTTAAACCCCCTTGTAATTGACAATGTTTGTTTGCCCACCGTCCCTTTACAGACCGCCCATTAAGTCAAAAAGGAGACTATATACATGCACCGTCTGGAGCTGTTCAGGTCCCTCTCCCACCCCTCACCCACCAGCCATCAACGAGATCAACCCACACTCTCCCACAAGCTTTGCTTTGTTGTGCTTTAGGACGAACAACCGAGCCATTTAGAGTAATTAACATAGTTTGAATTTAATATTAGCAAGATCACGCAGGAATAGAGGTACTCGGGCCATCAGCTTCCCCAATCTTAAGCCGGTTTCATTAAGTTGATGAGGGAAGGGGAGGGGGTGAGAGAGATAAATAAAAATGCCGCTAGTCCAGTTTTTTCCAGAAAAAAAAAATGGAAGTTGTTCTTGAAACTATTTTGTGCATTAGAGTTGTTATAATAGATATGTGCTGAAGCTGTGCTTATACAACAGAATGAAACAATGCGGTGGAGAGGAGGAATCCAGAAAGCAAAATGTAATAAATTTGATGGATCCAAAGACTTGTACAAACTTTATGTTAACAGCAAACTTTTATATCAGTGTTTCGTGTTGACAAATGTGTAAACAACAGAGAAAAACACCGTTGAGACCTGTTGTAACAAGAAAAAAAACGGCGTTAATTGACCATCAAAAAGCTTTCAGTAATGTTGTTTACTGAACTGTTGTTATCAATGAAACCGATCGTATTCATTTACATATTAATATTAAAATTAATTTTTCCGTACTGTAAACATATTCCACCCATCCCAAACTTTCCCTCCAAATTATTTATATTTTTCCAAGATTTTTTTTTACTCATACTTCAAATTTCGATGATATTTTGTTTTTCCAGATATGAAAATGTTGCCATTGTGAATTTCCCGTGGGCTGTTGCAATATTATTTAGGGAATGGCCTTGGTAAAGAAGGTGAGTAGTCTTACAGGTACTCTATTTTTGTCGTGTAAGCACGGTTGAAGTTCTTAAGATTTTCTTTTAACTGTTCCTCGCGTAAAACAATAAAGAGCAGGGCTAATGGACGTTTAACTGCTTTAGTTCATATCAATGACGTCAAATTCATTCACGTTCTCTTAATAGCGTACCTTGGTAGACAAAGAGGGATAATTATTAGCGAGGATTTCAAGCGTTCGTGAGGGTGGGGGTGGGGTGGAGGCCTTTTCAACACTATTTCCCCCTATTTAGCCTTTAAATTTGACGTTAAATATGCTTACTTGAAAAATTTTCTAGTACAATCCCATTAGGTTTATTAAATTAATTGCAACTATCGATTCCTATGTTAGCAAAACGAAGATTTTTTGTTTATTTCATGTTCTGAATTAGCCGCAGAATTAGCTCGTGATGGAAAAAACTTTTTCTTCCCGCTCCACAACCGTGAGCAAATGTCTTCAGCTGTTGTTAGTATTTATTTACTTTTCCCTTAAAGTAAAGTTTGTTGGCCTTTAAAACCCGAATTTACTGTTCAACCCGTAACTCTTGTTGACTGGCGTAGTGTATGGGGTTCAGGCGCGGTCTTAAAATGGAAAAACTTTTGTCGAAATCCCTTTCCCTCCAGTCCATCAAATCGAACGTGGCATCCGAGAATCCACCAATCATGTTCGAGAAAACTTGGATGCCAAACAAAAGCGTGCCCGTCCCCGATAGTCCCTTCAATAGCGTGAGCGTATCACTTCCTTCGCCCTTGCCCTTGAAGTTGAACATTAGAATGTAGAAAGGGGGAGAGGGTTTTTTTCTAGACAACACAGGTGCAGCTTCCAACTGTTTCCCCCCTCCATATCCACATTTCACGTGTGGGAAATTCAGGATCGTGTTCCGTTTCCCATTGTCGCTCAAAAAAATATATTAAGTCGGCTCCCCCCCCCCAACACTACGCCCCGCTAGCCCACAGGAATGCGCGCGTTAAAATCACTTCATTTCCCAATGATTTATGTGTCATTCTCTTTACAATAGGTATCGCTAAAAAAAAATAGTGGAAGGAAATCTCAAATAATTCAGTTTCCTATGGTAAAACGAATTTATTCAAGCCCTGTCACACTACAAGGATGGCTACAAAAGAGAGGAAGTGAAGGTTTGATGTTGTGGAAAAAACGTTGGTTCGTTTTATCAGATTACTGTTTATTTTACTACAAAGGTAACCCCCCACCCTCCCGCCGTTTTCTTTGCTAAAAATTAATTTGTTTTTTTTTTTTTTTCAATTTTAACAGACTCAGAAGAAGAAAAGCTTCTCGGTTCTTTCATTTTAGCATCATATGTGATATCACCCTGTAGCGCAGACGATAAAGTCTATAAAAAATATAGTTTCAAAGCGGAACACAGTAACATGCGAACGTATTATTTCGCGGCGGATAGTGACGCTTTAATGCGTCAATGGGTTAACGCTCTCACGATGGCATCATTTCTTCAAGATGTTCCAAGGTTTGTATTTGCTCTCTCACTCTCTTCTTCTCAGTTTCATACGTTGAGGTTTTTTGAGACTTTACTTTAAAAAATAAAAATAAACCTGTGTGGGGTGTGGGGGCCCCCATCGGAAGCCTTTAAAAGGTCACTCTGATTCTTGACTTGATGCTTTAAAGTACAACTAATGGGGAAGGGGGTGAACAGGTAGAACTTAACTCTAGGCTCAAGCTTAACAGACTCAGTTCCTTGAATGGTGGATGAAGTAAAAGGGACATTTTACCTGTTCCTCTCCTCTGCTTCCAATATTACTGACTAGCATATTACCTCTTGATTATTCTTTTCTGAGAAGAAGTTTTTTCTTTGTCAAAAAAAAAAAAAATAGTAGTCAAAGTTGGGTGAACTCGTTGGCACGGTCTTTAAGAGAGGGGGTCTGTGTCTGTACTAGTAAATTTGAGTAATAATGTCTGTCCATCTCTGGGTGTGTTTCATGTGGTAGGTTCATGCACTTACAGGTGTTGTCGAGTTTCTATTATATGTATAGGGTTGGTAGAGGTGTTAATCCAGAGGGGCGGAGGCGCCAGTATTGATGGATTAAGTTGGGTTTTATGATTACCATTTTGCGTTTAACTTGAGCAAAGATAAGTTGTAATTTATTAATAAATTGTGAGGATTCTTGCTCGAGTTCAATTTTTCGTAGTTTTTCTGTATCATTCTGTTCAGATAAAACAGATGATGATTCCAATTACGTACTCAATAATGTTCAAACTTCATCTATTTTTCACTTATACTCGCCCCCCCCCCCACGAAAAAGATGTATTTTTATTTTTTTTAAAATCAGCCAAATGAAGAACTGACTAAGGCAAGGGCGTGTACCGCAAGCGGTGACCAAAGAGTTAAGGTTCGAAGGATAAATAGCCACGAAAAGTTTCAAGGTTAAATAACAGTAATATACAAATGTATGGCTAAAAGTCGCAAAACCATTATTTGGGGGGGGGGGCAGCACAATTGTATCGAAATAATTATGTTTTCGAACGTGATTATACGTGTCATTGAATGCCTATTCAGATTAGTCAGTCAACAAAATTTCATAATGGCCGAAAAGCCGTTGAATTGCAACATTGAAGCCGAGTAACCGATAAATTGCTACATATGGAGTTAAAAATCTGTTTCGGGTATAAATATCAGCAAAATAGTAAGCTGCTAGTCTTAACTTTCGGCGGATTCCAGGGCTTGGGGGGGGGGAAGGGTTGGAGCCGTCTCAGAGAGTTACAGTGAGCGCCCAAAGTTTAATGAATATTGCCGCGAATCACTCGGAACTAAAAATCTGCGAAATTTTTAGCCTCAGGTCTAAACACCCCCGCGGTATTGATACTTTCTGGGCTATATTTTCGCGAAATTACAAGTTTCTGGTATTTACTCGAGTTTTTTTTTTTTTTTTTAGTCACCGGTCTAGCAGCAGTGCCAAGTGCCAAGTATAACGGTAATAGCCGCAAAATTACAACATTCTAGAGCTAAATATATCCAAGAAATTGGAAGTTTTTTAATTTAATCTAAATTGCACGTTTCAGGGCCCTTAAGCCGGCTTATATTATTAATGACGAATAGCTGTGTGATTGAAACATTTAGAGCAAAATATTTGTGACTGCTGGAGCGGGGTCCTATAATTTTGGCTCAATATGAGTGAAATTGATAGTTTCGTATCGGGTCTTAATTTAAGTTAACTTGCTTATTTCGAATTTTCATAAGCGAACTTGTAAATTTTAAATTCTGTGAAACTGCAAATGCCGAGACCTTTTTTTAATGGCCGTGGACCCCGAGGGCCTACTGGAAACAGTCCGCGCGCCGAAAGAATGTCCATGCACTTGAACCTGGCGGCACACATATCACTAAACACGACGAAAATGGCGCCATTCGTTTGTTTACTGTTTGTTTACGTTTGTTTAGCCAAAATTTTCGTTTGTTTAGCCCTGCAAAATACAATTTTTTAAAAAACAAAATGTGTGCCGCCAACTTCACGCAACGGCACACATGAACCCAATCGTTTGTTTCGCTACATATTCGGACAGATCTTCGTTTGTTTACGTTTGTTTAGCCCACACATTCGTTTGTTTAGCCCAGCAAAACATGTACTTATAAGAAAATACATCATGTGTGCCGCCAACTTCACGCAACGGCGCACATGACTCCAATCGTTTGTTTCGCCACATATTCAGACATGGAATGGTTTTTTTTGTTTTTTAAGCCAAAATTCTTTTGCTTGCAGTATAAAAAGTTTAGCAAAATTCTTTTGCCTTGCAGTATAAAAAGTTTCAAAAACAAATTTGCGTCGTGAAATTCACGCAGCGGCACAATGAATGTAATCGTTTGTTTAGGGGCACACTCTGTAGCAACATAGTTTTTATACGTTTGTTTGGTCAAAATTTTCGTTTGTTTAGCTTTGCAATATAAATTTTTTTATCATCAAAATTATTATCCCTCCAACTTTTTGTAGAGGCACTCATGAACCAAAAAGTTTTTTCACTGGTATTTCCGTTTTGGGGAAGTCTGAACGATTATGGTTGAACTGTCGTTGTTCTATTCGTCTTGAGCGATACGCAGCTGTACTGATTATAATAACTCGTGTGATTCACAATGATTCGTTCATTATTCGTACTAATTCATTTTTATATTTACACTGTTTGGCTGTTTCGCCCTGTATGTTCTGCATTGTATTATTCATTTTTTCGAAAAATAAAATGAGGCCAGCCAACTTTGCGCGACGACACACATGATTATTTCTGTGTTTTTCTCCCTTTAAAATCATACTCAAGTAGTGTAAACTTTGAAATTAATAAGAAAAACAATAACACCATGATGTTGACACGGTCGCCGTTCCCAGAGGAGGTTGACGACCAAGGAAAATTGTACATTACATTCCTGGAGCTAAGTACTAATGCGCGATATACTAATGAACTATTGGTTGTAAGGAGACGGGAGATGGGAAATATTGTTGTTGATTGGGGTCAAGTGTGCCGTTCCGTGAAGTTGGCGGCACACATTTTGTTTTTTTAAAATTGTATGTTGCAGGGCTAAAGAAACGAAAATTTGGGCTAAACAAACGTAAACAAACGAAGTTGTGTCTGAATATGTAGCGAAACAAACGATTGGGGTCATGTGTGCCGTTGCGTGAAGTTGGCGGCACGCATTTTGTTTTTTAAAAAATTGTATGTTGCAGGGCTAAACAAACGTAAACAAGCAGTAAACAAACGAATGGCGCCATTTTCGTCATGTTTAGTGATATGTGTGCCGCCAGGTTCACGTGCATAGACTATCCCTGAGAAAAGAATTGTGACACTTGTATTACAGTCTCAAAAACATTCGGCTCTTCGATGATGGACAGGGTTCCTCTTACCACTCTGCAGGTTGGGGGTCTGCCTCCTTGCTCAGAGGGCGCTCAACTTTTTTAGAAAAGGCAGTATATCAGACGAGGGAATTTTTCGTCAGAGGCATTCTTTCGGCGCGCGGATAGTAGTGCTCAAAGTTTGATGAATTATGAATTACCCCAAAATTACATCATTCGGAGCTAAGTGAATTCGCAAGTTTCGGGGCTCAACGATATTGGCGGTTTGCAATTGTTTTTTGTGGGCTAGGAGGCCGGGCTAGCCATCCTAGGCTGACCCCCCCCCCCTTCATTTATGTCACGCACTTTACACATTTCATCGCTGCACTGTACCCGCTATCCTTGATGAGCTGTCAAAGCGCACACTAAGCGCGGCACGGCTCATATCTGCCTTCTTATAGCGTTTTCCATTTACATAAAATTCTGCTCTAGAGCAGTTCATTTCTAGGGGTGAAATCGGTCTGGCCCGGTCTGGTCTTTCGATAAAGACAGGGCCGGACAAAAAATAATAACGTCCGTACCGGACCGATTTTCTCTTGAGTCTTAAATAACGTTTCACTGGAGAATGTTCACGAAATAACAATTCGAAACGAAGCGTAAAAGTAATAATCCTTGGCTCACAAGCTCTATATGTATGCATTTTGGCATTTGTGGGATGTGTAATCCAAAAATGCTTCACTTTTGAAGGGAAGAAGTTTACAACACATTTACATTCGGTCCAAGAGTGAAGGCAACAATCGGATTACCCCTATAGGGTAGTAGGGCTAGTCAAATCGCTAAAAACTCGTGTGAATTGGATTTGAGTAGGGGTTGTTCTGTGGGAGGATTTTCTTTACCCTTCCACTGTAAAAGCTCTCTGATCCGCCCTTTGATGCATGTTTAGGTCACGGCATTCCATTTAGACATTACAGGCACACTGTTCCTGTACGAAACGAATTTCAGTTTTTCTCTACAGGGTGTTCATGAATTAGCTGGACAGAAGAAAGCCAGTTATGGGGCACATCATTTGCCATCAAAATGACTTTTTGGAGTTTTTGGAAAATTCGCTTTTTTTTCGAAATATCACACATTTTATGATTTTTTCATGAATTCCTTTTTTCCGCACTTAAATGCGTGACATACGCTCATAAAATGGTATTAGCCCAAAACTAATCAGCTCATTGGAAAGAGCACAAAATTTCCTTTAAAATGTGTCCTCTTTCAGGTGAAAATTGCCTTCGTACCATTCGTGAGAGCAGCCGATTTGCTAAAGAAAAAAATTTCCAAACATTTTTTCGACGCGATTTTCACCTCGTCGCCATAGGGAAGAAAAAAATTTAAATAGTGGAAAAACTTCCTTATTTTGTAAGCTTTCCAATAAAGTGTAAAGGTTCATAGTTGCTGTATTTTTCCGTTGAGATATGAGCAATAAACTTGAAAAATCCAGCCAGGAAACGTGAAATTCATGCATTTCTTCGAAAATATTTTATTACACAAGGAAACATTTTTTTCTTCTTTTATTTTATTTGTGACTTAGTTATTCATCTTTCATATTCTTAGTCAATAATTTAAGTTCCCCTTCCCTCCGAAATATACCCCCACCCCATCTCATATGAGTGCCTACGAAATTATACTGTGGGGAGGGGGGATGAGTTCACGAGTCGAGCTTAAATTATTAATTAAGAAGATGAAAGATGAATAGCTAAGTCAAAAAAATAAATAAAATAAGAAAACAATAGTTCCTTTGGTTATAATGGTACTGAAAAAATGCTTGAATTCCACGTTTTCTGAATGGGATTTTTCAAGTTTGTAACTTACATTTAAACGGAAAAATACTGTAAGTTTAAACCTTTACACGTCGTTGGAAAGCTTACAAAATAAGGAAGTTTTTTCTCTGATTTAAATGTTTTTCTTCCCGTTGGCGACGAGGTGAAAATGGCGTCGGAAAAATGTATGAACACGTGAGTCACCAGTTTCTTTCGTAAATCGGCTGCTCTCACGTATGGTGCAAAGGTAATTTTCACCCGAAAGTGGACACATCTTAAGGGAAATTATCTGCTCTTTTCAATGAGCTGATTAGTTTTAGGATAGTACCGTTTTATCAGCGAATGGTAAGCATTTAAGAGGGAAAAAAGGAATTCATGAAAAAATCATAAAATGTGTGATATTTCGGAAACAAAGCGGAATTTCCAAAAACTCCAAATAGCCATTTCGATGGCAAATTATGTGTCCCATAACTTGTTTTCTTCTGTCCGGCTAATTCATGAGCATCCTGCATAAGTCATTCAAGGACCGGCTTTTGACGTGGATACGTCCGCAGCTTCGTTATAGGGTACATTTCCAGTTTAGTTAGAAGTTCTCACTGTCGATCTGTCTATGGGCACTTCACTCGTACCCCGCCCCTTCATCTTCATCCAGCTTCCCTCCCATTTTTCCTTACACTGCCACAAACCCCTCACTCCTCCCATCACATGATCCCCCACTATTGCCTATTACTATCACCACCTACCATAGTACATATTCACGGAAATCTTTGGGGTGTAACTACTGCAGCCTGCCGATTTTTTTTCGGTCCGGTCCACACAAAAAGACCGAACCAGAATATAGTTTACGGTCCGGAACCATTTTCACCCCTATCAATTTCCACTCGTCCTCACTGAATGAAAACACATGTCAATGATGAAGACGGGTGGAAACGAATTGCTCTGGAATAGAATTTTATGTGAATGGAAAACGCTATTAGTGCTGGAGCATAACAGCCACGTAAGCGCAAGTTTAAAGGGCTAGTAGCCGCAAAATTACAAGTTTCAGGAAATGAATAGCTGTAAAATTTCCGGGTTGGTGGTCATAGAAGGGGGGGGGGATATGAAACTCCCAGTACACTATTTAGGCCTCGTAAACGGCCAAATCTAGTTTTTTGGCCCTTAAAACTGATTATTTTGCGAATGACTTTGTTCAACCTAGAAACGTGTTAATTCAGTGGTAGGGATACTGTAAATTCGTTGAAGTGGTGACTGGACCGCACCATCAGTGCAATTTTCACATGCGCAGTGCTTTCTGACAGCCACGTCAATGCCTTAGGAGGTTAATTTGTTCGCTTGTCTCCTTCCCCTCCCCTCCCGTGTCGTGATTGAAATTCACACAGGCATTCAGGAACTGCCTAAAACCTATTAAACTTCAACGTGACCACTAAATTAACCTATTAAACTTCAACATGATATTTGATATGTTTTATGCTTCAGGCTACAAGGAAAAGTTGATAATTCTCTAGCTGCTTTCCATTGCAATAAGCAAAATAATGAATTGCACGCCTTCGGGGAGAACCACCTTCATTTTCAATCCGGCTCCAGCATCGATAATCAACCCCTCTACGCCAACGCCCCTCCAAAACCCAAACGCCTCAACGAAGCCTCCTCCTCCGAGTTGCTTCACGAGGGCTATGTCAAACTCGTCGCTCAAGAGGCACCCACCAACCTCTGCTTCAAAAGCCCCTGTCACCCATCCAATGCGGCCGCCTTTCGTGCTTCAAGCCATTACCAAGCCAGTCCGTCGACCCAGTTACCAAACGCTCAATACCATCCGAGTCAGTTTGAACTTCACGAAGTGACAGTACAAAGACGACCCCCTCAGCAGTGGTATTCCAATCAACCACCACGCCCTCACAGCGTGGATTTTTTAGAGTATGAAAACAATCAGTTTGAGAGTACCACCAAGCAAAAGTGCACAAAACCAATTACACTGCCTAAAAGGCCCAAGTCCAGTCTTAGCATTATTAATACGAAAGATGAAGTGTTTGACTCGGTGCACTGGTCGGAGGAGAGTTACGCAAAAAAGATGAGAGAATCTTCAATGTACGTTAGGCCTCCAAGCGAGTCGAGTCAAGTTGGTTTCGTACGGACAACACCTGATAAAAGGATTTTGCCTGACATTCATGCGAAAGATGTAATAAGTAGATCCGGTGGCCCTCAATACAGGTAATACCATCAGCGAAGTAAGTCCTGTAGAGTATTCAGCTCAATGATTCTTTTACAGATCTTTGCATGCTGGTTATAACAAAGATGTCCTCAATTTTAAAAGATCTGCTAGTGCCCGACTGCCAGATCTTACAACTGATGAACCTGAGCCCATCCCGGTCCTAGAAAAGATGGACCAGAAAAAAAGTCAGCAGGTTTGTGTATTTTTTTGTTTTTCATTATTTCCTTTATTTTCCAGAATTTTATGGTATTTTTATTCATCAGAAGGAAGAGTCAATGAAACGTCTTCTCGAGTGGAAGCAAAGGATGCTCCATTCACCCTTAACTCAAAAAAGTACAGCAACGGAACACTTAAAGATCCAGACATTTTCACCGTCTATCAGCTCTAGTGAAGGGAGTAGAACCAAAGTCTTCCGTAAAGATGAAAGTTTCCCTCCATCGAAGTGGGACTGCCCTTACTCCGTACCCAAAGGAAAGGAAGCAAATATTGTCGGCGGAGGGGGTACATTCAATGATTCATCGGGCTCTATTGTCAAAGGTATGGCCTCTCCTTCCCTTCCAGTCCTTTGTAGTTTGTCGCACATTTACTTTTAGAAGTTGTAGCACTTTGGTTTTCCTTTCCCTTCGTAACTTTCTGATAATTCTGTACAAGTATTAAGGTAATTTATTTAGCATTTTGTCTGTAGATTAAATTGGAAACAACGTCAGCAGCTTTGTTTTACGAACTCGATTAAACTCACTCAAGTGGTTCCTTGTCTCACTCTTTTAAGCAGCTCTTGTATTTGACAAGCTTACAATCAAATCAATGAATCACAGACCTTCCAATTAATTTAATGTCGTCTGAAAGTTTTGCGCTGCCCGTCAGGATCAGGGGAAAACTGTCTTATTTTCTTTTAAATGTGCGGCTTTGGTGTTATTGCGTTTACTTTGCCCTCCCCCCTCCTCCGGGTGACAATTCGTTCATGTTATTTTTAGGAGCGGATCAACCCGAGGTCGCCATTTCCCGTCCAAATATAAATTGGACGCTAGAGGATGTTCGCAAGGACTCATATCTCGAGTCATCGAGTGAAGCCAACAGCCATAATGACAACGATCAGGAGTGTCCGTCTCCTAGTTACGTGACGCTTCGAGCCGACGCAACGCTCAGTGCTGATTCTCCGAGTAATAAAGCGAATCTGTCCTTCTCGCCCGTACTAGACGGGCCTCGTTTATCTTTCAACGAACCTGGTGCTCAAGTTGATACGGTTAAAACTGATTTTTCGGGGAGTGGAGATATCTATGGCGCGAATTCTTGGGAAACAAGAATCGATGAGTCTCGCGTGATTAAAGAGTTTTCTTACCATTACATTAAGTCGGATAAAATTGAGGGAACCATCAACAGTAGGAATAAAATGGACAGGTACATAAAAAACAATCTGAAGAAATTGTCTAAAGACAAAATTAAAGACGACACGTCTAGCTCAACTTCTGCTCAGCCTCAATCTAGTCTTCAAGGCTCCCTCAAGATGAAACCGCAGCGAATGCCAAACACAAGCTTAGTGTCACCGACCTCCATAACAAATGATTTCAATGACGCGTTGAATGAAACTGATTGTGCCAAAATTGATTCGAAACAATCTCAGTCTGATCCAGAAGGTTACTCCAATGAACCGCCTAATGATGCGACGACAACTTCAGTCAGGTCCTACAAAATTCAGTCGCACCCTCGCCTTTCACACATTGTTCAACACTCACTAATCTCAAGCGACGATGACCGCGATGAAGAAGTGACAGCGGTTCTGTCCCAAGAGGATAAACCTTCATGTTCGTATTCTGCAACAGGACACAGACAATCGCTCAGTGAATCTCTGTCTAGTCCCGCCTTTCAGGAAGAAAATTATATGCCTATGTCGCCCAGAAAACGTGCCTCGCCCGCTTCACCACAAAAAGAAATTATTAGCCGTGTTTTAAGCCCTCCAGTGGCTCACAATCCCCCAATGGAAACCCCCTCGGACGTTGTGGAAGAGTGTCCTTACGTTGAAATGACTCAAAACAATGAAACATCTACGAATGTTTCAAGCGACTCAAAATCAAGAGACTCAAAAATGAGTCAAAATTCGAGAAAGCCGTATCCTGAAACAGCAAACAGCCTGAGAAGAAACTACGACATTACATACACTGATATGTCTCAACAAGAACCGTTATACATGGAAGTGAATAACATTAAAGACAGGAAACGACCCAGTCCTGTTGCGTGTGAATCCTGTTTAAGTAAAGAAGACAAAGAGGGGAGACACGGTGGTTATATAATTCCCGCTCTCCCGGACATATTGAACACATCGGCACCTGCATATAATCACAGTTCAGGAAGATCCGACAGCTCTGATGCTGATGATGAAGCGTCAAAAGATTTAGACTCGATCGACGCTCCAAGACACCCAAGATTCAGCCTTTCGGACACATTCAGACCAGCGTCGTACTATTTAGGGAGCAGTCTTTGCGACAGAGCTCTCATTACCATCAATTCGGATCACCCGGACTCGTCGGACAGTGATCTAGTGTCACCTCCACCCATACCGACAAGCTCCCCTCCTTTGGACGAATTGGACACATCCATCGACTCATCCATCAACAACCGTGAACCGTCTCTGTGTGAGTCACGAGAAGGTGTTCACGTCCACTATTGCAGGGAGTCCAATCATGGGTTTATAGAGTGCAAAGCGATTCCCAGTTCAAGGCGCACCCATGAGTCGGCCAGTTCAGAGGATGACGAGGACGAGTCTGTCAAATCAGAAAAAACTGATCTTTTTCTGAAAAGACGACCACTCTCCGCTGATATATTAAACAGTCTTAGAGATTTTCATTCGATTGATTTAGCGCCTTCGAGTGATGCAGAGTTCTTTGATGAATGTTACAGCAATAAAAAAACTGACGGGGAAGATCACGACAAAAATTATTATTCAGAGAGTAAAAAGAAGGATCGGAATGGTTTTTTGGAGTTTAAAGAATCCAAAAGGAACGCCAATTTCGAGCAAAATCCGGTTGAAAACCGTTCCAAGTTATACGATTGCCGTGAAGTGAAATCAAACAATTTTAGCAAGTCTTTCAGTGAGACGAATCTGTCGCCTACACTAGGCCATTGTAACTGTGCTGTTATGTGCGAACCAGATGATAAACTCTCGGAGAAAACGTATCAAAATTCGTGTGCTCAATTTCACAGTGACTACGCTAACGTACATTCCATTATGTTTCCTCATCAAGACCAACAGAGTAATGCTCCCTACTACTATTCTGATCTCCTTAAAATAGACGCAAGAAATATGAGCAAAGAAACTCAATTGAATGAGTGGCATCGCTTTCAACTTTGCCCCGGAGTGGATAGTTCAAGGTCGGGAATGAGATCCTCGGACGAATCAACATTCACTCCATTAATGTCCAGCCCGTTGGATTTGTCCAGATCAAGGAACCCCGTTGGACTCAAATCCCACGGAGTCAATCAGTATGACGACAAACCATTCGAGGCTCACCGTCGGTCCAGATCCCTCGAGGGACTCCTCGACACGGCCGTTTCATCACCCAAAGCTTCGGATCAGGACAACGCCGGCGCCACTCGTTTTCTCAATTCACCCAGCGTGTCGTCATACAACCTGTGTCGAACGACACCCATCAAAAACACTTCACTGACGAGGCCGTCTACAGGGTCACGCTGTGGACATCCGGATATGTGGGAGGAGGACTCATTGTGGAGAGACAGTCTGAGGAAAATGAGCGCTCGTCACACGAGGTCTTTGGATGATTTGGACAAAAAAGCGGATCAGAGTTTAGACTCAGAAGAGAATCAAAAAAGGCAGTGTCTTTATGCTAACAGTGAAGTTTTAAAAAACGTCAGGGAGCATTCTGATCACAAGGCTGCGATTGAGAAAGGTAAATAAATATAAACCATTTATCTTGCTCGCTCTAACCTTCTTCAGGTTGTTAAACAAACAGACCTTATTTCGCGGATATTCTCATTTTTTTTTCGTTTGTTTTTTGCAGACAGGGAAAAAATAAGACAGTGGGATCTAATGTCCAGTGCACCAGCGGTAACCACAACTCGTGATCCTTCAATTCCATACACCAGCGAGCAGCGTGGTGCGTATTTAATTACACTCCCCCCCTCACCCATTACACATCATTTCTGCTCCCTGGCTAGACTGTGGAATGAGCGAGTTCTTTTGTTTTTTTTTTATCCCCCCAGACTTACAACTCGAAAGCAGTGGGCGAACGTCTTCAAAATCATTGGAGGACTCAGGGTCGAAAACAACAGTGTCAATGGGAAATAGCGACAAACGGGTAAGTCTGCAATGTTTTTCCTTTATGTTCTGCAGTCTCCAGTTTTTGTTTTGTCAAAACAAAAACACACTCAGGGATCAAATTATCAGTTATTTGAGAAAACAGATATTCTTAGGGGGTGGAAATTGGCCAACTGTAGTCTGTCCACTTAGGGATGGACTCTCACCCGCCCCCGAAATTAGTAAAATGTGCTTCCTCTTTACCCCTTCTTCTAAAAATATCGCAACGGGAATAATTTTAGAACAAATGATCACTTTGTAGCGTCTATACGTAACCATAGTGCTCGTAGTAAAAGTTTTGTGTTAATTTCTTTAAATTTTTTGGTGGGAGTGAACAAATCGAACTAGCGAAGTGAAGCAACACGTTCGAGAGTCCATCGCTAAGTGGACAGACTATAATTTTTGAACTGAGCAAATACGTTTTCTTGAAGAAGTTTGAAATCTGCTCAAAAATCAGTTTCCGGAGAGGGGCAACCCTTCCAATTTCTATGTCTAATCAGAGCGAAAGAGGGTGCTACAGGGGCGGAAAATGCGGTGAGGGCTAGTGCCATCTTAGTCTTGTGATTTTATTGAATAAAGGGAGGGAGGATAGCGAGTTTGACTGAGCCAAAATGCTCTATACGGATGAGGTGGTTAGAGACGGGACATGTAAGAGAGTCGACCCTTGAGAACAAGTCCAGAAATCTGACTGCTCAAGAGAGGAGTGGAGCTTACGAGCCGAGACGGAAAGTCTTAGGCCGCTGAAAAAAGGCAAAATTTGGCCCTAGCCAATATTCCTTATCGATTCGCAGATAGGAGAGCCTGAACGCTGAGCGGAACAGGTCGCAGAGGATGTGGAGATCTTGTTGGCCGAGCCAAAGCGAAGAGGGAGGTTTGCCTTTTTCTTGTACTTCAAAGACTCGTGAATGCGAGTGCTGAGAAGCCGCACTATAGCGCTTGTGGGCGGTCCGTGGTGATACCGAAAAAAAGCTATTCGAGGGTGTGTGACGAAAAAGAAAGTAAGAATAAGGGACCAGCGCGTCATCGATGAAATAATCGCCGAATTGATGGAGTCTTCATCTATTTCTCGACGAGATAACGGTTTGTGGAAAAGACAACTCAAGGTATATTACCCTTGGATCGTCTCGTTCCGTCAGTTCCTCCTTTTCTTCTTCAGCTTCAGTCCAACTTCCAGGATCCAGGTACACGACATCGTCTTTGAATACGAGTTTCGGATTCGAGATTCGATCTTCTACAAAAGGCCGGTTCAATTGTCAGATCGTCGCAGTGTGGTCCGAGCGCCGAATGCAAGTAGGAGAGACACAGGCGAACCTAGACCTATCGGGGCCCGGGGCGGAAATCTCCATGAGGCTCATAGGCCCGTATGCTAAGTAGTTCAACGAAATTTCCTCGACTCCAACCTACCTCACAAACTGTAGAATCACATGTTATTTTATAATTTTTCCAGTTTGTGAGGTAGGTTTGAGGTTGAGGAAAATTCGAGGAACCACTCATCGTCATAAGGGGGGGGGGGTCTCTAAATGAACAACAAATCTAATTTCTAAGTAGCGTCTAATTATATATTTTACCTTATTTTAACCTAAAATTACCGTTATTTTTACACTCTATCCGCCACTTGGCGCTTTTACCCAATTTAAGACGCCAATTAGCCCATCTCACAATTTTGGCCGCAAGTAAGGTAAAGCCGCAAATTTGCCTTCAGAAGCAGCGAATTGGCGTATTCTCAATCTCAGCAGTGAATTACAGTTTTTACTACACTTTATCCGCGAATGAGTGACGATTTCTGTCCATTTAACCAAGAATCAGCGTTTTCCTCGATTTTAGCTGAAAATTGAAATTTTTCATAATTTTAGCCGCGCTAATTAATGATTAGCGCAGTGTTTTTCGCAATTTCAGCCAAGAATTAGTGATTTTTTATCTTTTTTTTTCTTCAAATTATCGTTATCTCTACACTTTATCCACGAATTAGCACTTTCTTTTTCCGTTTCATCCACGAATTAATAAGCGACTTTTCTCAATTTCAGCCGCGAATTAATTAGCGATTCCTTTCAGCGTTGACCAACCTTCTGTCCTAATTTTAGCTGTTAATTAGCGCTTTTTTTCAGTTTCATTTGCAAATCAGCGATTTTCTCAGTTTTAGCAGCGATTTAATTCGCGATTTTTCTCAATTTTGACGGTTTGACCAACCTTCTGTCCTAATTTTAGCCGCTAATTACGCGTTTTCTAGATTAGCTAGAAGCTAGAGATTTTTTTTTTTTTTTCATTTAGCTGTGAATTAGCGCACAAATTTTGGCCCTGAATTACCGTTTTTCTCAATTTAAACCGCAAATCATAGATTTTCTTTACTTTTAACTACACGCAGTTGCCCCCAGAAACCACGAATTGGCGTTTACTCAATTTTCGTTCCTGCGATTACAAGGGAACCTATAATTAGTGTATTTGGCAATAAGTAAATTAATAAAAATTTGGTTTGAGAAGTAATCAAAGGAGGAGCTTTCTCGTTCGTGGAGTACATTTTATAAAACAAACATCCAAGTGAGTCGCACTTGCTCTTACTACACCCAGAATTCAGCTACCAATACCGTACAGAGGTACTGAACAGATATGTATTGGTTTCTGCCTCTTACATTGGAGAGCCTTTCCTGTCATTTTTGGTTATGCATTTGTATATGGAAATAAGAAAATAGAGTACCTTTTCTCTTGAATGTAAGTACGTTAATTTCACACTCACGCAAAAATAAAATAAAAAAGGGACGGGACAGCTAAAACTAAAATACTGAAATGGTAGCAACTAGACCTTCAAATTTTCACAGTACAAGAAAGAACGAAAACAAATAATGTCGAATAACTCGGATGAGCTCGAAACATATTTTGTTAGCTCATCTTCATCATCATCGCCGAACGCACAGAGGCCCAGGGCCGGATTATGGAGGGGGACACCCGGGTCTATAGCCCTGGGTGGCAAATTTTGAGGGGCGGCAAAATTTGAGCAAAATTGTGTATCTGAGTTTAGGTATCTTCCTCCCTCGCCTAAAAAATTGCTCAAATTTTGCCGCCCCTCAAAATTTGAGCAATTTTATAGGCGAGGGAGGAAGATACCTAAACTCAGATACACATATCAATAAATATCAGTAAATTTCTAGCCATTGCCTAGAAACTGACCAACTGAAAATTGAATAAAATTTTGCTCGTTACTTGGCAAGTACCGCATGCTTTAAGACAAATTGAACCAGAAGAATTTCCATTTCATGCGACACACCATGATCGAGTTGTGCACTTCTTGCCCATATTAAGCGGGCTCCTCACCCGGTGCGCGATTTGTTGAACGCCCACACGGAGCCGAGAGCTCTGTGTCACAGTTCGCTGCAGCCTTATGGTGAATTGGGCGGATCGCAGTGGCGTACCTACACCTCTCGAAGCCCAGGGTGGAAATCTCTATGAGCCCTTTGCTTGTCCAAATGACCAAATTTGAGGGTTTGGTTCTTCCAGAAAACCAAATTTCGTGGATTTGGCTCTTTCTAAACACAAATTTCGCTTTGGCGCTTCCAAAAATCAATTTTCACGTCTGTATCTCTTTCTAAGCCAATTTGGCTGGTTTCCCTCGATTCCAAGATTTTCGTGGGGTTGGCACTTGGCACTTTCCCTAAGCCAAACTTCTGAGTGATCGTTTTTCTTTAATTTTAGCCGCGAAGCTGCGCTTTTCCTTAATTTAAGTCGTGGGTTTGACAGAACACAAGAGCGTTTTTTTCTCAAAGTTGGCCTGGAAGTTGTGCCAGCAACGAAGAATTGTCGCATTTTATCAATTTTAGCCACGAATGAGCGCTTTTTCGCAATTTTAGCCAAGAATATCAGCATTATTAAAACTCACAAATACTCAACTCTAAATGTTACAATTACATTGCTATTTGTCATGCCCATAGTCGTGGCCGGCTGGCCCAGGGCCCGAGCCTTCTAAAAGAAATGAACAGAAAATTGCTATTTTGCGGAGAAATATAGTCCAAAAACTTGAAATTTCACGAAAATTAAGACGAGAAACATCCACTTTCGCGAATGCTTACAATTTAGTCCCGAAACTCAAATTTGGCGAAAATAAAGACAAGAGAATTTCAATTTCAAGTTACCAAAATCACAATTTCAACCTGAAACTTCAAATTTCAGAAAATTTCGGGCCGCCACACAGAACGCGAACTGCCGCGCGGACTGGTCCGCTCACCAAAAACCCATGACAACGTGGGTGAAGTATACCCCTTTACCATAGTATTTCCGGGCGCGGACAAGTCCACGCGGCGGTTCGCGTTTGGTTTATTCAACTCCCAAATGCTGTGATTTTGCGACTAACGTCAGCTGTCGTGGGGGGGGGGGTCTAAACCCCCAACGTCATTCGCGCTCATCACTAAAAGCCGCATGAGACGGCAAAATTAAATTAGCCCGGGGGCGGAAAAAAGCAAGGTCCCGAGGCCGAGGCTGAGGCCTACGTTACGTTCTGAAGCCAAGACCGTGAAGAGCCAAGGCATCACGTCAGGGGGACCGGAGTGCACGCCGAGACATGGTGGGCCCCTGCTCCATTTCATATTCCTTTACCCACCCCGAGTTTCATATGAATTTTCCCGCTTCTTTTATTTATTTATTCATTTTTTAGCTTTGAAAATTGAACATTAGGTAAACCAAAAAGGATTTCAAGCTGACCTAAAAATAAGTTCAAACGAAATTGTGGTATTAGGCCGATTGGGAACACGGATATTTGACCTACAAGCAGTTCTTGAAGGCAGCGCGAGGCACTTGTGCTCCGTATTAATTCCAATTTTATACACGTGAAGGCAGGATTGCAACGGGAAAATTTGTCTAATATTCATGAAGTTAAGCTCCTTGTACAACCTAGCCGTAGAGTACAAATAGGGTTTCCCAAACAAGACTTTCAATAGCCCGTTTTGAAGCGTTTGGATAGGTTTCAAATTACTTTTACAGGCACTACCTACCCCAAGCGATCAGACCGTAACTGAATAAAGATTCGGCTAGTCCAAAATAGAATTACTCTACGATAACAATCTGGTAGCACCTTACTCAACATTTTAAAAGGAAAAAAGAGCCTTCGCATTTTCTTATACAGATTCGTTACATGAGCCTTAAATTTGAGGTTCGCGTCGAATGTTAAGCCTAAGCACTTACAATTTTCTGCCAAGGGCAATAACTTGCAATGACCTTGCTGATTGTAGGAGAAATTATGAAATCGTATTCGAAGTTCATCATTAGGCTCATCATTTTTGTAGTGATGTGATGACTGTCGATTCGATCTTTCACATTTAATTTAATTTAATTCATTTTCTTACCTCTATTTATCATTTTTCGTATTTCTTTCTTATTTATTATTATTATTCTAGTCATAAAGGGGGGGTTCTCCCCACTCCCCTCCACGCCACTGGGCGTATGCTACTCTACGGCTTATTTATCAATTTTTGTGCGGGCTTGCCCAAAGAGCAGCTTCACTTTTAGCCGCGAAGAAGCCTCCATTATTGCTCTGACTCAATTTTGGCCTGATGGAAGTTGCATTGAGAAACCGCGAATTACCACTTGATCCATATTTTGATACGAATTGGCGTTTTTTCTCAATTTTAGCCGTGCATTAGCGCTTTTTCTGAACTTTTCGCCGTGGACTTGCTCCAGAAAGAGGAGAATAGTGTGTTTGCCTAATTTTAGAGTCTCAAGGACCAGGCTTCAATTCAATAGTTTAAAAAAGTCAAGAAGGAGAGGAAACAATTTTTAATAGACTCCAAGCGTATTTCAATTTCCAGAAAAAGTTGGGAGGAATAGAATGGATGGAGTTTTAGTTTTTAAATCATTTTTCCGTTTGTTTATCCCAGTCGCCCTGTGACGCGATTTTTCACTCTTAAATCCGCTGCGGTAGTTGGAGAAAGTCAAAGGGATGGGGTGGTTTGCTTCTTCTGCAATGTCACCTCCAGCTGCCGTAGCGATTTTCAACTTTTTCTGGTAAAAAAAAAATGTTGAAGAAAATGGTACACTTCTTCCTCCGTTCTCGGATGACTAATGCCCGATGCGAAGGATACTCGCACGTGTTGTGTATGTACTTACTCCTCCCCCCTCCTCCCCCTCTTATAATAATGTGTTGGCGAATATCCATTTCTCAATTATTCGGTCATTTAATTTCAATTTTCATTTCGTCCGATTTAAAGTCCTATAGGTAAAGAAGAGTTATAGTGGGGGGGGGGGAGAACACGTGAAAGAGACGCGAAGGGGCTATACTTTAAAATGATCTCAAATCACGACTTATAAGTTGAACTGATACTTCATATTTAATTTTCTTAAAATTGTTGATATGTTATCGAGGAATTCCGCTTAATATTCATTCAATGAAGGGTAGTTTTCAGACAAAAGCTTGAAAGGCGGGTGGGCCTCCATGTGCAATGGGGGTGACGTGCTACCCTCAAAAAAAGCACATCTGTCGATAGAGAACCTCCGGACCGGGGTCGCTTTGCCTGCGGTTTAAACTCGGCGTTTATTTTGTTTTTTATTTTCATTACAGTTATTTTTTAAATTTAAATTGAATTCTGTTGTTGGATTACTTTTGATTATTTTTTCTTTATTAATTTTAAAAAACGAGTCCCCTCCCCTCCCGCCATCGGTTATTGTAAGGCACTACAAATGATGTAAGGACCGTGTTTATTTATTCCCGTAAGTTTAAATTTGAAGCCAGTACACCGAAATTTGGCTAATGTGTAGTTTCAATAAGAACATTGATCGTCAGTTCTATACCACCTTAACTCAATTTTCCAGGTCACTAACATTTTAATTATTTAGAAGCTCTCAGCATTAATTTTTCAATGAGTGTGTGTGTTGGAGGGGGGACGGAATTTCTTCCTCAATCTTTTAATTAAAGCTACTACAATTTTTTTTTCGATTGTGCAGAGAAACAACTGGAACTTGAAATTTTCGGCTGGAGAGCTCCTGGGAAGAACGCACGAAGAGCTGGTGCTTCTTTTGATTCAGTTGAGACGACGGAGAGCCGTCGTTTGCAAAGCAATGGAAAGATATCATCGGGAAATTGAGGCCGAGGTGCTACTTTTTATTATTTTCTACGCTCCCATTAGTTACGAAAAAGTAGATTCAACGTTGAAATGTGATTTTTAAAGGCGTGTTTGGTAGACTACGACCCGGCAAGCAGGGCTGAACACATTAAACGTCTCGATGAACTCAAAGCGAGACTTTTGGAACTTGAGAAACAAGTATGTTCTCTAAACCCCTCCCCCATATATCATGCAATACTCAATGTACTCTTTATTTATCATTTCAGTACGAGAAGGGCAAGCCCTTAGTAAATCTAGTAGATAATATGGTCAAACTTGGATCTCTGTACCAAGCCGGCCCGATGTCAGTTCCTCCACACAAGCTTGAGTTTAATCACAAAGTTCAAGAACAGAGGATACTAGCGGACGAGCGCCGAGACTGGGAAAGGATTCATCCTGACAATGAAGACCTTCAGGTAAAGGGAGCATTGGTGTATCTAGAAAACAAGCGTGAATATTCGTTATTTAATTTAACAGGCGAAAGTAGTTCAGCTTTACCGGCTTGATAGGTTATTACAAGAAGAGTCTGGAACACTTCATAGCTTACAAGAGGATAAGGTTAGTTCCTTGTTGCTCTATTCTTGATAATACAGGTCCTGATTGCTTTATTCCAACTCTTTTGCTTCTTACTTTTTAACCCTATCGGCACTGGCTTCTATCTTTCTCTGCACATAACATCGCCGGCTTCCAATCGTGGAAAAAAAGGCATAAAGGTTCTCATACTCGAGTCGACGGAGTTATTACTTTCTTCGAATTACTTTTCAGGGTATTCTAGAAAGAGCTTTAGGTGGTGTAAAGAATAAACTCCAAGGAAGCCACGGGAATTCAGCCGACACCGAATGGTATAGGCGCCAACAAAGATTGCTCGAAAAAGAACTTAGTAGAGTTCAGTCCATTTTAGCGCTCAATTCGAAGGTTATTATTTAGTTGTTGTATTTTTTTCTCCCTGGAAAGCACTAGAGAATCAATCCGTGACATTATCCCCAATCGCACTCCGCCACTTGTGTTCCCCTCTCCCCATCTGTTCATTATAATTGTAATTAATTCGTCCCTTATTTCAGAAACTTGAAGAAACCGTCACTGAAAACGCTCGACTCGAACAAGAGCTGGTCGTCCTTCGTCAAAAATTACAGCTGTCAAGGCGAAACACCGAAACTGGCGGTGGAACGATAGCCGCTCTCGAGTCCGAACTGTGTCGCGTTCAACACCTCGTTGGGAATCTCTTGAGGCAACGCCAGGAGTTGTCGTTGCAGGTCCGTCAATTGACGGAAAAATCCCACACGCTCAGCCAACAGATTTGGCCTGAAAACAATGAAGCGTCCGGTTGGAATTGACTGCCTCCGTTTGTTTTAAATCCGTTTAAATCAATGCTGTTTTCAACTTGCAGGACAATCCTCTCTAAGAAAAAAATACTACTGTAATGGATGGGTTGAAACTGATCTTGATGGGAGCTATTCTAGTAACGCGACAATATCCTCGCCTTCGACTGATCCTGTTTCATCGCCCATATACGTGGAAACAGAAAATGGTTAACAGAAAGCATGCGTAAATTGTTGCCGATCGTATAAAAAAAAACTCTTTACAACAGTTAACTGCACCAGTTATTGCCAGAATAGCACGGATTTTGTGGAAGATGCGTCTCCTTCGCTTTCCAGAAGTCCTGATCCTTACAGAACGGAGGTAGACGATGATTTGGGCAAGCGTCAGTGTGGTAATTTTCCCCCTTCCTTAATATTTCTCGTTGTCAGGATAATTATTGTCCAAGAGGCCTTTTGGACAATAATTATCCTGACAATACTTATGATGGCTTCATCTACAGATTGTAATAACCATATTTTTTATTTTAAATATCGCTTGACTTTTCTTGGTCTTCCAGGTGGTTCTAACTGTAAAGAAAAACCTCAAGAAATAAAGACTGTACGCATAGTTAAAAGAGAATCTGAAAGAAGACAAAGAGACCGTGATAGAAGCAGTAATTTGGGAATCCCAGTTACGTACCTGAGCAACCGAAGGTCAATTGTGGAGGAAGAGAATTACTACATTAACAGTGACGTGAGTTTTTCTGTCAAACTCAATCTTAATTGTTCTAATTCTTTCTTTTTGTTATATTCGTAGAATGAAAAGGACAAAAATTACGACATGCCCTCCAATCTACAACCCGAACCTCCACCTCCAATCCCCGGGCCACGGTCTGACTCTGTCAACGCTGTATGGAACATCGTCAGGAAAAACAAACTGAAAGGAAACATCGTCACAGGGAATGGTTCTGCGAACAACGATGGCTCCTATAACCTGCGATCAGACTCGCCTCAATTGTCGCCCGTCTATTTGAGCGAAGCCGCGAGGAAAATTGTGGAAGAAGTGGCTTGGCAGGGCAAAGGAGAAAAACGGGCAGTTCCTAAAGAGAAACGAAGACATCACACGGTTTCAGGACCTTCCAATATATCGCCTAAGCACCTATATTCTCAGGTTCGTGGCATTCATTGCCTCTAGCTTTAATAATTTGTCAGTGGGAAGGGAGGGGGAAGTTTTGTTGGCTTGAACTGGCTTGACTCATTGGGTAGAGGAAAGGATAAAAAGTCACCTGGTTTGCGATCACTGTAGAAATTGGTGGGCGATCGCATACCAGGGGCCCTATTCAGAGACGTCGGGAGAAATGCCGCAAGTGTGGTTGCTATGGCAGCATAATGTTATTTCTTATTCGACGTCCTTGGATCCCACTTGCGGGATTTTTCCCGACCGTTCAGAATAAGCCCCCAGGTGGACTTAGTCGGAGGGTGGGATGTGTACGAAAGGGCGAGGATAGCAGTTCTCTGGGATAATCTCTTGAATTATCTCCCGGGCAGACCTCCCCCGACCTCTAGTTTCTTCAGAGGGTTAGAAGGTTTGAGGCGTCATACCATACTTTCAAGGTACGGCGGTTATAAGCCTATCGCATGGCTCAATGTCGGCGGGCTCAGCACAGCCCCACATAACCAAAACTATATAGAGGTTTCTATCTTGAAAACATCGTCCCAGTAGGGCGATTATAGTTGCCAACAGGGTCCGATCTAAAGGATCCCGTTGCGAGAGACCCCTCCCCCACAAATTGGAATCGAGGACCCGTTGGAGGTCACCATTGCAAAAAATCTGTGAACCACCTTCGTTTAACCCAATCGAGACGAGGGGGGGGGGTACGTTTTTCAATCCACGAATTTTCCCACGGCCACCCTGATCGTCACTTCTGGGAGTCGTCCAAGGAAAAACCTCGACGCCAGCGGACCTCGTTGCTGTTCCGCCATTTTTGGAGATGGGCGTTTTTGGCACAAATGCCCCAAATTCAACGTTGATTCAATGATGAAACCGCGTATATTTGGGTTTCTCGGCACGGGGAATCCTAAAATCGACACGGATTTTCAATCAGAGGCAGCGCCGGCCCGTGGACAAATTTTGTTGAAGTTGTTTACACATAGTGTTCACAAGCTCTATACGTATGCGTCCTGTGGAGCCTTGACAACCAAACACATTTCTTCCCTCGAAAAAATGTAGCATTTTGATAGGTTGTTTAAACTCCACAAACGAATAGCATGTGGTGTGTGATACTGTGTATAAACAACTTCACCAAAATTTTATCCACGAGCCGGCACTGATCAGAGGGGCAGTTGAAAGGGTTCTCCTTCCGATGTGATTCCGATGTTTTTTTCCGCTTTCGACCGTTTCCAGGGGCCCAAATAATTTTCCTGAGGACAGACCAGCCAAGGGAAAGCCATGCCGCAAGCGGTATGGTCTGTGGGACTCATAAACAAAGTACGGTGCAAATCAAAAGACTTTGAAACCCAAAACGCCCCCCCCCCTCACTACACGAGTTTTGCTACTCAAAATCTACCACCCAGTTATTCTGATCTTTTAACTTGATTTTGAGTTCTTCTTGAAGCTTCACATCACTCAAGTTTTCCCTCGGTCTCCTCATTCATAGAGAGGTTCCAGAGATGATTTAGACATGGAAAGAGTTCTGAGGCCGCGTCTCACCACTCCCGACGTCGTTCGATCCACACTGAATCGAACCGACCCCAATTTCACCAAAGAGACCATCGACAAGATCCTCGGAGCTCCCGGGAAAATAATTATTCCCGAGCGGTACGTCCCTGAGTCACAGCCCGAGATGACTAAAGAAGAAATTCAAAGACGATCGAAAAAAGCCGAGTCCATACGGAGGATGTTGTGTGATTCCAGTTCAGTCACGGCTAATAATGGTAACCACAGAGAATTTTTCATTTATTTTTTCAATTCTATTCTTATTTGTCCTTTCGTAGAATCTCAAGCGAAAGAAAGCCGCTCGTCACTCAAGTACCAAGTTGAAGAAGAAAAGAAAAATAGGGAGCATTTGCTGCAGTTGAACCAAATTCTTGCTCAGGAAGTAATGGAGAAAAGTAAATTGGTAGCAGGTAAGCCGAAAACAAAACAAAATCATTAAAGGAAGTTTTTTTTTTCATTATATTTGCATGATTTTTGATGATTACTTTAAATATGTGTGATTATTATTCCATTTATTATTTTGCTTGAAGTAGAGCATGTTTTTTTGTTTTTGTTTGTATCTTCTTAAAGGTGTGAATACCTCTACGCCACAGGATTAGATTCAGGATGTAAAAATCACTGTAAACAATAGCTAGAAAGGTTTGTTTGATTTATTTTGCTTGACTTTTTTTAAAGATATAAAATAAGATATTGATCATAATTGAAGAAGTGGAGGGAGGCTGATTCAAACACAACTCGAGAGGGGGGTTTGAGGTTTGTTTAGTGTATTCTTACCAGTTTTATATTCCTTTCTCAGTTCAAGCTCTGGCTAGTCTGCCACTGGAAGACTCAAGCTCGGAAGACAGTGAAATTGACAGCGACCTATCTCCAATGAGCTCATTACCTCTTTACCAGCAGCGTGAGAATTTTTACTCATAGGCAATGTTGTTGTTGATTTATTTGACTTCTGAATGTTTTTGTGTTGGAAAACATAATATTATTCTCTCTGCAAAGCCTAATTTGTTGTGATATTAAATAATATTTTTAAATTATTTATTAGAATAAGTAAAAAGAGATAAATAATAGATTATTTATCCTTGACTCATTCTCTAAAAGCCACAAAAAATATTTTTTAAAGGTCAGCTGCAGTGAAGGTTCCTCGACCCCCCCCCCCCACGACTACTACTCGGCATACACTTTCTCGCCTTATTTCTGCACCAATCCTTGTTTTTAAAGAATCACTTCAATCTCCTGGAATTTCCGCATATGTGGTAGTATTACTTTTTCAAATTTTGTCCACGAAGTGACTTTAAACCCGCCTTGAACTTTTACCTTGAAATTTCGCACGCTCTTCTTTCGACTTATTCGAAAAAAGGAACACTACTGCATACGCAGAACTCCCTAGAGATTGTAACGAGTCTACAAAAACCAGGACCGGTTCAGAAATAAGGTGGAGTTGTAGACGAGGTGGATTGGAGTGGGGTCCAGGAATCATCACTTCAGCTCCCGCTTAATTAAGACGTGTTCTACACTGAGCCAAACTTTTGCTGAGAAAAATAGTCATTCAGCTTACATTTAGTTGTTTGAGTTTGTAGGACCAATTAGGTCTATAGGAAAAAAATTTTTACTTCCATGTTCGCGGATGTTGGACGAAAGGAAAGTGTGGTGGTATTAAAATTTTTTTTTTCTTTCTAGTATTTTTTCTCAAAAAAAAAAAAAAAAAAGAAGAAGAAACAAATATTATTGTTATGTACAAATTAGCCCATAAAAGAATACTACTGATCGTTGAAAACATGCCAATATTAATATTTATACTAAATATTTTTTACCAGTTCCGCGAAATAGTTGTTTATTTACAAAGTTTATATTAAAAGTCAGTATTTAAGCTATCACATGTACGAATATGATTAAAAATAGTAATAGTAATAAATGTGCCATTTTGAAAAGCCTTCAATAATCAAGACAAGTTGAAAACAAACAAAAACGGAAGTGCTCTTACAAAAAATTGTCGCTGCGATAATTACTTTACTTGTACAGATGGTTTTATATGCTGATTACGTTGAAAATATAAATGAAGAAATTGAAGAATATTCCGATATCGGTCGTTTTGGAAAACCCGTAGTAAGGTCCAGAGCAATCGAGAATCCCCTCTCAACTCGACAAAGGCCGCCCAAACGAAGCTTGGGGTGTGGTGCTCTCTGACTCACTTAAGGGTATTCTATCCCCCCCTCCCGTACAGTAGGTTTAGTGGCCACTTACTGTGAACTAACTCTGCGATGGAAATGGAGCCCTACGGGGACGGGTAGTGAAGTTTAGATTAGTGGAGTAGGTCACGCTCAGGGGACAGAAATAAAAGGGGATGCATAAAAAGGGACGACGAAGGAAGGGCATAACCCCAGGTTATTCTGTAACTTTCAAAGTTAACGTGTTGTAACGGGGAAGGGGAGTGAGAGGATGTACCCCGTTTCTTTCGTTTTTCCACTCATTTGTGAGGAATTTATTTTTTTTTTTCGGAACCCGCAAAAATTCCAGTATAATTCACACCTAACTATACTTTTTGGCAAAAACTCCTCCTGGTCCGAGCTCCCGGCACATCCTATTCTCCTAATCATTTGGAAACAAAACTTGTTAAAAACTACGATTTCACCCACTTTTTCCCGTGTATTGAGTCATTTTTTGAACTTTCGTATTTTATACGTGAATCAGCCTACTTTTCTAATATTGCCATGGATTAGCAATTTTGACTTATTATTTCTCAATAATAAGTCTTTGTAATCGTATCGCAAAAAAAATTTGTTGACCCCCCCTCAAAATTTGTAGTTTTACGTTTCAAAGAGCGTAGAATCCAAATCTGGAAAAAAAAAAAAAATGTCCGTCCGCCGTCCGGGCCATATCTTGCCCTAGGATTGCTCGAAAAAACTCGTTCTTTCGCACATAGACTCCATTTGGGATCTAGTTGGTCCTAACATCTGATCAGTTTAATCAAATAACTCCCTGGGGTTTTATGGGTCAAAAAGCGGGTCCAAAATGGGGATTTTCAAAGGATTTGGGATCATAGGGGTATGGGGTGTCGATTTTCATGTAATTTCAAGCCGGATTTGACTACATACATGAATAATAAACCCATAAACAGTCGAAATAATAAGGCATTGTTCGATAATTCGCAGCGTTTTTTTTATTTTCACCACAAAGTTGCAATGAGAAGCCATGAATGGGCGTTTTCTGCATTTTAAGCGCAATTTAGCGTTTTTTCCAAACTTCAGCGCGTCTTCTCAGTTTCATCAGTGAATTAGCGATTTTTCTTCAATTTAGACGTGAATAACTAGCGACTTTTCTCAATTGTGAATTCGTGTTTTTCCTGATTTTAGCCGCTATAATAAGAAATTTTCCCCAATGTTATCCATGAATTAACATTTTGTCTTAATTTTAGACGCGTATTATTGATTTCTTTTTTTTTTCACTTTTAGCCATCATGAATTGTCGCTTTTTCTCACTTGAGCTCTCGAAGCCGCGAATTGGTGTTTTCGTATTTTACAGGCTAATTAGCGCTCTTTCCTCATTTTGCCCCGTTTTCATTTCATTTTCAGCCACGAAGTTGCCTTGAGAAGCCGCGAATTGGCGTTTTCTCCATTTTAACCGCTATTTAATGTTTTTTCCACACATCACACTTTAGCGCTTCTTCTCAATTTATCATCGTGGAATTAGCCATTTTTCTCCATTTTTGCCATGAATTAGTGACTTTTTTTCAATTTTCGCAGTGCATTAGCGCATTTTTATAATTTTAGCCACGGATTAGTGTTTTTTTTTTTTTTTTAATACTTTTGGTCATGAATCAGCGCCTTTTCTCAATTGAGCTTACGAAGCTGCGAATTGGTGTTTTCGTAATTTTAGCGTCGAATAAGCGTTTTTTCTCAACTTTATCCGCGAAATTAGCGCTTTGTCTCAATTTGATTAGTGAGTTATCGATTTTTCTCCGTTTTAGCCATGAATTGGCGTTTCCGTAATTTTTGCTGGGAATTATACCGATTTTTCTCAACTTTATCCGCGAGTTAAGCTATTTTCTTAAATTTTAGCCGCGAAGTATCGTTTTACCCCGCGAGGTGAATCAACTATTCTTCTCAATTTCAGCCGTGAATTAACGATTCTTCTTAATTTCAGCCGTTAATTATTCATTTTTCTCAATTTTAGCCCCGAATTAGCGTTTTTCTCAATTTTGGTTCTGAAAGTTGCATCTTGAAACTTCGAATTAGCGCTTTTTCATAATTTTGGCCACGGATATTAGCACTTTCCAACATTTTAGCCTCGTAATTGCCCCAAGAACAGGTTTCTCAGTTTTAGCCGCCTAAGAACCTCCAGACAATGGGGATCAGCGTGTTTTCTCTATTTTAGCTGGGAAATTGTCTCCAGAAGGCGCCAAGACAATGCCAATGCTCCTTTTTAACTAAATTATCGTTTTGAAATATTCATAATTCATAAATCAAATGCGCTTCTTAGGGCATTTTTTTTTTTTTTTTCTTCATCAGCCTTTTCTTGCCTCGTTTTGCCAGGTGCACCCTTATGAACCCGCGCCACCGAGTGGTCGCCCATCTCGCCCCCCCCCCCCTTAAAGCCGACACTGAAATGCAGTGTTCCTAATCCTTTCTATTCTTTTTTTATTTCTATTTTATTTTATAATTTTGTTAAAAGCGAGAGTGGTATACCTACTCCACCAGTGATACCAGTTGTAATAGTGGATAGGGTGGTGGGAGGAGGTGGATTGAGCCGTTGGTGTGGGATAGGGAAATATTATTAAACCTCATTATTTTCTGGGGAAACGCTTGCTTTAAACTAAAACTAATGGGCTTATGCTTATTCGGGTTGATAGCGCTGGTTTTTGACGTAAATTATGCCCACTAGCCTCGATACTTCCAAAATCCATGCTTGGCGTGGAATTATCGTCCATGGCGAAATCGTGATCGGTTTGAATGTTGTGACAACCTTGCCACTTCAAAAGAACGTGATTTTCTATTCAAATTTCGATGACAGGGGAACGTTTTACTTTTTTTTTCTGAATAAAAGAAAAATGGAGAAAGTATGTCAGGCAGTGTAGGACGAAAATGTGTAGGACGTAGAACCGTGTAGAGGAACAACTGTATACTTAAAAGGTAAAAGAGAAGCAAGACAAATCTTAGTGGGACGAAAAGGAGTAATGGAGTTTTTCTGAAGCGCCCCCTCACCTGCCTACTCTTTGAGGAACCCCTCCTTCGCCAGTCAGCCACCCTGTCCTCGCTAGACTTTTTTTATTTCATCGAATTTTCAAAATTCAAGGACCTGGAGCAAGGAGCTCGTCTAAAAGCGATCAGGGTCAAATAATGTGAGGTTTTGGAGCATTTCAATTTTCAATTAGTTACACACTTTGGTCCTAAGGTATTGGGGGAGGAACTGTCGCTTCTTCCCCAACGACGGAGACTTCTGTAACATCATATACTGTTCCAATTTGTAGAACAAAATTGTTGGATTGTTCAACATCGAGTAAACGTATTAAACGTTTTAATACCCCTTCCATTACCCGAAACTCATTTTAATTTTTTAAACATTTATTACTTTGTGTGATTTGTATCGTTTCATTGTCTTCGTCCAAGAGGGTAGAAGTTGATTTGCATTCGGAAATTCGTTGTAAACGACCGGAGGGAGGGGAGGTTAGAGCTTTATTCCGCCTCTTGAATCCGAAGCAGACGACAGCTTCTTATGGATCTTTTTTTCCTTCCCATTCGAATGCGGTTTCCGTGTGGGCGATTTTGCACTGAGTCACTTTGATTGGGGAGGTCCTTGCGTCCGACGTCACACATTTAATATCGAAGTCCTTTCGAGACGACTGGGCTTTTTTAGTCTTCAAACAGACGTGACGTGAATCTCCGCGACTTATTCTCATTTCAGTGCTCGTCTCGCGCGCAGCGTTCACCGCTCAAGTCAAGACATACTGGTAAAGCGACTTTATTTAATCTTTTAATTTAATTTAATATTTAAATTAGCGATTTGGAATCATTGCATCCATCGTAAATTTAAGGTTCAATTCAACCATTTTTTGTATAAATAATTATGCGTACGAAACATCAGCCCAACGTGAAGTAATTTATTGTTCCATCACTCACACTTTCTCAGGAATACTTAACACTTCATAATGATAACATTTATTTCTTTATTTATTTTTATTTAATTTGTTCACTTAATATTTATATTTGTAATTGCATCTGAAAATTATTGATTGCTTTATGCATGGCATCAAGTGGCACGGGGTCACTAGCTCAACCAAATAATGCAACATTAAGCCTGCTCGATGCTTCCACCCTTCCTTCCCACTAAAAACCATTAGACCATTGTTTTGAAGCAGCGAAATATGCTATTGACCTGCTACGTCTCTTAAAAAAGGTACTAAATAAATTTCGGATTAGGATAATTTAAAAACATGCAATCCTGTTGAGACAAGACCCCAGTTGAGAAGAAAAAATGTAAGCTACGAAGTACTAAAGAGGAATATAGACGAATCATTCTGTTTTTGTCGTTTTTTTTTCCTCAAATAATGTCAGACGTCTCATTATTTAACTAAAAGTCGGTGGGTGATCAAAAACCCGTAAATTAAATTGGGTTGGGGCAACCCCCCCCCCCCAACGACGCTTCTCCATTGTGACGTATAACTGCGTTTTTCGAGCATGCTAATTATTTAGTGCTTATCTGAATGAACTTTTTTGATTCAAAGAAATTTTGAAAACGAAAACGAAAAACGATGGGTGGCTTTCAACAAAGACCCTGGACCCCCACTAAAAGGCGCGGACCCATTGCCGCTGAGTACACGAGCCCAGGTCCCGCTTGCGTCAATCTGCCCAACCTTTTGGGGAAAAACACTCCCGACTCGAAAAAAGGCCGAGCCCCGGCGTTTAGTTTTGGAGCCAGGTAACCTTTTTAAAAACCCTCTTAGTAGGCCATCCATTTTTTTAACGAAGGAACAAAAAAAAATTGATATTGTAGGCACGGAGGAAAGAATGATACCCTAGGACCAGGTCCCGGGCAGTACAACATCACGGGTTTGAGTGCTAAAGGTGAGAAAAGTGTTTTTCGACGTGGTAATTTGCTAATTCAATGTCAACCTCGGCCCCCTCTCGGAACAGGTAAAGACTGTCCTCCAGCACTCTCACTTCATGGAAAAAGTAAGGACGCCAAACCTGATTCGACTCCTGCTCCTGGGGATTACAACCCAGAGGTCAGCGATAAAGTCACTCACGACGCTTCTCCTAAATTTACGTTTGGATTAAAGACTCAAGTTGAAAAACCTAATAATACTCCAGGTAAGGATTCCACTACACCCACGGCGGCATTATAATTAATACAATTAGAGTAATTTTGCTGTAATTTTGAAAAGGAGGAATATTGAAATAATCAGATATTACCTGAGTAGATCGAGTTTTTAGAAACATGACCTTAACTCTAACGCCTACCCACTTCATAGGACCATACAAATTTATGCCCCCTCACCACACTGCTTCTCTCTTAAAAGGAAAGCATAAGGACATTTTTTTTCTCTAATAATTTTTTGAAATTATTTTCCGAAGCTCCAAACGTGTACAAAATCCCCGGCGTCCTGGGAAGTACCAGAGAAGGCAACAAACAATCGGCACCCGCCTTCAGTCTTTCTGGACGGTCTAAAGAGCCCGTTGACGATCGAACCAATATCCCTGGCCCTGGAGCGTACAACTCCTTGACAGAAAGCATTCTACCCAAATCACCGGCGTATTCAGTAGCTTCGAGACTCAACTCTCCCACTAGTAATTTAATTAAGCCGGGACCTGGCTCTTATTCACCTGAAAAGGTACGTACATTTGATGATTTTTTCTGCATGTCGGAATGGAGGGGGGGGGACCGTGGTGATAGGAAGGGAATGAAGTGGTGAGAGTGGTAAAAAAAAATCGGTGACTGTGTCACTAGTGAGTGTATTCGCACCCCCCCCCCCCAATCATATTCGGCCGTGACGGGTGCGACGGCACCCCCCTTCAGCTGGGGGGGGGGGGGACGGCGGCGGTCTGGCTGTTCACTGGAATTTCCTCCATTCCCTTTCTACCACCACGAGGAAAAATAATTGATACAACGAAAATAATTGTCCAATTATTTGACGCCAGGTTTGTTTAACGAAAACGTTTGCTCCAAGTTTCACTTTTGGAATCAAACATTCAGCTTTCTCTGGATACATTAATGGTGAAGAGCCGACTTGTGATAAAAAAGGAAATATATTCCATTTTTACAGTACGTTAAATAAGCAATATCGTGAGCACTTCAATAGCGAAATGTGCACAATAGCCTCGGCACCCCCCCCCCCTTTCAGCACTCATCATTCACTTATATAAAAATTTGAATTATTTAACTATTTATAAAATTATTGTTTACAGGTGCACACTGATGCTCCTCCTGCTCACTCATTCGGAATCAAACATTCACCCTACATCGGGTATTTCAAGAACAGCTTGTCATGACTCCACCGGTACCAGCATATGCCTTTGAATTAGCAAAAAATAATATCCGATTGGCGTTCCCTACTAATTACAATATGGTCAAGCCTAACTTTTGCTTCAAATTCAGTCGAACATTCCTGTTTTTTGTCTTCTTCTTTTTATCGATCGATTTGTTAAATAAATGCTTTTAACAAGCTTTTTCAAGAAAAAAAAAATCATTTCACTGGATCAAAACAGCGTTGTCTTGACTCGAATAACAACAGGCAAACTAATAACGGCGTACCCTCGGCATACAGAACCTCTACGTGAAAGCAAATTAAGCGATTATCTTAACGTTCCATTTTTGCAATTTTTTGTGACTGCTAAAATCTGTGTGGTTGTACTTCAAATTAATAAATTATAATTGTATTTATTTATTGTTTTTTATTTTTAAATAAGCTCCTGAACGGTATGGATGCCTATCGCCCCCTTCCCCCCCCCCTAAAAATACCTCGGTCCGTCTTCATCATATCACTATTCATTTTTTTTTATCCGGGGAGGGATGCTATTACATCTAAATATCTTTGACTTCAAATATCACTTTTGTTTATCCCCCACAGCTTAAAAAAACAACGTGGGACTTCATATGTTTTGAGTTTCTTTATCCATTCACTTTTCAGTTTTAAAGGCCCGTTCACAAGCTCTAAGTGCAATCCGTCTGTGGAGTCCATGTAACCTATCAAAATGCTTCACGACGATTGCACCCAAGGTGCGGTCCAGTCTCCGTTTCGACCTCAGGCCTTCAGCCACCAGGGCTGCTCGGTCCTGGGGCCCTAGTTAGAGTTGTCGGGAAAAAAATCTAGCAAACGGTATCCAAGGACGCTACATCAGAAATAATACTATCTCGCCATAGCAACCACCTCACGTGAGTTTTTCCCGACAACTCTAACTACGGCCCCAGGTCTCATCAGCCCGGCAATTGAGCCGAGTACGGAGCCGATGGACCGCCCCTCGCCGGGAGCGGAGGTGCTACTACTGGTTTCTCGGCTCACCAGGCTGATGAGACCAGGACCGAGTAGCGATGGTGGCTGAAGGTCTGAGGTCGAAACGGAGACTGGACCGCACCTTGGGTGCAATCTTCGTGAAGTTTGGTGGGTGCATAGCCCCCTACATCCAACTGTTCTAATGTTATCAAAATGCTTCATTTTTTGAGGGAATAAATTTGTTTGGTTGAATAGCCTCCACAGAACGTAAACATAGAGCTTGTGAACGGGCCTTAAAATCCGTCACGGGTTCCCTTTGACCGCTCCTCTCATCGCTTAATCTCGAGAACGAACAAAGATCCGTAGGTCCTCGGAAGTACTCAAACAATCGTCTTTCATACATTTTTGAATCCTTGCGATTCAGCCACAATAATAAAGAAAAGTACGAAGTAAATACCCAATCAGCACAGATACGTTTCAAATACGTAGCAGAATGGTTACATTGAAACTTTGTAACGTTTACAGAAACGTTGCGAAACGTTGTTGCAACAAAAATGTTACCATTCGTCAGCGTTGCAATCGAACGCTTCAAAAACGGGTAACGTTGAATCGCTGCATTTTATACTCATCAGAATCGGTGCACTAATTTTTGTATATCACTGTTTTATAACTCAAAAAACGATAGATGGCATTGAAATAGTTATTTATTCGTTTATTTAGTAAAGACGAATTCTATGGTCATTCCGAAATCTAGTCTTCTATCCTGCACTCTCTGTCTTAAGCTCAAGGAATTCTGTTCTCTCTCGATGTATTTCATGATTGTTTTATTCTTGTTTTCGTGAGGTAGTGTCGGTAGTTCCGTTAATCGTGTATGGTGAAACTGGAGACCTCTAATTTCCGACGAAAATACCTGTTCCGAACAAAGAAAGATTAGAATGAAATTTACCGAGATATGACAAAATTTCATCTTCAAAGTTCATGTTCTACTACTTCTGTGAACCACTCGCCCGCCCCCGTATTTTGTGAAATGAGCTTCCCCTTTACCCCTTCTATACTAAAAATAACGCACCGGGAATGATTTTAGAACAAATGATCATTGTGTAGCGTCTATACGTAACCATAGTGCCCGTAGAAAAAGTTTGTTGTTGATCAGTTGTTAAATTCATTAAATATTTTTGGTGGGAGTGAACAAATCGAACTATCGAAATGAAGCAACACGTTCGAGAGTCCATCACTAAGTGGACAGACTTTAGTACTATTACTACTACTACTACTACTACTACTACTGCTGCTGCAAAAAATGAGTGATGTACGTCAAAATTGGAATCTTGAAAACTATTTTTTGTTGCTTGCAAAACCTATCGTAGCACCAAGTCGTCGGTTGGTATTTTCTGAAACATAAAATCAAATCTTTATTTAAATCATTATTTTTTAAGGACGTAGGGGAGCGCGAGGCATGTTGGCACCGATTTTCGTTTTTTAGTTTTAGTTTTTTAGTGAACAGTGATTTCAAAAATCTGGAAAATGGGTTGGCTTCCTTCACATCTTGGCTATAAAACCTCGTTGGTTCCGAATTTTTTTATTAATTTCCAACTTGAGTATACATTTTTTTCTCCCCACAGATCACCGGTGCCATCTTACCCCTTCAGTGGGGTAAGTTGGCTTTAGTGTCAACTTACCCGTACCACCACCCATTAGTTCCAATGAGGGCAATTAGGTAGGGTTTATTTTACAATTTTGTTAAAATAATGGCATCAAGAGTAAAACCTGTGGGAAAAAATGACAACGCCTCATGATAGTTGTAGACCAGCACACCCGGTAACCAAATTTCAAAGAATTCTGCTTTCAAATTGTCATTAAAAAACTGTTGCCACAAAATTGTAGCCTAAATATGGGCACTGGGTAGATCCAAATATTGGAATGGCCTTAACGTTGGACAGGGAAGTTGCATAGACACCTACATGTACACCAACAGAGCTGTAGCCTCTAACATTAGGCAATTCTCTTCCTGCCATTTTTTTTGCATACGATTCGGCCAGTAGCGTGCCAAGGTTCTCCATGGAATGCTGAACTGATGGGGCGCATCAGTCAAACTGATTTTATGGGTGAGACGAACTTCCACAGCACGCTTCCTTATAATAATATCATCGGGCATGATGACCCTTTTTTTTTTTTTGGCACTAGTGCCAACGTGCCCCATTTTGATAGAGCCAACTTACCCCTCTACACGGCTCGTGGGCTATATACGTTAAGTCCTACTCATTCAAATGGGCCACTGAAATTGGCTCCATCACATTACTCGGGCTAACTAGAAAGAAAAAACAAGGATGAACAATATTTACTCTCTTGGACAAAAAACAGTTTTTCAAGCCTCTTGTCACCACCAGTACCCCAAACCAACTGAATTTCTTGTCGCAGATAGAGGACCCTCTAAAGGTTACGAACCTGCTCTCTCCTGCTCATTACCACCACAAGAGGAAGTTCTAGAACAGTGGTGCCTACTTACCCCTAGTGACAACATGCCCCGCGCTCCCCTACAATATGTTGATGTACCTTTTGCTCTCTTGTAAGTCTCACGGTTGAGAATTTCAACCAATTTTTAATTTTGTTTTCAATTTCTATTTCTGTTGCCGAATTATAACTTTTGACTGCGATAAACTCTCACTAGCACAGCTGAGGCTGAGAGGTCAATTTATCCTCATCTCTCTCTCTCTGAACTCCGAAAGGGCAGTCTGAGTAATATTGCTCCTCACAGCCCAACTGGATAAGTCCTCGGCAAATGATTTAACATGCACCTGCTCTTCCCGACTATGGCTATCGTCCTCTGAATGACCAGAATCAGAATGGGAACTGTTAGTTGATGAAACGCGGAATCAGGCAATGGAATATTGTCTAGGGGTAGTGCAGATTCGGGAAATATTATTGATGAAGGCAGATCCTCTCGACGATCACAGCTTGCTTCCGAGTCGAAAGAATAATTTTGAACACGAGAAATTTTCAGGGACCATAACTCCTCCTCCTCGTCATTGCAAGCAAGAGCCATAGTATGCTTACAAGATCGGATTTTTATTTTTTTTAGTATAATTCATCCTTTAATAAGCCCTACGTCTCCAAGTTATTAATAATATTAATAGAGTCTTATGATTATGTTCACTTACCTGGTGGCTACGAACGAAGACTCCCTCCGGTAAATTTAGAAAAATAAAACGAAATAGAATCACGAAAAACACGAGAAAACTAATAATGAGAAGAAAATGAGGCGAAAAGAACAACGAAGGCGAATAAAGCAGTCAATAAAAACGGTCAGTAAAAATTTTAACCAAATTATACATTTAATGTTTTTATGGAGGGGATCAGTTGTGAATTTTTCTGTAAATAATTTCAATGAATGCGTGATTTGGCAATAAAATATAGGCCAACTGCCATATTGCCGAGAGTCAGGCCACGTAGGGTCAGTCATAAATTCTATATCAATGAGATGAATTTACGAATGACGAACAAGTTGTTCGTATAAAAAATGACACCCGCAACGGAGTTATGATGCCACACCAAGTCAAAAATACGTGTCGAACACACGCATCTCACTCTGTTGATGAGGAAATTAAAAATCATAAGAGCACAGTGGCATCATAAATGGCATAGTTTTATGACAGCCGATTGCATTTGGGTACGTCTCTGAAACATGCTTGTAAACAGTGATGGGACAGGTACATTCAAATTTGTACCTAGGTAAGATACAGGTACTTCCAGTTTTTCAAGTACCTAGGTACAGTTACAGGTACTGAAAATTGAAAAGTACCTAGGTAGAAATTCAAAATGTACATAGGTACTTTCCGTTACATTAAAAGAAAAAACAAACGAAACGAAACATAAAATGGTTCGTATTATCAGGTACAATTGGACTAGGTAACTTTGTTATTAGAAGTTAGAAATCTTGCTTGGAACTCGACAAAACCAACTTTTCATAGTTGTCGTCCAGTGTTATTTAGCAATTTATTGTCTTTTACAATTACAATGACTCGTGGAAATTCAGCTAAAGGCACATTTTCAGTACCTAGGTACTTAGCCGTTACTTTGAATTTGTCGGTACCTAGGTACCGCTCAGGTACTCAAAATGAAAATGTACCTAGGTACTAAAAATGTACCTTGGTACAAGTACCTAGGAACATCCCATCACTGCTTGTAAAGGATTATATTTTCGTCAAAAATCGAAGCTCTTAATAGCAATATAATTATAAGAGTATTTCTGGACACGGTTTCATAAAATGACACATTTACGTTTCAGAGACGTTTCACTTGTAACGGTAACATACCCGTTATACAGCAACGTTAATGTAACGTTACCAGCAGAACGTTTCTGAGACGTTAAAATAATCTATACAATTACGTTCATGCAACGTTATCATGTAACGGGTAACCTTGGTGAAACAACGTAACGGTTTAGAAACGATTTTGCAACTTTCTGTGCTGATTGGGTAGTAATGTGCATAGCTATAGTACGAGAAATACAAACAGGCTCGATCTTCGTTTGAGACTATTCAAGACAAAGAAACGCCAAGATTTTGTTGGGATTACTTGGCAGTTAAAATGTATGTAATGCATGCATTAAACTGTAGCCGAAGGAGCCTACGTTGTCTGTCTTCCCTCGTTGAGGTGCGTTAGAAACGAACCGGTTTCGGCTGCTCGCCATCTTCAGCGTCTGTAAGTACAACTGAAACTGTGTGGTTCTGGTGTCTCCCCCCTGTATTTATACCCCCCTTCGTAAGCCCTCCCTTTCACTTTCCCTCACTGTCACCCCTGGTGTGTATGTTTACAATGAATAAGTCCGTTATTTTCTGTAATAATAATAACAATTATAAAATAAAAATATTAATAATAATAAATCAATAAATTTAAAAAAACGGGTGCATTTTGGCAATTTTTGAGGACAAGAAAGCTTTCAAAACTTTTTGTTAATGGGGTTTCACGGTAATGAGTTCAAAAATGATGTTCATTTTCTTTGTTGAGAAAAATAATGAATAATTGAAAATGTATAATATAAAAGGACGTAATTTTCGTTTATTCACCAAAACCGGCTGCTTCAACAGTTTTTCTCGTGTTTCTTGCACCATTTTACACCAGATTCCATTGGTTTCAGTGGCGTTGATTGCACTTCGAGCCCATTTTTTCGTTTTCTGTGTTCCATGTAGCCATTAGAGACTAATATTCGACCGTTCGTTCAAACTTGACCCCACTAATTTCTGGGGAAAATTTCGTTCTGATCTGAAGGTTGCATCTTTTGCGGCCTCTGCTTAATAAACATACCGAATGCTTGAAAAATAGAAGAGCTTGTGGGATGATGCTCGTATAGAAGTGATGAAAGAGGGAGGGGGGGCTTTACACTGGCCGTAAAATTGGGCAGGAAAATTATCGTGTCTTACAAAATGCGGTAAAAGCACCTAACAACCTTATGCAACCATTAATACGAGTGCATCATATACGCACAACACATAGCGTGTTGAGCAGCAGAGCAGCTCCTGTCGAGCTCCTCGAGAAGCTTTTGTCGAGATCAAATAATTATTGTCTAGCTTTCCTCCCTGACCTCCCACGGCTAATTTGCCATCTTTCACTACTTTTCTTCTAGAATTGGTGTTGCACTTATCATGCTTTTTCTTCTTTGGTTGGACTGCAATTGGTCTCACAATCAGTTCATTAAAACCTTGGGCTGCCATGTATTAAACAACTTTTTTCTCTCCCTTTTTCAGGTATAATGAACTCGCAAAGGATCGAGGCGGCCCTCGAAAATCAAGGAAAATAAGTTTGGACCACCGTGAACCCGGCACCATTGAACAATTTTTCCAACGATCAGAATCGAAAAATGATCAACAGAAAGCAGACCGTCTGATCACCGATTACATCCTCGCTTCAATGGTTCCGCTTTCAACCGTCGACAACCCCGAATTTCGGGCTTTGGTTCAGGGGCTTATCGGCATTCACGCGCAAGTTTCCGTGATCAGTGGGCGAAAGCTCAGAGAAAATATTGACTCGGCGTATGGAAACATGAAGAAGTCCATCATCGAAAGGTCCAAAAATGCTGAGAAGTTTTGTACAACTGCTGACCTTTGGTCAAACCATGGCAGGAGCTTTTTAGGCGTGACTCTGCATTGGCTGGATAAGGAAACGCTAGAAAGAACTTCATGGGCCATCGATTGCACAAGGTTTACGGGAGTTCATTCGTTTAATAGAATAGCGGAATTGCTGACTGGCATATTCGAGGAATATCACCTGATGAGTATCGACAAAATAGATTCTACCGTAACAGATAATGGATCTAACTTTGTCAAATGTTTCAAGGAATTTGGCCTACAAGAAAACAGATTCGCCGAAGACAGTGAGGATGAAGATGACAACAAAATCCAGGTTGAAGACCTTTCATCCATCATGAATAAAGACATCAATCAAGAATATCGACTTCCACCGCACTCAAGGTGCAATTCGCATACCTTAGCGCTGCTTGGTGCGACTGACTTTGCCACTAAAATAGACAGCCCCTTGTTTAAGAAAGTATATCGACAAGCATTTGCGAAAGCATCTAATTTGTGGAACATGCTCAGCCGATCCTCATCGAAAGCTTCAGCAAAATGTATTAAAATTGTTGGTCAAAAACTGAGGTACCCTTGCGTTACACGCTGGAATTCTATTTACGATTCGGTCAAGAGCCTACTTTCAAAAAAGGACCAAATAAATGAATTCTGTGAAGAGCTCGGATTAGTAACCTTCAAAATTTCCGAATTCGAACTTATTGAAGATTATGTTTAGTGTTTTGCACCAGTTGCAACTGCACTAGATCGGCTTCAGGGCGAGAAGAGTTGTTATTATGGAGAGCTGTTGCACACTCTACACCAAATAAAAAACAGGCTCGACGAAATTAGTCTCTCAAATGACACATGCAAAGCTTTGGTGACTTTCATGAAATCGTGGCTTGATCAACGTTTTTAAGATTTTTTCCAATCGAAATCTCCTACTAAGGAGAGGGCACTACTGGCAGCAATCAGCCACCCGTTTTTCAAACTTCGTTGGGCTCCTGTCTCAGAACGGGATGCTGCAAGAGACCTATTCGTCGCATCGGTCACAAAATTTTGCCAGACTCAAGAAGTAAAAGAGGATGACTCTACTCTCACTATGTCGAAAACAACGAAATCAGCGTCGGATAATGACGCTTTTTTTGATTTTGCCGACGATCTTAAAGATGATCGCTCTAAACTTCAAATGGAAATATTGAGGTATCTTGATGACGATGACACCTCAATACAAAGTCTCCATCGGTACCCAGTAATTAAAAATTACTTTTTACACATGAACGTGCGCCTTCCATCGTCAGCTCCAGTTGAGAGACTGTTTTCCTATGCCTCCCTGATCCTCTCGAAAAGAAGAACAAGTCTCTCCGACGAAAGATTCGAAAAAATCACATTTTTAAAGTCGAACGTGTCCAAGATGAATAAAACATAGAACTTCTGTATTTATTTATTTCTTTTGTTTCTTTGCTCCAATAGTTCTGCACTTTTAAGGAAATCAAGTGTTTTGGTTACGAAATCGGGGAAAAGTTAATTGAAATCCAAATTGATCCAAATCCGAGTTCCGAATTGAATTTTTGACTTATGAAAAAAAAAAGTATCTTGGATCTTCAAAGGATTTTCAAAATCCAAGGATCTTGATCCCGATCCTTTTTCTATTCGAAGATCTGGACTTTGATCTAGATCATTTTTTGGAACAGAGGATTTTGTATTTTGGATCTAGATCCAAAAAATGAGGATCTTGTCAAGCTCTGCGTATCCGTTATTTACCGCTATTTGGTAAATTAGGTTAAGTTCATTTTTGTAGTTTGTCTCTGACATGGGGATACTGTTAAGTCGGTGTATCAAACTTCAGAAGGCCGACAGTTTGTGCTGGATATGATGGGAGGAGGAGTTATGGATTACCACATCTGACGCAGTATTTTTCCCGAAAATGTTAAACGATAAGGTCCCTGAAGGGCTATTTCGGGTTATGTTCATATCTAAATAATTAATTAACTGATCAATCTCTTCTTCGACCGTAAACTTAATATTTTTGTGTACACCGTTTAAGAAATCCAATACTCGGTTGACGTCATGTTTTGGCATCATACACAATATATCGTCCACAAAGCGAGCATAGAAGGTGACGCTATGATCCTCACGCTGCCTCTGTGTGAATGCCGCCTCTTCCAAATGTTGCAGGAAGGCTTCAGAAAGGATGGCTGAGGTTGGGTTACCCATTCCCAGACCATCTAGCTGTTTATATATATTTCCATCAAACTGGATATAATTCTGACTTACTACTGTGGTGAGGACCCTGCCAAACACGTGGTTGGCGCCAACCGCATCGCTGTTTTCTCTCAATTTATTGTTGACAATCGTGAGAGTTTGGCTAACTGGGACAGCTGTGTACAGATCTTTGATGTCGAATGATACCAAGATTGATCCCTCTGGAACGGTGACACTATTAAGTTTTCCTATTAAGTCTGTACAGTTTTTCAGTGTGTAGGTATTCCTAAGTTTAATTTTGCTTTTTAGGATCTGGGCTATATGTTTCGCTAGTTTATAGCTGTTGTATAGTTAACTACTGGTCTGATGGGTATATCCGGTTTATGTAATTTTGGTTGGGATATTAGAGGGGGAGCTTTTGGATTCATATTTATGAGAAATTTTGACAGGGATGTGGGTATGATGTCGGATGATTCTTTCAGTATTTTTCGGTTATGGGATTGGAACTGTTCTGTTGGATCTTCGCTTAGTCTGATACAACCGGCTTTCTTGATAAAGTCATTTGTTTTCTCGACGTACGTTTGTTTGTTAATTAGTAGATAAACCTCCTTTAGAGGAGCATAGATAGTGTCAGAAGTGGTGTTGAACGGTTTATCCAATAAAAAGAAAGGCGACCCAAAACATCTCACCTGAGGCCAAAAAACAAATACATCCGACGCAACCACCTCACGTAGCATCCTAAGACAGCCTGACAAAAGACAGAAAATAACGGACTTTGAGGGGTTTGAACTTCTGGGGAATGAACTATCAAAGACGCTTCTTCAACGTCAAGGTCAGGGTTCTCTTGGCTAATAGTTCCCTTTCTACAGTGGATAATTTTGATTCAGTTTCATTATGAGTTCTACTTGCATAAGCTATAGGCAAATCAGCTCCGTTATTATTTTGACTGAGAACTGCTCCTATTGCAACATTGCTTGCATCTGTGGTTAAGTTGAATGGCTTAGAAAAATCAGGGTATTGTAATATGGGGTCGTTAATTAATAAATTTTTGCACGTTTCGAAGCACTCTAAATATTCAGGGTTTTTTGGATTGATTGTAGCATTTTTGTTTAAACATTTGGTAAGAGGCTTAGTCAGTTCAGCAAAATCTTTAATAAATTTACGATAATATCCTAAGAATCCTTTTACCTGATTTGTAGTTTTTGGAATTGGAAAGTTTTTTATTGCAATAATTATATCGGGATTTGGTTTGACGCCTTCTGGGGTAGCTATGTGACCTAGGTATGCTACTTCCTTACGCAAAAATTCGGTCTTGTCAAGTTAAATTTTAAAATTAGCTTTCCGGAGTCTTTCAAAAACTTCCCTCAACCTACTCATGTGCTCTTTCAAACTTGTGCTAAATATCACAAGATCATGTAAATAAACAAGGACTTTTTCGTTTTGGATATCCCTAAGGATGTTATTCATCACTCTTTGAAAAGTCGGTTGGCTATTTTTTAAGCCAAACGCCATTCTTAAAAATTCAAAATGCCCCTGTTCTGTACTGAAGGCAGTTTTGGGAATGCTTTCTTTATCCATTTCAATTTGGTGAAAACCTGATGCGAGGCAAGGGTGGAAAAATATTGGGACTTTCCTAATTTGTCCAAAAGGTCAGTAATGTTCGGAAGGGGATATCGGTCTCCTATAGTTTTTGAATTGAGGGCTCTGAAATCTATTGCGACCCTCCATTTTTTCTTTCCGGATGCGTCTAGCTTTTTAGGAACTATCCAAATTGGGGAGCTCCACGGGGAATGAGAAGGCCGCGAATAATATTTTGTTTCAACAAATTATTGATTTGACTTTCGACTTCTCCCTTAAGAGCTTCTGGGTATCTATAATTTCTGGTATAGATTGGTATTTCATCAGTGGTTCGAATAATAACGGAGCTGATTTGCCTATAGCTTATGCAAGTACTTAGAGTATATATACTCTAAGAGATGGTACTAAATTTCTCACTGTTATCGATTCATTGTCATTCTCAAAATTCGCCCAAATGTTTAGATTACATAGCGCTCAAAGCGTTGAAGTAGCGGATAAGCTAATAAAATTCTTCTCCCAATTCGGCATCGCCGGAAAAATTATCTCTGATAACGGATTAGAATTCAATAATACGGTCGTTAAAGAATTGCTTAAATTTCATAAAGTAGAATTACATTTTATTAGCTCACAAAACCCGAATTCTAATGGTGTAGCAGAAAGATTCCACTCAACCATAATTGAACATATTCGCCTATTAAATAGTCGCGAAGAATTTAAAAATGAAAGCATAGAAAACAAGGTAAATTACGCTATCATTGCCTTTAACAACAGCATACACTCTGTAACTAAATTATATAACATCCATCGAACCCCCATCGAACGCCCGTTCGGTCACATTGGATGTTGTGGAATACTGAAGCGTGAAGACTGACTCTCTCTCTCGGCTGGCGGTGGATTTAGTTTATTCTGTCCCTTGTCCTACCAATGAGGGGAACCTTTTTACGCGTGTGCGCATTCACTGAGTAGTGAGTACGAGTCGAGAGACGCGCGAGAAAAGTACTAATAACGATCTCGACTAGGAAAACTGATTTTCCCGAAAAATATAAAAGTAAAACTGGATAATCTGTGCGTTAGCAGCTGTTCTGTGCGTGCAGCCGTGAACTGAGAAAACCGATCGGTTATAATAAGCCATTCTGAGCGGACTGTGCGCTGTTCGGCAACGTCTCTGGCTTGCGCCGCTCAATTAGGATAGTCAAGGTACTGTGACTTCCCAATTTTCTGTATTTAACTAATTAACGTGCCATACTGTGTTTTCCCGACTGTTTCGGGTGGTCCTTCGTTCCATCTACTGAATAGGAGAAACCCTACACGGGTTGTTCAAAAGTTTGCTGCTCAAACCGCAGAAACCCCTTACATTTTTGGTCACTCCCGTCCGGATGTGAACCACGAGCTGTGGATGTACATGTAAAAACGCTGATCGTTTAACTGGCACGTTAAAATCTTTTTAATTGTAAACGCCACCAGCCAGAGTATTTCAGTATTATTTTTGGGAAAATAAATTAATTATTTCAATTCGTTCTAGGAGGAGAAGGGTGGGGTAGAGAAAAATAATATTTCATGAAGTTGAGAAGTTGGTTCAAAAAGTGTTTCAATTCCTCGTCCTCTCTACCTTATTGAAACTGCAAGTCTGCACATTGGACCTTCCTAGAATACCTAAAAAGATGAGCGCTGCTCGTTTCATTTTTTCTTCTTTCATATAAAATTATTCCCCTCTCCCATCTAAATGTTTTCTCGTTTTTTCGTCGTCTGTCCTTTCGTCTATATAGGCGAGGGGGGGGGTGACTCAAATACCGACCTTTTAAAAGTTTAAAGGGACTTCTTTCACTGTTTTGTTCCTACTTATTTTTTTTCTACTGTGAGTCACTTTTCATTTCTTGACCTAGTTAAGCCATTTAAATTTTATTTCTTTACGCCCGTCAAATTACACTGGGAAAAAAGAACGGTTGAAATTTAAACGTTAAATAACGGTTGTGATTAGCCAAACGTTTTTGTTCGTTACTTTTTACCGTACACAAATATTACCGTATTTTCGGTAGACTGTGCTTCACCGTTGATATTATTCAGTGAAAATTTTCTACCGTTAATTTTTTTTACCGATATATTTTTAACCCCATTTATCAACCATAATTTTTTACCGTTCAAACGCTTAGCGGAATACGGTTGGCATACATTTAATTTCACCGCTCATATCGGTAAACTTACGGTTTAACTTAACGTCAAATTTAATGTAATTTTGAATGTAATTGTACGGTCAAATTTAACTATCACTGACGTTAAAAATGATTCTTAATGCACTGTATTCGTTGAAATTTACCGAAAAAAATTACTTCAATTTCACCGTCACTACGGTTTATCTTAGCGATTTCAAACCGGTAAATTATACATATATTTTTTGGTTAATTCACGGTCAGTCTAACCGTGAATACATCGGTAAATCAACGGTGAAATCCTTGTCATTGACGGTAATCTTGAATGTAATGACGCCGTAAAGATGTACCGAACATTGACGTTAAAAATTATGTTTAATGAATTGAATTCTTTAAAATTCAACGAACATAAATTTAGTTTAAGGGAAACATAAGTTTCCCTTTCCTCGCTCGAAGTCAAACAGTAAAGAAGAAAAAGAAGAAAAAAGACATATCCAGATCAAAAATGTAATAAGGCATAATATTATTTCGTAACATACAGGTGTAACAGTATTTCTCGATAAGTGTTGTTTCAAATTAGGCCTATAAATAAATACATAAAGTAAAAAAAAATTACAAGCAGATTCAAAAACAAAATACATCAGTCATTCAAATCACACTAATTGTGCAGGAATGCGTAATATCCAACATTTTAGGTGGTTTTAAGAATGAAATAAACCCATATATGTATTTAGTTGTAAGTAAAATATCTCAAGTAGTCAAGCAACTGAGTTTCGTGAAGTGATTAAATAATCACCGGTGTGGTCAAATGCCGCAGTTAAAGTGTTTGGCTTGGAAAACTGCATGTTATTTAGTTATTTAGTTTAGAAAACATGATGCTTTCTAGAAAAAATGCTTAGCGAGCTACGTCATTGAGACAACTCACCATTTATTTTCGCGATTACATCGCCTCGAAGTCCCCACGAAGAAATGAGCTCTTCGACTTCACAACAAATTGCCGAATCTGTCACTAACGTACAAAAAAAAATTCAAATTATAAGCCTACCGAAAAAAATAAAACACATAAAAGAAAGTAAAAAATTTAGAAGAAAGTATATAAACAGAAAAAAAATGCGGCTGACTATTTGAACTCAGAATAGGCACAACCCGTAAGCAAAACACCACTCTGATCTTGACCAAAGAGCTTAACCTCAACTAGAAGCAACAAGCAAGCCAGTTCAGTTCAGAAAGGAACTGTAGTGGGGGTTAGACGGTAAGTCATACCGTTCTTAATACGGTAACTTTATGATTTTACTGTAAATAGTGGGGAGACTCACCGTATGCGTAACGGTAACAAATTAGGTTTTAACCGTTATAGGTCGTTGAAAGAGTTTTCTCCTGTCGTCAACAAATTTATATGCCCACCCCTTTCTAGTGTTCCACTCACAAGCTCGGTAAAGCATGGATGTACGTTAAAAATAGAAGAAAAATTACATTAAAAGCAACCAGTCTTTAACGGTAAACCCCGAACCCGAAATCAATATAATATTTAAATCCAATTAGTTTATTAATAACCAATCCATTTTAAATTATTGAAGCACACCGTTGGTGCTCCGGATACTTCAAAACTATAATCTGTTCCGTCTCTAAACCCCTACACTTTAATATTTTTTGAGGTCAGTTATCTGTTCATAAAGTAATCTACACATTGAAGCAAAAATGTTATCACTTACCTCATATAATAATAAAAATGATACCTACATCCTTCAGTGACAACGAATTTGAAATCACTTGAATGAATATAACTCCACTGAACTACAAAGTTTTGAGACTTATACTAGTCTAATACGAGCAACTATCAACCAAGCCAACATTATTAGTTCCTGAATCCGTTCGCAGATCACTTAGTCCAATTATAGCTTATGTGTTTCTATTGGCGGAATGTTTCGATGGAATTTGGATGTTACGTTACTCAATGGCATTGTATTATTGGGGCATTTTCACTAACTTGTTGAGCTATAAAATCTCATCTAATTCAATTTTTACCGCTATCCAACCAAAAGTATTCAATTTGTGACGTTAAGCATATTACTTTACCGAATTTTTATTTTTAACGTGTTCATTTGTACCGAGCGGTCTCGGTAAATAGAATTTTACAGTCATTTCACCCACAAAGCACGTTAAAATGCCTAATTATTAAGTAAAATAGCGTTTGTTTTTACCAGAACCTTGTTTTACCGTAATACGGTTTTCGCTAACGTCAACAATGTCGGTAGATACTAACGCAATGACTTTAAAATTCACCGCAAATAATTTTTTACCGTAGCAAAATACCGTACTTTTTTCCCAGTGTAAGGATCAGCTGACTGACACACTGACTCTGGGCCGTTATTTGAAGGACTGTTTCCTCTCAATTCTCAGGTTTTTCTTCCTGCTGTATGCCAACAGCTACTCGGTTTCAAAGATTTAAGATGGACCGTCAATTTCGACAAACTCGTGCGAAATTTGCTGTGGTTTCTGATAGAATGGCTCGTTTAAACGCTCTTGCGCTGGAAGAGTGCGTTGAGTGCGAATGTACCCGCTGAACGGGTGGCCCGTTTTCTTGCCAATGCTGATGTTATATCTTTTAGAAATAGGAACGCGTATCGAATATTATGTATTTGTACTTGAAAACAAGAAACGGGAAACTGGGTAAAAAGTGCGAGAACTGCTCGCTTCATATTAGAAGAAAAGAAACATATGCCATGGGTTAATAATCATGGACGTAGGGTCATTACAGTCTCCCCCACTTAGTCCGAAGATACATTGGTACTAATATGAATTACGAAAGTTCATAATCGCGTAGATGGATTGGAGGACGACGTTGACGTTCTGATCGTCGGAGTTGAGAACGAACTGGTGGTCCATTTGACACGTCATAACGTAACGGTTGACGGATACTTGAATCAGGAATCTGGCGATCACTAGGCGAATGTAGCACTTCCGTTGATGGAACAATGGTTTGAGCTAGAAGCCATAGTTGTGGTTGACTTGGGTTCTCGTTTCCTTCTGGTTGAGGGGGTGATTCTTGGCCTCCCGCTTTGGTTTCTGGAGAAAATGACACCATCTTATTTGGAACGTTAGTTCTCCTCAACTGGACGTTTGTACGTGGTCCCATCGTCTAGCTTGATAATGTAGTCCTAATTTTCGTAGTAGAGTTCCAAAACGCCAATGAATTTTTGATTTTGGTAGTTAATAAATGAAAAGTCTTCACTTTGTTATCGAAGAAAGGAAACAAAAAAAAAAAAAAATCAAATGAATGAGAATCCGTCATCGTAGTGTCGGGGTGAAAGCGGTTGCTATGGAAGCGGAGTTTTTTTTCTTCTTCTTTCACGCTCTTGTCCTCAACTTTTTAGAAAATGTTAGGTTCCGTTTCTTATTATCCTCGTCACCACTTGTTATATCTTTTAGAAATAGGAACGCGTATCGAATATTATGTATTTGTACTTGAAAACAAGAAACGGGAAACTGAGTAAAAAGTACGAGAACTGCTCGCTTCATATTCGAAGAAAAGAAACAGGTGCCATTGGTTAATAATCATGGACGTAGGGTCATTTCAGCTGAGATAGCTATTTCGTTAGCTGATGAAGCGGCGAATTATTATTCTGATATGAAATCTTGAATCTGATATGAAAGTTCTTTCTGACGAAACTCAACATGAGTTTATTTTGGACATGATAGAATCTGAATTCGAGGAGCTGGACTCCGCTGCATAAAATATTAGGTACGCGGTAACTGTTCTGTCCCCGAGGTTGAGCCCGATCGCTGATCAGCCGAGTTCACCGTCATCTGTGTCTACTGTATCCTCGCACTCGGTTTTCTTACCGAAACTGGATTTAGTGAAATTTAGTGGGAAAAACTGGCTCGCCTTTAAAACCGCCTTCGAGGAAAGTGTGTGCTCTCACGCGGGACTGTCGGAGGCACACAAGCTTAGATACTTGAAGCAATCACTGAGTGGTGAGCCACTACAACTGATTAAAAATCTTGCTGATTCAGCTGGTAATCTTAAAGTTGCTTTGGAGCTTCCCGAGCAAACGTATCATAAACCAAGTCTCCTTGCTGACACGTTTTTGACTTATTTGTTCCAGCAAGCTGCCCCTGCTGAGCGTGTTAGTGATTTGAGGAGGTTTTTAGCGCGTACAACGGAAAGTATTAGGCTGTTGGAAACCTTAAAGTTCCCGCTGACCGTGGACTATTTACTGTGTTATTCTTTAGTGCGAAAGTTACCTGCCTCTCTGCAAAGGCAGTTTGCTAGGGAATTCCCGAACCCTGACCGCTTTCTCGCATTTGTGACTGCACAATGCAATGTGCTCGAGGCCAGTGAATCGCTTTCAAGAGTCTCTGTGGCTGTCCCACCTAGTAAGCACTCAAATAGCGTTGTTAGCAGGGCCGAAACTAGGGATTATTTGAGGGGGGGGGCAAGCTCTATTTTGCCGCCTTACCCCCTGTAATGAAAAACGCGGGTTAAAGACACCTTTAGAAAGGTTTTATTTGACGAGAATTAATGTGAGCCAACGAGTTTGGAATGAAAAATAAAACATAAGAAATAAACATGTGAGAAAGGGGACAGGGATTAATACTACATTCTTCCCTCCTGGGTTTAGTCCAGAATGTAGTCAAGTAAGTAAGGGGGTGGACGTCTTTCCCGAGAACTTCTCCTTGGTACGACGATAACTTGATTTCTGTCGACGTTTAGAGGGCTTTGAGAGGGAGCGTGATCAAGGGTTTGTCTTTCATCCTGTTCAGGATCTCTGTCTTCACAGCTCGATGGTTGGAGCATGGATGGTTCTTCAGCTTCCTCGAGTGGGTGTCCAAATGGAGCTAAGTGGCGAGATGAAACGGTTGTCTCCCGTCCGTCAGCGAGTCTGACGTGAGAGTAGTCTGCGTTACCATCCAAAAGCGTAACTTCCTCGACTAACGGATCGAATTTCGATGTGCGATTATATTTTTTTAGGTATGCGGGACCGGGTTTCAGAAGCCATGTCGGTGTTGAAATTCCCTTTCCCGTACGACGAGGGTGCTTGAACAGTAGTTCATGAGGTGTGGCATTGGTTGAGGTACATAGTAAGGATCGTATAGAATGAAGAGCTTCGCAAAGAACACTTTCCCAGTGTCGGGTATCGATGTTTCGAGAGCGTAGAGCTAATTCTATCGTCCTCCACAGCACGCCGTTATATCTCTCGACTTGACCATTACCAGCAGGATTATAGGGGGTGGTACGGCTCGATGCTATTCCTTGTGAAGTAAGGTACTCTTTCATTTCAGCAGACATGAAAGACGATCCTCTGTCCGTATGAATGTAGGAAGGAGCTCCGAAAATTGAAATAAGAGAACGAAGGTGAGTTATGACGGTCGAAGTGGACGTATCACGGCACGGAAAAGCGAAAGGAAAACGGGAAAATTCATCAATGACGACGAGGAGATACCGATTTTGGGTGGACGAAGGCAAAGGACCTTTAAAATCGACGTTAAGCCGCTCGAAAGGAGCTGTTGCTTTTATTAAAGTGCCTTGATTTCTATGAAACCTCGGCTTAATTGCAGCACAGCTGCTTGCAAGCTGCAGAAATCCGACGTATTTCGTCCAAAGAATAAGGAAGATTCTTACTTCTAACCCAATGGTACAAGCGGGTTACACCGGGATGACAGAGTTCGTCGTGAATTTTCTCAAGCTTCTCGAGAGAAGTTTGGATTGTGGAACATATTCTTGAAAAAGCATCTGCCGCAGTGTTTTGGGATCCGGGCCTGTAAATGATATCATATTGAAAACATGACAATTCGAGACGCCACCTCAATATCTTCTCATTCTTCACTTTACCCGAATGCGAGACATTGAACATGAATGATACAGACCGTTGATCAGTGATCAGTTTAAAGTGGCGTCCGATCAGGTAATGACGCCATTTGCGGACCGCTTCAACAATCGCTTGAGCCTCTTTTTCCACTGACGAGTGTTTTAATTCAGAACCGGATAAAATTCTGGAAAAAAAGGCGACTGGACGATCAGCTTGGGATAAGGTCGCAGCCAAAGCATTTTCCGAGGCATTAGTTTCGACAACAAACGGCAAATCCGGATCGATACACGTAACGACAGAATTTTCGATGTCCGATTTTAAATTTTCAAACGCCCGCAAGCGTTCCGGCGACAGGGGGAACGAAGAACGAACCAGAGGGAGGATTTTGGCCGAAAATTTAGGAATATGTGCCGAGTAATGAGAAAACATTCCGACAGTACGACGCATTGATGCGGTATCATGAGGAGGAGAGAGTTTTCTGAGTGGGTTGAGGCGATCAGGATCCGGTTTGATGGCTTTATTTGAAATTTGGTAGCCCAGAAGATTAATAGAACGAAGCGAAAACGAAGACTTTTCTTCGTTAAGGGTGAGACGATATTTCCTGGCGGCGTTCATAAAATTTTTGAGGTTTCGATCGTGTTCTTTAGTTTTGCCGCAAACTGTCACGTCGTCCAAGTAGGCGTAAGTTCCTTGGAGGTTTTCTTTGCGGATAATTCCGTCGATGGCTCGCTGGAACGCTGCAACGCCGTTGGTGACGCCAAAAGGTATACGATTAAAATGGTACAGCTGCCCGCATGCTTCGAACGCTGTGTAAGCTTTGTCTTCTTCTTTTATAGGAATTTGATGGTACGCGCTTTTTAAATCAATCGTACTGAATATTTCGTTACACGCGACCTTGTTTACTATTTCCTCGATCCGAGGAAGAGGATAGGCGTCCAACAGTGTGAAGCGATTAATTGTCCTAGAATAATCGATCACCATTCTTTTTTTATGGAGCCTGAGCTCGCCAAGGTGAGAAACTTGGTTCTACGATCCCTTCTGAAAGTAGACGTTTGATTTCTGCTTCGATAAATTCGAGGTCACTTGATGAATGTCGACGAGATTTAGTAGCTACAGGAGCGCAGCCTTCTTTCAAATTATCGAAAAGCGAAGCTGGTTCCACGAGGGCGGCGGTCAAAGAAGAACAAATGGTGAGAGCCTCTTTTGCACCCCCAAAACTACCTGAAGAGAGGAATGGGCCTTCAAGAGATCGTGACCTATTATGAGATCAGAACAGAGATCGGGGAGAAGAGACAGCTCCACGCCTTCATACGAGTGGTTAAGAAGTGTTAGAGTGACTTTACATCGCCCAGTTATTCGCGACGTAACAGATGTGGAGGCCATTGACACCTTTCCTGACGACGGAAGAACACGAAGACCTAACTTGTGGGCAGTCTTCGTATTAAGAAAGCTCGAGGTACTTCCGGTGTCGACCAGAGCGAATACTGGGTGGCCATTGATCGTAGCCGCAACTGTGCTTTTGGTAAGGCTACCGGCTATCGAGCTGAGAACTGCGGTCGAGTGCCGTGAGTTTGACTTTAAATTTTGCTTCGACGCTTGGTAGGACGATCTACAGACGGAAGCGAAGTGCCCCTTCTTGAAACATTTTGTGCATTGAGCGTTTTTCGCTGGGCAGTTAGTTCGAGAATGTTTCTTTTTGCCGCAGTAGAAACATTTTTGATGAATAGCGGCGACTGTTTCTTGGGAGGAGCTCGAGGATACTGAAGATTCTCGACGAGAGCTTTTAGATTTCGATGGAGATGGCAAATCGGATCGAACAGCGTTAACTGTTGATGTCGAGGGGAACGAGAGAGATTGCAGACGGGCCAGTTCAAGTGATCTAGCGTCCTTAGATGCTTCGTCTAATGTGAGAGAAGACTTTTCGAGAAGACGTTGGCGAATCTCCGGTGAGTACAATCCATTAATGAATGCGTCTCTGATGAAATCGTCCCGGTTTTGATCGGCGGTGACAGCCTTGAATTGACAATCTTTGCCCAGAACTGTTAATGCCCGAAGGTACTGATCTATTGACTCATCGGAGTTTTGACGGCGAGTCGCTAGCTTGTATCTTGCATAAATTTCGTTGACGGGCTTGTCGTAGATGCGCTTGAGCACTTCAACAGCCTCTTCAAACGTCGAACAGTTACTTATGAAGTTATCGACGTGATGAGAAACGAAGTTGACCAAGAGTTTTAGTTTCGTAGCGTCTGATGGCGGAGGCTCTGCGCATGCAATGAAATTGTCGAATGTTCGATACCAGTGACTCCATTCAGAAGCGGCCGTACTAGAATTTGGGTCAGCTTCGAACCGTTCAGGTTTCAAAGAGCTTTGCATATTCTCGTCAAATAAATTGTAATGAAAAACGCGGGTTAAAGACACCTTTAGAAAGGTTTTATTTGACGAGAATTAATGTGAGCCAACGAGTTTGGAATGAAAAATAAAACATAAGAAATAAACATGTGAGAAAGGGGACAGGGATTAATACTACACCCCCCCCCCCTCACCAAAGAGTTCCAAATCCTGTAATATTCACCTTCAATCACTTTCGAATCGGTGGTAAGGTTAATACAAGTTAGGTGTAACCCCTCCTTAGGATCTTGGTCTCTAAATAGTTTTCTTTTGACACGTTCGTTTTAGACCACTATTGAATCAAAGAGGTAAAATCCAGGAAGCGTGGAAACCAGCCAACTTCGGTTTTAAAAGAACCGAAACCACGAAATATATGTATTACTGAACGAGGGAAAATGCGTGAAATTTGTGTTTGGAGGAGCCAATTTAATGACATTTTCATTTCAATGATCGGAAATCTGCCTCTGGGATGAATGAAACAAAATCAATGAATTCAGTTTTTGAATGTGCCAAATGGGGAACTTGCATGAATGCCCGATTGGGGGGAAAAGTATACCAGTGAATTGGCACATGCGGACAACGATATCAACGGTAGTTACAGCCAGATTGGTGCGTCTGGTGATTTTTAAATAAATTTCAAAGTTCTTTAGGAGTGGATGGATAGTGCGAGGGAAAAATTACGTCAAAGAGCAGTTTTGAAGCATTTTCAAAATGCTTCATTCGTGACGATTTCATTCGTGAATCTGCGCTTTTGCACAGTTTTAGATGTGAGTGAGCCGTTCTTCCTCAATTTCAGCTGCGAATTACCGTTTTTCATTTGCAATTTTTCTCTATTCTAACCGTGAAGTAAAGCGTTTAAATATCTCAATTTTATCTGCGAATAAGTGCTCTTTCTCAATTTTATCCGCGAACTAGCAATTTTTCTCAGTTTCAAGCGCGAATGAGCGCTGTTTCTAAATTTAATCCACGAATCACCGCTTTTTCACAATTTTGGTCGAAAAAATGGGCGTTTTTTCTTAATTTAAGCCATGAATTATTGTTTTACTTCCATGTTCCCGCAGCCTGTATTACAGTGGTTACTAATACAGTAATTCAACTGTTGAACCGTCGGCAAAGCTACATTCCCATAATATTTACTAAGCAAAAACAAAACAAAAATTGCCGCCCCCCAAAGTTGCCGCCGGAAGCACGTGCCCCCTTTGCCCCCCCCCCCCCCTAGTTTCGGTTAAGTCGAAGCGTTATTCTGTCCAGAGAGCTGCTGCATATACCCAATCAGCGTCAACATCATCCAGCGGTGCTTCCACCTGCATTATCTGTGAAAGGGGAAGTCATTTGCTGTCTGATTGTAGACAATTTCTGAATATGCGTGTGTGTGACCGACTTTCCGCTGCCCGGGTCACACATTTATGCTTTCGCTGTTTAGGTAATCATAAATTTAATGCTTGTCCCTCTGGTATCCTCTGTGTTACATGCAAGGCTACTCATCAGGAACGTAGTGTGTCGAATCAGTCCCGGTCCTCACGGTCGTCCGAAGCTCGTGATAATGGTGCTGGTCCCACCTCGAATGCTCATTTCTCGGTACCTGTTGTGAATTCTGTGGTCTCTTTCTCCTCGCCGGCTGGACCTGGCAATATTCCTGCTCGCATTCCCGTTGCTGTGCCTGGGCTCACATCAGGTGCAGCAACTTCTGTCGAATCCGGGGTGGTCTCTCAAACTCGGACGACACTTGCTGCGTCACCTTGTGTTGGGCCTTCCTCTGCTTATGTCCCTGTGGCACTGTTGGCCACGGCACAAGTTCTGATTCATGACTCTGAGGGTCGGGCTCAACAGTCAACCCGTCAGTAGAGCCCCACCCAGGACACTGGATCAGAGTTGTCGCTAATATCCGAAGACTGTCTCTCGAGGCTGAAACTGAAAAGGCAACCCATTAGCTGTCTCTAAGGGGAGGGTCTCATGTTGGATGAGTCCTCATGGTTATACAGAGCCCCGTTTGCTGATTGAGGTTGAAGTCATTCCTCAGAAGCGTCTGACTGGAAATCTCCCTACCGCCCCTGTTGGCCCTGAACTTGCTTCCTATTCTACTGACTTGTGGTTGGCTGACCCTCAGTTTTTTGACTCTCGACCTGTGTTATTCTAGGCATTAATGAGGTTAGTCGTATACTGACTGGGGCAGTGAGACCTGCACCTGCACCCGGCCTTCCAATGGCGTCTGAAACGCTGTTTGGATGGGTGCTTAAGGGTGGGAATCTGCGAGGGGGGGAGCGCGTCCTGCGTGTGCTCTTTTTGCAACCGTTGCGGCGGATGTTTCATCCGGGGGTGGATGAGTTACATCCCCCAAATCAGCTTAGATCAGGAATTCATTAGACGCTGTATCATCGAATTTCCTTTTCCCACGGCTTTTCCTTTTAATCTTCATTTTCCCTTTCCTTCTTTTTTCCAGTCAGTCTAAGCTCGACCGGTGCATTGTAAACTTCTAAACCACCACTGAACTTGTGTAATTTTCCTTCCAATAAAAACTTTGTAATTTTTTAAAAACGAATTTGGTCAATCTCCAAATTTAAGTTGCATAAAGCATTTTCTACGGAGTCATTTCCTAACGATGATGCATTTAATGAAACATCTTTGAAATTTATTATTTTCATGAATGAACCCAAATGAAATTGGCGTGATTCGTTTACTGGGAGGTCATAAAAATAACTGAATTGGGATTAACGTGAATCGAACGTGGCTCAACAGTTGCCTTGAAATAGATTTATACAGGCGAGCGGAGGGAGCTGGGTTTTTCGAGCGGGAAAGGTTTATCAGAGGAAACAAGCTTTCTGAGAGGGAGTTGGTAATGATAACGTCCCGGTGAAGATGAACATGTGGAAGTGGAAGGACGCTACACAGTTGAAGTTGAAATTCGTGAAATGTGTTGGTGTTAATAATTGGGGAAAAAGAGGAAGAAATTTCTGCCTTCTTGGATTCTGAAAGAACATCGGTGATGGCCCGTATAACGAAAAACGAAGAAGACGAGAATCAACAGGTAGGCTGCATGTTTCTTTCAAATGCCCAACTCGAGTCATCCCGTTCTAAATCCTGGAAAAACCTTACAAATGTTTGAAAAAACAAACCGTCTCCGTTGCGACAAGATCAAAGTACGAAGGCGTTCACGTCTTTCGAAGGGAGAGGGCTTAAAAGTTTTTTCTAAAGGGCCCTATTTAGTTCCGAAAATCGAGCTCATTGAACCTTATGGAGGCCCGCAGACAGGCAATTTAATAGGTGCCGGGATTAAAAAATGTTGACTTGTCTGACCCTTTGGTTGCGAGTCAACTGGAATAGAATAATGAACTCGCGTGATCATACCGACCTCAGCCCAAGTGCCCACGGGTCAAAAAGTTGCCCCTTAGTGCTCCGCTTCGTACGTGAACTGCAAGTTCACCTGTTCAAAAATGCAGCTAGACCGAAGCTGTGTTGAACAAATGAAATAACGCCCCGCAATGTGCAACAGGAAGGTGAGACATGAAGAAGTTTATGAAATTTTTAACTGTAATGTATTCTACTGTCCATGAAAAAGTCTTAAGGATGCACTCAAAAATCCCGATTATTTTTTTCTCTCTCTCTTTCAAAACTAAGACACAAACTACTGCTATTTTAACGAGATCCATTTTCGAACCGTGCTCCACTGCTACTCGGCAACTATAAACTATAATATTCCCCGGCCCTTTATACAGAGGCATAGCCAGCCCCAGATGGGCTTCACTGGAGAAGATGTTACCTATCGCAGGCATAAGGTGAAAATTATTACTTTAATGAGGCACCCTGTGAAATTGGACTTTCAGCGAGCCAGAGCCCAAGAAATTGGGTTATTAGTGAGCCATAATCACAAAAATGAGTATTTCAGGCGTTTAAAATACGTAAAATTAGCGAGTTGAACCCACCAAAAATGTGTGTATGTTTTTTTTAGATAGTTTAACCAGCTAAAGTAGTTTTTAGTGAGCCAGACCTGCATGAGAGGATTTTTAGTTAGCTGGGGTTTTAGAGAGTGAAATCAGAGAAATTGATTTTTGTGAGCCAGACCTGCGGTAATGGTTTTTCAGTGTTGTAACAACCCAAGGCTAGAGAGGCGGTCATAGAGCGGAAAAACAGACGTGGAGAGCCCTCTTCCAGCTATCCTTCTTATAGCAATAGCTCCTAGGGTCGTCGCCGCAGCGTTTAGCATTCCCATCAGCATCCCTGGTGAAGTGGTGATGAATAAACGTAGCCGTCTATGATGTAGCGTGCATTCCTCTGAACCCAAGAGGCTGTTCAGATGTTCTCCTTTATAAGGTTCGAGTGCGAGACACTACCTGATGGGAAACGATGTTGTCTCGTCTCAGTGAATTTGGGCATTCTCAGGGTTGTTTTGCTGGCCATCTTGTTGATTGCGTTGACTAATCAGAATAAGGATAATGTAGTTGAGAAGCCATTCTCTTCTAGAATATTCAACAAGTTCTCATATGCTACCATGTCTGCCTCCCCTTAGTGAAGACAGTTGCGTTCTCCACGAGGCTGTAGTCTATTGTGACCTGAGAGCCGCTTCAATCTTGCTCTTGTTCTCCCTTGCAAATGTGCTGGCCATATCCCAGACTTCTTTTGTGTGGAAATTTCCTGTTGCCTCTGCAAACAGGAACTCTGATTCTTCAGCCCCATCGTGGTATCCATTCCTATTACTTGTTTTGTGTTCTTTCTCTCCTTGGACCTAGAACGCTTGGCACATGAGGCTGTTTTCGTGCTCCACGAACTCTAGGTTTGAATCATCGTAAACTTCTAATTCCATCCTGCTCTTGGTGATTTTAAGTTTGCGTTAACAAAGTTGTAAATAGAGAATGCGAGTGGGTTAGCTGCGAAAGTATCATGATGAGCCGAATCTCTTACAGCCAGCTGCCGGAGGGACATTATTTAATTTATTTGTTTTTCTTCATACATAAGCACAAAGTAAGTGAATAAAAGTGAAATTAGTTGAAAAAACACTTTTTTGGAATGGCTCTGACATCTTCTTGTAAGCACTCAAAATGAGCTTAATTGCCTCATTTTTGGTATAACAATGGATTTTTCTCAAAAAATTGCGAAGGACTGGAGTAAACTAAGCATGAACTATTAAACTAAGTTACTTCATCCAGCTTTTGAGGAATTTGCCGGGCGCTGGGAGCAACGTTGCTATTGTTGTTAAGCTTTGAACGGCTGTCAAAAACTGACCTTTTCGAAAATATCACGGTATTTTCCCAGTTTACTCCCAGAGTCTTTCGCTATCCCTGGACAAAATGTCCTTTATCACACAGAAAAAAGTGTGCTCTTTTCAGTGGTGTCGTTGGATCTAATCTTGGACGCTTGTTTCCCAAGTTACAGATGAATTTGTTGTGAAAACCCATGTTGTGCTGAAGAACGTGAAAAAATCGATTATCTCGACTAGGAATGGACCCAGGGTCACAGGGCATTTTTTTGGGTGTACAATCACCTCTCTCATTTTGTTCATTTAAGTACCAGTCACCCTGTATGGATTAAGTCCCAAAGGTGTTTGATTACGTCGGACGTGAAGTTAGTCCCTTGTTCAGTTGATAGCGTTTTTGGTACTCCGTACAGGCATTTAAAGTTTTTCCGGAGCCTGTCTGCAATTGTGGTGGCCAACTGGCCCTGGATGGAAAGGGCGTACTTATTCCGCGTTGGGGTCACAGGAAACGGACCGGGAATGTCGGCTGAGATCGCCTGGTTCCCTGAATTGTCCGAGTGGGGCTGTTGTTCTGCCGGTATCTTTTCGCTCGGCACAGGAGGCACACGTTTTCACATATATGGCGACGTCGGTTTTGCAATTTGACCACCAGTAGAGCTTCTGGGTGTCCTGCATATGGGTGGTCATGAGCGAGTTTTGGAGTTTTGTAATACTATATACAGTAAAAATTGGGTGTCCAATTACTACATACGTTTACGTCATTTGACGTTTTAAATTGGCCAGATCGAAGCGGTGGGGGAGAAGGGTGTTGATTTTGCAATCAGTGCCCATCTCTGATGAGGTAGTCAACAAAACGTGCACCCATTATTCTTTAACCACCTAATAGATCAGGGAATAATAATTTATGAGGAAGGCGTTTATCATAATAATGTATTTCGTGATCAGTGCACGTCAATGATGAGGCAATTATTGTACGTCCTTGTATTCATAGCAATGATCTAGAAGAGCATAATTTGAAATGACTAGGCCGTCAGTGCTTTCACTTACAGGTGTTTTATGACTGATGGTTTTTTTTTTTTTTTGTTCTTTTTTTCCAGCTTCACTTAAGGTCATATTACTATTGCTACTGGCTAAAGAGGAACTTGTGCAAACATGACACGTGAATTTTTGTTTTTTCCAGTCCTTGCAAGACTCTCCTTTAGCAATTGGACCAATGCAGTTTTTCGTAGAGTGATACCACCTATTGTAAGACTCACATTCAACCCATACAACATCAAGGCTTTTGTCATACTTCGCGCAACATGAAGGGCAAAAATTATCCAATGGCAGGGATGCAGAGAGCAATTTATCAATTAATGCTACTCTATATTCATTAGCATGAACTGAATCTGTCATGTCCTGGTGAATCTCTCTGCGAAAGCTATAACAAAAATTCCGCAATTGAAAGAATCACTTGGCTTCGCGCAATCACGGTGAGTGAATGCTAACGTTAACAAATCTTGAACTCTATTAGGATTGCTATTTCTACAGTTATCAGCTAGAGCCAACCTGTATTTTAAAGCTTGCTTTTTTAAGAACCCTTTAGTCCTTTTCAAAGAGTCAAAATAATCCAACTTTTTATGGGCAAAGTCAAGAACGAGGAGCATCCAATGATTACATTCGTGTAGGGGGACTAGAATGATAGGTTTGTCAGGAACAGATACCTTCATGTCCGATCAATTCATCATGCTCTTCTCAAACAAATGTCCACCTACAAAGCATCTGTACGCATACGCAGGCGCACAATTTTCTTCGATAAGTAGTTGCAATGATATGTCGATGACATCTTCTACTACGTACTCACCCGGAGATAAAGTTTGCAGTTGGGACAAACAGAAATGATATTTTTGACCGTTAGCAAATTTATATTGTGCTACACAAATATCCTTTGAGGAGTTAACGAGTGAGGCCCCTGTTAGCTTCCCCTTTCGCAACCACCATGAACTTTCCGGCCTACGCCCCACCTCTTCCAAGTCCTTCCCATCCACCCTCTCCTTCAACTCCGTTGCCCACGCCACCTTCCGAGAAACCCGGTCCACACCCCAGCCGTCTTCCAGCCATAAGCCCCACACCAAACTATACCCCTCCCCTCGCACACTCTCGTGCCGACTGACCCCCCCCCCTTCTCCGCATCGGAACCGCCCTCTCCAAAGAAACCACACCCAGCCCCCCATCACTGCCACCCGCATGTATACATGCATTGGGCAGGTCGTGTGGAAGCCTGAGCCACCGTCTTATCGCAGCCCCCACCCTGCGTAGGTGGTCATGAGAAATCTGGTCAGTTTTGCTTTTCACCATATCAGCAGAAGCAGTTAATTTTAGGTGTTTATCTGCATTAGCTTTGGACGCAGAAAGCAGTCTTTCAAAGCACGAGCCTCATAAGTGAAGTGCTTTTTTCCTAGGTTCACGTTTACTCCAAGATTCTACTTCTGGCAAATTGAAAGAATTCTCAGCTAATGACGTATTATCACTTACGTTTGTCGGGAAAATGTTGTATTCATTATTCTGAGATCGGTTGCTTTTTTTAGACTTAGTCAACTCGTTTTCAACGTTAGTGGACGAGCGGACAGAATCTGTAATTAAAGTGCCAACGCTTATTTGTTTAACATCAGGGACAGAAGCAATTGCCTCAGAATGATTTATGGACGGCGTGAGATCAGGAAGAATTTTCTGAACTTTTACGTCAGAATTAGTAACTGCATTTATCTTTCTTTTTTTCCCTAGAGAGGCATATCTTTCACTTGGAATTTTAAGCAATATTTGTTTGGCCTGACTAGAGGACAAGTCCTTGGTTATTTCCAACAACCTGTCAATTCGCAAGTTCTTCTCGTGTTGTAAGACAGAATTCTTCATTAAATCAACATATTTTTCAACAGCAGCGTTGCTTTCATGCGCTACGCGTGATGATTTCCTCACTTTGGAAACAACAACTTTTGATCACACGCCAGCGTAGGGCAAGTACTTGTTCAGTATGATTTCTGCAAGACGCTCAGTGAATGAGAAACCATCCGTCGGGGGAGGGGTAGATTTCACGACAGAATTAGCAGATGCAAGTATTTTTTTTACCCATATTGTAAAAACGATTTGTCAAATACATAGGAGCGTCAGGGGAGACTTCATCTTCAAGAGAAACACATGAGTCGATGATGTCATCGACTTTACCGCGCATCTCTTCGAAATCTTTTGTCGCTAGTCGGTTGAAAGATACAAGGAAATGTTCGGTCTTATGAGTGCTGAGGAGAACGATGAAGTAATCGAAAATCATAGTACCTAGTTCTTGCAATGTAGTAGCGTGCATGAGTACTGTTGTAAGGCTAACTACAACTTTTCTAAGTTTAGGCGGCACTTGAAGTCGCGAAACATCATTGGATGTTGTTTTCACGAAATGAGAACAACAGAGGCTTGAATGACTCGATTACTGAAATAATTGATTTCCTTCCCGTCAGCAAATTTAAAACATGCATTTAGGTACTCAGCCAAGCTGCATTCATTCCATAAAAGTAGAACAGCTTTTATAATAGCCAAACTCCAGTCCGTGACGACGACAGTTACCAGGTTGGATATTTTTTCAGGCTTCACCCAATCAGCAAAGGACAAAAGCCATTTACTTATCAGGCAGCCAGTATGAATACTTGATACGTACTCCGTCAGTGGGCAAATAATGCTACTCTGTTTCGCATACAAGTGAGCTCTGAAGACACAAACGTAATAAAAAACTTTTTTGTTGTTGCAGAAACGCAATCTGCTATTTTTTACACACGAGACTGTGGCATCGATGTTCAGAACTAGCTTGCTTCCCTGTTCTTTCCTAATTTTTTCGGCTGCTTCCAGTTGCTGTGCACCGTGCATAACACATTCCAACGGTTCCCCTACAAAACGAATGTACAAATTGTCTTTCTGGGAACGAAGACCCAAAATGGCACTAAATGTGGGGTCCTTATGCAAGTCGTTTTCTGCTTTTGCCTCTTGCTTAACCTTTCTGAAAACCTTCCTGCAACTTCTTATCGAAGATTTACGAGTCCCTAAATAGATCCGAGAGGGCGGCATAGCTCGGTTTCATGTATGTGGGGGCCCGGAAATGAAAAGGGCAAGGAGGGCCCTCACAAGAAGGAACGACGAGGTACCGACCCTACTGATGACACCAAATGAATGGGTGGCGTCAAGAATGTCGAGAAAGCCGTAGCCGATGTGTCAATAGGGAATAGAGAAAGTTGCATTCTCCTTGGAGGGTTGCGTCCACTTTGCGAGTTTTGATGGGAGTTTTCAAGCACATGAGAAAAACAAAGTTTCGTTGCTCGTTGTGTGAGAACTTCGAGTGAATGATTTTGGGGTGCTCCTCGTTTATTTTCAGGAAACAGTTATATCTACATTGTATTTCTTTGCAGGGACTCGATCGTATGGGATGTTTTGCAGAGGCTTTTTGCTGAGCCCTTTCTTTTTCCCTTTGTTTCTTGACTTTATGATTTGAAGTCATAACAATTTCTTTTGAGTAAGAAGCCTTGGGTACTTGAGAATAACCGACGTTCTCGAGCTGGACAACCGGTGACCCTTCCCCTGCATTTAGTTCGTTCTCCATCAGGAATTCCTCGACTGCGACAAGAATTTCTTCATTGGTATTCGTCGTGTCATCTCTTCTTAGGGGTTTGTTGACTACGTTCTCATTTGAGGCGAGTTAGTGAGATTCGGAAATGTCAAAATGTCGATCCGTCTCTTTTTGGTCTCTTGGCACGGTTGAGTTCTCATTGAAGGTTGAAAAATCGGAATCATGATTCATGTCACACGTGATGAGGTAAATATCGTTCAAATCACAGGTAGTAACACTCTCACTTGAAAACTGCACTACTGCGTCGATTTCCAAACTGTTGTGTTGAACTAGATTGAGCGTCGCATTCTTGTCAAGATCGCATTATTGTTTTCATCTTCCGAGCAATTAACCTAAATTAAATTACTAAAAAGTCTTTAAAATTACATAAAAAATCTCTTTCGTGTCTGGATAGTCGAAGACGGTTTACTTGATGCAGAAAAGGCCTTGTTTCGTGGCCACCGAACGAGAATGAGCCATTGACTCCTTCCTTATTCTCTCCAGTCGCAGTTCTTGAGCTAAACACTTCTTAACGTAGCTTCTTTGAGAGCCAGTGTCCAGAAGAAATCTTATTTTATTTATTTTCTACTACTATATACGTTGAGGTGAGAAAAATCCTCACTGACCGTAAAAAACGGACCGTGAACGTTACAGATTCATAGACAAGTAAATTAAAAAAATTAACGGAACAGAGTACACGCCCACACAACAGTAAACAGTCCCCCCCCCCCCAACTTTTGATAAACCCAAGCAATGACAAATTTTAGAAACACGAAAATCGGCAATCCAACTGCCAAAACTCCAAAATTGAAAACGTTTCGAGAAATACATTATAGTATACACAACACATTTTGTATGATACAACACGTTTTGTATGACACAAAACGTCAAAACCTCACGGTCGAAAACGCAATTTTTTGATAATGCAGAGTTAGGCGATATTATTTTTAGGGGTATGTCCCATCCCAGCAAGAGCCAACTAGTGGCTATGGCATTCAGCTCACTCGTTGTGGGCTTTGAAAGAACCCCTTTTTCGTCACTTTTTTTTTTTTTAATAGTGGACAAGAAGTTTTTTTGGGGCAATATCTTCTGATTGGTATTGACTTTTTCTAATTGAGCAGAGAACAGTCTTTGACCACCGGCTCTGAGGGCCTCGATAGTTGAAGCAAGATTTTTGAATCCGTTTTGTGAAATTCTTGCTTCTTCAACGCTTCGAATGTCTCTGGTCAGTTTTTGGACAAGAACTTTACACAGATCAGTTTCTTTAGCTAAATTCGAGTCATTTTCGGGGTGAGTCCTATGTGAGAGCTCCACAGCTCGGTTTCCTGCATCAAAGTTCGTACATATTTGTAACAGATACAAGTGGTTTTGCATAAATTTTTCCTCCAGGCTCGATCTACGTGCCAGGAGCAATATAAATGTCTTGTGTGTATAAATGTCTTCCCGGTAGGGGCACGCCTGCAGTTCAGTCTTTGTATTAGACATCAGACGTGTTACTCATGAAATTAGAGCATCGAATTTCCTCTGAACAGCAATTCTTTGAAATTTGGGATAAAACAGTCATGCCATTAGCATCGCATCTGTTGCTAATAAAAATAATGAATATACACGGAGGAACCTCTTGTGCAATACTTCAATCTGTCACAATCGTCAAGCGATTGTGAGCTCAAAACCATGCTGGTTGAGCCCGTGCGTGTCCCTTCAAAGCACAAGCAGTCTTTTCCGTCCCTAGAGAGTAGATTATTAAGCTGTTTATATTTTTTGGTAAAGTTCATTCATCTCCGTGGTGAATTATTATTTTTATGCTGCAAATTGTTTAGGATTAAATGAGGAATGTAGGAGGTTGACACTGTTGGTGGATATTAGATAACAGATTTGTTTTGGTCAGTTTTGTTATTGTTTTTGCTAGCCGTGAATTTCTCTGCCGGAACTGCCATTTCAACCAGCGCTGTGAAAATGGGTGATCACAAAGGGAGCTATAAAACGTGTTTTGTGCCAATGTGCAGAAGCACGACGGTGAAAACACCAGAAAAATTGTTCGTGTCGGTACCTCGAGAGGAGAAAATTAGACAAAAATGGTTCACCGCGGCAAGGAGGTTATTCCATCTGCCACTTCCGAAAACCCCGTATTACTGCTGCGAAGATCATTTTAACGTAAGTATTATTCCTCAGTTTTTATTATTAATAAATTAAAAGTCTTATGAATGCCGAGGTGTGTAGTATCCATTGTGTAGCTACTGTTAGACTGCCAATGAACGTGTGAACGAACGTGAGAAATGCTCGTGCTCATGAACATCATTTATGTTGGATTTCACTACCTCGGCTTAAGGTTGCCGACATTTTCTTTCTTTATGCCTGACTTAATTTTAAGCCAAACCTTGAGTGGAGGCGGTGAAATTCACCATTAATGTTTTGAGTTCAAAGAAAAATTGAATTTCTATTCACTTGACTTTCATGCTACCGATGTATAGCGTTTAAAACTTGATATCTGTGTACTTTGCGCAGAAAGAGAGAGACTTTGAAAACTTCCGTCATGTTGAAATGTTTCGAACTGAGCACAGAACTCGTTTGATGCTTCAAAAAGACGTTGTTCCGCATAAATTTGAGTGCCAGTTGGGGCGTCACGTAACAGGTATTGCCATATGATTGTAATAAATATCATTCATTTCGTGTAATGTTCTCGATTCAATGTTTAGCAACTTCTGGACGAAAATCAGTCTTGGAGAAGCTTGGAAGAAAAAAAATGGTTAAAGAGCTACTGGCATGCGGCTCAGTAGCTTCAGTAGAGGACCAAGTAAAGGCTTCTGAATCTGAACATGAGCCCGAGCCAGAAATTCTGGCCGTACCCTACTTCCAACCAACCGGCTGCAGTGGCGTTTCAATTGGTTCGTAATTTAACAAGTCTGTATTAACTTGGGTAATTTACTTGGGCATCGAATTTTACTGATTTTCTTTATTTTACTAGGTTTACAAGTCTGTCCAGAAGTGACTCACGTGGGGGTTCAGAGTGTACTGAGGCCTACGTTTAGAAGCAAACCCGTCCAGGCAGTTCCTGCCACAACTTCATTTCTCACTTCACCAATAAAACGAATGTCGGATTCAGCATTACCCTCAACAACGAAGAAGATGCGCCTTCAAAGCTCCACCGAAGAAGAAAGTCATGAAATCACGACATCGTGATCAATATATACTGTGACTTCAGCCTCTCAGGACTCAAACAACGAGTTGTATGAGGCTTCATTGACACTGAGATGTAGAAGGAAGCCAGCCTCCGCCCCACAACTTTTTATTTAGAGAATCGGCCAAAGCTGTACTTGAGTATTGATATCTATCATGAATGCAGCAGCGCTCTTGCCGAGCTAAGAGGAACTTACGATCTGGGTTAACGTCTGACCAACGACCGGTGTCTCATGTTTTGTTTTAATTATTGTGATGGTGAGAATCAGAATTAGAAAGAGAATTATTGAAGTAAACCCCAATTGAAAATTGAAGGGTACCCCAAATGGTCGTTTCATCTAGTTACCACATGAGCGCTGGTGTGTTTATGAAAGGTACGAATACCACCCCAATACATGTTTATTAAGTAAAACTTTTCTGGAGAAAAGTACTTCTTACAAGGCACGAGACATCATCCTCGCGTTTAACCAATTAGATCCAAAGGCCATTTATAAATGATTTTTTTTTTTTTTTTTTTTTTATAATATTTCTTACTCAAATGGGTCTCTATGGACTCGTTTCAGCAGTCGAAATAATTTTATGTACCATAGCCAACATATGACAAAATATTGCGTCAGCGCAACTTTGGGAACAATGGGTGTTGTTGTCTTCAACAAAGTGTACTGACATGCTTGGTGAAAATTGCTTGGTGTATCTGACGTATATAAATTGACAAAACTTTTATTATTTCGTTAATGTTAAAAAAATTTAGGTAAATAACTGATTTATTGAGTAAAACATTCTTTATTTGATACTATGCCGACTATTTTCGGGGTAATGCACCCCATTATCAAGGCATCCCAAGGCCGAACGAAAAGAAAAGAGACATTACAACAATTAGTCTTTGTTCTCAAAAACAACCATGAGCAACAGCAAAATACTCACATTTCCTTAATCAAGTTGCTTCAAGTTTCTTTGATGCCTGTCTGTCAGCAGGATTGGTGGAATTTTTGTGTGATTGACATGTGACAAAGAAATGTCAGTATTTTGCTGTTGTTCGTGGTTGTTTTTGAGAACAAACAATAAGACTAATTGTTGTAACGTCTCTTTTTGGCTTATTATTTCTCAATAATAAGTCTTTGTAATCGTATCGCAAAAATTTTTTTTTGACCCCCCCTCAAAATTTGTATTTTTACGTTTCAAAGTGCGTAGAATCCAAATCTGCAATAAAAAAAAAATGTCCGTCCGCCGTCCGGGCCATATCTTGCCCTAGGATTGCTCGAAAAAACTCGTTCTTTCGCACATAGACTCCATTTGGCGTCTAGTTGGTCCTAACATCTGATCAGTTTGATCAAATAACCTCCTTGGGTTTTATGGGCCAAAAGCGGGTCCAAAATGGGGATTTTCAAAAGATTTGGGGTCATAGGGGTGTGGGGTGTCGATTTTCATGTAATTTCAAGCCGGATTTGACTACATCCATGAATAATAAACCCACAGTCGAAATAATAAGGCATTGTTCGATAATTCGCAGCGTTTTTAGTTGTTTCGGCCTGCGGATGCCTTGATAATGGGGCGCATAGCCCCGAAACTAGTCGGCATGGTATCAAATAAAGTATATAAATTGAGTTTAATTCTTGTGAGATCTAGAAAATGGGTGTCCGGGGTGTAAAATCAGGCATTGGAAGCAATCAGTGAAAACAAAATGTATTTTTCATGACATGATTTGAAGCATTCTGCGTGCAAATTTACACCGCATTTCTCACAGAAATATATTGTTTGGGAAGAACATTATCGACTTCTTCTTCTTCTTCTTCTTTTGGAGGAATCTTCCTTCATAAAATGGTTTATTCCATCACATCTTATGTCAGATGGCTATTTCTCGAAGGTCTTCCTTTGCTTGCGCCGGGGGCAGCTGGCAGATTGAAGCTTTCATTGAAGTCGATGAATGCAGAACCGGGCTCTTCAAGAAACACCTAGCTATGGAGGATTTGAAATCGACCTGTCTGATGGGATCGCCGGAAACCATCCGATAAAATTTCGCGCATTCGCCATAATCCAAGCCGTTTATAAAGAGGGGTCACCACCAGTGTTGCCCCCTAATTTTGGTACGATAGTTAGAAATTGCGTTGTGAAGTAGGTCCACTCCCCCCATTCCATCGTTGTTGTACTCAGCAATTACAAATGGCTGTGGAAGCGAGTCAGTCTGACGGGTTTTCTGATTGTAGCGGTTGGCCCTTCCGACTGGCTCAGATCCGCAGTAGTTGGACATTGTCGTCACGATCGAATTGTCATGCCATCTGACAACTGATATTTCCTGTTTGGCGGTTAAACGATCCTTTTGTGTCTTTCGCAATTTCTTGGACAGTTCTGATGATTTTGCAACCCGCGAGACCATTTTACCTCACTGTTCCAGTGGCAAAAAATCCTTTCTCTGGCAGCTTTTCCGCGACGTAAAAATGACGTAAAAAAATTATCAAAAAATATTTTATGATTTTTTGGAGTTGCGACGTTTTCTAGAAGTTTGAGAACAACCCGTTCCCTTCTAGTCCAAGACCATCACTCGGCTCAGACTTATTAGCTCCACTGCTCCAGCGTACGTATTGAAATTGAACAAATATCCACCGGATGAAGCTAAAACACCGATTTTTGAAGCCAAATCTTATTGTTTTCCAGCGAATGAACATTTTTCCCGAGTGGCTACCGAAATATGGAACCACGTGCTCATCAATCGAAAGTTTATGTGAGAAAACTTCAAACTGCATAAAGTTGTTATTCTCAAGCGGTCAAAAACGGTCTGAGTTTACTATATTTGTCGGTCTTGTCGAGACAGGCGTTGTCAGATAGATGCAGGAATTTATTTCGAGACACAGTTTCTCGAACCAGAGGTACCCCTTTGTCATCACCCTTACTCTAATAATGTTTTAATTGGGGAAGAGTGTGATAACCAGTCAAGGGCAAAATCCCAATGAACTGTCTTACTTCTGTCTCGGTAATGGAGAATTGGTGGTTATTTTTGTCTCGCGCATATTTCACAGAAAACTTCACTATGTCTTTTATAAGTTCCGGGTCCAAGAACGTTTCAGCAATTTCATTGGGTAAACATCCACCGTATTTGTTCCTCAGTTGCTCGATAGCCTCCTTTTCGACGTCAATCGACGAGTTCTGGAAAGTTGGTGGTTTAGAAGTTCTCGATCAAGTGGGGACCGAGTAAGTTTTCATCTTTTTCTTAGGAGCTGCCAACACGGGAACGTCGGGACTAGAGCCTTGTTGTTGGTCATCATTGTCATTAGCAGTTGAATGTACTTCAAATTTACCAACAATGTCTAGAAGGCATTTCTCCGCATCCACATTCAACTCCTCCTATTAGAATCGAATAATAATAATAAATAAACAAGGGCGTTTTCAACTTACAGCATCGTCGTCTAAATTTTCTTCCTCAGGCGGATCCTCTTCAGGCGGTATGATCACAGCATCAAGAATGCCATCTTCTTCGAGGGCTAGCTCCTCGAGAACGGCAATTACCTCTTCGGTAGTCTTATACCGCCGCACGTTTGACATATTGCACTTCAAATCTTATATAAAAAACAGATCGGAATAAAATGAATGAGACTGAAAGCATCGAGAAGAATGAAGTGGGGAGAAGCGTTCAAACTGCAGGATGTAGCAAGATCCAACGTAAAATTCAGAAGCAGCCTCGAACACCAAGTTGTTCCCAAAGTTGCGTTCGCGCAACATTATTTTTACGCTAGTGTACAGCCTAGAAGTGTAATCCGGAACTGTTTCTATGGTCATACGACCATTTTAGTACTCTATATGAAATAAATCTACCATGCTGAGCAGAATGACTGATGAAGGGGGGGGGGGGCAAGAACTTTAAAAATGGCTATGTAAGAGCCCTGAATCTGGTTATACCTCAAAATTATTTCTGTAAGACAGTTGCATATAAGAAGGAGGAAAAAATGAACGTGCTGTCAACGAGAGTGACTAAAAAAAATGAACGTGCCTAAACGTAACTAAAAAATGAATAAATAACAATAATGGGATAAAATTAATTTTAGGTGCCTAAAAAAAAATCGCGAAAATAATGTTGCTTTCACGCAACTTTGGGAGTTAATGGGTTAAAGAAATTGAATGCAATTGGCCTTTCTGGATGCTGGGGGATGATTTTGGTATCTCAGAAAGTAGTGCATCATGCATATTTGGGGAGACCAGCCCAAAGATTTCTGTCCATTTAGGTCAATTATTTTATTTGCCTGATCCCCGAACCCTGGGAACGTGGAACTGTGTGGAACGTTAGGATGCATCTCCCTACACCTTACAGGAAGAAATGCAGAAATGTGGTTTCAATAATTAATTGCCTATAAATCCAAATAGGAAGGCCAAGTAATCCCTTGCACCAAGCAATGACCTGGTTTGATTACTATCAATGTAACACCATGAAATATTTAATTTCATGTACCACCTAGCGGTTTTATTAACTTTGTTTCGGTGGAAGGATATCGGATTCGGAATTCACTGTCGAAATTAGATATTTAGGCTGTCTTACCCATGGGAAAGACATTTCAGCAGATCGGGGTTCCCAACATCTCGATTTTACTCGTATGTTGAGTAAGAAAAATTGCAAGCTAATAAGGCCACCTCCTTTGTCACCACAGGGAAAACATTGTCAAAACATCAGGTAACTGAAGACAAGCATTGCGAGTTTAAGAGTGGATGTGGAAAGAGTGATAGGAAGGATAAGGGAATATAGAATAGTCTTACCAGATATCACAGAGTTTAATAATTGGTTCCCCAAAAAGTGGCTGATTGAGACTGTATTTTGGCGATCATTGGTTTGGTAAATATACAAAGCTTGCTTTAAAAATTTGTATTTATCCTCGAATAACTAGAGGCAATTCATATAATAAAATACGTTAAATAATATTTAAAAACGGTTAGTTATTAATTTTAGTCTATATGTACATAAAATTAAGACTAAAACAACTATTCAAGACAACTATAAAAACTTGAAAATATAATTTTTCGAGCTCTAGATATTGTTCGTGAGATTTTTCAATAATTATTCGTCCTTAACGACCCACTTATGCATAAAAACACAGTTTTTCTCAAAATTAGGGCTGGCCACAACTATGAGCTCTTGCTGCAATCCCCACGGGAGTGTTGCAGGTCCCCCGATTTCATTTGCAGCTCCCCTAGTATGCAACTCCCCCGATTATCAACACCCCCGGTCTTGATTAATGTTATATTTTTAGGGTTTTGACTTTTTTCTTCTTCTACTTCTTCGTTTCCTGAGCTTTCGCCTTCTTGTGCTGAAGGCATCGTCTGAGAACTTTTTGGGTTTTTATTTTAAATCATAAAAAAAGCCAAAACCCTAAAAATATAACATTAATCAAGTTGTATGGCTTAAAAACTAATAATGTTAATAACCCCCGGTCTTACCATACCATGTAAAGGATAAATAAAGAAAAGATGAAAAACAGCGAAAATTTTAAAATTTCAACTATACATTTTTCAAGTACATACATTTGTCGAAAAAGTGGAAGTCATGGAGGTAAATTCACGTGGCGTAATGACGGGAGGTGCTTCGTAAAAATGTAGCTCGGGTAATTTTACTTTCAGCATACTCTTGAATGAGAAGCCCTATTTTTCGATTTGGTTCCTGGATGTGTAGATCGCAGGCTGTTTCGTTACATGTGAGCCATTTATTGTGAGAATGCTGTCAATTTGCATTTTTTTCAAAACTTGAGGGTGTGCAGACGTGAAATTGCGGTTGAATTTCGAGTGGAAAGACTCACAGGATTTTGAAGTACGCTCTGAGGATATTTCTGCCGCTGCCCATACAACTTTGAGTCTGGACAGACGTAATTATCGGCTAAGTAGTCAGCAAAATGCGTAAGTTTGTTGTGTTGTGGCACCTCAGGCATTAAGCTGTTCGACAAAAGCGTTGCCGACCTCGTCTGCTGGCAAAAACGGCAATCCGAGAGAAAGGCGTAACCATTCCCCCGGGAAAACGTCGTTGATAGCGCAGTGAATGCTTTCTTCAAAGTAATGGGCTGAAACCTCAATCCTAGTTCCTTACAAAGCTGTTTTTACAAATATGAACGGTGAAGAGTTGTGTGAAATATTGCGCGCAATGCGAAAAGGTTCCGTCAATGAAAATGACGTTGGAAGCGCAAAGTTCCTTTAGATTTGCCGAAGTTGTGAAACATGCTACTTTATTGTCCAAATCAACGACCTTTAGGAACGGCTCACCATTAACATGAAGAACCGAGTTTTCATCTCCTTCGTTGAGGAGTAATTGAAGGGCTTCCTTAAAAAGACTCCAAAAGACTTTTCGGTAGACGTGGGTATTTCTTCCGACGAGCTCGATACACGTTCAACTTGACATTTGAGACCTCTGCTTGTGTTAACATGGATACGGCATTGCGTGCAACAATTTCATTCCGAACTATTTTACTCGGTAACTCACAAAATTCGTCAGTTGCCTTCCTTTTCAGAGAATTTGAAATTTTCTGTTTCAAGATCTTTCGCTCACTTGCAGGATCATGCCTGTGAACACCTTCTCGTTTCACTATGAGATGTTTATTTGTAGAAGAACGCAGATTTTCGCAGTGCACTTTTTATCCACACATCTCCACTTTACTGCATCCAGCGTCGAAACGTAATCAGCTTTGTAATATTTGAAATGATCGCACGCTACTAGTTGAGCACCGCGTTGCGAAGTAATATATTCGATCACAGCAGACATTATAACGAACCAACCCCAATCCACACATCTCCGTTTGAAGCTTTAACTTAAATTTGGTGATTAACCAAATCCGTTTTCAAAAAATTAAGTTTTTATTTGATCGGAAATTACACAAGTTCAATAAGTGGTTGAGATGTTAACAATGCAAAGTCTGAGCTTAGGCTGATTTGAAAAAGAAAGAGGAAAGGGAAAATGAAAGATTAATAGAAAAGGCCGTGGGAAAAGGAAAATAGGAATTCGATGATCCAGCGTCTGATGAAGTGATAAGCTAGGCTGATTTGGGGGTTGTAACTTGTTTTTGGCGCTGGCACGGCCATCGATGTAGGCTCTGGCAGTTTTGTAGCTTGTGGGGCATTTAACTTCCACGACAAAGTCAGAGCAGAACAGCGTCTGGTGAGGCATCGAGAACTGGAAAATCCGGACGCAGGGCAAACCCTACAATCCCGTAAGCGCGGTTTTAATAGATGGGAGCTCATCCTCCCATCATAGCGGAGATGATAAACTTTCGAGACTCCCAATATTTCGTTAACTAACGCCACGTCTTCAGTGCCACAAGGGGTTGCCTCATAAAATGACCGATGCCGTTATTCGTCCATATCTAATAAAAACATTAAACACTTTTTTCAAGACTTACGAGAGGAGACACTTGAAAATAAAAACCTGAGCTCGAATCGCTCTGACCTCTTGTTTCTTTTTCGGCTTCCTTGCGCTCTCCACCCGTCATGAACGACGTAATAAGGAAGCCGATGGTTGGTTTCTATTCCTCAAACTTGATACCCAGAGTGTGCAACGACGAAGGGTTGTATGTCTCTATAAAAAATAAATAAATAAATAAAACGCTTCGATGCATGTCGTCACCTTCGTTTTGGGTGTGCCCGCTAACAAGAAATTAGTGCGTTATACTCGCGACTCTATGACATTTCGTCGTTGCGACCATGTACATTAGAACCATAAAACGGTTTTTTTGTTGGCCATTGCAGTTATCGGAATAGAGGCTAAATTACTTTAACCTTTTTTGGGGAAAAATAAGATGGTCAAAGATGGTGATTTTTAAAGTAGCATGGATACGGGGCATTGCCCACAATTATTAAACTGGGTTCCTGAAGCTCCGGGAGTAATTTTGGGTGAACCATTCTCGAAATGATTCCCCATTCATTTCTTGATGATAATCCCATGTGTTTTTGGACAGAAAAGCCCACTCACATTGGGGGCCGAATCCATAATCGGCTCCCCTCGCATGGCAAATAATAATTTTATCCCCTTTTCCGACCGAAAAATTTAACCCCCTTCGCCAGGCTTAAATTGTAAGGGGAATGTCCTCCAACGCTTGAGATACATTCTTGACAATGTTTATTTTATTTTCTGAATGCTAGTTATGAGATATCCTGAAATACAATACAAGGATTACAGTTCGGCATTATCTAAACTATTTTTCTTTATAGTTAGTTCGGGCACTTCAATCTCACGAGACTAGGTCTCCATACTACTATTAACGATAATCGACTGGGTCTTCCCCATCATCTTCTTCTTAACAGCCTTTACTTAAATCTTTCATGTACTGAGAAAGCATAATTAATTTTAAATTTGATTTAAATTGAAATTTGATTTGAATTGGTTGTTTCGCACAATCAAGTGAGAACAAGTTTTCTAAACAGTCTTGTAAAAAACGACCCGTCAATACAAAGCCATAATTTCGTTCATTCAATAATTCCGACTGTACGTGCAACATAAATTTTGTCGATATTAGTACTCCTCTCTGGCAGGGCTTGAAACTCGGACTATTTCAATATTTTCGAACAGATTAATGAAATCCTTCAAAAATTCCACTGACTTTTTGTAATTATCCATGTTATTTTTGCTGAGAGCAAATGTAGGGGGACGTGAGGTCATTAATTTTAACCATTTCTCGGTTTCATCGAGAAACCAAGCCGTTGTGAGTTACTCAGGCTTTTTTAGCTCCTGTGCTAAAAATTTAAGCCCACTACTCACTGAGTATTGATTACATTGGTTGCTGAAGATGAGGTTTCTTCTTTCTTGTCCGAAGGTTTTGTCCACGTTTTCAAGGGATGTGAGTGTTAACAATTTTATTGTGGTCGTAAAATACGCCCCCCAAAGTTTTTAAGCGTTAGATGAAGACAATTTATATGTATATTGTAAAGTTTAATTTTTTTTTAATTACAACTAATATGAAAAATATTTACATTGCAAATATTTACACGGTTTAGGTTGGGGGTCAGATATGTGTTGCCTTGTGGTGAACAGCGCCTGCTTGGATGTTTTCGACGGATGAGTTGGGGGTGTGGCATCTTTTTGAGCCACTTTGCTGGTGTTTGAAGTCCTAGGTTGTTGAACCTCGCCTCGCCTTATGGGCGTTGGTGTGTACAGGGCGGCGTGCAGCGGAGTGGCCGTGTACCGAGGGCTGGCTGATTTTGGTGACCAGCAGTGTTACGGGGTTGTCGACGGGAAGTCGCAGCGATCTCATCTCTGTAGGAAGACTGATTTGAATTGTCGTCCTCGTCGATGTCGAGCCGTGGTCTCTTTGGCGAGTATGCATGCGGTGCATTGATGTTTGCCTGCCGTTTGATACTCATGGTGGATTTTTGTCGGTTTGCAGTAAGACTGTGGCAATTTGAACTTCTTTCTCACAGATTTTTGGCAGTTCGTCATGTTTTATGTGCGACCGTATTAGGATCGTTGACCCGCCTTTCCTACCCCCGAAATTATTTGTATGATTATAGTCTTGACAACGAGTGCATTGGACAGTATTTCTTCTGGAGGTCTTTCAGCCTATCCAGAAGACCTCCACGGTTTTCTTTGACTCGCTGATACACATAATTGGGCTTTATGCCGTTCCCCAATTTTGCACTTAGTCGAGCCCACAAAGCCTGTGATGGCTGTGTGGCCTTCCTGCCTGATGGCTTCCTCCTGCTGCAAAACAGTAAGGATCTCCTCAGTTGACACAGCGGCTTTATTCGGCATCTGACACAAATAAAGACTTTACACAAAGTCTTGGTGGTTCAACTTTGATGACACAATGATACAAGCGGTTTAAACTGAATATTTCTTCATTTTTCGAGGAAGGTAACAAATCTAGAAAGAACACTGGCATAGGTACTTTATTTACTGGATGGAAGGCAGGAGTCATTCGTACAGGTTGAAAACCAAGTGATTCTAATTCTTTCATCATTGCCGCGGTACACTGAACCGAAATGTGACGTGGAAGGAACAAAAAAGGACATTGCCTCAATGAAACATGACATTAATTTTGATCCAACGTTTATTGATAGAATAAAGAACGATAGTCGATTTCCAAATTCATCAACTCAATTAAATGAATCTTCAATCGTATGAACGTAATTTTGTATTTTTTAAGCATACGTGAATTTGTTTGGACGAATAACCACATTGGGTATGCTATCTTGGTTCGACCGTGTAATAATCACGTTATTTGTTCAAATGAATAGGTTCGTTAATTCAACAACCAGAAATGCAACTGTGTCCTACTCCTTTTTATTAATTATTATTTGGAGAGACTGAGGGTTCAGGAACAGGTGCATTAATTTTTTTTTTTTTTAACATATTCATTGAAATATAAAAATTTATTAAAATCGTTTTTCTTTGTTTTAATTTTCTATCGGGTTCGGTCGACTCGGAAAATGGGCAACAAGCGTAACAACAAAAACAATTACATAATCAAAAATTGTTAAAATGACTTCATCAATAAAAGTATAAAAACAGGAAAGTAAAAACTTACGAAAACATAACGTATTTACAATGTGAGTTGAGTCCTTGTGTCACGGTCAGTTCGACACGATATCAAATTTGATACATCAATTTCCACCAATTATGGCGCAACAGAACCCTCTGTGCTAAACAAACGCTTCGCTAGGTATATAAACAATGGTATGAAGACCATTCGCAGAGTTCCAAAAAAGAACGTCAAAAAAATTAGCACAGAAAAATCATGCATACCAATCAAAAAAAAATTAGGTGGAAAAAAAAAATATAGCTGTAAAAAAAAACCCTGCAAACAAAATTCAACAAATTAGGTTTACAGTTTCAACCATCATTGGTGACCATTCTACCTCTTCGGGTTTTTTCTTGAACAGTCGTCTTTTAGGCATGCGCCGCCGCGTTCTTTTCTAGTACATTCCTGTACGCATCAAATCTATACAATAAAATTTCAAGGTTCTTCATCCGTTCAACAATGCTTTTTCCTAATTTTACTCACTTTCAGCTAAGTGTCGTTAAAAATCTATTAAATTCATTTTAGGTCTGGTCGATTTTGCTAATCTTGATCCAGTATTGAAAATCGGTTCCAATAATCTATTTTATTAAATTACGTTTAGTTTTTTAAGTCTTACATAAACAATTCTGTCCACTCACTATGAAATTGAAATATCCAAATATCCCCTCTCGCTCAATCCGACATCTCTTAGTGTAAGGTGGCCATCTTTTTGATTTAATTTTGAAAACTGCGGTACTGACCGTCACAAGTTCACACCTTTACATTCGGACCTCAACTGGCCATCTTTTCCCTTGAATCGCAATATTAAAACGGGGTGATGGCGTTACACAACACCACTCTCTGTCCATCCCCTCTTACAATTTTCGGTAAATTTACATAATTTTCGCAAATTAAGTTATTATGACTGATTATAGATTGATTTTACTAAAATTGATTTATCCCAATGGGTTTTATTAAATTTAAAACAACTTAAAAATTTGAATAAACAAAGAAACTTCTGTACTGATAGCCCAAGGAGCGCTAGTGTTTTTCTGCGAATTGATAACAGATAACAATAAACATTGCCAAATTCAAAGCCTTTGACTTCGCCGGCGTTATCCGCAAATATCTCAAGAGGTTTTTGGCATCCTCCTACACATGTGTGAATGTTATTATAATGATCGCGAATTTTTTTACAGTGTTTCAAAAAGTCACATGTTCCTCTTTGTTTACATTGATGAAAAATGGATAAATCTGGTAATTCCAATTAGTTTTATATTGAATCTATTTTATTATATTTATTCTGTTAAAAGATTTGCGTTCCTTAATAGGAAAAATGCGAAAAAACTAGTTTGGGAAACACATGGCTCTGACAGTACTGGCGATGTCTATCTACGCATAAAAAGGTAATTTTAACGATATTCCTTTACGTTACAAAGTAGTTTAAACATTGTTTTATATACGAGATACCTGGAACTCCAATTATTAAGCATTTAATGTCAAAAATGTAACATTTTATAGATATGACCTTGAAGTTTTCCCTCCCTGTATGTTTCCTTAATTGCCAAATTATTAACAAGTTTATTGATTGAATGACCTTTTAACACATTATTCATTCTTACAGGATCTATGGATGATTTCGCAACAACCCTTCAACATGGATTTGAAATTTATTTTCAGATAAGTAATTAATTAGAACAATCAGAATAATTACTTCTTTTAATTAATTGCAATTCCCACAAGTGGCGTATGCGTGTCAAATTTAACTTTCAACGGCTGTTCTTCTACAGAGACTACGGCTTCGTTTGAATTAAATATTTGTCTTTTTAGAAATAAAAATAAAAAATTGTGTGATGACGAATAGTCATGTCACAGAAATAGATTAATCAATGCAATTATATTTTAAATACTATGCAGCAATTTCGTTGTTCCAATCAATTTATTTAGCTGGCTGAAGGAACGACGTTCGTTCAAGTACACTGAGAGAAATTTTGAATGGTTCGACGGTCAGAAATGAATTAAATCGACGGTTCAGAGAAACGACCGTCCTTTTTATACAATTTCAGAGCCGGTCAACAGCATTTAAAAGGACGGTAATATTTAATTGACCGTCCACAAAAATCGGAATTTTAGCCGTCCTTTTATAATTGAACCACCGTGCCTTTAATAGTGTTTCTGACCGGGATATTAAAGATGGCGGCTAATAAAAGGCCGATTGGAGCTATAACTAACCTGTCATAATGACCGTCCCTTGATATCAGAACGGTCAACCGTCTTTATAACAAAACATATTAAAATGACGGTCAAATATACCGCCCATTTAACTGTTCAGTAGACGGTAGGTTCTGTACAGTCACGGTCGAATTGACCGCCTTTTTAAGAAATACAGTCACGGTTTAGAAATATTAAAGTCACGGTAAAATTGACAGTCCCAGTCTTTTTTGGGGGGACGGCCGTAATTTTTGTTGGCCTGGCCTAGACCTGTTTCAGAGATGTTGTTCCAGCAAGAAGTTTGGAACAAGTTCAGAGTCGCGTAGCCACGGGATCAGTCAGTAAAATGTTAGATGATTGCGTTTTATTTATTGGCTGGTCCTACGCAACCATACTCAGAACATGTTCCACGCTCCTTGCTGATGAAACAAGCATGTAACAGTATTTCCTGAAAATTAACAGATTAAGGTCGATTCACACTCAACAGTGACGTGACAGTGCAGTACGGAGACATTGGTTTTGCAGAAAGTGAGCTCACCGTGAATTCTCCGTGTTCCGACAGTGAAATGTTGGTCAAGTAAGATCGAAATGCCTGTATTTTCGCTCTAAAAACTTACGATTATAGCGTTGATTTTTGATAAAGAGGAGGACAAACTCAAGTGATACGTAGTTTAAATCGCGAATAGAAGAGAGAACGAACTGATGTGATAATCTAAAAATCACTGTGAGATCACGGTATGCCATCGGTCACAATTGGCGTCGGGCCCTTGAAATAATGAGAATAATATTTTCATGTTTCCTGGGCACGGGCTGTCGCGTCTCTGTTGAGTGTAAATCGACTTTTGGACAGACAAATAAATAATAATGCACAGCTGAAATCAAAATAAGTTGTAATGTGAATATGTTTGTAAGAATAATTTTCGTCAGCACAATAAGTAAATTAAATGAATGTAAAGACATACGAATATAATTAAGAATGATAAAAAAAAGAAATCATAACTGTAAACTATAATTATGGACTCAAAGACAGTTCCTCGGTATGGCGTAATAATTACCGTTCAATGCTTTAATTACGTTACTAGGAAATGGATAAGGATTTTTGGAAAGCACGTGATACGAAAATGTTCTTGTAGGAACAACTTGGAATGCGTGGAAGTGGGAAGAAAATCCAACATTAACGTATTTGAAACCCTTGACGTAGACCTCGTCATTTTCCACGCTGTAAAATAACTTTGAAATCTTCAAAAAATCTGGATCATAGTCATCATTGAGGTCCAAACAAATTGCAAAATTTATACGAAAAACAACGTTTTCGCACGTGGTGACGGAGCGGATTTCGTATAATACCACACTGTCAGGAATTTGCAGAATTTGACGCATATCTACTAAGTCCGAATCCACAATAGGAAGTAACTTGCTCGTTACGTGAGAGCGACTGGGGAGTGAATTGTCAGAGAACAAGTGGTTCAACTGGTATTGGACTTTCTTGGCAATTGAGTAGGGAGTGTTGACGTTTGAGGCTACAGAAGTAGTAACTTTTTTCAAAATTCTATGTTTTGACTCAAATCTAAGGCTCGACATATTGTTCAGCGGCCCGTGCCTTAGCATTTCAGTAGGATAGTGAGTGAGAACGTGAAATTTGTACTGCAATTTTACAGTAATCTCCTGATCTGGCTCATTCTCATTTTTTTCCATCAGTAAATTGGGCAGGGACTTGTAAAGTGTTAAGAACTCGTCGATAAAATGGGACAAGTAAGCTGCTCTTCCTGCGCTCACCGATGAGTGAGTGACAAGGGTGACAATTTTTTGTAACAATAAATACAAGTGGTAAAAAAGGTGAGAATCATCATAACGAGGTTTTTTAGACGATTCGCTATGGGACCTGTTTGTCAGCTCTTCGACATCCTCATAATCATATGGGCCTACCAAGTGACCCACCATGACGCCGAAATACATGAGGAAACATTTCATTTCGGAGGAGGACATTCTTATGGCAAATCCACTACCCTTTGAGGCCGAGATTACAGGGGGTTTCGTTCCGGTATCCGGACCATAGCTAAAGTTGACCATTCTCGAATTGAGGAAATCAAGAGTAAAGCAATGATTGCGATTGATCATCCCCTTCAAGACTATCTGCATGGTGTAGCGTGCTACCCCTTCGTAGATGTCGTGCATTAAATCAACAGAACAATTGTCCTGAATATTAAAATGTTTGACATCTAGCCAAACACATCGATCCACTACTCCCGAGCTTGTATCACCTTCTTCTGCAGCCCTGAGGTCATCCTCGTAATTCTCGGTGTTACGTAAAAGGGATGGATCCTCGATTGTCAACCTAGCAAAGTCATGCTTCGTAGCACGGCATAGCCTACAGCATCTCAAGGCATTGAAACTTGTTTTAAACCCCAAAATGTCGTTTAGCCCCAGGTTGTCACCAATCAAACAGCCAAGGCCGAATTTTATGACCTTTGTTGATCCATCCTTCAAATTGGTAGTAATTCCAGTTTCCCGTAGGTAATTTAACTCCTCTATAACTACCTTGAAGACAGCTTTGTTACCGAATAAAATTTTTCTTGAGAATGGAAAACAAGGACTAAAAAAATAAAATTCAATTTTGAAATGAGACGTGGGGGCAGGAATGGAAGGGACATGTAAACGCCACCCATTTTCCGGACGCCGGAGTGACTTCCAAGCGGATTTTCACCTTCAAAGTCATCAAAGTATATATGAACAGGGAAGAAAAGAGAGGCATCGCCTGAGTGTTCCTTAGAAGATGACTTCAGCCAAGAGGAACATTGCGAGAATGTAACAACTTCTGGGAATGCTGTGCACAATTTTCTCCATTCCATCACCTCTTCAAGGAATCCTGCCTTGTTGAACAGCTTTTGGAGTACCTCTCTCATTGGTACAAACTGAGCGGAGACGTCGAAACAATTGGCGGGGACGTCACAGCCTGTCACCTTATTCTTTGAACCTATGGTGACGCTTTGGGGAGGTATCATAGTGCCCTGATTTACGAAATAATTATATCTAGTAAAGGAACTTCGAAGTGGTCTCAAAGATTTTTCTAAAATGCCCTTGAATGAATCAAGGAAAGCCTGAACGTGCTCACAGTCGTCATGGTCATGCTTGAAATTCTGATGAAGCAGGGCGACTGCGCGTGAAATCCTTATTCAAGAATGAGGAGGAATTTACTGGAGTCTCTAGCTCAGCATACGCGTCTGGATTATGAATGCCCGAAGGAGAAGACGTCACAGATTCCAACACCGTAGCCAAAGGCGATTCTGGTGGAGGTAAATCTTCGACTAACGCCACTAACCCGTTATATTTCGGGACACAAGAAAATGTCCCTTCTGCTATTTTGTCTCCTGTTTCATCGATGTCGAAAACGACCGAATTCAACTCATCGTTATTTACTTCAACGAGGTGGCACTTCTGAGAAGACGAAAAAACAGACTGTGTCGAATGAGCTGATTCGAGTTTTCTTATAGAAGCTAAAAACTGGTGAGCTGAGCTAGGAACTTTTTGGCGGTCGAACGGAATATCGTATAGGAGATTTTGAATAATAGTCCACACCTGTTCGCACTCGGTGGGGTATTGCAAGTTGAAAACAAAAAATGCTTTAAAGCATATGTCGACTGCATGTAGGATATTCTCAGCTGGGATCGAATAGTCTAATAACTGCACGTAACACCGTTCTAACTCATTGAACGTGCCGACACAAATTACATACGGTTGGACGATGCACTCCTGATTTCCACGAAGTTTTTCGAGGTGTTCCCCAATCAAATCGTGAGAAACGACAAATTTGCAGAAATGCGCCGCTGAATCAATGCGAGAGATCGGCTTCGCTTTTCTTTTGGATCCAGTAGCGCACTTCGCTTAAACGGATTTTGTCGACCCGGCCCTCAATGGTTAAACATTTTGAATATTTATTACGGTCAATCACAGTGCGGGAGGGCCATTTATTTATTGTTAAATGGATTTCCTTACGGGGCGACCCAGAATAGGTCTAGATCTGGGAAGAGATCTTAAGATGAATAGGCAAGGAATTACACAATCGTGTATAGATTTTAGGAGTACAAAGAAATTTATTCTCTCGAAATAATATGAATGAAAAAGCGAAACAGTATATACTTTATACATATACATGATGTGATATAGGAACTTCACAACTGAGAATAGTTGCAGAGTTATTTAAACTCTCATTTTTTATGATCTCCCCGTCTCCAAATTCAAGGGCAAAAAATTAAAAAATAGGGGATTATTTACTGAAAAAAGAAGAAGAAGAAAAAAAAAAGATTTTAAGATGTAGACGATTCAATTCGGGGTTTGTTCCCTTTTTCGCCTAGAACTCCTGGGCTCTAGCCCCCATCTTAGTTAGCTAAGACAATTTTTCCACCAAAATTTTTACTTTCGTGAAATTAACTTAACTTGCCCTGAATTTGTAGAAAAAACATTCTATAAATGAAAAAACATGAGTGACTCTTGGGGGAATTGTAGGTCAAAGGAATTGTAGGTAAATTATTTTGAAAAGAATGTCGAGGCAACGTAAAACATTTGTGAACTCATAACGAATTCCATCGAAATAATTAAATCCCTCTCTTATACAGAAAATATTTTCCGCCACTGCAAAAAGGCAAGGCTGAACTGATAATTTCGTTTTCTTTAGGTGTTCGATGCGGTCCTCAATTTGTTGTTGCGTCGATCCTATGTATATTACAGATTCTAATATACAGATACAGATAATTTACCGTACCATACCATACACACATGGTACAATATACAGATAATTTACCTTTTGTAATTAGCGAAATTTAGTTTGACCTGCTAGTACGTATTATGAAAATATATTTAATTAGACTTTATTAAGTAAGCAAACGTGCATTTCAGGTTTCTAGTATTCTATTTTCTTGCGGGTTTAGTATTTAGACTTTTATTGGGACTTGACTCTTAAAAGTCAGGTCACAATATTCCTTCCTTCCGATAAAAAATGTATTTACGGGTTAATAAATTTTTTATTTTACTTTTAATTTGATTATTTCAAGTTTTCAATGATTTTTTACCTTTTACCGTGAACGTTATCAGTCAGTCATTTCACACCTGACAACTTTTACACATCACCCCTAAATACACCTGTGTGTACATTATGAGCAACCGTTAAGCCCAGCCTAACAAGATATTGGCTCGCTCTTTGGCGTAAACCTATAAGAAAAATTCGTCGAGTCCTACACTTTAGTGTGGCTCTTTAATAACGACATTTACGGCTTTTGTTTTAATGTACGACGTCCGATACTTTCGGGAATAATTATGCATCTGCTACAGCGTGCTTCTTTCGTGACAGAATTCATTACGTATTAATATTTAAATATTGGTAGTGATGATAGATAGTTTTTGAAAAAAATCAAAGTTCTGAAAACGACGATTTAATTTTATGATTTTCATGTTAATTTTACTTTCATAATTGTCCAATTTTTTGGGTGGAATATTTTATTCGTTTTGTATAACGTACGCTTTGGCTCGGTATTTTGATTTTTTTTGTGGCATTGGCACGGGGCCATACAGCCACAGCGAATTTTCATTGTGCTAAATTAAAATGCGGGTAGTTTGGTCGATATTGAAAGTAACCTTTAGAAATTTAGTTTTTCTTTTTCAATGAAGGATAATAGTGCTTCGTGTGTTATAGATATTTGAACTACTATGAATTGAAGATTGAAAGGAGCTTGAATACGTTCATATAGTAAGTTGAACAGAGTGGATCGAGAGTTTTTGTACTTTGGGCACTCCATGATAATATGTTCAATGCTGTTAGGAGAGCAGCAAGTCGGACACAGTCCCGAAGGCTGCGTCCCGATGCGATGTAAGTAGTAATCACAAATTCCATGGTTAGATAGAATGCGGCTTAATATCCGAACTTTTTTACGGCCTATCTGTAGCTGCTGAAACCAGGGGGCTTCCCCGTATTTTGATTAAATTTTGTTATTAGAATATTGTCTACAACCGGTTTACCTATTTACCAGGGTACCCTCCCCATTCGAGATTTCTCTACGCTGAAAATCGATTGAAATGACGCAAGGAAAGCGGATCAGAGTTTACAAATCCCAGTCCTATAAGTTTACAGCATTGACGACTTCCTACCGAAAGCTACTTGTGTCAAACCGGGTGATGAAGACAAGTTTGACAACAACTAAAAAAAAATAAACCGGGTAATTAAACCAAGTGAATCTAAACAGCAGGTTCGTTTTAACAAAATAGGGGGATCACGAAGAAGATGTACGAATTGACTCTCTCCGAAGCGGTAAGCCTAAAATCCAGGAGCTCATGCTGGTGGCTGTTTAAATTTTTTGCCGGTCATATAAATGGCCGATTTGTCGATTCTGGCTCCGTAACAATAAAATGCTCCGGTCACTGACTACTTAAACTTGCTGCCTTTGTCTACATCCTGCCAACTCGCAACTACTTTGTCCTCGACCAAAAAAATTACGTGCTTATGGTTGAAGTAGGATTTTTAATATTATTTTTCTGGTGAATATCGCACCTCTACTAATTTAAATTATTTTTTCCCCGGTGTAAATGCGAAATCATGAAACTAAGGGTTAATTTCAATACCCCAGTCATCCTCGTCTAAATTCGTTGAACGTTGTAAATTTAGAGTCAGACCCCCAATAGCATTCATCCCGTACAAAATATGTCTTGTCTATTATCAATGGAGTAATTCCGGGGTGTGTCAAGCCCAACCGACCGGTATGCGAAGCCTGTGGTGTCGCATAGCGCATACAGCTTGTAGCCCCATTTGTGAGGCTTTCTCGGATTGTATTGTCGTAGTGGATGCTTCTTTTTCGTGGCACAAATTTGTTCGTCTACCGATAAGACTTGCTCTTTCGGGACAGAATCAAAAGTTCTGTTAAAAAGATTTATTGCTGGTCAAATTTTAAAAGTTTGTCTCGATTGGGATCTCTGGGCGACGGAAGTTCGGGGTTGTCGTTGAAGTGGATGCTTCTTTTGATTCGGTCGAATTTATTGATGGACATTGTCTCCCTGACTAAATCAGAACCAAGAACAGGGTGCCACATCTCCCGGTAGTTTGATGGTTTCATCACAGACGACATGATAAGTAGCCCTAGGAATTGCTGGATCTCCAACGTATTCACTTGCGAAGAACCAAACCCTTTCTGAACCGCGTACAAATTCGTTTGTTCAGCGATTTCTTCAATGTAAGAAAACGGCAAAAAGTAAAAGAAAAAATCCATTGGTGATTCCAGCTGCAAGATTTCTCGAGGAAGGCTATCGTCCCCTTTGAAAAGAGTCTCACTCTCAGGTAGCAATAATAATTAGAGTTAATAAATAGAGGAACGCGCCGGGACTGACTTTTACTTTCCTTCGACTCAGAATTTCCTATAGGTTGACGTATTTTCGCACGCAACGTTGATTTTGACGGTCCCTCATGCTCGTGGTGTTGTTTGGACATTGTTTCCACAATTTCTCCCACATCTGGGCAGTCATCGTGCTCGGGCTCATTCAGAAGTTCTGATACTTCGCTAAATAATTCGTCTAACTGTGCAACAAATTCAGCCTCCGGGAGATCATGGTCGATGGCGCTTGTTGAAGCTTTGTCCCCTCCCTCCTCCTCTTCATCGTCTGTTGCACTTTCATCGGCACTATCATCCGGCAAGGCCAATATTTGGGAAAGTTCTCGTTGAGAAATACGCCTCTTCGACCCATCTTCTTTCAAAAAAAAATACCTCGTCATCTGCCATTCTGGGAACACAAAGACATCATAAGTACCCCAGAACTCATGATGTCGCACCCACTTGACACGCTAAAATTCACATTTTATAGGGAGATCAAGTGTTTTGTGCTTAACGAGTAACGGTAATATTCAAAAAGGACCACTTGAAGAGTGAGTGTTATTTTTTTAGATTGATGATGCATTCAAATTTGAACAATAATAACGGGTCTTACCTGGACTTCGCGGCCAGAGCTTCACAACCACCGGACACCACTATCACAGTACCTCTAACTGAAGAAGTGAACACTTTATTGATAATATTGAGCTTCAAGGCAGTTCTAGAGCCTTTGTCGCATCCATTTGACATAATTTAATTCATAAAAATACCGAGAGAGTTCGTGAAAAGGCAAAAAACAAGTGCGTCACACCAGTGCGACATCGTGCAATTAAGGGTTAACCGAGTAGTCCGGAGACACCCCTAAGTCTCAGCGAGAACTTAGCCGGTGACATCCTCGATAGGCCAAATAACATCACGTTGGCTCGTAACACCAAGAGATGTGGAGAAAAGAGAGAGAGAAAAAAAAATAATAATAAAATAATACCCAATAGCATTCCCGCCGGAGGATCCTTCCAGTCCCGGGACGCCTAACTAAAGGAAGTCAAGGACCGATGGTTTCTTCCTATTATGCTGTAGGTGAGATGATTCCGTCCCTAGACCACCTAACTAAAGGAAGAGGAGGGGCGAAAACATCCCTTTTATAACCGTTTACCTTGCCAGGTACCTAAACCAAGCTTGTCAACATATCACCACCACCTGTCAATCCATATATAAAAAATAATGGCACGTATGCCAAAAATCAAAAACCCATGATGCAAGAATCATAAAATTGACCAATTCAGATAATATAAAATAGAAACTTATTTTCTACATTCCCTAAGGAATCTATTAAAATATATACATTAAAATTTGACTTATAAGTCAATCGTCGACGTTATAATTAATTCTTGCCTATGACAAGGGATCCAATACTTACTGTGGCGTAAAAACCATGAGTCAAAAGAAAAATTCATCTACCGTCTAACCTGATTACATATCAATATTTGTATTATTTCGTTAGAAACACTTATTTATGCGTCTCTGTCGTTCGGGGTAAGAGCGAACTCTTCCGGTAATGGCCGAGGGGCATTCATACACCTCCTTTACAAAGAAAGGAAGAAGATATGTACATGTCATGGACATGACTACACACACGTCATATCAAAGTGCTTGGGGAAGCAGGAGGAATGTCAATCTACATATTTACTATATTATTGCGAGAAAAACGTTACTCCCTCAGTAACACACCCTTGGGAGAGAAAGACCTCCCGAGCAACCTGGATAACACCACTTATCCAGGGGCCTGTCCTAGCCACGCAACGAAGCGGACGGGCTTTCGTTTCGGTAATTGCTGCTGAAGGGTCAAACGTATTGACCATATGCAAATTACCGGGCTTGCGGATTCTAGCCACCCAACAGGACGAATCGTCCTCCTGTTTCGGACACAATGCAATCGCGAATTGCCTTTGGAAAAGTCACGTACACATCGTATCCGGGCCAGGGAATTCTAACCAGGCAAAGGGGCGAAATATTCTCCCTTTTCGGCACAGTGTAGTCGCGGATTGCCTTTGAAAAATCGCGTAACCACTGTATCGGGCTAGCCGATGGACTAATTTTTATTATCCCCATCTCGGTGGTATGGTTTCATTAATGACGCGTGGTATAAGTAAGTCCTTTCGGGTTTATCAACTTTTGATAGGACATAAGAATTTAATCCTACCTTCAAAATTATTTTATACACTTCCTTATATAAGGGTAAAATTTCGCGTTTATTTTATCCACTTTATTACTGATTTTAAAATCTTTAACCAGCACCTCCTGTCCTAATTTGAAGTTATGCGGTTTTACACCCATATTTTTCTGTTCGAAATAGACTTTTCTCTTGTTAATTATTCTTTCTTTAATTTGAGAATCCCAATCTTCCCGACTTAACTTCGTATTTATCGATGCTTCTGGTTCCTCAAATTTGATTTCGGTTCTCGGGGTTTTTTCCTGAAACCACGCCTCATATGGCGACATTTCTAAAGTGCTATGGTATGAATAATTTATAATATTTTGAATTTTTGTTAATTGGCTAAACCATTTATTTTGGGTTTTCCCCACCGAAAATCTCAAGAAGTTGACTACCTCTTTCTGCGCTCTTTCCGCGAGGTTCGCTTGTGCGTGCTTAATTTGAATTAATACATGTTTAATACCAAGTTGATTTATAAAGTTTTCAAAATTTTTAGAAGTAAAACATGGACCATTGTCACTAAGAATTTTTTGCATTTTACCATTTTCTTTCATATAGCTTTTTAATTTACTTGGAGTCTCCCAAGTTTTGGTACTTTTTTGAGCGTATAACTTAACGTAACGAGTATGGGTATCCACGCAAGTAAGGATATACTTATACTCAAAGTTGCTCGACAGGAGTGGACCTAAATGGTCGATAGACACGATTTCTAGTTTTTGACTGGTCTCAACCATATAAGCAAGTTGTTTTTACACCACGCTTATTGTACTGACATTCGTGACAACATCTGAGTATCGTTTTAATTTCAACTCTGAGGTTTTTTACCCAAAAATAATCGGACACTTGCCTATATGTTTTCTCAAACCCAATATGCAAATTATTACAATGTATCGTTTTAATGTACTCTTCACTCAAAAATTCCGGTAATACGGCCAAATATTGATTGTTTACCTTTTTGTAAATTATACCTTTGTCAAGCTTATAATGATTCGGATTTTTGAACATATTATATTGAAGTTAACCATCCTTTTCCTGTTCATCTTTTACCGATTTCAGAATGTTATTTATTTTATTATTTGGTGAATCTTTATTAATACTCTCAATAGTTTTAAAATCGAGATTAAATATTCCCAAACGCTTTGCGTTTTCCGGTGGATTAGGGGGGTTACGGCTTAGTGTATCCGCAAAAGTTTGTACTACACTGAATATATTCGAACTCTAATGAAACATGTTGTAAATATGTCAACCACCTGACTAAACGTGGAGTTAAATTTCGACTGCTAAAAAGAAATGGAATGGATTTATGATCCGTCCTCACTACAGTATGGTATCCCATAGCAGGTTTCGACAATGTCGAGAATTTAGACGTAAATTTGGAATAGAAATTAACTAGTCCGAGAAAACTCTGAACCTTTTTAACATTTATAGGACGGGGACCCTTATTGCTTTTACCTTTTCAGGGACTTTACTTATACCTTCGGTTGAAACGATATTTTTTTTTTTTTTTTTTTTTTTTTTTTTTTTTTTATTATTAAACGGGGAGGGAAGCCCAGAAGAAACTATCTCCTACCAAACTCGACCTATAAGATCTATTGTGGTGTCCCCTCAGGTTGCCCTGCCAAGAAAGACGCTAGCTTTCAAGCGTCCTCCACCACCACTCCTTAACGAAGTTGAGGATATTTCCCGTAGCCATCCTGGAGATGTCCTCCGGTTGGAGCACATCATTTCCAAGATGTAGAAAGCGTAACCGCCCCAGAGCCTGGCACTCACACAGTACGTGCTCTGCTCTTTCCACGGCCAGGTCGCAAAATCTGCAAATGTCCGTGTCAGACTTCTCCATTAGTCTGAGTGTATATCGAAGGGCACAATGTCCCGTTAGCAGTCCCACCAAGATTCTAAGGTCTCCTCGGCTCAGAGAGATCAGGCCCTTCTCCGATCGTCCCTTTGGAGTGACAAAGAGCTTGGCCTGCCTGAGACCTGGTTGTCTAACCCAGTGTTCACGATGCCTCTCGTCCAACCACGCCTGCACCTGCCTCTTCGTGAAGGACTTCGTGACCCCGAGACTTGGCTCCGGGCCCACGTAAGGCATCTCTGATCCTCTCTTCGCGAGTTGATCAGCCATTTCATTCCCCTCAAACCCCTTGTGACCCGGCACCCACATCAAAGCAAGGCTGTTTGCCGTTGCCACAGGCCTGAGGGCTTCAAGACATCCCCAAACTAGCTTCGAATTCACGACGCTTGAGCCTAGGGCCTTAAGAGCCGCATGGCTGTCAGACAGGATAAAGATCTTCGCTTTCCGGAGACCCCTCTCACTAATCTTCCGCGCACAGGCTTCTATAGCATAGATCTCCGCCTGAAAGATGGTGGCGGTCGTCCCAAGGGACTCCCAATGCTGAAGCCTGGGGCCAAAGACCCCAATGCCAGCACCCCCATCCTTCACAGATCCATCAGTATACCATACTTGCGTGCCGGGCTTAAACCTCGGCAAACCCTTATCCCAAAGGTCGCGGTTGCCTATGTCGACCTTAAAGGGTTTCTCAAAATCCATCCTCACATGCATGAGATCCGTAACGACTTCAGCCGCCTCAGTACATGCAACTTCCTCCAGAACACGCAAGTGCCCAACCTGGACACCCCGCTTCACGTACTCCGCCCGCAGCAGTCTCACCGCCGCCATATATGCGGTCGCCTGCACATGAAAGTGCAGGGGAGACATGTCCAGTAACACCTCCATGGCTGCCGTCGGGCACGAATGCATAGCACCCGTTACTCCAAGACAGGCCTGGCGCTGCAACTTACTCAGCAAGGCCTGGACTGTCCCTTGTTTCGTCTTCTGCCACCATAGGAGTGAGCCATGGGTGACGATAGGCCTAACAACGGCTGTATACAGCCACAACACCATTTTTGGCTTTAGACCCCATGTTTTGCCAAACATTTTCCGACCAGCCCACAATGCGAACGTGGCCTTATTCAGCACCCTCTTGATATGCGAGGTCCATTTGAGCCCCTGATCCAGGGTAACTCCAAGGTACTTGACTTCTTTTCCTACTTTCAACACTTCTCCATTCAGTCGAACTACCTTTAATGCCAGCTTCCTCCGCCTGGTAAACGCAACAAGGGTGGTCTTCTCAGGGTTAACCCTGAGACCATGCCTGCTGCACCATCGCTGCACTATGTTAAGGGCACCCTGCATCCTACTGGATATGGTATCATCAAATTTGCCGCATCGCCGAAAAGTGCGGCATCGCCCATGAACACAATTTTGGATATTTTTTACGCGTTGAGACAAAAACGACTCGACCAATAAACACCCCGTTCACCCACCCAAGGCGTGGCGCGGATGGGGAGCGAAACACGGAAACAAAAGGGGAAAAACAGACATGTTGGAAAGTCGGTCCCTCAAAGTCGCAGTTAGTGTCTTGTCAGGTTTTCTAAATATTTTTTCGACTGATCCGAGCGGTTAAGCTAAGACAGGATTAAATAAGAAAAAGAGAGAAGAAAAAAAATAAATAAATCCCTAGAACCAGGTGTTGAAGCCTAGTGAATCTAAACGGCAGGTTGTTTTTAACAAAAATGGGGGTCACGAAGAGATGTACTCGTGACTCTCTCCGAAGCGGTAAGCCGTGGGTCCAGGAGCTCAAGCTGGTGGCTGGTTAAATTTTTCGCCGGACACCTTGGTGCCGACTTGTCGATTCTGGTCATTTATCATTTCTTTTTAAAAAAAAAAAATGCTTAAGGCACTGACTACTGAAATTTTTTGAGTACGTGTCTTCATCCTGCTCGCTCGCAACTACTTTGTCCTCCACCAAAACAAAGGAGAGCGGCAGTAGGGCCGGTTGGACTTGACACACCCCGGAAATTCTTCCATTGATGGGAGACACGACTCCTGAGCGGGATGAATGCTATTGGGGATCTGAATTTAAATTTAGAGCGTTTAACGAATTTAGACGAGGATGACTGGGGTATTAAAATTAACCAGGTAGTCCGGAGACACCCCTAAGCCTCAGCGAGAACTTAGCCGGTGACATCCTCGGAAGGCCGAATAACATCACGTTGGCTCGTAACACCAAGAGACGGGAAAAATCGAAAAGAGAAAAAAAAAAATATTGCCCAATAACATTCCCGCCGGAGGATCCTTCCAGTCCCGGGACGCCTAATTAAAGGAAGCCAAGGGCCGAGGGTTTCCTCCTATTGTGTTTTAGGTAGGATGGTTCCGTCCCTAGACCACCTAACTAAAGGAAGAGGAGGGGCGAAAACATCCCTTTGCAAGGCTTTTATTCTGCCAGGTACTTAAACCAAGCTTGTCGAATTGGTTTTTTCATATTTTTTAAAACATTTATGCCGGGGCCTACGGACCCGTAGTCATACCGCGAGCATTACCGATGCTCTTGCCGTGTCAATACCTACGAAAAATATATCGTGGTATGTACCACTTGTCAGGGTTTAATAACGAGAAAACGTTTATATAACGTTGATTTAAAAACTATTTTGGGATGTACTCCCGGTCGTCATATTCCCGAGCATTTAAATGCTCTCGGAGTCGATGACATCTATATTATTTACACGTATTTACGTGTAATTTTGAGAACGAGTTCTCCCGGTAATGGCCATAGGGCATAAAAAATACATCCTTTGCACTGACGGAAATGACTCAGCATACGTCATATATAAGTGCTCGTTTGAGCAATGGTAACATTGATTGTATGTATTCGACAGGCGCTTAAACGCCCAATTGGAAGGACATACCTCCCGAGCCACCTGGATAACACCACTTATCCAGGGGCCTGTCCTAGCCACGCAACGAAGGGGACGGGTTTTCGTTTCGGTAATTGCTGTTGAAGGGTCAAACGTGTATTAACCATATGCAAATTACCGGGCTTGCGGATTCTAGCCACCCAACAGGACGAATCGTCCTCCTGTTTCGGACACAATGCAATCGCGAATTGTCTCTGGAAAATCGCGTACACATCGTATCCGGGCCAGGGAATTCTAACCAGGCAAAGGGGCGAAATACTCTCCCTTATTCGATACAGTGTAGTCGCGTATTGCTTTTGGAAAGTCGCGTAACCACTGCATCGGGCTAGCCATTATTATGTTTGTATTATATCCGTGTTATATATATGTATTTTATATGTGTCTGCCCATGAGGCAACTTACGGAAGGCAGGGCGTCAAGACACAAAACCTTGTTCAGTGCCCGATTGGCCAATACCCTGGCGCGGGAGTGTTGGTCTCATAGATATAATGACTGACTATGCGGCCACTTTAATGAATATCCGTTAATAATTGGGGAGAGACTCAATATTCCCTCGTTGGGAGGGGAAAAACCCTCCCGAGCCTCCTGAATGACACCACTCACCCAGGGGCCTGTCCTAACCACGCAACGAAGCGGACGGGCTTTCGTTTCGGTAATTGCTGTTGAAGGGTCAAACGTATTAACCATATGCAAATTACCGGGCTTGCGGATTCTAGCCACCCAACAGGACGAATCGTCCTCCTGTTTCGGACACAATGCAATCGCGAATTGTCTCTGGAAAATCGCGTACACATCGTATCCGGGCCAGGGAATTCTAACCAGGCAAAGGGGCGAAATACTCTCCCTTATTCGATACAGTGTAGTCGCGTATTGCTTTTGGAAAGTCGCGTAACCACTGCATCGGGCTAGCCATTTTTAATTCCGATGATAAGGCTTTAATAGCGATACGTGGTATAAGTAATTCTTTTCTGGCTTATTTAATTTCGATATAATATATGAACTTGTGCCAACTTTACATTTGACCACATATATGCCCTTATATAAGGGTAACATCCTCAAGGAATGCCTGCTTCTTCCGGGTTCGAGGGTTAACGTTTTGGATGGTGGAGTTAGCTTTTATGTGGGTCTCCATTTGTATCTCCTTCAAGACATCTACGACCCTGAAAATGTTCGGATGAGGACCAGGAAACTCCCGATTGAATTTGCTATGAAAGGCTTCACAGCAATTTGTAGTGAGGGTTGGAGACGGTGAACACTCAGCCCATATTTCGGGAGGGAATCGGCTGTCAGGAAGTAGATAATTGTCTAAAACGTAGTCGAAGACGTTGTCTAATCGGGAATGAGTAGGTTTGAAGGTCATAAGGTCGTCGGTGAAGCAGTCCAGTACCTCGGAAGGCTGCAGAAACGGAAGACCAAACAAATGTTTGAGTGCTCTGCCACATTCTGAGTCTTTATCAATGAAATCAGACGCCAAACCCTCTTTTTGAATCCTTCTCCACCAACTCTGGCCTAAATGGAATCTACAGCCTTTCAAATTTGCATCCGGCCATACGGCTCGTACTGCGCAGTGAATGCCTTCTTCAAAATCAGCGTGAACGACTTGTGGGTTCAAGTAAGCAGTCAGAGCGTGAAATGCTTTCTCGTACGTGGAGGAACATTTGTTTGGCAGAAAACAGTAGACGAGGGGAAGATAGTGCCCGTTGCGGAGGATGTGTACAGAGAACATTTGATAAAAGAATTTAGGACAGCATTTGAATGTCCCGTCCACGTAAACGGAAGAACTGTCCCTCAACAGGCTCAAGTTGAAGTCACACGTCATAATAACAATATTCCTCTCTTTGTCGTTGAGGAACAATAACTGTTCACCTTTGAGAGTCGTCGTATCGTACATGTCTAATGCAACCTGAGCTTCCTCAATACATTTTGGTAGTTTTGGCAAACTCTTGGAACGCGAGTATTGAACACTTTTACGAATTACCTTCAAGTCGTGGGACGTCAACAATGTCAAATCACTTGCATCTAGTTCACCTCGAATAAGTTTCGCTGGCCTCTCATGCACGCTTTCCATAGCTTTACGCTTCAACGAATTACTTATTGCCTTCCGCCTTAACACACTGTCCTCTAAATGCTCATGATTGTGCTGTAAATGCTGGTCAAACATTTCACCTAACGAATTACGCTTAAAGTAGGACTTACAGCCTCGGGTGGTGCACTTCCACCTATCCACGTTGTCAGCCAGCTTTTTGTGAAATGAAAATGTAAATTTTTCAACCACCAACACTTCCTTACTCATCCGACTCAACATGCTGTTGCTGCTGCTTTCTTCCATTTGTACGGCGCGTGACACTACACTTACGACAATAGATATGATACTGATTATTCGAGGATCCAATGAGGTGAACAATCGCTCGGCGTGTTGTTTAGACAGCACGGGAGCCGAGTGGGGTTTCACGGTGAACACAACACGGGAGCCGTCTGGGTCCAGCTTAACTTACTACCGGAGCCGAGTGGGGTTTCACGGTAACCACTGCATCGGGCTAGCCATTTTTAATTCCGATGATAAGGCTTTAATAGCGATACGTGGTATAAGTAATTCTTTTCTGGCTTATTTAATTTCGATATAATATATGAACTTGTGCCAACTTTACATTTGACCACATATATGCCCTTATATAAGGGTAACAATTTTGAATTTATTTTGCGTTCCTTGTCGCTTTGCTTGAAATCTCGTACTAGTACCTCGTCGCCTGGTCGAAAAATTAAAGGTTTTTTATTTTTATTTATTTTATTGGCATATTGCTCTCGCTTCTGTTTGGATTTCGGATACAACATGTCATCCAATTGTTGGCGAGTTCTAACTATGGGTATCATCCCTGCGTGTGCTATTGACCTCTCAATCCGATCCGGTTTCCTGTTATACCACGCCTCATATGGCGTCATTTCGATAGTTGAATGGTAAGTTTGGTTCAACGTACTCTCTATTGTCGGAACCTGACCGTACCATTTATTCTGACATTTACCCACCGTAAACCTCAAAAAGTTCACAATTTCTTTCTGTATTCTTTCGGCTAAATTGGCCTGTGCGTGTTTTATTTGGACTAATACATGCTGGATTTGTCTTTCTTCAAGAAATTTCTCGAATGCCCCGGATGTGAAGGACGGACCGTTGTCTGTCAACAACCTATCCATCTTCCCCGCATTATTTATATAGTGCTTAATTTTTGACATCGTTTCCCTTGTACGGGTGGTTTTTTGCGGATATATTTTCACGTATTTTGTGTGATTATCCACGCATGTTAATAAATACTTATATCCAAAGTTGGAAGATGGAAAAGGACCGACATGGTCAATACTGACCATCTCAAGTTTTCGTTGGGTGATAATTCTCCCCGCTATTATTGAAAAATGTATATTTTTCTTATTTAATTGGCATTGATGACAAGTTTTCAAGAAGGATTTTATTTCTTTTCTAATATTTTTGAACCAAAAATGCTCCTTGACGTGCTGGAACATTTTGTCAAAACCCATGTGAATGTATGTCTCATGGATTGCTGACAAGTAATTCTGTATAATAGATTGAGGCATTCAGGCATTACTACCTTGAAACCGTTCAATTCTTTACGATAGATTAAACCGTTCACCATTTGGAAACAGTGGGGTTTCGTTTTAATAAGTTGACTTAAAACTTGGTCATTTGCTTGCGTATCTTTTATATTTTTTATTATTTTAAATATTTGGGTTTCCCCTGATTGGGTTACGTTACTAATAATTACTTTATTATTGTTCATTGTACATATATTTATTGATTTTACCTTGCCCTTGTGGGGCTCATTTCCCAAGTTCCCCGCCATTATTTTTATTCGTTTTTCATTTTCAGGGGGATTTGGGGGATTCCGACTAAGAGCATCGGCTATCAAATTCTCTCTTCCTGGGATATATTCAAATTTTAACGGAACACTTTGGAGATATATTAACCAACGGGCCAATCGTGGAGTCAAACCCTTACTTTCCATTAAAAAAGGGATAGCTTTATGATCAGTTCTTATGATAGTTTCGTAACCAATGGCATATGAATAGAATTTTTTGATTGCTTGTACAACCGCGAGTAGTATAATTACGCTCGCTTTTTGACAACGTTTTGGACGTGAATGCCAATGGCTTTTTATCCCCATTTGGGTCAACCTGATACAACACGGACGCAACCGCTATATAGCTGGCGTCTGCTTCTATGTAAAACGGTTTCGAGAAATCCGGGAAAGCTAATTCGACCTGTCGTGCTAGGTCTTCTTTTAAGAATTCAAAAGCATGCTGTTGCTCCTCGGCCCACTTCCATTTTACTCCCTTTTTAACTAAATGAAATATCGGCTGTGAAAAAATCGAAAAGTTTGGGGTAAACCTAGTCGGTCTCTTCTTTCCCAAGGTAGATGTTTACATCATACGTGTAACCCGTTTCGGAATCGCATCGTTCCCACATTTTTATGCCCCTTTTGATAGGTTTTAGAGGCATAAACTGCTTGAGAACTGATCTGCCCTTGAATTTAGTCATGGACTCATCGATACTTTGAAATGGCGACTCTTCCCTGGCACTTAGAAATGTGTGTTTCAGGCACTCCAACAACCTTTCAATGTAATACCCCTTTCCAGAACCCTCCGGTTGCTCGGGATCATTGAAATAAAGCTTTGAGATAAGGAGCTGGCATCTGTTCCTGGACATAGCACTTTTTATGGTCTCATTCCCGAGGGATCTATTATTTGACCAGTAGTCAGAAAAGTTAGGTACCTTATTGTACGACATAACTAACATGCAACCAACCAACAACATTATCTCATTTCTCTCTGTTTCAACAATAGTTGGAGGGTTTTTTGGCTTTTTTGGCTTACGAGATTCCCTGTGTCTTTTTTCTTTCGCTTGTCTAAGAATATCAAGGCGCTTGTTGGTGCAATGTGCTATATGCATGAACAGACTGGGAGGGAAAACAGCCAAAAAGCATGTTAGTTCATCACTATCAGCAGGTATTGTCAATTGAACGCGAGGCTGCCGAGGCTGAGTCGGTTTTAGTCGAGGCTCAAATTTATCATCTGCGGTGTTCCATATCACGATATCACGAACAGTACCTGTGTTGTTGACGACGTCGGCATTATCGTTTCCAACATCGCCGGTAGCATCGCTGACGACATCATGAAGAACATCACCGAGGTGACCGTCGGAATCGTCATCACTCTCACTGGAACTAGCAAATAACGAGTCCTCGTCACTTGAATCGTCAGAAGGGACGTATTCTGAAAGTTCTCCTTCTGAATCAATCGCTGCACGAATCTCTTCTTCAGTAAAAACCCTTTTTCTACTCATATTTCTGAAATAAAAGACAAGCAAACATAAACTCACCATAACGAAACGTACTGAGCAGAATCTGTCAACATGAGTGACTCAAGCGCGAATAATGCAAAATCTTTTGATTTAATGTTGTTACAATAATTTCTTGATTTATTACAGGACTGCTGATTTATCTAGTGCCCATATTTAATGGATTGGATTCCAAACCAGTTTTGAGATAAGTGTTACATAAATTCATGAATAATTAATTTTATTTAGTAATTTTCAATTCCAACAGGTGGCGTATGCTTGTCCATTACAACTTTAAACGTTCATCTTTAAACGGGACCTCCGCCTGCCCATCTCGATCTCAGCGGTCCCCCTGTCTCAAATCTGATTTTTACACCTCCCTTTTGGGAAGAACACACCCCCGAGTCGATTTATGAAAATGGTTTATATTGATTTATTTTACTTATTCCATTTATTAAATGTTTTCATAGTGTCTCTTTTGGCTATGCGGGTCTCTACCCCTATTTTATTGTGTCCTGCGGGTTCTTGCCTAACTTGTGTCTGGGGTGTATGGACACCACAGTCACAATACACCCCATTTAAAGTCGTTTTGAAAAGTTTACATTTGTCTAGTCGCAGAGTGATATTGTTCGTTTTACATATTTCGAAAAAATAAGACAGATGAAAAAAGTGTTCGTCCTCATCTCTCGAGAAAATAATCACGTCGTCAACAAAGTTTTGTATATGTCTATCGAATTCCGGCGGAATGAGTCGATGTAAGGTTTTTTCAAGTGCGGCCAATGAAGAGTTCAAACCGAAAGGTGTCCTAAAAAAATGATAAGTCACACGATTAAAACGAAAAGCTGTTAACGGTCTACTTTCTTCGTCCAACTCTATGTGATAAAAGGCCTGCCTCAAGTCTATGTATAGTTGAAATGAACTTAAAACCATAACCGTCTTTAATTATTTCCTCAAACGTACGAGAAAAGTATATTCCGGGAAGCAATTCTTATTTAGGAGGCGAGCATCCAAAACTGGACGTACTTCTCCCGTTTTTTTGCGAACGACAAGCAAGGGATTAAGGAAAGGACTATCCGAAACCTCGATGATACCCTGCTCCAGCCACTTTTCAATCTCCAACTTTACAGCGGGGAAATCAGCAGCAGATATTGGATATATCGCCCCTTTAAATGGCGTACTATCCTTTAAATTAAGCTTAAGCCGAGAATTAAACCAGGTTCTTCACAAAAAATTCGTTTGTTTTTTAACAACAACGATCGAAACGAGGAATTTAAATTGTCGGGAGTATCCTCCTCTATGATTCGACGAACAACAACATCGAAAGGTTCTGAATCTGACATAATTGAATTTAAATCGAGCGTAGATAAAGCCGAAACCTCAAACTTCAACTCGAGACTTGAAATTAACGGAGACGGGTTTGAAACGAACGGAACTGTGTATTTTTCTTCACCCAATATTAATTGATTAGTATCAAAATCTAAATGAGCGGACAATTCTCTCAAGAAGTCTACGCCGAAAATGGCATTGTGATTTAGGGTTGGTATTATTAAAAAGGAAACGTCTAGTTGCAACTCTCCTATTTTAACCGGTATGAATATTTGATTTCTTAGGGCCTTCGTCCACCAACGAAACGCAACTGCAACACAATTTTTTTCAAACCGTTGCTTGTGAGTCGCGTAGCGTGGTCATCGTCCACCGGAACAACTCGTAAGAGACTAAATATTTTCCTCTTTATTCAATTATTTTCAAGATGGCAAAGAATGAGGTGCGCGTCCTGGTCGCTTACCGCTATCTGAAAATGCTTTAAAAAAAGAGAAGATTTTGGGTTTTATACAAGATTGATTGTCTTCTTGATCACGATTGGACTTGGCACTTTCACTTTCATGATATCAAGCACACTTCTAAGCCACAAACACTCACAGCACGCTTCGGCCAGAGCGTAGAACTCGCTTATGAGTCGTGGATAGGGCAGCGACTGACTGCTGTTTAGTGGCCCAGATGACTGTAGCTGGGCTGTGTACTTACCTGTCGATTCAAGCTCTTTTGAAACTTCATCCCATGCCCTTTCCTGCGATGCTCTATTCGAGTATTCCGTTAAACGATAATTATACAGGGTGGATCCGTAGGGTGTATAAGCAGGGTAGTTTTTAAACCGCTTCAACAAGTTTCACAGAAAACAAGGTGTCCTCTTGCGACTTTCCCTTATCCGGGCGTCGTTTTGAGGGGGATTAAAATTTATTTGATTGCTTTTATTTCGTTTAAAGATTTTCTTCTCTCCAGGAGTTCGTGTTTACAATGAATGGATGCTTTTCAACTTTCGTTAAGATATTTTATATCGTTACGTTCGTAAAATTTCTTAGCATCGCTCACCCTTCTGTTGAGACGTTCGCATGCTGATCCTATACTCTGAAAATTATGTTTGCCATTTAGGCTCTCGTCTTCGTCACCCCGCAGACGGGTTCCGTTAACATTATAATCAAGTCTAATTTACACGGTCGATCTCGACAGAAAATAAAAGTGGGGGCAAATTTATGAAAGAAAAATTATTATCATAAAAAGAAATTATGGTCACAAAAAGAAACTATGATCACAAAAAAGAAATTATCGTAAAAAGAAATTATGGTCACAGCTATTGGAGCTATGGCAATAGCTCCAACTTGAAGGTCGTTAAAAAATCGTCCAAGTAGAAACGGTGCATTCAACTTTTTTTTTGTACGTCTGCCCTGGGAGGGGATGAATGGAGGGACGTGGACAATGTGTTTGCACTGCATTCCGTCGAAAAGGAGTTAGCAAGTAAGATTAATTTTTTTATAAAAAGGTCCGTTCACAAGCTCTATGTTTGTGTTGTGTGGCGTCTATGCAACGTATAAAAATGCTTCAAGGGATTTGGCTGCGATGACTTTACCGAACGTAAACATAGAGCTTGTGACCGGACCGCCATCATAAAAGAGGTGTGCGTAAATCTAATATTTTTATTCTTTTTCAGTGTCGATTTTGGAAAAGCTGAATAAGTCTTCGAAATGCCACTACTAGCATTGGATAAGTTGACTCCACGCCAAAAATATTTCATTAAAACATTTGAATAACCCACACATCCCTCATATGGTGAAGGATTAGTAACATTGATACACTTCAACGGAGAAGACTGTTGGGTTTACCTGCCGCGTAGAATGTCATCCAGCTTGACAGATGGCGAAATACAGCTGTATAATAATGCCCCGAATTTATACTCACTATTTATGGGAAAATGCCAACTTAGTTTATAGCATAAGGAGTATAATTAGAAAACGACTTTTAATAATGATTTTTATTTCGTATCTTCATCGCTGCCTCCATGTAACAAAATGAATACATTGTAGATTCTATCAAACTAAATTATCAAGGTAGCATTATCTTACGTTCAATTACATCCGTAAATCTACCGCCTCCTCCTGAACTGTCGAGTCAGGGCTCGGCGGCGGTGAGGGGCCTGGGGCTGGAGGGCTGCGCTGGGCTCTTCTCTACATAAATAGTACAAGCGAAAGTTGAATCTCGGCAAAAAAGTGATTCAGAATGTTACTTACGTGACGCCTCCACCACCTTCTCATTACTCGCCCAACTATTATTTCATCGGCGGGGCGTTCCCGCCAACAATGGCAGGACCCCCGACTAATGATATATGCGGCCACGTAGAAATTCCGTGAATCCATTTTGTTGTATGCACTGCCATTTGCATGCTTGAATTTGAATTTATATACTACAAGCAGGGTCCGAAACTCGCTAAACTTTCAGGACCACTTTCAATTTTGGAGGTTTTATTGCACAATTTTTTCGTTTCAGGGAGTATACTCAGCGTATTGACCCATTTGCATATTTCACATTTAGATATAGGCAATAATCTTATCAATAAATCATTTTTGCCTTGTTTGGCTACGTAAATTAAAAATGTTCGCACCGACTTTCGTACTGTTTCGTAATTGCCAAATGTTTGTTACAACGTGTCTGACGTTCCCTATCTTGTGCGGCGATTAATTTACAGATCAACGGGGACGTTTGGCCCTGTATGTATCGCTTCTGCGACGTGCCTTTTCCGGGCGTCGTCTGAGGGGGTTTGAATTTTGTTTAATTGTTTTTTATTCTTGTTTTAAAAATCTTTTATTCTTTCCAGGGATTCGTATTCACAATGAATGGATGTTTTTCTGTTTTACGTTAAATTATTCGCGTAACCACTGCATCGGGCTAGCCGTTTTTTATTTTGATGATATGTTATTATGGTATATATTATGAGTATGTCCGCACATGCGTCATCGGGCGAAGGAAGGGCGTCGATGCACAAAAAATTGTTTTGTGCTCGATTGGCCAATACCCGCGCGGATGTAGGTATTGAATTTATTGATGTAATCACTGAAATTGCGGGCACCTTAGAGACATCAATTAATAGGAATTGTGGTGGGACTCAAGTCCCTGCTTTGAAGGGAAAAAACCCTCCCGTGCCACCTGGATAACACCACTTATCCAGGGGCCTGTCCTAGCCACGCAACGAAGGGGACGGGGTTTCGTTTCGGTAACTGCTGTCGAAGGGTCAAACATATTGACCGTATGCAAATTACCGGGCTTGCGGATTCTAGCCACCCAACAGGACGAATCGTCCTCCTGTTTCGGACACAATGCAGTCGCGAATTGCCTTTGGAAAATCGCGTAAACATCGTATCCGGGCCAGGGAATTCTAACCAGGCAAAGGGGCGAAATATTCTCCCTTATTCGATACAGTGTAGTCGCGAATTGTCTTTGGAAAATCGCGTAACCACTGCATCGGGCTAGCCGTTTCTAAATCCGATAATATGGCTTTAATAGCGATACATGATAAAGATATGCCTTTTCTGGCTTGTTCAATTTCGTTATCATATATGAACTTGTGCCAACTTTACATTTGACCACATATATGCCCTTATATAAGGGTAACAACTTGGAATTTATTTTGCGGTCTTTGTCGCTTTGTGTGAAGTCTCGTACCAAAACCTCGTCACCTGGGCGAAAAGTTAAAGGTTTTTTATTCTTGTTTATCTTATTTGCATAAGACTCCCGTTTCTGCTTCGACTTCTGGCACAACATGTCATCCAATTGTTGGCGAGTTCTAAAGACTGGTGTTTGTCCTGCGTGTACTAATGATTTCTCAATCCGATCAGGTTTCCTATTATACCACGCCTCATAAGGCGTCATTTCGATGGTTGAATGGTAAGTTTGGTTCAACGTATTTTCTATCACCAGAACCTGACTATACCATTTATTCTGACATTTTCCCGCCGTAAACCTCAAAAAATTTACAATTTCCTTTTGTATCCTTTCGGCTAAATTTGCCTGTGCATGTTTTATTTGAACTAAGATATGTCGGATTTGTCTTTCCTCGAGGAATTGTTCAAATACCCCGGATGTAAAGGACGGACCGTTGTCTGTCAACAATTTTTCCATCTTCCCCTCACCATTTATGTATTGTTTGATTATTGATACGGTTTCCCTCGTACGAGTAGTTTTTTGTGGATATATTTTCACGTATTTTGTATGATTATCTACGCATGTTAAGAGATACTTATATCCAAAATTAGAAGAAGGAAATGGACCTACGTGGTCAATACTGACCATTTCAACTTTTCGTTGGGTAGTAATTCTTCCCGCTATTATCGAAAAATGTACATTCTTCTTATTTAACTGTTGATGACAGGTTTTCAAGAAGGATTTTATTTCGTTTCTAGTATTCTTGAATCAAAAATGCTCTTTAAGGGGTGTATGACAGTTCCGCGCAAATCCCCAAAAAGTATGACAGTTCCGCGCCAATAAGGCCTTCCTGAACCTTACAGTTCCGCGCGGTTCCATATGACAGTTCCGCGCAAAAGAAATTAGGGAATGACGACCAAAGATGTTAGACTCATGCGAAAATATCGTGTATTTCATAAAAATCAACCCGAGCAGCGATTGGGTATAAAAGAATCGCGAAAAAAATTATGTAGTAAAGTCAATATATACAACTAAAAAACTATAGTTTTTACAAATTTTTACTGTTCTTGATGAACATAGTGGAATTGGAGGTGTTGTACTAGGTCGTAAGCAGAAATTTCGCAGTTGTTGTACTTCTCCAAGCAGTTTTCTAAGTGAGTTTTGTTTTTTTTCTGTTTCCTCCCTCGTCTTATTGTTTTCGAGCTGTTGAAACTGTTGATGGTGGCTTGGCTGGTGATTTGCGAATCCTTAATTGCATCAAAAAACAAGAAAATGTTAGGGTTGTCGCAATAAAATTTTTTGGAGAATGATGAATGGAAGGACTCGCAAGCATTTGTTGTGCGCGCTGAGTCCGTACCGGGGAAGGCCCATTGTGACGGAGGGAAGGTGCTTGTGTCAAAGATGTAGTACTCCAACAAATACTCGGCGAAGTCAAAAACTCGAGAGTTGACGGGCATCGACGGCAACATGTCGAGTATGAAGCAACTTGCAACGTCCTTCGAAGCAAGAAATGGCATTCCAAAAACCAGCTTCATCCATTTACCCTCTTCGCTTTCTTTATCTTGGTAGAGCGTCTGGAGGCCACAAGCTTGAATTTGGCGATACCAAGCTTGAGTCAAATGAAATTGGCATCCCACCACCTGTATCGCGGGCCACGTCGCCACCGCTGCATTTCTAATAGCCATTTAGAAATCCGCGACGATTTTCTGGGGTTGAAGGCATAATTCATTTTCGGCACATTTAGCTGTCAATTTCTCAAAAAATTCGCGGTACACAAGTTCATTCTTGGAGGGAAGTAGGGCCCACACCAATGCAACATAATGTCCATTCTTCTGGACGTGTATAGTAAAAAGTTGGGCAAAAAACTTAGTGCACTTGTCAAATGTTCCATCAACCAAGATCGAATCTACCGAACAAAGATGAGCTAAATTTGCGGCCGTTGAAAAGCAAATAACGTTGGTTGCTGTGTCATTTATAAAGACAAAGGGCTCATTGTCATGTGTTTTTACGTCCATTTGAATAAGTGCTGAATGAACTTCACATATGTTTTTGGGTAGAGGGGGCAAAACAGAACGTCTTTTACGATAAACACTCAAACGGAAGCTGTCGATGTCACTCACTGTAACTTCCTTCGAGGCTGCCTGATTGACGATTTCTTTACGGATGAGGTTCATTGGTCGAGAACATTTTGTCAAAACCCATGTTAATGTATGTCTCATGGATTGCTGACAAGTAAGTTTGAATGATAGATTGAGGCATTGCTACCTTGAAACCGTTCAATTCTTTACGATTTATTAAACCGACACTTTTCAGAACTTGATTCCTTTTCTAAATTTTCAGAACTTACTCCTTGACCTTTTTTTCTGGCGCCTTTTAACCATTTAGGCGGTTATAAGGCAGAAAGCAGGTTGTTTTATTCAATTAAGTTTAGTGTTTGTGTATGTTTTTTCTAAATGTCTTCTTTATGATGGCAGGACTCAATTTTTATGGAGTAGCTACTAGCTCCACGCTTTTGTTGTAGGAAATAACCTGTGCCGGAGTATGCACAACGTTTTCGGATGCACTACCGTCAAAAACTCGCTAAGCCATCAATTTCACGAATGGATCGAACAGAATTGAGGATGAACAATACAAGAAGGGTACCGAAAATTTAGAAGACTCCATGAGCTTTAATGTTTCTTTCATTTCTTCCTACTTGGCTCAGTTAATCCCGGACAGCCACCTGTTCCCAGCATTGGCTTGAAGCATTTGTGTTGGGGGCGGGCCTTTTCCTAATAATAAATGAAAAATTTCGCTCCGGCAGCTTGCGGTCGGAAAAAGTGCATTTCATTCCGTATGCGGATACCCTAAGCCGTCCCACAAGTAATAATTTTGATACCATAATTTGTTTCATGAAGCCGAACTTCTTCCTCTATTTTCACCACCCTCTCTTCAAAAATGTCGAAAAGTTTCGGTAGTTTTCCAAGGGCTTTGTTATATTAAATTTTTGTGCCGTATTTTATAATACCTAAACGTGTGAATTTAAGCGATTTTTTTGAAATTTCATCCCCCATTTCACCCCCCCCCCCCATCAAAGTTTTCGATAAATCTCAATGGAACCCAGAGCTTTCGTTACATTAAATTATTGTGACGAATTTTAGAACGCTAAGATGAACTAGTGAAGTTCAACGCTATTTTTACACTTCCACACCGGAAGGACCACCCCCACCACCTTGAATTTTTCGAAAAATTAAAATGGGAATCAAAGGCTACTCTAACATGGAGTATTCGTACTGAATATGATGCATCTAGAATCAACTGGTGAATTGTAGTGATTTTTGGCCCATTTCAACCCCTTTCCCCCTTCCACCTTGACCGATTTGGCCCAAATGCAACACCGACCGGGGTCTTACGACTACTGATTTTTGTGCCAAAGCGCGTTCCGCTAAATTGATTTAGCCCTCTGTCGTGTTGAATGTAATTATAAAGTGTGCCTATTTAACAAACAATACACATATTTAAGCGTCAAATGAATGTATACAAACTTAAAGATAAGAAGCACAAACAAGTGATAAGGCGTGATTTCGGGATAATTGACTCACCTGTTCGGACATCGTACGAGCCAAAATTCCGGTGGTTTAGGCGGTTCCTTGGCGAGATATAGATCACCTCCGCAAGGGATGGTCGAGTCGTGTGAGGAGCGCTGGACGAGGAGGAAGCCGACCGAGAGATCGAGACGAAAATAAAGATTTCTTCATCCACATTTTTCAAGCGCATCGTCCGGCCTGCCGTGTAGACGAGGAGAAGACAATCTGCCTAGTAAGTCTGGAAAGCTTATTACCCTTAAGAAAAAGGGTCTGAAATTACCATCCTAAAAATTCAATGAAATCAGGGGTTAACCTCACCTACCAACATCGAGGCAAACTCAAACGCCAACGTGGTTGAGAAGCTACGTTTCTGAACGTTACCACAAAAGGGAGACGAAAGTAAGGCAGAGAAACAAAAAACATACATCCAAGATCAACGCGTGACCGACTGGAATTCATTCCAGGTCACCTTTTTTTTCGTGTGGCACGCACTGGCGCAATTCTGCTCGTCGCTTTCCGAGTCCACAAAGTGCGCGGCTTATCCGACGTCTTTCGAGAGGCCTCAGGATCGAAGATAAACCGCGACGCAACGAAAAAACTTAACTAATTCGAGGTAACCCCGTAAACCCCTCGCCGTGCGACCCCATCCGTCGAACCAACAGCGGTTCAGCAAAATCCATACAGAAAAGTTCATTATCGGTGTCACCGCATGAAGGCCCGCACATAAATTCAATCTAGTAATCAATTCAATTACCTTTATTCTATTTGCTTGATAAAATTATAATAATAATCTTGAAGAATTCTCAATTAAGTATCTGGCCAGTCGTTAAGATAGGATAATCCCATGTAAAACCTAGTCGTAACTAATTGTTGAAAAGAAAAATAATAAACGTGTTAAATCTCTTAAAAAAGAAAAAGAACCCGCTACAAAATTGTTCATCTCCATAGTCTTTTGGACACGGATATATGGGCGCCCCAAAGGCTACCTTATGTCGGCGGAGATCTCCCCTAGTGATAAACCTAAAAAGATACATGAGTATGGTCGAGGCCGCACATTCCGAATATCCCCGGGATATCTTCGTGAGCATTAGCCTCTTCAGTGACTCCATGAAACTGAACGGTGCAACAATTGTTCTGGGCTTCTCACTGGCTATGAGAACGACATGGTCCTTAGGGATGTAGAACCCCAAAGTCGCATGAGTTTGAACGAACTCACTGCTCAGATACTGAAAGAAAGTCTTGTGTATCGATAGACTATGACCGCAGAGAGAGGTTCTACCCTCTAACCACAGCAGAAAGTCGTCGAGGTCTTCGGAAGTGAAGCTCCAGGAGACGATTTTAAGCAGTACGCTTACATCATCCCCTACAGCCTGCTTCGTTATCGGCCGAACGCATCTTCCAAACTTCGTGGAGCGTATATCTCTCAAAATATCCTGTTGTATAGCTAAATTCATAATGCTGTTCATTGCTAATGTGGTAAGTTCGCCGGATGCCTCACTGGTAAGATGAATGAGGTCTTCCCCATCCATCCGGCATCTCATGGTGATATAGTGTAGATCAGTCACTTCAATTGGGTCACGGATTTCGTATAACCTTTCGTTTTCGGCGGGTTTCAACCCGAATCTACTCGATAATTCGCATCACGTTTGGGCCCAACGTCAATAATCTCATATTTGTATTTCCTCAGTAGATACTCGGTCTCAGGGAGGCCCGGTTTGACGCATGGGAGTGGTTCACGGCCTACATCCCAATACGTGTTATACACGTGACCATCACCAGAAGCAAGATCCACGAGCTCGTCTTTTTCAATTTTATCTTTTCCAAAAGTCGAACCATTCCAGGACATTTCCTTAAATGCTTCAATCATTGGTTTTCGAAAATTTCCCCAAACGTTGGAGGAATCATATTCAGAGAAATCCAAATCGAGACTAATATAGTCTAACGAACCGGAAGTCGCTATAGTTCAAATATTGTCGAATATCCTCACCCCAGAAGTCTCATCCGACCCTGAAGCTATGTGATCCGCATGCGAGTAATCACTAGCTAGGGGGACGCGACCCGCGAAGGATCCGACGTAATCTGCGATGTGCGCTGCGCATCCTATTTGAGCATGAAGCGTAGATAGGGGCACGACTAATATTAGCCGCGAGGTTTGTACGGGACATCTCTGGAACCAGTCGATCCAGGAGCGTCTTTGGTCAATCGTTGAGACATCATTTCTCTTGAAGATAATTTCACTCCGAGGGCCATACCAACAGCCATTTTCTTGTTAACTTTTGTTTGTTTGTACTCTTTTCCGTCGACAGTAACGTCAACTTCGACGCCATCCACTCCCGCGCTCGTGCTCTTCCAATAGGATACGCACTTGCTGTAGAAATTGGACAGCGTAGTAGGCATTATACCAACTTGCAAAGCTTGTTGGTGAAAATTCATAGTTATATTTTTTACGTCGGACGCTACCGTACCGTATCCTTCCGCGCGCTCACTCTTGCTACGAGGAGCAGACGCGTACTTCAACGCACGACCGTATCCGCCTATACGCATAATGTTAAGAAGAAATGATCCAACTCTGACAAAATCGTCGGGGTTGGAATTCCTTGCGTCTCCAAAATTTCAATGCAAGTAGTCAGAGCATAAATCCCTGAGTTTGAACAACTTCCACTTCTCAATAGCTTCACGCGACGCCGATATGGCGTCGAGGGAAACCCGAGATTTCGAAAATTTATGCAAATTTTCACATGAGATAAAGCTGTTGGCTGTTATTTGGCTGAGCTAGTATTGCAGCGTTTGCTAATGCCTCCTTTGTCTAGCCAAACCCGGGTGGTGGTGATTAGTGTCCAATTCATAGGAGTTTTATCGTTTTTCTTGGCTCCATGAAGTAGCTCGTCGAGTGTCAGTTCTCTCAGCGGATCAACGATTTGAGCGAGGAGAGTGAAGAGGGTAGATTGGTTGAAGTAGACAGACTTCAGGAGTAAATCAACAATGTATTAATCGGCTGACCGCTTTATACACATTTTCTCTCGCCGCTTGAGTGGGGTACAAAAAAGGGAGTCACGGTTTGGACAGGAGGAGGCTGCCAACGGGCGGTGACGTATTAGGTTTTCACCTTAGACCCTTAGAGTAACAGTAACACTCAAGCTCGAGCTCAAAAAATAAATAAATAAGTAAATACAAAGGCATTTTAATCCCCCTTAAAACGAATAGTTTTATTTAAAATACTCCTACTCTTGAACGGAGCAATTGACGATATTTTTATTGATAAGCCTTTAGGTGGTCCAGTCGCCTCGAGAAAATGAAATTAATCCATTTACAAATCAACTTTATTTTTCGATAAATAAAACAATCGTAATTTCAAGAACTGAAAAATTACGGTTTTAATTAACATTATTTTGTGGGGTTCCAACAATTCTTGGGAGGAGTCATGCTGGTCGAAACATGGTAAAATTAAACCAGAATTGTTGCGGTACAGTTGTAAATACGCTTTAATAACTAATTTTTTTGAATCACCTTCAAATACGGAACCTTTGATTTGTTCGCTAAAAACTTTCTCAGCTTCTTTGCACACAAAAAAAATGCTTTTGGTGGGTATTTGAAGCCCCCCTCTATTTTTTAATGCAACTAGAGAATTTCTGTCCCTCTCCTCCCCTATCAATCGCATCCAAGCAACCTTCGAATTTTAATTTTTTCCTAATTTGTTTTTCGACAAACCCCGCAATATATCGCACAACATCTGCCACGAATTCATTAAGAAACTGTACATTGGGTTAAAAGTGAGTGTGGTCGTGGTCGATTATGAGTTGGCGCTCTTCATCAGACTCTCGTGCAGCCCGGCATCAAAATTAATTTTGTTTAAAAAGTTATTATTTTGTTTTAAATTACTTGAGACGCAAAGAATGTCTGTATCGTCTAGTGGAACTCAATTGCTTCCAAAACGAATATTAATGCAAAAAGGGCAATTAATTTTTTATGAGTTAGTAGACGCTACTAAGCAGCTTCAAATTGGACAGCCATCGGGTTGTTTATTAAATCCTACCTTCGATCGAATGGCACCAAAAAATAATTCCAAATGGTCTTGGCTAAGTTTATACGTGACAAGGAAATTTAATTTTGGAGATTCGATATTCATAAATTTGAAATATATTTTTTTAGCGACCTCCATATTTACTAAAAAAACCCAAAACCCCGTTTTTCTTTTACAAAATAAAGTGTTCTTACCGTTTAACGAGAGCCCATTTATGTACTCTTTGGCAAATTCAAAAAATGTGAATACTCCCCCTGCATATTCTCTGGTGATCGGTTATTAAACCCTTTGGCAAACTTGTTGCTGCTATTGAAAATGTCAAAAAGTTAGGTGGTTGTGTGTGGCGTCTGCCTTACTCTTATTAGGATTTTGGATGGGGTTTACTCAGAGAGAGAAAATATGTTTTCCTAAAAATATTTATTTCTATATTCTACTTAATTACTTAATCAAACAAATCCATTCACCTGAGGTCCCTTCGATTGGGCAGACGGCCGAAACGGTAGCTTGAGGCACCAGCTCAAGTCCCGAAAGTACAGCGATTTCCCCTTTTGATCTCTCTTGAATAGTCGTCTTCTCTCGTTCGTCTCACAAGTCCAACAGATCCCCCCTTTTTCTTTTCCGTGATCTATTTACCCTTCTGATTTTCCCGATTCTGTCGATTCAGCAGTTCCCACGAATTAGGTAGTTTCTTTCATTGTTTTTGTATTCTCTTCGAGCAAGACACTTTAAGCCGACTCGAAGGAATGTAATAAAGGGGAGAAAAGTGAGAAATTCTTAAAAAGAAAATTAAAAGGATTTAATTTTGCTTTTTCCTATTTCAAGCCGCATGAATTTAGTTCGGACGGTACAGTTGACCACCCTTACAAAATCAGAGGTTGCCTTGCTCATGAGAAAAGTTTTATTTTTGAGACTTTCTCGGAGGTAATCAAGCGCGTCTGCGACGCTCTTGCTCAAAGTTTGCACTGCTAATTTAACTTTCATCTTTTCTCGATACCAATTACGGACTGACAATTTATTAGCTAAATGAAGACCATTTTCTTCTTGAGTGGTGTGTAACCACGTAATGTATGCCCAAGAAATAATGTCGTTGCTTTTATTTCTGATTTCATAGGAAGCAAAAGCTTACTCTAACTAAGGTTTTCACCCACCTGACCAGCTGGTGGGTGATAATTATACAGTTACAATAGTGTCAGGTTTTGTTTATAGTGAATTTCGTTTGTTGATATCAAGAAGCTCGTTGGAAAGAGCACAAAATTTTCTTTCAGAATAACTCATTTAAATCATGATCAAACAACATTTATATGGCATGAAAGGAGCTCAAACAGAAACAAACTTCATTTTTCAAAAATTTGGAAAATTCCGGACGTGATTTTCTAAATCGTCCTTGGGCTTTGTAAATGGTCCTTGGGCCAAATACGGTGGCTTTCCTGAAGAATTGAAACAGCAAATTTGTCTTCTCCCAGCGGAGAACAACTCTCGTCCTTTTGTGGTTGTTAGCCTCGATATGTATTCTTTGCATTGAAATCCCCGCCTTTTTAATAATTGAATAACAAATAAATTTAGCACTTTTAGTGCCAAAATTTCATATTTCATGTTTAATTAAGCATAATAGGTCACCAAAAAAATACTTTTGGTGCAAAATTCAACATCATGTTAGTTCCTCATTCTCCGCCCTGGTCCTGGTTCCCTACCGAAATCTCGTGCTGGGTCCTGGAGAATTAGGAGTAATAGGAGGATCAGCCTGTAATGAGGAATTAGATTGTTTTTCGGGTGGATAATACTGGAATTGCCTTGCAGGATAATTGTTTGTGTGATGTAGGTTATGATGACGCGCTTGTGCGCGTGAGACATTTTATTTTTTTGTTTTATAAGTTTGGTCGATAACGAAGCTACATTTTGTATTTATTGTGGCTCTGAAGTCATCATGGGATTCGGGATTAAACGACATAATATGATTTGTTAATTGCCATGGTAAGCATGAATACATGTGGTTTATTATTTCTTTTTCTGTATATTCCATTGTGGAATTTAACGTGTTTCCTACTAAGCCATCAATTTTACAAATATCAAGTGTCTGATAGATTCAAGTCTATTTAGGAATTCAATTGGGGTCTCTTTAAATTGTGGTTTGCAATTGTTTCCATCTTGAGGGATTGTTGGTTTTTCGCGTTGGGGAATTGACCACAACGTTTTCTGCCGAGTCTTCGTCTGATGGGGTGAGACGAAAGTGCCAGTTAGCGTAGTTTTGCGCTGAGTGTGAATTTATGTTCTTGACTGTAGTCTTTCGGTGAGTTTTTGGTGAAGTGTTTAGTGGGACAAATGGTCACACTTTTGTAAAATGCACGTTCACCGAAGTATTAGCCTGCTACAAGTCCATGATGTTCGGGCGCCAGTTATGTTTCGCGGTTCGGAAAAGTCCTTTTTAAAAAGAACAATTTTATTTTACCCGCGAAAACTTGATATTACAATTCACAAATTCGCGACTTAAACATATACTAACTGATCTGACACGGACAAGAACTCGGGTACGACTGACTCTGATGATTATTATTCTCGAGGGTTTATATACTTTGATTAGGTTATGACTACTGCGTGTTCTTAGAATCTAATCTTATTTTGATTAGTTAGCGATATTTTACATTATAACTCGTGTTCAATTCGTCACACACGTTTGATGACAAACTTGTGGCATTTTGCGACGCTGAATTTGCGGGAGACAAGGAAAGAAGAAAGAGTACAACCGGTATGTCATATTTTACTATGGAGGACCTATTACCTGTGTAAGAGGGTATTTCGCGTTACTTCCGAGATTCCGCCTCTAACAAAGGAAACTAAAATTGGACCCACCGTCAGGAAAATAAAAAGACTGCGAAATTGATGGGATGGGCTGGCTTTCTGGCTGAGGCACGTTAGTGGACGATACAGTTATAAATTGTTGAATTTTTTTAAGAACGTCGTTTTTGGTTTCCTAAAATGTAGATTGTACTCCAAAGCCTTGATTTTTGAAGCGCGGATCTAGAAAGATCGCCTGACTAATGACGCCCACGCTTTCTCTATTCCTAAATCTCTTTGACAAATCGTCCCCAATAACGAAGCTTCTTCAGATAAGCCATGAGAGTCGGTAAAACGCTTTACCCGCAAAAACTTGATATTACAATTCACTAATTCGCGACTTATATACTAACAGGTCTGACACGGACAATAACTTGGGTACGACTGACTCTGATTATTATTATTCTCGAGGGTTTATATACTTTGATTATGTTATGACTACTGCGTGTTCTTAGAATCTAATCTTATTTTGATTAGTTAGCGATAGAAGAAGTTTACACATTTTGCCATTTCCCGGGCGAGAACACAAGTTTTAGACAAAGAAATGTTTTTTTCAGACGAAACTTCATCTGTCACTTCGTGAAAATAGTATATTTCATATCAAGAGCAGAAAGTGAGAAATATCGAGCGAGCGTTGTTTGACGAGCGAGGCAATTACGCGAGCAACGATACTTCACTTTTTGCTCGAGTTGTGAACGCCATTTTTCGTACAACCATTTGCAGAATTTATTCCCAGATAATTACTTGTAGCAAATTTTTCATCATTCCAACCTGAACGTCTGTCAAGCGCTACTCGCTAGGGCATCGAACAGCTGACTGGTGGAATTTTGAAAATACGTGAACGCTTTTCTACGAGTTAACCTCCCGGTTAAATTTTAAATTAACTTTCGCCCATTCCAAAAATTACATACCTACGTAACTAATAACTCATCTTTTTAAAACTGTAAGCTAAAATCAGTTAAAAAATAAATCGCTCCGTCCGACAGCATCTAAAAAATAAATCCGTTAATACAACAAAAAAAGGTAAACTACCGCTCATCGAGTCATCACCTTCGAGAGGACATGAAGCAGCGTGCGATATTATATCTAGGGATGAAACCGGTTCCGATCTTTAGCCCGGACCGGACCGAATTCGGTCCGGTTCCAGAAATTTTATTTCGGTCCGGCCTGTGAATAATTCCGGTCTGGTCTTCTTGTGAGGGCTGGACCGAAAAAAAAATCGGTGCTTAAATGGCGTGTAGAGAAAAACAGAAAATTGTTATGTGGATTCATTTCGTGCAGGAACGGCGTTGTTCTAATGTCTCGAGTTTGTTTAAATGGAATACCGTAACCTACACAACCATCAAAGGGAGGATCGGAGACCTTTTAAAAAGGGGGGGTATCGAAAACCCTCCCACAGAATAACACCTACTCATATCCACTTGAATAGCCCACAAAATACATACATAGAGCTTGTGAGCCAAGGATTATTACTTTTATATGCTTCGTTTCGAATTATTATTTCGTTAACGTTTTCCAGCGATAATTTTTTTACGACTCAAAATAAAATCGGTCCTTTTCGGTCCGGTCCTTTTTTTTTGTTCCGGCCTTCGGTTCAGTCCGGTTCAGACGTTATTCGAATATTTTCATTTTCTTTTCGTAAACAAAAGTTTGTATGAACAAAGTCGTTATGGTTACAATCATGTTTCAATAAATTATTAAAATACAAAATTGATAAGTACTAATTTAAAAAAACATCTTTCCAGTCATCATTTAAAAAATCGTCAATGCTAAAAAAACATTTCCTTAATAGGTAATTCTTCACTTCATGTAGAAAGGGTTTCAAATTAAGACTTCTTATAGTTTCAGGTACATGATTAAATAGTTTTATTCCCAAGTAATTCACCGAGTCTGTCTAATTTTTGTTCGACAATATTCCAAGTACAAGTCATTTCTGGCTCTAGTGCAATAATTATGGGAACTCCCATTTCGTTCAAAATCGTCTTTGTGCATACGTATATACCGTTTTTCGGTCCGGTCTTTATCGAAAGACCCACTGATTCCTCTATAATTTTCCAATCATTTCTGTTTTAAAAAAAGTTTGGGGTTAAGTAACGCCAAAACCGATATTGCTGGTTCTTTATTTTTAATGAGGCGATCCAACATATCAAAAGTGGAGTTCCAACGAGTTTGGACGTCTTCTTTCAACTTTAGAGGTTTTTTATTTAGACTAATTTGCATTTCAGTTAATTTTGCCATAGCATGGGAACTCTGTTTGAAATACTGGACTATTGCCTTGACCCTATCCACATTCCACACTTTCTTTGATTGATTTGGAAATGGACCCTTGAACGACCAAGTTGAGGCTATGGCAAAACAGGAAAGGTGGAGTAGCCCCAAGATATTCACTGCAGCCTTGATATTAGCTGCGTTATCTGTAACCACTGCAGCTACCTTACAATCTATTCTGAACTTAACTCGTACAGCTTTTATCCATGTAGCAATATTTTGGGCAGTGTGTTTCTCGGGGAATTCGGAACACTCGAGGAGGACGGAATTTAATTTTGCTGCATCGTCTATGAAATGAGCAGTTGTGGCATAAAAACTTGCTGTGTTTTTGCTAGTCCAGCCATCACATGTCAGGCTAACAGCATAGGCTGCTTCAAGCATCTTGGTGATTTTGAGGTTCAGAGAATCATTTTTCCGGCAAGGCAAAGTATAGCTTGGACATAGCATGTGGATTAAAGTTTTGAATTTCTTGTCTTCAACAATACTAAAAGGGTGAAATTCAGCACAAATCATTTTTAATAGTTGAATGTCGATCTGGTGGCTCCTATTGGTTGGGATGGGTTTTATCACGTCTACGAAACGAGTAATAAAGGCTTGGCTCTGTGATTCAAGCTGCAGAGAGGGCGTTAAAAATGTATGGGGTGATACCGTTGTCGTTGAACTGGTGCTGGCGGTATTGACAAGAGAAGGCGATTCTGATTCTTCTGTCTTTTCTCTCCTTTCCCTTTCACGAACTACATTTTCCAACTCAGGATCAGGAGAATCTATGGATGGTGAACCCCTTGTGGAGACCCTTGTCGTTGTTGATGACCTGTATCCTGGCGTTCGATCGGTATGGTTACAAGCTTTCTCGTCAAGTGCCTCCGGAGATTACTTGTTGCGCCTCCCGTGATTGAAATTATGGCTTGGAAATTATGGATCCTGCCGGCGTTTTTGTTTTCAGCGCGTGACGTTTGTGTGATTTTGTTTTCAAAAGCTTAACAAAAAGAAGACGTCTGAGGACGTTGAGGATCCCTCGTCGCTGAAAACAAAAACGCCGGCAGGATCGGTCGAAAAAAATTGAAAACAAGAAAACAAATCACTCCTGCCTCCAAAATAAAAAATCATCAAAATATCATGCATGTTTACTTACTGAACTGATGAATTAATCCAAAAAAGAAATGAAATCGGACTATTCGGAGAGTTCGTTCGGACCAGATTAGCTTGCTTGACTGGAATATTTCTATTTCACTTCTCACTCACTATCACAATAACATCCAACCTCGACGAGCGACCTCGTTTCTGTTTTCTGTGAACTAAAAGATCGAAGGAAACAAAGGAATCGTTAGGATTGGAGAGTTGATAGCAAAATGGAGGAATTTAAGTAAAGCGGAGCGGTGTCCGTGAACTGAACTAAAAGCTCCAAGTCTAAGGAATCATTGGAATCGCGATTCTGTTGTTGGAATCATTTGAAATAGCGCTCGGGAACAACTTCGTTGGGAGACAACACCGTTTTATTTCAACGTATTTGACGAACCCAACAACACCGCCCTTCGCTCGTACATGATGAAAAAAAAAGTTACATTGCATTTTACATTTTTGCGCCGAATCAAGATTCGGTCCCTGTAGCTGAAAAAGTCCTCACGACACTCGCAGCTCATTTTGATAAAAAATTCCAACAACCTAGTTGGCATTTTTTGAACAAACAAATTACTTAAGGTTTTACACGCGTAAGTTTTTGAACAAGCCCGCTTGTTGGTGCATCATGAATCCACCAAATATACTTGGCTATTCGAACAAATAAATTAATGATTCTTTGATTTGAAAGTAACAATGTTGAGGCGCCTCAAACCACCACAAACTTCAAAATTACATGCCTCACCTAGGGCGCAAATTACTTGTTTCGACACTCTTCCTAGTGTGTAGATTCCAAAAAAGAACATTTTTCTTTGCTTGCAGGTTTGGGAGATTAAACTGTGAGAGGGGAGATTTGCTTTTCATTGTCATTTGACCAGCTGGGTATTGTGCAGATTATCTTTTAATTTGAAAACATTGCGTTTTAACGTAACTTGGTACATTATGCGACAGTGTATTGGTAAAATAAAATTATTTGGGCCATAATTTGTACCTTCGTATTTCAATGATTTCTAAATGTATTTTAATTGAAAATAAGAAAAAGATTTCTCACATTTCTCTGACGATGCCTCCTGAAAGGCATCGCAAAGAAGGAGGAGAAAATAGAAGCCTAAACTAATTGTGCATTTTTCTAAATGAAATGCACTAATAAAATAATCAACTATTATACTATTAATAATAACAATTTTCGATTTTCTACGTGATTCGTGGACTAACTAGATTATAACCTCGCCGCTGTCACAGAAATAGTTTTTAAAATAAGTGGAGCTGCGGAAAGGTTGAAGCCTCAGCGTCCAATACTGCTAGCCTCTGTCGCGGTTTGAAAGCCCATAAGCTAGCAAAAGGACTCTTAATAGTCGGGTCACTAGCGTGGAACTAAACAGCCTCCAAACCCGTTGGCCTTTCGCACAATGCTCTCATTCTTTTAAACGTGAAACATTTCGTCCTTGACGGTGAGAATTAAATTGTTAACCAAACAGGATCAAACTACATACCAACTGCATAAATCACCAAAAGAAATTGGAGAATCTGCACGATACCTCGAGTTGAGTCTTTCACACGACGCTATTTTTTTCGAAGCCCGATTTTGCGGGGTACAATTTCTAATGAGAGAAAGAGAGTGTTGTTAGAGGACGTGGACCCTAAAAAGTCACTTTTTTCCGGTTATAAATCCCCACCATGAAGCAGGGTCGAAATCAAAACTTTACGGACCTAGTTGAGCGGCATGAAATTTAGTTCTCAAGTGGGCTGCTTGGTGTCACTGCTAATATTCCAACATTTTAAATTTCCCTAGATGAGAATCAAAGAGTCTTTATTTTATAAAAATTGTATTTACGGGCCGCCTCCTCCTTCATTCAACTTCGGGAAGGCAAGAAACTAGGAGTTATGTAGGCTAATAATAAGTAATTGGTGAGCGCCGGGCTTCGAACCTGCCAGCTGTGCACTTTACATCCGTACTACGCTACGCGGGCGTTGTGGTCGGTGCGGAGTTTATTGAACAAACAATGCCGCGAACGCCCACGCACGAGTGCGCTGTAACGGCTCGCTGCTGCCTTGTAGCGAAATGGGCAATAGCTGGATTCAAACCCAGGCTCGCTGGGTTACAAGCGAGTATTGCAACCATTACACCATCATCATGTTTTGACCCCTTCACCAAGCCTGTTATCATGAGGAGAGTCGTAACCGCGTTCTTCTTTCTGTGCCTCAAAGACGCCAACTCTCCCGAAAAAATTGTTTTGGGATACTTGGTATCAAGCAGGTTGTTGAAAATGTTCAATTGTTTGAATTCGTATAAGTCTCCTCTGCTCATGACTTCACCCCTAAGGAGCTTTCATATTACATATCCCAGTACCTTCAAAGTGGTCTTAAAGAAGTTACATTTATCAAGACGCAAAGCTATGTTACCGTAAAACGTGGTGAATAGGGACAGTTTTGGAGGTTTTTCCTGATTAACTGCGGTTTGAATCGCGATCTTTCAATTTTTTTTCTTCCTCTGGAAACTAGATTTAATTCTAAATCCAACAATGTAATGGATTTTGAATTTCGGAATTCAGAAACATATTTTTTTTGTTGTTGAAAACTGTCCCCATTCACACCTTATTCGGTGACAATAGGGACACTTACTTGTTTTACCGAAAAAACCTTTTCTGACGCATTCATGGAGCAATAGGGACTTGGTAAATTTTTTTAAAAAAGGAAGCAGATTATCAGACTTGAAACTGGATGAAAAAAATGCAATTTCAGATTCAAAAACATATATTATTAAGCGTATCAATTCACATTTTTTGATTTCATAGAAAATAATTTTCCAAATTATCACTGAGACAGGAACTGAATGTCAAATTAAGGCACTTTGGTAGTCCTATGGAAGAAGGACTTTCTTACATGTTTCAATATCACATAAAAAGTCACAGATTAACTAAAACGAATGACCAAACTTTTAAATCAAGGCTCAATGGCCAGTGATAGACTAGGAAGAGATCAAAATTATTAGGGCTCACCCTAAAATTCTCCTAACAAATACTGATAGAAATGGAAAACTTATTGGAATGTCATAATATCTACCCGTCAAAACTACTAAGTTGTGATAAATCCCAAAACTAAAACAAACTAACGATCAGGGAAATCGTGAAAATGGGAACACATAATAATCACCAAGAAAAAATGGGTGAGATCCAACAGAAAAAAATATTTTCAACTCCAAAATTTGAGGGGATTTCAATAAAGTCTCCACCAACAAACGAAAAAACCGTCAATCCCAATCATTAAAATTTAATGACTTGAACATCAGCATTCCCCTGCGCCAGGGAGTAGGTTGTGCAGCTTGCCCAATGATGTCATCTTTTTCGAATGCAGCACAGTCCGCAACGGTGGGCCATGCAAACAGTCTTCCATTCTCCTTCTTTGAGGGATGTTCACTTAAGAAATTAGCTGAGTAGACGTCATCATCTATGGAATCAATCTGTCCGAGGAAGCACTGCTTTGCTTTGGACTTGGAGCTCTTTTTGAATCGGACCAACACCCACATCCCAATCTCGACTCTCTCGAGTCTGCTGATCCCTGAATATTTTGTATGAAGCTCCTCTTCTGGCTGGGGGCCACTGGTAGTACCGGCGTCTTCCTCTTCTTCATCTGAGCTCTGGGAGTTGCTGGTACCTGTCATCAAGTCTGAATCGGGATCTGAACTTGCTTCTTCCTCATCTTCTTCAGACGATGACTCCGCAAAATCTGCCCCCTTGACGCTTCTTCCGGCAGGCACCGCAATTCTCTTCTTGCGCCCTCTATTCGTCGTGTTGGCTGAATAGCGCATATCCGTTATAATGGAGATCAGGCAGGAATCCACGTCAACCCCCGCTGTAGAAGTTGAAGCACCATCTTCGAGAGCGTAACTGCACCCGCTCGGGAGTCTGCTCAAAACTGGGTTTTTGTCTAGAGGGAAAATCCCACATTTGGCGAAACCAGCTTGAATAACACGTTGGGCATTTTCAGTCATTGAATTAATCAGCAACTTCAGAAGATGGGGAAATCGGTCCTTGGGAACGGTCGCCTGCTTTTTCCCTTCAGCAGTTATCTTCCGCTGCTCTAGGATTCTGCGCCAGTGTTTTTTCATAGGATCAAAAAAACTGACATCGAGTGGCTGAGTAAGATGTGTTGAGTTGGCTGGGAGGAAGCAGAGGTGGATTTCATGTTTCTCGCACAGCGTCGTGGCATCGAGAGTCAAATGCGACGACAAGTTGTCGCCGATCAGAACTTTCCGCCCTGGTGGAAGGGTTTTTACAAAAGGTACGACGATTTTTTCTAGCCAATTTTCGAAGCACCGTGCATCGAACCATCCTGAGGCTGTGCGGTTGTAGCGACAACCAGGAGGTCCCCCCTCAGTCCATGTGTCCACATGTTTAGGGCCTTGTACACCACATAGGAAGGTAAGAGAACACCGTCGGCAGTTGCAGCAAACATTAGGCTGGTGCTTGCTTTGCTGTGGTTCATAACCCTCTCCGGGTACTTGCTGCCTCTTTTCACGATCACCTTCTTTCGACCAGGGTCGTCGCTAAGGTTCGTCTCGTCAAAATTTATTATGTTTGACGGAGGAACACCAGCCAACGATTGTTCAAGTTCGTCAAAATAAGCAGAAATAATTTCGGGTGAAACAGCCGCTCTGGACCTCTTGATGTTTTGACACATGCGTGGAGCAAGTCGTGCCTTGTGCCTGTTTAAAAACGATTCAACCCAGTCATACCCAGGCATGTTGTCCTTGAAGCGCTTGGACTTAATCCCTTTACGATCTAGGTAGGACTTTACGAGGCGTCTCAGATCAAAGGGATCAAGAGGGTAGCCCCACTCCCCCATGAAAATGATTCGAGTGACAAGTACCTCCTCAACATCACTTGGTAAACAAGTTTGACCGCCTTGTTTTTTCATGGGTGACGTCTGTTTGTTCTTGCTCTTCAAATGTCGAAAGATGACACTTTTAGGAATGTTTGTGATAACACTCACTTTTCTCAAGGATTTCCCCTGCTGGCAAAGTTTCAGGGCCCTTTCGAGCGCCTCAGGGGGATGCTTCTTGTACCTCACGGTACCTCGAGGTACGTATTCACGTATGGTGGCTGTTCGGCTCCTAGAAACACAGGTTACCATCAGTATAATAGGGATGAAAAGGGGTACTTACGAAAATTCAATTAGAGCGACTGAAATATTGAAACAACGGGGTCTGGAAAAATAATAACTTGGGTGTCCCTATTGACCCCGTTTTGATACACAAAAATTTTTTTTTTTGGGAAAATAAATGTAACTCTTGAACGGATTGATGTAGACAAGATTTTAAAAAATTAATAACATTCCTATAGACTTCTTTATTAGTAAAAAATACGTCTACTTACGGATTCCTGTCGGTGAACAGTAGCAAGAGGAAAGTAGGAGACAGTTGGTGAAATCAGCTGTTATCCATCGTTATCAATTCGTATCAGTTCCCGCCAACCAACATGGAGAAGAGATTTGAAACTTTATCCTTGCGTTTCTCAAGAACAAGAGGAACATTTTCCCACCAGAATCGTGTCCTTATCTTCATTTTTGGGCCCTTTGCGTCCATTTGAAGCAAATTTCCCAGAGCATTGTCCCTATTGACTCCGACGTTCCTATTCACCCCTTTTTATATTCTTTTTACAAATTTCAAAAAATATACTTAAATGATGAAAATGTTCCTCCTCACTTTTTGAAAAAAATATTATATCATCAACGAAGTTTTTAATATTTTGTTCTAAATTACATGGAATTAAACGTCTTAATGATTTTTCAAGCGCTGCAAGACTAGAATTTAAACCAAATGGTACTCTTTTAAAATGAAAAGTCATACGATCGAAACGGAATGCAGTTAAAGGACGACTATCGGGGTGCAACTCGACATGGAAAAACGCTTGACGAAGATCAATGGTGGAAATGAACTGAAATCCATGCCCATCCCGAATGATTTCTTTCAAAAGTTCTGGAACACGTGTATTCCGGGTGACATCTTAAATTCAATGCCCTTGCATCGAGAACTGGACGAACTTCTCCGCTCTTCTTTGTTACTATGTGAAGCGGGTTAAGATAGGGACTATCAGATACTTCTATGATTTCGTGTTCTAACCATTTTTCAATTTCAGCTTTTACTGCTGGCAAATCAGCTGCCGCAATGGGGTAGATGACTCCCCATTGTTGACCCATGACTCTGGGTCTGCGTTAATTTCGTTTATATCCCTTTGATTGATTGGTTCCGCGCAAAAATTTAAATTTAGACTATCTTTCCCCCCAAGATTAAATGTTTTTTCTTCGTTATTTAAAAATAATATTACTTCGTTTTCTGAAAAGTCTAATTTGGATCGGGCCTACTTAAGGAAATCGATTCCCAGAATTGTGTCATAGTTTAAATTAGGGATCACTAAAAATGTGATTTCGAGGAAAACATCTTGGATTTTAACGGTGGTGAAAATTTGTTTTTTAATAGGAAAAGCCTTCCGGGACACGGCCATGGTGATTACAGTTCCCTGCACTGGTAGTATACTATATTGGATTTTATTTTTACAACACTGCTCAAAAAAGTTTTCGTTAATTCCGGTAACTTGACTCCCTGTTTCTAACAAAGCTAAGACAAGATTGTCCCCATTTTAATTTGGATTGTCGGGCAAGTTTTATTTTTCCCTTTAGAGGGATTTTCCTCGTTAGAGTCGTCTATTAAAAATTTGGAATCAAAAATATTATTCATAGGGAATTTTATCAAGTTTGAATCGTTACATACTACCGCTGGAGAATCTAAAGTTTCTAATCTTCCACGTCGCGTCCCCTCTTCCCGTTTTTTGACACTTTGTCAAGGGGTTCGCGGTGAATATCTACCACGGTAACGGCACCCCCTTGCCCAGACACCACTCCCGAAGCGGACGATACGACTTTACCGCCGTCTAACGGACCTTTGTCTTCCTCCTGACGCCTAATAGCTGAAATACCTGACCATTTATTGCTGAAATTGGGTTTATTTTGCCCATCTTGACTAAAATTTTTATTTCCATTGACAGCTGTCCTACTAACAAAATTACTAAAATTTTTATTTTGACCCCCCCCCCTTTCAAAATTCTGTTTACCATTGTTAAAACGATTATTAGTTTGGAAACGATTGCTATTATTTTCATAACGCCAATGATCTGGTTTGCGATTATAATTTTGAGAATTATCAGGGTTGACTCTATTTTCCTGTCTTGGACGTGAATTTTCTTGACCGTACTGACGCCTATCTCTTAAATTTTGATTATTTTCATTGTTTTTGAAATTCGAATAACCTGAATGTTGATTAAAACTTTTCATATTATTTATTACGGTATCCTTGCCAATTCGGCGGAGATACTGCAATAACTGATCAAAACTAACACAATTCTGAAGTAAAACGGTTTCTTCAATTTTAATTCCAAAATGACGACTAATTCTATGCGTTAATTGGCTCTCAGTCATCCCTAATTCGGCATTCTTACAACGGGTATACAAATCAATTGCATATTCCTCAGGTGACCGGTACGAACCCAAATGTAAAAGATCAAGTAGGTATAATTGGTACTCACTCCCCAGGAATTAATTTCGTTTATATCCCTTTGATTGATTGGTTCCGCGCAAAAATTTAAATTTAGACTATCTTTCCCCCCAAGATTAAATGTTTTTTCTTCGTTATTTAAAAATAATATTACTTCGTTTTCTGAAAAGTCTAATTTGGATCGGGCCTACTTAAGGAAATCGATTCCCAGAATTGTGTCATAGTTTAAATTAGGGATCACTAAAAATGTGATTTCGAGGAAAACATCTTGGATTTTAACGGTGGTGAAAATTTGTTTTTTAATAGGAAAAGCCTTCCGGGACACGGCCATGGTGATTACAGTTCCCTGCACTGGTAGTATACTATATTGGATTTTATTTTTACAACACTGCTCAAAAAAGTTTTCGTTAATTCCGGTAACTTGACTCCCTGTTTCTAACAAAGCTAAGACAAGATTGTCCCCATTTTAATTTGGATTGTCGGGCAAGTTTTATTTTTCCCTTTAGAGGGATTTTCCTCGTTAGAGTCGTCTATTAAAAATTTGGAATCAAAAATATTATTCATAGGGAATTTTATCAAGTTTGAATCGTTACATACTACCGCTGGAGAATCTAAAGTTTCTAATCTTCCACGTCGCGTCCCCTCTTCCCGTTTTTTGACACTTTGTCAAGGGGTTCGCGGTGAATATCTACCACGGTAACGGCACCCCCTTGCCCAGACACCACTCCCGAAGCGGACGATACGACTTTACCGTCGTCTAACGGACCTTTGTCTTCCTCCTGGCGCCTAATAGCGGAAATACCTGACCATTTATTGCTGAAATTGGGTTTATTTTGCCCATCCTGACTAAAATTTTTATTTCCATTGACAGCTGTCCTACTAACAAAATTACTAAAATTTTTATTTTGACCCCCCCCCCTTTCAAAATTCTGTTTACCATTGTTAAAACGATTATTAGTTTGGAAACGATTGCTATTATTTTCATAACGCCAATGATCTGGTTTGCGATTATAATTTTGAGAATTATCAGGGTTGACTCTATTTTCCTGTCTTGGACGTGAATTTTCTTGACCGTACTGACGCCTATCTCTTAAATTTTGATTATTTTCATTGTTTTTGAAATTCGAATAACCTGAATGTTGATTAAAACTTTTCATATTATTTATTACGGTATCCTTGCCAATTCGGCGGAGATACTGCAATAACTGATCAAAACTAACACAATTCTGAAGTAAAACGGTTTCTTCAATTTTAATTCCAAAATGACGACTAATTCTATGCGTTAATTGGCTCTCAGTCATCCCTAATTCGGCATTCTTACAACGGGTATACAAATCAATTGCATATTCCTCAGGTGACCGGTACGAACCCAAATGTAAAAGATCAAGTAGGTATAATTGGTACTCACTCCCCAGGAACTTTGACTTGAATAAAATCTTAAAATCAGAATAACTCTGAATCCTCTCCTGATGACTAATAAACCACACAGCGGCTTCTTTTTCCAACGCGGAAGACAAAATGGTCTGACAAATTAAACCTTCATTTGGAGCGATTTGAAAAACAAGATCCAATTTATTTAAAAAGCGAATAGGACAGTGTTCCCTGAAACCTGCGAACTTCAATTTTGATACATCGTTCTGGATATACTGTAGGCCAAATGAATTACTTTCAAATTTTGATTTTTCGATTAAATTCAGATTTTCCGGACGGCTAAAAGAAGTACTAGGAACTTCACGAGGTCTACCACTAAGGTTAGGTATCTCGACTCTTTCTTCCTGCACCCTCATTCCAAAAGTTCTTTCATCCAACGGAGCTCTTCCTAATAAAAAATCCTCCATTCTCTGAACGCAAGTTTTAATTTCCGAAGTAGAATTATCAACTAAATTCGCGACGTTTCGCAAATCACTCTCCCTATTTGATTTATGTTCCTCCTGAAAAGCTGTTAATTTTTCTTCAGTTTTTTGGTTTTGTTTACTAACTTCGTCAATATAACTACGGAATTCATCCATGGCTGATTTAAAAGAACGAGTATCCCTTTCCGCCTGTCCCTCAATCGAATTTAATTTTTGGGCTACTTTTTGATAAATGCTCATGAAACTTTCATACTTTTCACCATGGGAGCCCGCCACATGCGATTCTACATTTGATTCCTCAACGTCATTAGTTTCGATTTCCTCGAACGGTAAATCATTTTCAACGAGACTCATATTAGACCCTCTGACTTCGTTTTCATTTGTCTCAGAATTTAACCCCTGGGACTCCATAATTGTCTTACGTTTGGGTATTAAGGTACCTGACCGTAATTTTGTTAAGTCTATGTCCATGAATTGCAAACAAATATTCAAAAATCGACAAGTAAAGTATTCAAATCAGAAATGTTGCGAAATCAAAACAACATGCAAAAATTCAAAGGAAGTCAATTTAACTCTAAGGCTAAGTTTAAGTTACGCTGTAATTTAGAATTTTAATTTGACCAAACTGAAATTTTGCCACTCGAGTCTCTTTTCACGGGCGCCATTTTGCAACCTGTCCTACTCCTTTTAATTAATTATTGCCTGGAGAGACTGAGGGCCCAGGAACAGGTGCAGTAAAATTTTATAAAATATTCATCGAAATACAAAAATGTATTAAAATCGTTTTTCTTTGTGTTAATTTTCTATTGGGTTCGGTCGACTCGGAAAATGGGCAACAAGCGTAACAGCAAAACAATTACATAATCAAAAAATTGTTAAATTGACTTCATTAATAAAAGTGTAAAAACATGAAAGTAAAAACTTACGAAAACATAACGTATTTACAATGTGAGTTGAGTCCTTGTGTCGCGGTCAGTTCGACACGATGTCAAATTTTATACATCAATTTCCACCAATTATGGCGCAACAGAACCCTCTGTGCTAAACAAACGCTTCGTTTGAATTAAATATTTGTCTTTTAGAAATAAAAATAAAAAATTGTGTGATGACGAACAGTCATGTCACACGTGAGCTGCTCAAAGTTTTGCAAATCGAGGATTTCTAATTTTTCAAAACAGTCAACCCCCGCTTTTCTACTCGAAATTTGAGCGCACCGACATCCCATGGGTCGGAAAAACTTCCCCAATGTGTCCTTTTTAAATATACTCATGAACGTATTTTTAGTTAATCAGTGATTTTTCGACAGAAATGACCATTTCTTAGAAAAAAGAATGGTTTTTCTCTTCGAAATCGCTTGTTTCGACCTACAACGTTTGAACGAGCTTTGTGATTTTTAGCATGATTGACGTCATTAAAGCATCATCCAAAGTTTCCCCTTGAACGGGACGAGCGTAGCCCGTTTGGGCGGTGCCCTTGGTTCAGGTATCAAAATCGTCGCCCGTCTGGGCGGTAAGGAGGCAGCCCGTTCGTGCGGTGGGACCGAGGTATACAACGATGAATGTTTTCTATTTTCAACATTAAAAAAGCGTCATGAGTTGTAATAATTAAGTAGGTACATTGATGTATATCTTTTAGGCAAAGTACGAAATCCAGGCATTGTATAGAATTACTAGGCATTCTATACAATGCCTACCAGTTTTAGGTAAGGTGTCTAATTCACTCAGCTACCTTGCTTTTTTGCCACTTTGCCTAGGCATTGTATGGAATGACTAGGCATTTCATACATTGCCCAAGGTGATTCAGGAAAAGTATCAAATAATGTGTAAGGTCGTAAACAAACAATTTTTATTAGGTGTGGATGCACTATATCGAAGATGAAAGGTTATAAAACGAAACTATATAATACAAAAAAGATTATAAGTCACTTATTACAGCAATTTAGGGATCCATGACACTTTGAATTACATTTGACACCATTCTTCACACAGAGACATTTTTTCGAGAGGCATCTTGTCTTACATGAACATTTGGTGAATCCTTGCCCGCTTCCGGATGATTCGAATGTCGCTGCTGACCTCAGCGTTGTCTCTTTGTCAGGAACGTCCTGTGTGTTCAATAGCTTTTTTGGGCATACGGTAAACTGGGACCTGGCATAGAGTTGTTTTAAAATGCCGTTACTGGTGCCTATTTGGTAAAAACCGTCGTCTGTCGTGCTCATCACTACTCCCAAGATATTTCGCAGGTCACCTCGTCCTTTGTCAACATCGGGGATGGGAATCCTCACTGTCTCTCCGGCGGAGACCGGAGGAAACTTCTTTTCAGAGTTTAGCTTCATCTTCTTGGCTTGAACTTCAAGGTTCGCTTTTGACTCTTCTCTTTCTTTAGCCGTGGATTGAGTCTTAGAACACAACACACAAAGCCCAATTTCCCCAAAAGACCCGCTGGAAGGCTCGAGCACTAAGCAGGCGCAACAAACGCGACGGTCCCCTTCGGCGTTTGTGAGTGAATCATCACATTCGGCGCTGGCTGATTCGGGCGCCGGACTATTTTCTCTGTGAGACTCTGATGGTTCGACGTTCCTTACCAATTCTTCCAAGTCTTCCTCCCTCTGAATGCTTTCCAAAGCTTCGGTAGGTAGATTTGAAGTAGACAAGCCAACCTTTCCTTTGCAGCCGAAGAGAGCTTCATATGGTGTCCTCTTGATGCCGGAGTGATAGGCCCTGTTCTTCATCAATTGAATGAAGCGGAGGCCTTCGCTCCACTGGCTGGTTTTCTCTTGAAGCATCCAAGTACCGATCATGTTTTCCACGTCCTGATTGGCGCGCTCGACGCTCCCCTGACTCTGAGAATGACGGGGCTTACCGTGAACAATTTTCAGCGACGGCCAATAGTCTTTAAGACTGTCGACAATTTTATTCGCAAACTCCCTCCCGTTGTCAGATTGTAACACAGAGGGTGCCCCAAATAATGTAAAAATGTCGATTAGATTATATGCGACTTCCTCTGCCGTCTTCGTTTTCAAGGGCCGCAGAATAACGAATTTGGTGAGGTGGTCCTGGTACACCATCACGAATTTAAAATCTCGGTCTGGTTGAGACTGGAAGTCAATTAGGTCTACTTGGCAGCGAGAATTAAATTCTGAAAACACCATTGGCTTGATAACGACTCCCTTCTTTGTGCCTTTTTGTTTTTTTTTGACAAGGTATGCACAAAGAGAGATAAATCTCGATGTCATGGCGAGTAATGTTTTTATACTTCACAGCGAGTTCTTTGATCATTCGGTCTCGCCCTCCGTGCCCAATGGATACGTGGGCAGCATGTAGTACATCGAATAATTCAGAATCGCTCAAGTAATATTGGATTGTAGTACTTCCTACCTTCACCGGGTTGAAAAGTTTAGTTTTATTTTCGACGGTCATCGCGTCGAACCGTTTTAGCAGCCAGTAGTCCCTCGGCAGTTTATGGGTCCTTTGCTTCGCCTCCTGAACGTCTTTAACAAATTTTCGTACGACACATCACTCAGAAAAACGGAATTCCTGTTACTCTCCCCGCGAAGCTTGCCTATTTCAAGATTAAACCGCTCGCGCACCGAGGTATCCAACCGTGATGTTGACGGCTCGGACATCTTGCTAGACACTGAAAGACTTCTCGAAGCTCTGAAGAAAAACCCGGTGAAGAAAAAAGCTAACGTTGCAGAATAAATTTTGTCAGCCCTACCCAGTGAAGAAAAAAGCTTACGTTGCTGTTTTCTAACACACATTGCCCAGAAAGCTTTAGGCATTCTATAGAATGCCTATAGAATGCCTAGGCAAAGTGTTGAACGAATCTAATTTCACACATTGCCGAGGAGTTTTATGCATTGTATAGAATGCCTAGGTATTCTATGCAATGCCTGATTTCATACTCTGCCTATAACATATACAACGTATGTCAATATGATGAACATAATGATGATTAATGAAATACTGTTTCAGTCCATGGTGAGCTTTGACAAGTACCTACAGTAGGCAGACTTCTCAAGTCTTACAATAAAAAAAAATTAAAAAAGGCTGACTGGGTTATAGAAAGGAACCTCAGGTTGTCTTAAACATTAAATAAAGAAATATATATATATATGAATTCCGGAGACCACTGAATTCGTGTTCTAGAGGTTCTGAAACATGAAAAAAACATGCCATGACCCATGTTTGCCACCATCACGACGAGACCAATAGTGCATTTTTCAGAATGAAATGCACTAAAAAATATTTCTTTGAAGAGAAGGAACCCTTAATAAAGAACTAGAGCTTATAAAAAATGAGAAAAAAATGGTTAATTAGCCATTTGAACAAAACGATTTGGTGAAACTTCAGGAGACTAGTTTCATATCACACAACTTTTCGAGGTCATTAAAATAATATTTTCCCCTTTTTACATCATTGCATTTAATTTTGAATGCAACTTCTTCGATGTTTATGGATTCAATGTCAGGAACAACAGGAAACGTGAAGAACAGCATTTTTTTCCCGAGCGTCTTTCTCAAAAAGTTAATTTTTAGGTTTGAGTTTGTGACTTGTAAAACGATGCCTATGTAAATCTTTATATGCTGATCTTCTTCAGTCACAAACTTGACCGCAACAAAGTCATTTTCAGAAATATCGCTCAATTTTAATTTAGTGGGCGGGGCGCTGTCAAGGGTTTTGCTGGTGTTAGCCCGTGGTTGTTCGTCTTCTACCATCGGGTCATCCTCTTCATTGCTGTCAGATGCCAAATGCGGCGAGTCAAATAGATTCTTGCGAGATGTGGTTGACCTAGCTCTGTAAATATTTTCTTCGTCTGAGTCACTGTCGCTGCTGACCAGAAAATCTTGTGGCAGGTTGATTTTCGTAGCCGTGGATCTCTTGGGTCTTGGTTTCTTATCTCTGGGCTCTTCATCTTCGTCACTGGAGCTTTGAGAACAAAGACGTGAACGCTTGGGCTTGGACTTCTTGCTTTTTGAACATTTTCCGGATTTCTTGGAAATGAGCTCTTCATCTTGGCAGAGAAATGCGTCGACGCCGACGCTGGCTCCTGGCACGACAATGACCTTTCGACCACGCTTTTTGGGATTTAGTGGGGTTCGACTAGTGGAAAGTTTTTCCACTAAGATCCTCGCAAAATCGTTCTCTGGCGTTGACTGGTTAGACTGAGGCAACTTCGGGATTCGTTTGAGGACTTGGTTTCGATCCAATGGGTGTATCCCACAGGCTCTGAATCCCGATTGAATGTTTGCAGTCAAGTGAGCACCAATGTTTTCGATGGCCTTCTTCAGCATTCTAGGAAATTCGGTTTTAGGAAGGGCCCCTCGGTTCTTCAGCTTCCAGGCTTTCAAGACTTCTCGCCAGCTCGCCTTCATGGGTCTGAAAACCGACACGTCAAGGGGTTGCGTAAGATGCGTGGAATTAGGCGGCAAAAGAATGAAGGCAATGTTATTTTGCTGGCACAACTTCACAACTTCGGCCGAGACGTGTGACATCAGGTTATCACCTATCATGATTTTCTTCCCTTCCTTTCGTCTTAGGAAGGGCAGGGCTATACTGGTGAACCATGCCTGGAACAGCTCCATGTCGAACCATCCCGAAGGTGACCTGGCATATTTTGCGCCCTCAATACCTCCCACCATCCAATTCTCATAAACCACCTGTGCGGATGTTTTGTATACTATCATGGGGGGCAGGAGGACGCCATCAGCAGATGAAGCAAACATTACGCTCGTGGACGCCTTCGAATGATCAATAACCCTCTCACAATGGCGGGAACCCCGCCGAAAAACAAATTTGCTTGTCCCTGGATCGTCGGTGAAATTTGTTTCATCATAATTAATGATGTTTTCACCAGGGACCCCCTCCAACTCTCTTTCCAAATTATCAAAATACTGATTTATGACCCCGCAGTCAACAGCCGCTCTAGCTCGCTTGATATTTTGAGCAAACCTTGAGGAGAGCTCGGGGTTGCGTTTAAGGAAGTTATCAATCCAACCGTCTCCCGGAGTGTTATTCGTGAACACTTTGACGACTCTCCCCATATTATGTAAATAAATTCGAACGATGTCTTTAATGTCCGTCTTGTTCAGGGGAAATCCCCAGTCAGCACACGTTGCCAGAGAGGAACAGAGCGATTTTTCTTCGTCATGTGAGAGAACAGTTGGGGCGCCATGAGGACGGGTGCTTTTACCATTTGCGTGTTCCCAAATGGTCACTCTCGGCACACTATACTTTATTGAAAGCTCTCTTAGACTGCCCTTTTTCAATTTATATTCCCGAACAGCATTGTCCAGGTCCTCCTTACGATATTTGAAAAGCATTCGTGGGCCTACCTGGCGCACATATCGCCGCGGCATTCTGTCCGTCTTTGCCCTGTAGTTTTACCACTTTTGAGATTATTGATAATAACTCCGTCACTATTCACTTCAGATCAACCAAATTTACAACAGGTACTCCCTATTATATACAAAAAAGATTGCTCAAAGAATGAAATGGGAATAAATATCACAGACTGGAGATCCAGGGAGCACTTATCACAGATGACAACAAATCGTGATAACAGGTAATCCAGCTGATGAATTCTTTAGACGCAGTGTTGCCAAAAAAAAGTTTCAAAACCACTTCATAACCTTGAGTAACAGTCTGCTTAGCAATTTCAAGGCCAAAAAATTTGATTCGAGGGTCTGGGGCGGGCAAAACTGAACATGATGGTGAGAAAGCGGTTTTGTCCGCCTTTACCCCGGTTGTCCGTCTTTACCCCGGTTTACGGTACTCAATAGCGGATAACTTTTTGCTGCAAAATTCTTCCCATAGAATAATTCTTCTATCGATCAGTTTGGCGTGAGAAGTTCGAGTTGTGTTGAGGACCTCTCTTTTCACAGATTTTATTTTCAAGCTCGTCTCTGACTGAATAGATTGAAGAACACCTATCAGGGCGAAAATATTTGGGTGTGGGGAATAGAACTGCCTGTTAAAATCGGCGTGAAATGATTCAGGTCCATTGGTAGTTCTAGGTGAACGTGAAGGTGGGGCGGCCCAAAGATCGGGTGGAAAAGGAGAATCTGGCGAGATGTAATTGTCCACAACGTAGTCGGCGAATTTTTCGTATCCGGAGGGTGCTATTTCCATGAGATCAACAAAAGCATCCTCAACATCGGCAGGAGGAAGCCAACACAACCCAAATAAACATCTAATGCACTTGCCCATTTCTATTTGTCCACTAATATATTCCTTGTACAACACGCTTACCTTTTTAAGTTTTCTCAGCCAACTTTGATGAAGGTGAAAAATGCAGGCACTAATATTGCAAGAAGGCAACAACTTTTGAACTGCGACGTGAGCAGCTTTTTCAAAATCGGCATGGAATTGAGTAAAGCCAAGCTGTTTTCCGGCTTGTACTAAACACAGGTCATTTATCGATTGCCACATACTCAGATAAGTGTCGGAGGTTTTGTTTTGCAGAAGGGCAATCACAACGGGAATGTAAAAGTTATTCCTCAGCACATGAACAGTATACATTTGCGCAAAATACTGCGGACAGTACTGAAACGTTCCATCCCCAAATACGTTTTCACTTTCACTCAGCAGCTGTAGATTTTCTGTACAAGTAAACAAAACGACTTCGCCGAAAATGTAACAAAATTTCTCCCCTCGAAAATCGACGGGGTTCTCTACCAGCTTCTCAAGCGTTTCTGTGAAGCTTTTTGGTAGGGCCGGAAACTTTTTCCTTCGAGCACCGTATACAGCTTTCCTAACAATCCCAATATCTGCGTGTTCTAATTCACCATCTTTTTCCTTCAACGCTGTACGTATCAGCTTGTTAGGTTTGCACTGGATGTCATCGAGCGCCTTCCTCTTTACGGCTACTTTCAGTTCTTCCCGGTCTAATTCTCGTACTGTGTAATTGATATGGTTGTGAGGCAAATTTTTTAGTTCCAAAACATTCTTACATGATGCATCGACTATTGCGCTTACCTTACACTTACGATTCGTGCACCTAAAATACAATGTTCCGTTCTTCAACTCTTCACTTTGTGATAACTACCACTACACACCGTTTCCCTCTTCTAGAATCGAACACACCGTCAATCTTTATGTCCATCACGATAGATAGCCGAAACTTCAACTTATTGCAAGTTCAATCTTACGTCAGTTCTTACATCAGTTGAACTTTCAAACCACTTGTTCAAACATCTCTTGTTGATGTCAACACGCCTTTTCTTCACCGCCCAAACGGGCTGTTGACGAACGGAATACCACCGCCCAAACGGGCTAGAAAAATTAGGGTTTTAATCGCCTTACCGCCCAAACGGGAAACTCCCAACGGGACGGACTGTGTACGCCTGTCAAAGTCCAAAAAATGTCGCTCCCGCAGCTAGCTGTCGGATAGAGTGCGTTTCTCTACTGCGAATTTCGAAGTTTTCAGTTAATTTGCAATTATTTAGCCGGAAATTGGTATCAACAAAGTAGAGTCATTAAGATCACTAATTTCGTCGAATAACAGCTAAACACGCCGAAATTCGCTGTAGTGAAATGTACCCTTCCCGACAGCCAGCTGCCGGAGCGACAGTTTTTGAAATTTTGGTAGGAGTGCGCATTCCATTCGGTTCGAAAGAAAACTTTGGATAAGGCTTTAATGAGTTTTAGAATGTTATGAATCACAAAGCTCATTCAAATTGGATTGGTCAAAACAAGCGATTTTTAAGAGAAAAATCATTCTGTTTTCCAAGAAATGGCCTTTCTGCCGAAAACTGGCTGAAGAACTAAAAAAAACGTTCATGAGTAATTTTAAAAAGGACAAATTGAAGAAGTTTTTCCGACCCATGGGATGTCGATACGCTCGGATTTAATGTAGAGAAGTTGGAGTTGAATTTTTTGAAAAATTAGAGATCCACGATTTGCAAAACTTTGAGCATCTCTCAAGGCCACAGAAAATAGTTGAATTTTATCGATAATGGCTATTCCTGACAGAAAAAAGTGTGTTCTTTCCAAATTCATCGTCAAAAGTTGCAAATGTCAGCTGTAAACCGATCTATTCGCATTTAGTTAAGAAAAGTGATGCAAGCCTCAAAAAACGTTAGAAAAATCATATCTCGTAGGATTTTGATTTTCGGACCATGGTTTATAGGGTGTTTTCGATCGCAAATGAGGCCTAATTTCACCCAATTTTTTTGTCACACTTATCCTGTTCCACCCTGTATGTCAAAGGGGAAGAAATACAAGTAGCCACACTTTTGAGAATTTCATTAGTGATACCGCTAACGTGAAAAGAATTATGAGCTTTAAGAGTTACTAGGTATTTTCTCACCTCATCCTCATCAACCGGGGATAAAAATAAGGAGTTACTTGGTATATTTTCATTCATTTTGCTCTTTAAAAAGTTCGTAGGTACATTACTGTCTGATTTAATTGAATTTAAGGTATTAGCACCAACCCTCAAAAAATAAATATTAAATAAATTAGCAGTTTCTTCGTCTGAGCCGCTAAGATTACCTAACTCGTTCTTAAACTCCCCAATTATAACATGCCCTTTCATTAAATTAGGTCTATTAGTTGCCACCTTGACCGTGTCCCATAATAGTTTAGGATTACCATTTGCTTCCTCCACGAGCTTGGAATAATACCAATTTTTCGCTTTTCTAATAATAAAATTCAACAAGTTTCGGTACCGAGTAAAATATTTCTTCAGATCCAAATTATACGGCTCTTTCTTAAGCTTAGCTCTGATTTTGTTCTATTTCTAATTGAAACAACAATACCCTTTGTCATCCACAATTTTAATTTTTTAAAACGATTACCTAAGGGTTTGGAATGGGAACAATCATCAATGTATTTAACAAGAGTTTTATTGAAAGCGTTCAGAGCCTCGCCAACGTCTTTTACTTCATAAACTCCACGCCAGTGTTCACTTGACAATTGGCATTTTAATGCAGAATAATCAATTCGCATGTTATGTCTCATTGCCCCACTTATCGAATTCGCTCCTTGGTTTATAGAAAACACAGCGATTGTCATGCAATGATCCGTTATATCACTATTGTATACTACGCCTAATGACTGATCAGGTTGAGAGCCTTTAAAAAAAATATGATCTAAGCAAGATTAAGCTACCAAGCGACCTAGCAAAATCATTTATTATACAAGTAAACCCGTACTCAGCCAAAATGTTCAAATACTCAGCGGAAATAGGAGTTTCTTTTTTAATATTAATATTTATATCCCCACCAATAACATGTAATTTAAAGTGAGAGACAGACTTAAGGTGTTTCTCCAAATCCAATAAAAACAAATTACTATCTCTTTCCGGCGACCTATAAATAGCGGTACAGGCGTAAGATAAGTTCTTATACACAAAAGAGAGAAATATTGAGTTACAATTATCCAACGCGTCCACCTTAACAGAGCTAATAGGAATATCATTCCGAACGTAAACAGATACCCCCTCGGCTTTATTTACATGAGACGAACTCAGTAATTCTACATACCCGGGTAAAGAAAAGGATAAACAGTCAGGGTTCCATGTCTCGGATAAAATTAAAATATGAGCTGCAAAAGAGATTGTATCCAAAAAAGCATGAAAAAAGTCCAAATTCATATTGCATATTGCATAAGTGCATATTGATTGCTAGGTATTACTATGGATCGCGAGTACGAATTTGTTTTGGATTACTGTGACGACATTGACGACCAATATTTCGATGCTAGGAATCGTGTTCCAAAAAGGTAAATTTATCAGAAAATTAATAATTCCACGGTATTATTATGAAGGACTCGTTACAAGTCATTGTTGTTGTATTCTGGAGCAGTGCGTAAAACGGGCTTTTTTGACTCAGTTCAAATTTTTATTACTATAGATACATTCGAGATCAGTAAAATCCTATTGAGTTCTACGATAACGTTCAATTCAAAATGCGGTTTCGATTCAGAAAGGAAACAGTATTGAACACATTACTGCCACTGATTTTCCCTTCGAATGGTTGTTCGCTGAATAGGAGAGGACTGCCTGTTCCACCGTTATTAAAAGTGCTGATTGCCCTGCGTTTTTTCGCCACTGCCTCATTTCAGGTACCTCTTTTTGTGTTTTCTGGAGAAGGACTCTGTCTGAGTCGCGCTTATATTTCTTTAACAGAACTTCTGAATGCATCCCTGAGCATTCATGAATCAACCCCCTCCTCCCTATTTATTGTGCATGGTAATGTGGAATCGTTCGTTAAATGTGCTTTCTATGTCTGTTTCGTGTGCTTTCTTCAGTCTGGCCCGATTGAACTCCAAAAGTGTTTTCATCAACGTTCGTAAACTTTTGCATTGTTATTGACGAAGAATCTAAGGAAAAACGTGTTACACATGTAACCTTTTATTTTAGATCGTGTGTGCCGACCTTTTCACAGTAAGTCAACCAACGGTGTGTCCAATAGTTCAAGAAATTTGTACAGCTTTGTGTAAAACACTAAAGGACTTCATAAGACTTCCGGACACCCCCCAAGAAGTCAGATCAACGTGGAACAGGTTTTACAGGAAAGCTCGTTTTCCTGGGGTGATTGGACTGATTGATGGCACACACATTCCGATCAAAAGCCCTGGTGGTGATCAGGCGGAAATTTTTCGCAACAGAAAGTCGTACTTCTCCTTGAACGTTCAAATCGTTGCTGGCCCTGACCATGAAATTTATGATATAGTGTGCCGATGGCCAGGATCTGCCCACGATTCCCGAATCTTTGACAACAGCTCCATCCGGGTTCGGCTAGAACAGGAGGGGTCTTCACTAGGTCACTTTCTTGGAGACAGTGGATATCCACAAAGACCTTACATTTATACTCCTATTTTGAACCCAGTCACTCCCTGGGAAAAAACCGGGGAAAAAACCCAATTTGGGAAAATACTGGGTTTTTATCCGTTTTTCACTGAATGTTGCAACAGACTCAGCAAATGAATGATAAACAAACGACTATAGGTATTTATTGCACCCATAGAATCATACGAACTCTCTGTTTGCACAAAAAAGGTTAAAATTCTAACCGTTACGGGAGACAAAGCTGAAGCCGAGCCTTGCCACCAAATATCCATTAATTTTTCTATTGGAATTCGTCACCAGAGGTTTCCTCGTTTGATGACGATGATGATGATTCAGATGCCGTTGCATCAGTTTCGTTGGACCTTTGAAAAATGAAGTGTGAATTTGCCTGCCGAACCTGTTTTCGGTATCCCAGCGTCCAAGAAGGTTTGAGGGGTCACTGCTTTCTGTTTTTGCTTCTTCGAAGATTTTGAATTTTCCAATAGTGGGACAGATAGGTCAGTTTTCCGGCTTGATCAGTCGTTAAACGGGGTTTTTTTTGTTTTTTTTTTTTTTTTTTTTTTTTTTTTTTTTTTTTTTTTTTTTTTTTTTTTTTTTTTTTTTTTTTTTTTTTTTTTTTTTTTTTTTTTTTTTTTTTTTTTTTTTTTTTTTTTTTTTTTTTTTTTTTTTTTTTTTTTTTTTTTTTTTTTTTTTTTTTTTTTTTTTTTTTTTTTTTTTTTTTTTTTTTTTTTTTTTTTTTTTTTTTTTTTTTTTTTTTTTTTTTTTTTTTTTTTTTTTTTTTTTTTTTTTTTTTTTTTTTTTTTTTTTTTTTTTTTTTTTTTTTTTTTTTTTTTTTTTTTTTTTTTTTTTTTTTTTTTTTTTTTTTTTTTTTTTTTTTTTTTTTTTTTTTTTTTTTTTTTTTTTTTTTTTTTTTTTTTTTTTTTTTTTTTTTTTTTTTTTTTTTTTTTTTTTTTTTTTTTTTTTTTTTTTTTTTTTTTTTTTTTTTTTTTTTTTTTTTTTTTTTTTTTTTTTTTTTTTTTTTTTTTTTTTTTTTTTTTTTTTTTTTTTTTTTTTTTTTTTTTTTTTTTTTTTTTTTTTTTTTTTTTTTTTTTTTTTTTTTTTTTTTTTTTTTTTTTTTTTTTTTTTTTTTTTTTTTTTTTTTTTTTTTTTTTTTTTTTTTTTTTTTTTTTTTTTTTTTTTTTTTTTTTTTTTTTTTTTTTTTTTTTTTTTTTTTTTTTTTTTTTTTTTTTTTTTTTTTTTTTTTTTTTTTTTTTTTTTTTTTTTTTTTTTTTTTTTTTTTTTTTTTTTTTTTTTTTTTTTTTTTTTTTTTTTTTTTTTTTTTTTTTTTTTTTTTTTTTTTTTTTTTTTTTTTTTTTTTTTTTTTTTTTTTTTTTTTTTTTTTTTTTTTTTTTTTTTTTTTTTTTTTTTTTTTTTTTTTTTTTTTTTTTTTTTTTTTTTTTTTTTTTTTTTTTTTTTTTTTTTTTTTTTTTTTTTTTTTTTTTTTTTTTTTTTTTTTTTTTTTTTTTTTTTTTTTTTTTTTTTTTTTTTTTTTTTTTTTTTTTTTTTTTTTTTTTTTTTTTTTTTTTTTTTTTTTTTTTTTTTTTTTTTTTTTTTTTTTTTTTTTTTTTTTTTTTTTTTTTTTTTTTTTTTTTTTTTTTTTTTTTTTTTTTTTTTTTTTTTTTTTTTTTTTTTTTTTTTTTTTTTTTTTTTTTTTTTTTTTTTTTTTTTTTTTTTTTTTTTTTTTTTTTTTTTTTTTTTTTTTTTTTTTTTTTTTTTTTTTTTTTTTTTTTTTTTTTTTTTTTTTTTTTTTTTTTTTTTTTTTTTTTTTTTTTTTTTTTTTTTTTTTTTTTTTTTTTTTTTTTTTTTTTTTTTTTTTTTTTTTTTTTTTTTTTTTTTTTTTTTTTTTTTTTTTTTTTTTTTTTTTTTTTTTTTTTTTTTTTTTTTTTTTTTTTTTTTTTTTTTTTTTTTTTTTTTTTTTTTTTTTTTTTTTTTTTTTTTTTTTTTTTTTTTTTTTTTTTTTTTTTTTTTTTTTTTTTTTTTTTTTTTTTTTTTTTTTTTTTTTTTTTTTTTTCGAGGCTGAATTCTCTAATTTCTGCAGTGATAAGATCTATTCAAATTGAACTAATAAAAAACCAATTCGGGTGGGAAAATACTTTCTTGGGAAAAAACCGGGTTTTTTTCCAAAAAACGGGAATATTCCCAATGGGTTTTTTCCCTTGACCCATCACTACTATAGATACATTCGAGATCAGCAAAATCCTATTGAGTTCTACGATGACGTTCAATTCAAAATGCGGTTTCGATTCAGAAAGGAAACAGTATTGAACACATTACTGCCACTGATTTTCCCTTCGAATGGTTGTTCGCTGAATAGGAGAGGACTGCCTGTTCCACCGTTATTAAAAGTGCTGATTGCCCTGCGTTTTTTCGCCACTGCCTCATTTCAGGTACCTCTTTTTGTGTTTTCTGGAGAAGGACTCTGTCTGAGTCGCGCTTATATTTCTTTAACAGAACTTCTGAATGCATCCCTGAGCATTCATGAATCAACCCCCTCCTCCCTATTTATTGTGCATGGTAATGTGGAATCGTTCGTTAAATGTGCTTTCTATGTCTGTTTCGTGTGCTTTCTTCAGTCTGGCCCGATTGAACTCCAAAAGTGTTTTCATCAACGTTCGTAAACTTTTGCATTGTTATTGACGAAGAATCTAAGGAAAAACGTGTTACACATGTAACCTTTTATTTTAGATCGTGTGTGCCGACCTTTTCACAGTAAGTCAACCAACGGTGTGTCCAATAGTTCAAGAAATTTGTACAGCTTTGTGTAAAACACTAAAGGACTTCATAAGACTTCCGGACACCCCCCAAGAAGTCAGATCAACGTGGAACAGGTTTTACAGGAAAGCTCGTTTTCCTGGGGTGATTGGACTGATTGATGGCACACACATTCCGATCAAAAGCCCTGGTGGTGATCAGGCGGAAATTTTTCGCAACAGAAAGTCGTACTTCTCCTTGAACGTTCAAATCGTTGCTGGCCCTGACCATGAAATTTATGATATAGTGTGCCGATGGCCAGGATCTGCCCACGATTCCCGAATCTTTGACAACAGCTCCATCCGGGTTCGGCTAGAACAGGAGGGGTCTTCACTAGGTCACTTTCTTGGAGACAGTGGATATCCACAAAGACCTTACATTTATACTCCTATTTTGAACCCAGTCACTCCAGCAGAACTACGGTACAACAAATCCCACAAAACAACAAGAAGTGGTATTGAAAGAACTATCGGAAAACTGAAACGTCGTTTCCCTTGCCTGTATTTTGAGCTGCAAAACTCTCTCAAGACTGTGTTGAAAATTATTCCAGCATGCGCCATCCTTCATAATATTGGATGGAACGAAGAGGATGCTTGGGAAGTGGAAGACGACGAAAATGCTACGAATGAGGAAGTTCCATCGACCGTTGTTTCCAGTGGGCAAAATGGGAGAGCAATTAGGCAAGAATTCATAAATAGGCACTTCACCTGATCGAAATTCAAGAATCTGTTTCAGATAGCGTTGAAATTATTCGTTTGAAAAAATGACTGTTGCTGAATGACAAAAATGTTTCGGAAATAAAATATTTATTTTTCAATTTCGCTAATCTCTATTTCTAATTTTTTTTTTTCAATTGGAATAGAATCTCTTCCCTCTCCTCCAACCGTTTTTTGAACTCTATTTCTTGCTCAACGAGCTTTATTTTCAGTGACTGCTCTTTCACACGAAGTACTTGAAGCTCCGCGTCGTGAGCTAGGAACTGCTCATTCCGCCGCTTCCTCAGGCCCAGGTCGCTTTCTGTAGTCTCTTTTCTTCGATCTCTACAACCTGAAATAAGTTGAAAGCATTACATTACGACAGTATATTTTTCGGGCAAAGGAGAACAACGAACCTGGACGAGACAGACCTGAATCAGGACGAGACAGACCTTCTGTATCAGGACGAAACGGACCCTCTGTATCAGGACGAAACGGACCCTCTGTATCAGGACCAGACGGACCTTCTAAACCTTGCAGGCTTGTGAAAGAAATCATCTCATCGTCATTGGTCGTCCCCACTGGCAGGACGACCACGGGCGCTGATGATGGCCCAGGCATGGCCAATGAGTCGCTGTCCTCAGCACCAGATAGCTCGATATCGCCCCTCATACTGTCGAGCTCCGGGTCATCCGGCACTTTGGAAACATACGAGCCTCCTCCGGTTCTCATGCGCTCCCGTTTGTCTTCGGCCAATTCGGCCTTACGGCGGAACTTAATGTTTTCCCAACATTTTTTTAATTGTTGGCATGTCCTCTGGTTTCAACAGAAATACAATTAATTCGTAGACGATTTAAGTTGTCATGGATATAATTGCAAGAATAATACTGACCTTTTGATGGGCAGGATAACTGTTGAAAAACTCAGTCACCTCATCCCACGCTTTTTTTCTTTCGGCCACCGAAACGACATCACTTTTTTTGCTCTTAATTACGTCTTTATGCTCGAAGACTAATTCTCGGAGCTTATTTTTTTCTTCCGAAGAAAAGTGGAGGCGCTTCAATGCCATAGTAAGAAGAAGAATGCCTAGTAGTACTAGTAACACAGCCGCAATACTCTACTCTCGATTACGTCATCTACATGACATATGATAAAAGAGGCGTTCGCGGGAGACCCGTTCGTTATTAGAGGAAATGCTCAACTCAAAACTGAGTGGAGTGAACGCTCCACTCTGTCTATGGAATGGACTTTCTGAATAAGCATTTCCTTGAGGACGCCCTCCACTCTATTTGAGTTGAGCATTTCCTCTATTTGAGTGAGGACTATGAATACGGCCCTTAGGATCGCTATAGGCCGAGAGCTGTCATCAGTCCCATCCAACCGGAAGAACATAGTCCTGAAACTTGTCCCATTCGAAACGTTGTTCGTAGGTGAATACGAATATGAGAGGCTGCCTGGGGCAATTGTACTCAGAGGCAAAACAATTCTTGTAGGCACACCGCCCGAATAATACGCTAAAACTTGTCGAATATATGATGAGTTGCATGTCTATGTTGTTCCGGTTACATTCATGTGCAAAATTGGGGGATTTTGATTTGCCGCTGAAGGAAAACGCCCCTCGCAGACACAGGCAAACGCTCGTATTAGTATTCTGCTCCAAAAAACCTATCGAATGGGACGAGTTTCATGACTGTATCCTTCCTGTTGAATGGGACTGACGCCAGCTTATAGTATTTTATTATAGCCTTGGCAAAACATGTTTACTATACATCTGGGGGGTTGTAATAGGTGTGAAACGAGATGAGAATGAATTTCACAGCCATGTGCATGCATAAATTGTAGCTGTGCATGCATGCATAAATTGTAGCTGTCAAGCCGGCTTCACATGTGATCTGAAAAAAGCTCAGCTTTGAGCTGAATCCAATGAAATATAATTAATTCAAACGCGGGTTGCTCTTTGATTGGCTACAGCTCAAAGCTTAAGCTGTCACAGCCCACCTGTGAAGGCGGCTTCAAAGTCAATCTTATCTCGTCTCACATGTGTTTCACTTTTCTATTACAGCCCCCTGGTCCCATCCTGAATCACCTGCAATATGTCTGCTTCAATTGAGAAACAAATAATAATGCATGCAAAATGAAATAAAATTGAACTTTTCGTTTATCTGCCATCCATTTTTTCCACATGGAATTAAAAAGCAGTTTGTCTGCTAGGAGAGGAAGGCCTAATTCTTCTAGATTTTCACTGGTCGGCTCAAGGCACTCCAGGAGTGTTATGCTCGTAAAACCATGTGCTGAAAACAGGGTAAAATTTGAAATTATTGCTGGTGCAAATATGAACCTGAAGCCGCCTAAAGCTCAAGGTCTATAAAAAAGAAGGTCCGATCATGCATATTGATGGGCGAGGGGGGAAAGGTAAAAAATTTCGCTCCGGCAGCTGGCGGTCGGAAAGAGTGCATTTCATTTAGTATACGGATAAGTACATAAGATACCCACTCTCGTTTATCCTAGCGCTTCAAAATTCAGTTAAGAAATCTATTGTATCAACGGCCTTCGATTACCATTTAAATTTCTCTAAAAAGATGATTAGGGGAAGGGCCACAATAGGGGGAGAAATTTGAAAATGTTGCCAAAATTCACAAGTTTGTCCTAAAATTTGGTGCAAAAATTTAATATAAAGCGCTTCGAAAACCACAGAAACTTTTGAAAATTGTTGCCGAGAGGGGGTTGACAATATGGGAAGAAGTTCAGCTTAAACAAACCCGGCAGCAAACAGTATGAGGGAGGGTCAAACATTAACGAAACAAATTATGGTAATAACATTATCCTCTTGGGACGGCTAAGGGTATCCGTTTACGAAATGAAATGCACTCTTTCCGACCACCAGCTGCTGGAACGAAATTTATAAGGCTTGGATTTTACGATTGCCGGCTTTAAGGCGGAGTTTCAGGCGGGTTTCCTCGACCCCTTCCCAGTCACCCCTCGCCTAAACTTAGCACATAAAATTTTGGCTCCATTTCTGCACCAATATTCGATTTCAAAGCCAACGCCAAAATTTTAGCACTAACCTAGCATTCACGATTGGCCTAATTTGTTTTCCATTTTATTAAGACAAGGGGGGGGGGAGCTTTATGAAAATAAAATGAACAAAAATATGACATAAACGTGGGCCTTTGTACGGACGTTCGGGGAAAAAAACCGCCAGCGGGATCCAAGGACGCCGAATGAGAAACAACATTATCCCGCTATAGCAGCTACATCTCGTGGCATTTTCGCACGTTCGTACAAGGCCCCTGCACCGCAATTCTGGAGCTCGTAACGCGTGCGTTAGCGAAATAAACAAGGTGAATAATTGAAAGTAATCTGCTGAGAAATTCTGCTAACGCACGCGTTATGAGTTACAGAACAGGGGGGCTGGTATTCGAAAGCTCAAAGTGCACTATTTAGTGACTCACTTATTTTTTTATACTTTAAGAGAATATCATTCAAACCCATTCCATAATCTACAACTTATTGGAAGTGGATTACAGTTCAAATTCCATTTAAAAATGCAAAGCGATCCATCATGATGTGATAAAGAGCGCGACCCCTCCAGGAATCGAAGTACATAGTAAAATTAATGAACAAGCTTACTTACCGATTATCTTGGAGATACAATCTGTGCTCATGCCCCAACTTTCTAGGAGGGTCACTAATTCCCCTGGTGAAAATAAAGTGTGTGTAAGCGTACAGGAAGGAAGTGTTAATGAAGTGTACTGAACAGGTCCCGAACATCAAAGTTAGTGTTCGTTTAGTGTTAATAACAGTTCATGAACGCTCCTTTTACCGGGATTTGGCCCTATTAAGTGTACACGAAACGTGAACGAAGTATAAACGAAGTGTTAATGAGGTGTTCACTGCACACTATAGGAACGCATGGATTGCTTTCACGGGGTGTTCAACACACACAATAGGGACGTTTTGGAAGTGTTCTTAACTGTTTATGAACGCTTCTTTTACCGAGATTTGGCCCTATTAAGTGTACACGAAACGTGAACGAAGTGGAAACGAAGTGTTAATGAGGTGTTCAAGGCACACTAAAGCAACGCTTGGATTGCTTTCACGGGGTGTTCAAAACACTCAATAGGGACGTTTTGGAAGTGTTCTTAACTGTTCATGAACGCTTCTTTTACCGGGATTTGGCCGAATTAAGAGTACACGAAGCAGCCAATAAAATGTTCACGAAATGTACGTATTGAGTTACAAAATTCCGAGCTGAAAGATATGTGTGAGAAGAGATGTAATAATTATGCAACCTATTTCTATAAACTTGATAAAAATTATAATTATGATAAAATATACTTACAATGACTAATTTAAAAATAGTAAATACAATAATATAATACACACTATCACATTAATATAGAGCCTTTTTTTAATCTCCCAGCATGCCCGTTATTGGGTCAACGAGAGATGTGTAACTGTATAAAAAAAGAACAATGTTCAAAGTTAGAAGTAGAATGAATTCGGCCCCAACAAAATTGTTGACTACTCACTCATTTTCTTCGGACGATGGGCCGCATTCGTCCGACGATGATCTTTTCCTACCTCTATGGCCACCGAAATCTACGCACTTGTCAGAAAGCGTGCTTCCGAGACGCCGCAATCCGTTCAGTACGGCCGTCTCACCGTATCCCCGGCGAATTAGAAATTTCTTGTAATGGTCTATGGGAAAAAATTAGGTCAAAAAATGGAAGATCATGTTCGTCGTCACAATCCATTTTAAAATTGAAAAATACACTTGAAAAATACTTTGCACTGACAACGATAGGAACGCGATGAAATAACATGCACGAATGAATGTGTGAGACAGAATTTCGAACTACCGACTGCCGAGTGGCTCCTCACTATACCATTTTGACTCGGCTATTCCGGTCATCTTCTACTGGCACAGCCGAGTACAGCTTGCTAAAATTCCCTAATCCACACGACTGGTTTTACAGACCCTCCCCTCCCGCCACTCCCATAACTCCTTTGGTGTCGAAGCTCCAGCTTTTTTAGGGAAAGAAAAGCAACGTGGCCCATTTTACTGCTTTGCCCTACCCAGCCTATCCCTACCAGAATGTACAACGCAGCAAGCTTTTATCCTTAGGGCTTCTACCGACAAATATTTCAAGCATACTATTTTTTTATTTTTGGCTGTTATTAGCGCTTGAGCTCAGTTATGACTATGATCAAATGGCCACCGAATAGGGTAATGGGTGATGATAGGAGCACATCCAGAAATAAGCTTTAGAAGGGATTACATACAAGATATAGGTGTGATTTACACATTCAAAAAGGCATAACGAGCAAACCATTTGAACTACAACGACGGGCAAATTTGCCTATTATACGAAGTTAAACTTCAATCTGATGTGAAATTGCCTGAATTGTATGACATAATAGGTATCGAGAATATCATGTTCTATGTTCTCATGTTTATATAATTTTTTCCGCAGTCCCTGAACCTTTTCTCTAAATTTCGCCCTTTGTTTTCTTGCTTTGGAACTTATGTTGTGAAGGACGCAATTGTGATGCAACATAATCCTTCTTAAAATCTAGGGTTTTTCTTTTTCAATTTTGTTTGTTTCTTGAGCTGTTTCGTAATGAAGGTAGATTATGTGTCCCATCCCCCCCGAGTTCGAAGGTCGTTTTTTGTTCTCAGTGCACTAAAAATCGTAAAAGTGTTGCAGGAAATAATAGTTACTGACGCGATGTGGGTTAATAGTGACAAATTTTGCTAAAATAGAGTACGGCCGTTCGGTGTCCCTGGGGGATAAACAATTTTTTTTCTGTTTAGTTAACAGAAGTGGGGAAATGACTTTTGGGGTGTACTTGTTGGAAATCAGGGGCCTCAGGGGATAAAACAAAAAGATCTTTCTCTTATTTATAACTTTTTAATAAACGGATGGCAACGGATCAACCCTTTCTCTCGCGCGCTCAACTCGTTCTCTCTCTCTTCTCATTCCTCTCCACCAGTCATACCACCTTACACACGGCCAACCAACCAGTTGTGCGTGATGTCAGACGTTCTCACCACGTCACAGTCGGGGGCGCGCTTTCATACTGTAGTAGGGCTCGTTATTGTTTTCTAACAATAACGATCGAAACGAAGATTTTAAATTCTCGGGAGTATCCTCCTCTATGATTCGGCGAACCACAACATCGAAAGGTTCTGAATCTGACACAATTGAATTTAAATCGAGCGTAGATGAAGCCGAAGCCTCAAACTTTGACTCGAGACTTGAAATTAACGGAGACTGGCTCGAAACGGAAGGAACTATATATTTTTCTTCACCCAATATTAAGGGCCGTATTCATAGTCCTCACTCAAGTGTGAGAACATTCTCAAGTGAGGAAAAATCCAAATTTCGCGAGTCTTTGCTTTTAAAAAAATATAATTTGCCAGGTTTTGGCTCGCTAGAAATCCAGTTTTGGTGTACATATACCTAATCGTTAGGATGAGGGTTGGTCAGACGTGTTTGCCACCTTCACCATTGACTTATGTCCATGCCGCGGACCAAAAATTGAAGTATATTTCCAAAAGTAACACTTTCTGTGGGGGGGGGGGAGTTACCTATATCAGTGTGTGGACTGAAAATTCGGAATAGAAGGATACAAACGACAGGTTTCCAGCTGAGATCTAGTTTTTGACTGATAGTGACAGTTTCTGTGCAAATGCAGTTTCTGATGACGGATCTCTAGATTCGGATCCCCGAATATACGTATAATAAGGCAATATGGTGCATTTGACATTTACGCCAGTGAAGCTGCCCACCCCTAGATCAAGGGATGGATGCGCCCCTTCGCCACAGCCCTGGGTCTGGTAATCAACGAGGAGTTCAGTTAGCCAGGGGGTCGGCCAGTAAGTCCTGCAGGCCAAGAACTGACAATTATATCTCACAAATCCCTGGGCAAAAAATAAAATAAAGGATGGATGGACATAAGCATCAGTTTTTGACGGAACAGTATAAAAAGTGGCAAACGCTTTTGCATTCAGCAGGTGAAACCATCAGTTTTTGGTCAAATGAATTACTTTTTCGACTCAATTGACATTTTTATATTTCAACTGGTACGTATTTTCTTTGGGCTCGAATGAATGTTTTTGGCTGCGGCCTTGCAAACTTTGCACAGTACTTCTTTTTACTGCCGCTCCCCCTCCACGAGTAAATCTCTTGCCCACGTTTGGCCGGTTTCAATGAAAACATCCAGTCAAGTAAAAACACAAACGTGTATACAGAAGGAAAAAAAGTCAGACATTGATACCAAATTGATAAATTCATCCAAAAAACAACGGATAACTATGTGAAAGTGGATATTTCTTGCTATTTTCCTTCGTTCGGCCCAGGAACGTTTCAATTGAACTTGGCAGGCTTCAATTACAGATTTGTCGAGCAAGCGGGTTCTCGTTTTCCTGGTTGAAGACGCGTTTTGAGAAAGCACGGCCTCCCGGTCCTAAAGCCAAAAATAGGAATCATACCAAGGACAACGATGCGTGGGTTGTAGAATAAATAGGAAAATATCATGTTGGCTTACTCACTTCGGCAACTCAGCAGCGTAGCTTCGGAATGAATTACACAACAATAAAATCCATGGTACGTTTGAATATCGATGCATCCGCCAAAGTACCGAACGAAAAGTGAAAAATTTTAGTATTTGAGCACGAAAAATAAGGATTCCTGACAAAATTTTACAAATCAAAACATCTACCAGTTTTTAATCAGAAAGATCAGTGAACCGCGATCCCCGAGTGATAAGAACTTTCAAAAGTTTTGGAGGTAAACGGCTGTAAAATGGAAGGGGTAAGGGGAAGCTCTCAGTGAGAACCTAGGTGGAGATTCGATGTCCTTCAATCTTTGGATGGGCTATAGTGATACCCATTGTGAGATCTTCTATGTGTCTCTTCTTGTGTTTTTCTAGCATCTTACCATCCTTCTAATGAAACCAGAAAATTAATAAAACCAACTTGTTTTACATATGATATGGTTCATGTACATGTGAAAAAAAATTGAAATAGTTTCATTAGAAAGCGGTCAAGTTAGCTGATCAATTATATACCCATTTTTGTCTTAACTTATTCGTGTAGAAAGCCAAATAACAACCAAAGCTATGATATATTCGATGAATTTCATGTGCCTATACCCGAAGTTTATGAATTAAACCGGGTTCTGTTTTGTTTGCATGATGTTGACAATGTGACATTGTTCATTCGATCTCACGTCATCACGTCGTATCTCTCGCCTGATTTTTTCCACAGATTGTCTGTGCTGATTTATTCAAAGTAAACCAGCCTACCGTCTGTCGAATAGTAGCAACACTCTCAGAAATAATCAGCCGTAAGAGTCCCCGTTACATTAAACTTCCTAGTACACCTGAAGAAGTTCGACAAACGTGGAATGCCTTTTATAGAAAAGGAAGATTTCCGGGGGTTATAGGACTTGTTGATGGAACGCACATACCAATTAAAAGTCCTGGACTAACGTATACGTCGACGCCCCACTAAACTCAGCCGTTGCCACAGTGTCGCTGTCTATCGCATCGCGTAACTCAATGTCGACACCCAGTGAATCCAATTCTGGGTCCTCCTCAAATGACCCAGAATAAGATCCACCTCTTCTTCATCCTTTCGCGCTTGTTGGCTGCCAATTCCGCCTTCCTGCGGAACTTGACGTTTTCCCATAGCTTCTTCAGCTGGCCCGATGTTCTCTGGTGGACAAATACAATTAAAATACTTGAAGGACATAGTAGTAAAGAGAGAGAAATGTCAATGGGTGACGCTCTGAGGATATTCATTTAATCACTCCAAAATCGGGTTACATAGCGTTTCTCTGCACTTTTGGCACCATTGCTTTTTTCAAAAATCATGGATTTCAATTCATCTTCATTAATTTCATGAACAATATTTTACTGTTTCTACCATAAACAAGTTTCTATTTAGTTAGAGAATAAGGTCCCTGTTTCTACCAAAACACAGTTTTTATTTCGTTAGAGAATGCATAAGGCCGTCGATGTGTTTAGACCATTCAGTGTTACGCCGTAGAAACGCTATATTCACGCGATAGTGAAGCATGCAATTTAAAATACACTTACCTTCGAGTGCACTCCTACGCGGTTAAATTCGGAGGTAATTTCCTCCCATGCCTTTTTTTTTCTCCACAACGCTCACCACATCACTCTTTTTATTCTCCACTTTTTCTTTGTACTTGAAGACAAGATTCTTCAAAGCCATCTTTTCTTCTTCCGTAAACTGTTTTTTTCTTTCACTCATAATTATTGATGTACTATTTCAGCCTATCCAAAAATCTCAACCGTTAAAACACAATGACAAGGAGTGACAAGGTTTAAATTTGCCAGATGCAGGCTCGGCAGTGTTGCCACTGTCTACTAGCTTTACCACTAAAGCAGGGTATCCACAGTGCGAGGCAGCTCGCCTCGAATGCCTCGGGACGCATGCTCGGAGTGTGGATACCGGGGTTGCTCGCTGCGAGCCGCTCACCTCGCACCGTGCGACGCGAGGCAGGGGCTTGTCGGTAAAAAGGTGCTGCTCAAAGGAGCCTCGGGGTGAGGCGTGCGTTTAGTGGATACCAGCTTAGTTTGCCTCGGAGCGCACACAAAACCGCGACATGGAAAACGAAGAACTTCGTGGTGTAGTTAAATTATATGAACAGCGTCGTTTATTGTGGGATGCAAAACACCCACAATATTATAACAAAAATCGTCGGAAAAAGATATTGCAAACTTTAAACGAATCGCCAGTAGCAAGGTATCTCAGTGTAAGAGCTAATCTTTCCCTGACAGTAATAGCACTTCACATACAAGTGTCACTTCTTTTCACGGCGGGCTCTATTAGTTGAGCTAAATGTTCGAATTTCGAAATCCTGCTTGTACATTCATACGAAATTTGGCGCATCTTCTTCAAATCTGACGTCTTGTAGTAGCCTGTTTCCGTATTCCAACCGATTTCTAAACAATTGTTTGCCCCACCAGCGGTGCCGCCTTTTTTTCTGCCGCTGTTTTTTAATGATCGTAGCCATCACTATGTAGGCAGCGGCTGCCTCTTGAACGGTCTTGCTGGTTGGCGGGGCCGTGTCTAATGCCTACTTTGAAAGGTGGTTCGCGTGCTCGCATCGAGCATGCGAGGGTACAATTTAACTCAACAACACATGCCTCACCCCGAGGCAGATGCCGCGAGGCATTCGAGGCGAGCTGCCTCGCACTGTGGATACTATACTCAACATTAGTGAGTGCTCACTCAAGTTGAGGGTGGCACTCTATCAAGTAAGTGCACCATTCACTCGCTCTATGAATAGCGACGGTCGAATGAGTGAACACTTGAGGGGACCCTAAACTTACGTGAGTTTGAGTTTTTACTCAAACTGAGTGAGGACTATGAATACGGCCCTAATTGATTGGTCTCAAAATCTAAATGAACGGACAATTCTCTCAAGAAGTCTACACCGAAAATGGCATTATGATTTAAGGTCGGTATTATTGAAAAAGAAACGTGGAGTTGCAACTCTCCTATTTTAACCGGAATGAATATTTACAGGAAACGTATATATACATGTATATATACGTATAACGGTATATATACAGGAAACGTTTTACGGGACACGGCTAGGGTCAACACAGTACCTTGTACTGGTAAAAATTTATAGCAGTTCTGCAATTTCAAATTCTGTTCATTAGACGATTGATTTACACAAGTCACTTGACTACCAGTATCTAGTAGAGAAAGCGTACGCGTGGTCCCAATACATACTTCGATTAACGGGCATAAATTGGGATTATTACTATTATTATTTTCGATCTCGCCCTCTTCTAACAACCAATGATTTTTAAATATGTTATTTATTGATTTTTTAAGTACCGACGGTGGTTCCCTACCAAACTCTTCCTGGCGTGTCCCTTTTACAGGTTTTTTGACGCTATGTTTTCCTCATCCCTTTTTCTATTACTATTCTGATGGTGGACGTCCACTACCGTTACAATTTCATCCTGACCTTTTACTATGCCAACTGAATCTAATTTTTGTTCTATATTTTCATGAGGTTTTTCCTTTCTAACTTCGACTAATGATGAATTATACCTTGTTTTCGGCTCTTGATTACGATAGTTACCGAAATTTGAATTGTCTGGACGTTTTACCTCACCACTAAATGCCTTCTTCATACCATTATTTTTTGAATCGTACCTGTAATGATCATTAAAATTATTTTTGTCTTGATGTTGATAAGGTTTACTACACGATTGGAATGGATATTTGGTTTCCATTCATTTCCTGATTGATATTCATTTTGTTTATTAGGGTTACGGAACTGATTATTATTATTACGGTTTTGATTTAAATACGGTGAAGACTTACGGCTCATTTCCTGCCTATTATTTGAATCAAATTGGTCTCTCAATTACTGAACGATAGTAGATCGACCTAAACGGCGTAAATATTGTAACAACTGGTCAAAAACCAAAAAGTTTTGCAATAAAACGGTATCCTCAACACATTTACGAAAATGACGACTTAATTTCTGAGTGATTTGACTTTCACTCAAACCTAATCCTGCATTTTTACATTTAGTATACAACTGAATGGCGTATGCCTCGGGAGTAATATTAATTTTACCATAATATGTTTCATAATGTAGCATATCGAAAAGATGGACATGGTAATCTGGTCCTAAAAACCACGAATTGCCTTACAATTATACTCAAGATTTTGTTTTTATCAAAATCCTTTTTATCCGCAAGTTTTACAATTTTATATGCAAACGTAACTACACTAACTACATCCCTTGACGGTTTTACGAGTTTTCCTCGATCTACCATTTTGGTCAACAAAGAATCTTGGGGACTTACAGTGGAACATTCTAACACAATGTTTTTACATTGGATACATGTTAAACCTTTACTTATTTTTCTAACAATGTAGCCGCTTCACTACATTCTCTTGAATGTAGTTATCGTTAGTAACGTATGACAGTACGTCTAAGTCATGATCAAAATATATATCGTCTGATTCAGGCGGAGCATCGGGGAAACAATTTCCAGAGTTATGGGGGTCAAACCGTTCGACATTACCCCCCTCCGAAGCTCTTACTGAGCTCCTGAACATCATTTTTCTCAGGGCCCATTTGAATTGTAGGACATTGGGATTATTGTTGAATCCCCCATGGCTCCTTATGCATGAAAACAAAAGCTCCAAATGGTCTTGAGACATTTTATACGTAACAATATACTTGAAATTCCTTTCTAACAGTAAACGAGGGACCAATTCCTCAAGCGCCGCGACGTTACTCAAATAGCCTAGGGCGAACGTCTTGCGGAAGTGACCCAGAGTAGGGAACCCCTCAATCGACAGCCTGTTGAGGTAGCCGACATATCCCCGCAAGCGTTCCCGTATGAGCTCCCAATTAGCTAAAGTGATTGGGGATTTTAAATATTTTCCAAAAGGAATTCTACTATTGAAAATATCGAACAGTCCATCAATAACAAAAATGAAATTTTCAGTTGCCTCACTGGTGACAAAATTTGTTTCATTATTGGAGCGAAGAAACTTAAGCGCGTTTCCTACGCTTCTACGCTGAGTTTATCTACGCTGTGCTTATCGCTGAGTTTATTGACAAGTCTGATACCAAGGGTTTTTTGGAGGTCAATAAGGCGCGAAATGTAAACCCACTTAATTTGTCTATCCCCATCGTTGATGGCTGGCAAGTCAGTCAGAGCATTTCGGGCTAGCTTTACCACGTGGCAATTATCAAAAATTGCAAATATTTTTTGTTTCAACTCGGGCAAATGAAAGTAGGGTTTTTCAGGGAATTGACATCCAAGGGATACTTCATTGCAGACACATTCGAGGAGTGTCCGTCGAAAGTGCAGCAATGAGCAGTCACCCCACACGTATTCAATTTTAGAATGCAAGTTTTAATTAATCCGGCAAGATGCTTTGTCTTGAGACCGTTAATATAAAAATAGCCAACGACACACTTAAAATTTACCTTCATTGCCACAATACAAAAAACTAAGGCTTCCGTGGTAAGGGAATCGGAAGTTTCTGTAGCGTCACCCCTCGATTCCACGTAAACGGTATAACAACCTCTACTGTTATCAAACATTAATTGCTTCCTTATACTTATTCCGTCGAACACTAATGTTACGTCTCGGTACTCTTCCTCGAGATCGGCCTTTTTCTTTTAAAATAAAAATACTTCCTCTAAAAATCCAGGCTCACAATTGAACCGAGTCGAAAATCAATAGAAGAAACAATACCAGAAATTTAATCACAAAACAACACAAACTAAGCACGCTACTCAAATGAAGATGGTGGGTTAGGAAAAGCGGATCGTGGTAGGTTTCAAGCCGTACACTTGACTGTTACACTGCAAACGAACCTGCACTTTGTCTTAAATTGTGGTGGGGATGCTAGCTGTGTTTTTCCCTGTATCAACTAGCAATCCATGTTTCTATATCTATGATTGATTCGGTATCGTTTCAAATGAGTACTTTTACTCGCTATCGATTGGGTATTGATTCAAACAAGTACGATACCGAATCAATACCCATTCGATACGAAGTAAAAGTACTCATTTGAAACGATACGTGGAAAACTAGTGTGAACTAAGTCAATTTCGACTTTAGATGCAAACCACACTGAAAGAAAAGCTTGAAATCGGGAGTTTTTGCAGTTTTTTTTATTTGTAGGCTGTAGCGTCTCTTGTTGAGCGGATCCAGCGTTCAGGGGATCCACTTCCAGTCTCGTTAGTCTCTCGGCTCGGTGTAGCCAGACGTGACCTCCGAGAATACTGTAGGAGGGCTGCTATAAAACTGTAAATCGAGTGAAAAAACTGGACAAGTGCCCCCCCCCCCTCACCGTATGTATATTCAGACTACTCTATGTAATATGTTATACAGCGCACTCTACAGACCATTCGCAGAAAGCACATTACAAATGGAATATATATATATATATGGGAGGTAGAAATGCACGCTACGCACTAAGGGCCGTATTCATAGTCCTCACTCATTTGAAGAAAACACTCCCACTTGATGAAGTGGAGGGTGCCCTCAAGCATGCGATGCGCATTTCATAGTCTGAGTGCCGCGTTCACTTGAGTGAGTTCTGGATTCCATCCACTCATCATGAAGTGGAGTGTACCCTCGAGTAACGAACGGGTCAGAACGGGTCGGCGGGTGATAATGCATCAGGTTGTCATAGGAACTTGCGAATCAGTTTACCTGGGCTAGTGCATTGTGGATTTTGCTAGCTCTTCATCAGTAAAATGGGGTCCAAAAGAGCTATTTTTTCTTCTGAAGAAAAAATCAGACTTCGAGAGCTGGTGATTGAAAACCGAGAAGTAGTCGAAAATAAAAAAAGTGATGTGGTGTCCCTCTCCGAGAAAAAAAAAAATGTGGGACAAAATTACGGACGTTTTCAATAGCGATCCTTCGAACCAACAGGTAAGCGAAACTTATAATTTTACTTATTGTACCTTTACACGAGATTCCATCGTTGCAGAGAACCGCCAACCAACTCAGAAAATGTTGGGAGAATATTAAGTTTAGGCGTAAAAGTGAGCTCGCTGCAGAGAAGCGAGAACGACTAAAAACCGGAGGTGGATCCTTTTCGTTGTCGGTGCCGGACGACCCTGAGCTAGATGGTATGGGAGTAGACGTCGAGTTGGTCGGGGCCGTCGACAGCGACACTTGGACGTTGAATTCCAAAGTATTCGGCAAGGATACCACCGAAATGGTTGAACGACCATCGACTTCTTCACAACGAGACCCACTGGATTCAGGTGTTTATTTTTGTTAGTAATCTAATTAAACTAATTAAATTAATTAATTTACTAATTAAAATGCCGGCGACAGATTTATTCATTATATCAATCTAACAACATCTAGATAAGATTAAATTCGGCGTGGTTTACCGATCAGGAGAAGCGCCTAGAGTTTCGAGAAACAATGGACCTAGGTGGGGTTCGGCTTAGCTTATCCCTCGGAGTACGACTCCCATAGGCGCCTCCGTGGCGCAAATGGCAGCGTGCTGGACTGGTAATCCAGAGGTTGCGGGTTCAAATCCCGCCGGAGAGCCATTTTTTCTCGAAACTCGAATCGTGTTGGGCTATGCCCTTCCATCGTCGTCCGGATAATATCAGTTTAATTAATTTACTAATTAAAATGCCGGCGACAGATTTATTCATTATATCAATCTAACAACGTTTATTTTTGTATTCGAGCAGGTAGATTGAAGGAATTTGCAATACGTTTGATTGAAAGAAGTAAAACGACATAAGCCGTTAAAGACTATACTTTTGACTTAAATAAGACAATTTTTCAATTGTTTTTTTCCTGCGACGTCTTTCAATCTCCTATGCTTTAGTCCGTAATGTTTTTGCGTTAACTCTTCATCCCTATAAGTACGCATCTTTCTTCGAGTACTCATTTACTTTACAGGAAATCTGTCTTCGAGAGATACAGTCTCGTTTTTCGTTAACACAGATGCTCCATCTGTGTTCTCAGCAGCTCCTGCTGAGTCGGGTCATCAGGAGGTCCCATCTCGCTCAGGTGAGTGGTAATGCATCATGTTAGTGCTTCCCCCAACCCAAACCCAAACCGGCATGGACTGGCAAATTGGCATTGTGAAGGACTTATACTTATCCTTTGTTATATTACAGGAAAGCCACGAAAGTTGGCGGAGGAGATTGAGTTTAAGAGGGGCGTATAAATGTACCGTCTCTGTGGATATCCACTGTCTCCAAGAACGTGGCCCATTGTCGACCATTCTTGCTCAAGACGTACTCGGATCGAACTATTCTCGAATATCCTAGTGTCGTGAACGGACCCTGGCCACCGACAAACTATGTCAAAGATTTCTTTGTCTGGGCCAGCGACTATTTGAACGTTGATGGAGAAAAAAAATTTCCTATTCCTGAAAACTTCTGGTTGGTCACCTCATGGACTCTTGATGGGTATATGGGTCCCATCGATCAATCCAATGACTCCAGGAAATCCAGCTTTTTTGTAGAAGTTGTTCCATGTTTTCTTGATCTCCACTGGAGTGCTCGGTAGCTTGATGAAATGACCAATTCTCTGGCAAAGGGCTTCAGATACTTCTTTAACAATTCGACAGACCGATGATTGACTGATCATAAACAAGTCGGAGCAGATAATCTAAAAATGAGGGTTCAGCAAAGTATGAATCAGACAAATATTTGTGAATTTTGAAAGACGTCACAAACGTTAGCTGATAGACGACACGGACAGAGAGTTAACTCACCCTAATAGGTCAGAAGTATAGACACAAAAATTTGGTTAGTCGAGATCATGGTACACGAGGATTCTAAACGGAGGGAAGCTTCATGCTTTTGAGAGGCAACTGTGCACATGCAGACAACAGACCACTTCCATTATGAATCGTAGTGCCACCAACACCTTTATTAAAGGGCAGATCGGTAACCCTCTTTTATCCTCTCTTTCCCCAAGTGGGTAAATAAGAGGGAGCAAAGTATGTACGACCGTTTCCTTTCGAAACCTGAATCTATACCGGAATTGGTAGTTGTCATACGACTCAATGGGATTCAAGGTATCTCTAATGTACCTACAACAACGTTACAGAGTTCATCATTTCAGCACACTCCAACTCTTTTGTACTACAAACTGATGGCATGAACCATAGAATATACATCAATCGACTACGGTTATTTTTGTTCTCTGAACGCCCACTAAACTACGCACTAATGTATGAAAGGTAAACAAAAACAAGATTGGAGTGAAGTACCTTTTTGGTATTCGATGAATATTAATAAATTCGTCGTAATCATCGTCGTATTCGTCCAAAAGAAAGAATAAGTCACGATCGATGATGATGATAAGTGGCGTTATTGGAACTGAGTGCAACCTCAAGGGGACTCGGGGGCTCCCTTGAAATTGGAGAGGTTCAAGTTGAAGAAGCACTCAACTTTTTCAGCGAGTTGCGTTTGTGGAATACGACTTGAGAGACCCCTCAAGGGTTGATACCGTGACGGGGGGAAGGAACTAAAGGCTTGGGGGGGGGGGCGTAGGTATCGAGTGATTTTTCGCTACAATTGTAGTCGGTTTATTAGTTTTTTGGGTATAAAAAGAAAATAATAAGAAAATAATAATAAAATAAAAAAAAATAATAAAAGAACGTATGGGGGGGGGGATTATTTACAATGAGGGAGCATCTAGGCTGATGGCGCTTGAAGATCGCGAAGAAGCATTGAGCGAGGGCGCCGGAGAGGATGAGCCGTTGTGATGATCGATGGGGATGCTATGCTCGGATGGGGCCTCGAGGTCCGTCGAGTCGGAGGCCGGGGCGTAATGGCGTCGTCGCGGGTCGTTCTCCAAGCAGCGTGCTCGCTCGAGGGGTCGTAGGGTGGGTCGGTGACAGGACGAGATGGGGGGGGAGGAAACTGGGGAGCAAGGGGGGATTTGGGGATCCGCTGGCGTTTGAAATTCGGGATAGGACAATCACAGGCTCCGATGTGGGAGAATTTGGAGCAATTTAGACACTTTAGGAGGCGTGCTGGTTGTCGGGAGAGCCAGGGCTGTAACTCGAAAGGGAACTGAAGGGCAGCCCCTTGCACCAATCTGCCCCGGTGGTCGACCAGGTCGAAGTAGCAGGCCTCGAGTGCCGCGACGTGCCGAAAAGCGGAGATATCGGCCCCAGGGATTCCGGCTTTTAGGCCGAAGGGAGGGGAGTTTGCCTGGGAGAAATAAAAGGTTCCCGGGTTTCCCGGGGCGATGGCGGAAGGGAAGGGGGTCCCACCGGGGGGGAGGAAAAAGATGGGGTGGAGACGTTCCAAGCCCTTATTCGAGATCCCCCGTGGCCCAATGATCACCTCTCGAGAGCCTAATTTGTCGAAGAGCAAGCTTTGTTCTGCGAGGCGGGGGCGGTCCCGTCTTCGGACCAATTTGTCGGGACGCAGGGGCAGAATTTCGCTATGGACCATCTATGAACCAAGGTAAAAAAAGAAGGGGGGGGGGAGTTCGTTAGTCCTTTGATCCTAGAACCAATATTTTCCCCTTGATGGTTTGGGTAGTGGAAAAACCGTCCGGGTTATTGTCCCGGTCGACGGGGGAACTTTAGACCACTCTCGAGTTCTTTGCCTCAGAGAGCGCGGGAGAGGAGGGATTGATTTGGGTGGTAGAGGAAAAAAAAGGGGGGGGTGCCTACCTGAAACCCATAGACTATGGAGGATAATAGAGGGTAACCATCCGGGTTATTGTCCCGGGCGATGGTGGGTGTTGACCGCTCCCGAGTACTTTGCCTCAGGGAGCTCAGGAGGGTAAGGAGAGAGTCGGGGTAGGAGGAGAGGGGTCGGGGTACTTTCAAAAATGATAAGACACAAATAAATACCTTGAAGATATATTTTAGTCTTATAACAGGGGACCTGGCGAATTGACTTTATTTTTCGGGTTTGGGTCAGGTCATTTTTAACATGATGTCCCGATTTGGGGGAGTAGCCCCGTTAAAATATTTGATGTAACATAAGTGGGTATTTATTTTAATTACAACGACTTGGTTCAAAACATATTAAAACATTAATTCTTTAATTAATTCCCCCGGAGGGTTTATCAGTTAAAAGGAAATTTCACACAGTATAAATTATTAATAACATAGGTTTAAAATAGTTCTGGTTTTCCCTCATAGGTGAGGAGCCGTTACGTCACGAGTTTTAGTTTGGGGGCACTTTTAACTGTTGACCGTGGACACCCGGTAGAGGGCCTCTGTTGTATCTTGTCAGAATTTTTTTTTTTTTTTTTTTTTTTTTTTTTTTTTTTTTTTCCCGCTACTACGGTAGCAGGGTTCTCTCCAATCTTGAGTTGGAGAGCGTTCTATGAAAGTCAACTCATTCATGCGCATGCACCAACGCCCACTTGAGGGATTACTCCACTTGAGTGAGGACTGTGAATACGGCCCTAAGTGTCGGACTCCCGAATGGCCTACCGACTAAAACCACCTCCAAGGCGTCGACATCGAGGTTTTTCCTTTCTAACTTCGACTAATGATGAATTATACCTTGTTTTCGGCTCTTGATTACGATAGTTACCGAAATTTGAATTGTCTGGACGTTTTACCTCACCACTAAATGCCTTCTTCATACCATTATTTTTTGAATCGTACCTGTAATGATCATTAAAATTATTTTTGTCTTGATGTTGATAAGGTTTACTACACGATTGGAATGGATATTTGGTTTCCATTCATTTCCTGATTGATATTCATTTTGTTTATTAGGGTTACGGAACTGATTATTATTATTACGGTTTTGATTTAAATACGGTGAAGACTTACGGCTCATTTCCTGCCTATTATTATTTGAATCAAATTGGTCTCTCAATTACTGAACGATAGTAGATCGACCTAAACGGCGTAAATATTGTAACAACTGGTCAAAAACCAACAAGTTTTGCAATAAAACGGTATCCTCAACACATTTACGAAAATGACGACTTAATTTCTGAGTGATTTGACTTTCACTCAAACCTAATCCTGCATTTTTACATTTAGTATACAACTGAATGGCGTATGCCTCGGGAGTAATATTAATTTTACCATAATATGTTTCATAATGTAGCATATCGAAAAGATGGACATGGTAATCTGGTCCTAAAAACCACGAATTGCCTTACAATTATACTCAAGATTTTGTTTTTATCAAAATCCTTTTTATCCGCAAGTTTTACAATTTTATATGCAAACGTAACTACACTAACTACATCCCTTGACGGTTTTACGAGTTTTCCTCGATCTACCATTTTGGTCAACAAAGAATCTTGGGGACTTACAGTGGAACATTCTAACACAATGTTTTTACATTGGATACATGTTAAACCTTTACTTATTTTTCTAACAATGTAGCCGCTTCACTACATTCTCTTGAATGTAGTTATCGTTAGTAACGTATGACAGTACGTCTAAGTCATGATCAAAATATATATCGTCTGATTCAGGCGGAGCATCGGGGAAACAATTTCCAGAGTTATGGGGGTCAAACCGTTCGACATTACCCCCCTCCGAAGCTCTTACTGAGCTCCTGAACATCATTTTTCTCAGGGCCCATTTGAATTGTAGGACATTGGGATTATTGTTGAATCCCCCATGGCTCCTTATGCATGAAAACAAAAGCTCCAAATGGTCTTGAGACATTTTATACGTAACAATATACTTGAAATTCCTTTCTAACAGTAAACGAGGGACCAATTCCTCAAGCGCCGCGACGTTACTCAAATAGCCTAGGGCGAACGTCTTGCGGAAGTGACCCAGAGTAGGGAACCCCTCAATCGACAGCCTGTTGAGGTAGCCGACATATCCCCGCAAGCGTTCCCGTATGAGCTCCCAATTAGCTAAAGTGATTGGGGATTTTAAATATTTTCCAAAAGGAATTCTACTATTGAAAATATCGAACAGTCCATCAATAACAAAAATGAAATTTTCAGTTGCCTCACTGGTGACAAAATTTGTTTCATTATTGGAGCGAAGAAACTTAAGCGCGTTTCCTACGCTTCTACGCTGAGTTTATCTACGCTGTGCTTATCGCTGAGTTTATTGACAAGTCTGATACCAAGGGTTTTTTGGAGGTCAATAAGGCGCGAAATGTAAACCCACTTAATTTGTCTATCCCCATCGTTGATGGCTGGCAAGTCAGTCAGAGCATTTCGGGCTAGCTTTACCACGTGGCAATCATCAAAAATTGCAAATATTTTTTGTTTCAACTCGGGCAAATGAAAATAGGGTTTTTCAGGGAATTGACATCCAAGGGATATTTCATTGCGGGCACATTCGAGGAGTGTCCGTCGAAAGTGCAGCAATGAGCAGTCACCCCACACGTATTCAATTTTAGAATGCAAGTTTTAATTAATCCGGCAAGATGCTTTGTCTTGAGACCGTTAAATTAAAAATAGCCAACGACACACTTAAAATTTACCTTCATTGCCACAATACAAAAAACTAAGGCTTCCGTGGTAAGGGAATCGGAAGTTTCTGTAGCGTCATCCCTCGATTCCACGTAAACGGTATAACAACCTCTACTGTTATCAAACATTAATTGCTTCCTTATACTTATTCCGTCGAACAGTAATGTTACGTTTCGGTGCTCTTCCTCGAGATCGGCCTTTTTCTTTTAAAATAAAAATACTTCCTCTAAAAATCCAGGCTCACAATTGAACCGAGTCGAAAATCAATAGAAGAAACAATACCAGAAATTTAATCACAAAACAACACAAACGAAGCACGCTACTCAAATGAAGATGGTGGGTTAGGAAAAGCGGATCGTGGTAGGTTTCAAGCCGTACCCTTGACTGTTACACTGCAAACGAACCTGCACTTTGTCTTAAATTGTGGTGGGGATGCTAGCTGTGTTTTTCCCTGTATCAACTAGCAATCCATGTTTCTATATCTATGATTGATTCGGTATCATTTCAAATGAGTACTTTTACTCGCTATCGATTGGGTATTGATTCAAACAAGTACGATACCGAATCAATACCCATTCGATACGAAGTAAAAGTACTCATTTGAAACGATACGTGGAAAACTAGTGTGAACTAAGTCAATTTCGACTTTAGATGCAAACCACACTGAAAGAAAAGCTTGAAATCGGGAGTTTTTGCAGTTTTTTTTATTTGTAGGCTGTAGCGTCTCTTGAGCGGATCCAGCGTTCAGGGGATCCACTTCCAGTCTCGTTAGTTTCTCGGCTCGGTGTAGTCAGACGTGACCTCCGAGAATACTGTAGGAGGGCTGCTATAAAACTGTAAATCGAGTAAAAAAACTGGACAAGTGCCCCCCCCCCTCACCGTATGTATATTCAGACTACTCTATGTAATATGTTATACAGCGCACTCTACAGACCATTCGCAGAAAGCACATTACAAATGGTATATATATATATATGGGAGGTAGAAATGCACGCTACGCACTAAGTGTCGGACTCCCGAATGGCCTACCGACTAAAACCACCTCCAAGGCGTCGACATCGAGGTCAATTGCAACTGCTCCCTGTTTTATGTTTGTAATATTGCCTGGAACTTGAATCCTTTTCGAGGGTTTCAGGAAACAGGTTCAATTTTAAGTCTTTTATAACAAAATTAGAAAATTTATTCGATTTTTAATATCATTTTTGGATAGGGTTCGGTCGACTCGTAAAAGAATTTGATGCCCTTGAAGCTGAATGTGCCATTTTCTGTGTTTTTGTTAAAGTTACTTCCGAGCTTTTCTGTTAAATTTTTAAAATCGATAAAATCAGAAAATGAAAATTCTTTTATTTTGTCGAAGGGAGGAGTCTTTTCACTGTCTCGAACAGTGTTTCCACTTTAGTGTAAGACTTCTTCCCTCCTAGAGTGGTAAAATTTCCCTCTTTTTCCCTCTCCGTTTAAACCAGTCCCCTACATATCCCCGTTCAGATAAACTGCGTCCTGGTCTTGGACAAAATCTTAAGACACAATAATAGAACACAGTAATTTCTCTTCCGGCTTTGGTTTATTATTTTTACACTTCGTTTTCCCCCAGTTGATGTTTTTTTTCAGTTACTTGTTACCCATTGGTTCCGAGTTAGAACCTGCTGCACACACTACAGTTGAAGGTGTGATTTATGGGAAACTAATTTCGAAATAAAAATCTCAACTTAATTTTTATTAGGTACACAAAAACTTTGTCGTAGGTATAAGTATAAAAACGTAAAATTATTTACAGCTGACTATTTTCGGTTCGAACTCTTTGGCTATCCAAAGACGTCAAGTTAGACGTAAACTTCAACTTTGGTAAAGCTCCCTCTTTGTCTAGGTTGTATGGTAGCGGTGTTTTTCTCTTTATTGATATTGATAATGGTCTCTTTATTGTACCTGTTTTTAGTCTTGCTCTGGAATTGTTTGTTTTTAACGTACACTTCCCTTGGTATTTCCTTTATTTCTTCTCTAGAGGAATTTCTTTTATCAATCACCTTTTCCTTGTTTGCAAGGTCTTTTTCCTGTATTTTATCGTAGAGTAGGTATTTGTATCTTTTCTTTGTGTTCTGTAGATGATTATTCGTTAGCTGATGGTCTATGTTAATATCAATTACACAATTGTTATTCACATGACCAGTTTGGAGGAAATTGTTTCCTTCTTATATTATTCGTTTTGTGTACTGGAATTTTCTATAGAAGTGCCATGTGCCGTAGTCACTTGAAACGGATCGTTCTTAATTTTTAGAGGGAAAAACTGTTTTGCTACTGATGAATTAACAAACGACTTTGTACTAGCTGTATCAATTAATACTTTCAAATTATATTCGGCATTATAAAATAAGGTAATTCGTTCAATCATTGTCCCAGGTTTGTCAGGTTAAAAGATTGGAAGGGTCTTGACTCATCTCTAAAAAAAGATTCTCTTCTTCAAGGACAGGGGAGTCAATGTTTCGCTCTTCTCTTTCTTGAAGATGAAAATAAGGAGGGTGTTCACTCTCATTTTCTTGCACTTCAATGTTTCTATATTGAAATGTAGGTGTTGTGATGGCAGTGGAAATGCTCATCGGCGTTTGCGGATGAAGTGAAGAGGGGTAGCGTTGTTGTTGTTGTTGTTGTTGTTGCGGGTAAGAAGGTGTTGGGTGTAGTCTTTTACCCGCGTTAGGAAATTCTTTTCTCGGGGTGTTTAGCATTTCATTGTAAAAATTACTTGGTTTATAATACTGATTGATTGAAATTTACTCGCTTATAAGCTTGAGAACTTTTTTGTTCGGTCTTAAAATAATTCCTAGTACTCATGTACTGAAAATCATTAGTTAACAAGTTTCTTGCCTCAGCTAAATTAGTGGGGTGCCTTGCCTGGATGAGGCTGGCTAAAGGCTCTCTTAATCCTCTCAAAAATACTCTTAACGCCATTTGTCTTAGATACTCTTTTAACTCTTCCGACTGCGGTCCTTTAGTTTGAAGGTAAGATAATTGAAGGGAGAAATAATTCTCAATTTTTTCTATATACTGAAAAGGGTCATCGCTTCCTTTATGACTTCCATGAGCTCTAATCCTAGAGTAAAAAGATCTCTTTTACCTGACCCATTAAGCAACGCGTTTCTTAATTCTTCCCAAATAGTAATACTCGAGCAGTTGATTAGTCCTGCATCTTTCCCTTTAATTTTGTTTCTAATACAAGACATTAAGTATTGCTGGGTTTCCCACATCATAAAAGTTTGTGACTAACTCGTCACAATTTTGGCTAAGAAAGGAGCCAAAGCGGATGGTTCCCCGTGAAATTCTGGGACCATCTATAAATATTGGGATTTAAATTCTTGTACTGCCTGTACAGCCATTGCTGGTTCTAATTGCGTTTCAACATTTAAATTGTCCTGACTTACAGAAGAAGACGGTGAAGGCACATCCGTTGAGCTTCTCCTCGGTCTTCTGAAGGAGGGGTGAGCGGAGCTGTATCGGTAGACGGCTCTCTCTCTCTCTATGAGATGGGGCGGTGACCTCTGCACTTGGCGGTGAATCTCCTCTACCGTTTGCCGTTGTGAATTCGGTAGGAACCACGGTGGACGTCTTGGTTGAAGTTGGGGTTCCTCTTTTTTGTTTTCCTTTTGTTTTCGACGGGAGAGATTGGCCTTTGCTGATGGTCCTCTTTACTCGAGTTCACAAATTACTTTCGGGTATAGAACCAGGAGAGTGTCCTTCGTGAATCTCGATGCTAGAGATCCAGTGGTAGAAGGATAATCGGTGTTCTCCTCAAGTTTCTGTTCAAGATGAAGAAGTTCGTCGATTCGGTTAACCGTTAAAACGGAGAAGATTATTTATTTTTTCGTCAAATTTTCACGAAAATAACTCCCGAATCGTCCTACCGACTGCGCCAGATATGTTTAAAGTCCGTGAAAAACGTTTTTTTTTTTTTTTTTTTTAAACACTTTTATTTTCACCAAACTACAAATTAACAACTTGAACAGATTTTCCCGATGTGAATACAATTAACTCCCGCCCGAGAGTGAGACTGCTTTCTTTCTTTTCTCTTCCTCTGAAATTCCCCCCTCTTAATCCAGTAATATAATATTGCTTACACTATGCTTATTGTACCAATTATTCTAATCTACCCCATAACATATCTTTTTTATATGTATACAGGGTGTACAAGAAGCAACTGGACAGAGAAAAACCAGTGAAGGGGCAACTCATTTCTGATCGAAATGACTATTTGCACTTTTCCGAAATTCCGCTTTGTTCTCGAGATATCCGCCATTTTCTGATTTTCAGCTAGATTAACAGCTAGTTGCACACGCAATAATTGTTGCAATGGCAAAAATGATGAGCCCACTGGAAAGAGCACAACATTTTCTATTTAAAGAGCCTATTTTTATCCAGAGCAGACGATATCTACTACGTTTCGAATCAGCTTATTAGCGAGGAAACTTAATTCCGGAAGTATTGGTGATATGGTGATGTAGTCAGAAAATTACGTTTTTTGTTTTTCTGCAAACTCACTGACAACAGACATCAGAAGTGGCTTCATGCTCTTAGTGATGCCAGCAGAACAATCTACAGCTCCATACCAACTTCTTAGAGTGGACTCATGCGGCAAACTTGATTTGAAATGCGTCCGGAAGTAAGCATAGGCCTTCGGCGAATAAAAATGTAGTGTGAGAGCAGAAGCCCTCAGCTCTGGAGAATACTTCTGTGGTCTCGAGCTCGCTCGCTTTAAAAATTCTGCAGTCGTGCAAGAAGAGACCTAATGAAAGTCAAAGCTTCTTGGCTGGCGTCTACGAGCACATGGAAGTCAATTCCGTCAGCCAATCCGCCTGGGGCCCACCTAGGCACACGAATCTTCATTAGGCTGGGCAATTGTCGGCACCAGTCTCTCTTTTTCCGCAGTAGTGTGGTCCACTTCCTCGTCCCAATGAAGTTTAGCCTGCCACAACTTCTGTAGAAGCACCTTCGTGCGTAGCGTCAGTCCTAGGGGGTCAAATATTTTCTGCGTCATCGATAAAATGTATCTTTTGGTTATCTTTTTTGACAAAAAGTCTTTAGGCGGTTCAAAACAAAGCCCTAGTTCGTCACGCTCCTTGTACCACAGCATCCCGAGAACCCTAGTATGCAGTAGGAAGGTCACACTCCCCGCTCATCTCCCACCCTCGTAAATTGAATTGATGGGTCGAAAGAAGGCTGGTAGCGGTGTCTTTTATCGTGTTGACTGCCTCTTCGTGTAGTACACTAATTACAAGATAATCCACATAAAAACTGTCCTCTATTAATTGTATGATTTCTGAGAGATCCTTTGTTTTTCCCCTCTGTGAAGACAACCTCTGCAGGTTGGATCAAACGATAGATGGGGGCAAACTCTCTGAACTTCTTCGGTAGCCTTTAAGAGAACGTAAAAAGACATAGGAAAATGCTTTTGATAATTTTGTGGGTGAGAATCTTGAGGGGGGGGGGCTAAAATGGCTTCAAAATCAGCATGAATAACAAAGGGGAGTTTTATCTGACGTTCAACAGATCCCAATTGAAATTTCTCCCTGGGTTTAGGCATGTCTACCGCCACACATTTATTGTTTTTGCAATTGCGCGTATTGTCATTGAAGCGCTCTTCCCAGCCCCTATCCTTGGTGGAAAAAACAGTAAAGCACCTTTTGCTAATGTTGTTTCTGGAGCTCATTTGGGCACCGACGAGTCTCTCGGATTTATTAATGCATACATAGTGGCTGTCCCCGCTAGTGTTGTGTAAAGGAAATGTTGGTTCGGGGATTTTTTGAACGATTATTAGACACGTTAAATTAACAAAAGGTGTAATTATAATAATCGGATAAAGTGGTAGTAGGTTCGCTTCTTGGTTGTTGTCCTTAGACTAGTCTTAATTAGACTTAATTATTAAGTTTCCAATCAAGGCCGCGGGGGCTTTTACTTATCGGTATCACGTTCGCGGTGTCGGCAGTGTGTGTTCGTTTGATTATATTCCTTCGGGCGTCGACGGGTAACGCTTCTTTAAACGGGTTTTGATAGACGGATCGCGCCAGGGCAGCTCGGAAACAATGGTGAAAAACAGATTAAAGTGATACTGATTAAAATTATTATGATAGACATAATTTTGATAGGAGTTTCTTTTCCTGATAAATCGTGTGCATGTTTTTCCAGAACCTCATTGTATTTCAAGACCGAGCTATCTAATGATTCATCTAAGAATCTCAGTTCCAAGTTAGGTGATTCTCTTTGTCTGATTATATTACCTGGAATATAATTAGAAGATATTGTATTATATTTTAACTCATTTATTAATATTGACTCAAACCTAGTATAAGGGATGAATAATTCATGTTCATTGATTGGCGTTAATAGCTCTTCCTTTTCTGTTCCTTCCTTGAGATATCTATACTGTACTCTCACGTCTTTAGAGTTTATTGTTAAGAGTCTAGATTTAAGGTAGTAAACTAAACTTTTTTCTGAGATACGTTCAGTTCTGACTTTGCATTGCTTTAAAACATCAGTTGAATTATGAATTAAAGAATGTAAACATTGGTTCTGGCAGCACTTATAGAATGCATATCTCGGACAGATATAATTTTCTTCTGAATACTGGCAATCTTTTAGAACAATACATTCTAGATGTAAATCGTTTTTGATAACAAAATATTCTGGAATATCCAATTTAAATATTTTCCTATCGGTCTGATTGAATTGATCCGAGAAGAAACCGTAATTAAAAATATTCACAAAAGTCTCCTGTTGATGAGGGCATATTAACGGTATTCTTAATGTTATATATAAGGTGTTATTTTTGATAAAAGAAAGAGTGAATGTACTGTACGTCAGGAGTAAGGTAGGTTTAATTTTAAATATTGTGTCATTTAGTTTGGGGTTAGAGTTTATGATAGATATCAAGTTGTGTGGTTTAATAAAAGGCCATGGTATTTTGCCCTCGAATAATGATGTCAAGATATTGATCTCTCTATCTAATATAATATTCTGGAAGAGAATATCCAATTCTTCTTGAACCTCTGAAGATTCTTTACAGATGATCTTCAACAATTCTTGTTTATTGAGATTTATCTTATTGGATAATTCTTGGTTTAAAACATGGTACTCAGCTTTTTGTTGAAGAATAGTTTTCCGATTCGTTTTTAATTGGGCTTCTACAACTGATAGATGATCTTCAAGTCTAGATATATCAATCCTATTCCAGACAGATACACCAGAACTCATTAGTAGGAACTGGGTTTTGTCTGTCTAGTAAGTGCTGATTGAACAAGCGATAAAAAGTCGAGAAATCTTCCAATATTGTGCGATTGTAATCACATCTGTCATAATGTTTTATTAAGGGTTGGCTCACTAAGGGATATCTCAGTGTATGAAAAGTGTAATCATTGTAGCTCTAGATGTTAGTCTCTATTTCGACCTTAATTCCCCATTTTGGATAAAAATTATCATTCCCAGAAATGAGGACTAAGCAGTAAGAGTAAAAAGCAATATTTGGAATGACAGTGAAAGATACATGTTGGTCTTCCTCATGCATGTATGCGCTTAACTTGGTTTCTGATTGGAGCTTTGTTGATTTAGTATCTTTCTCGTTCAATGGGATCGATGCTTCGAGATCTCCCTAGTGTCCTGAATCTCCTTGTGACGTCATGTTCTAATGATCGGTGTCGGTCCTCTGAGGATAATTGGTTGATTCGTTTATCCATTCTTGCTAGTGCCAGAGACAATTCTCTCATCATATTCAGGAGTGAATCGTTTGTGGAGATCAAGAATTCAATTTTTTTCTTTATTCCCTCCGAGGTATCCGTTCGAGTGTGCTGAAATCTACAGCCTAACCCATGTGGACATAGTCCTCTGGCATCATTTTACTTCCATGTTCCCGTAGGGAAGGAAGTTTGGTAATGGCAAAAAAAAAATTTTTAGCTGACACCAGATTCGTGTTCCTGGACCCCGAAAAGGCCTAAATCTCGATTTTCAGTATGGCGTCTGTCGTCCGTAGTCCGTCGTCCACTTTTTTCTCGACAGATCTGGACGAGTGATGGCTCAAAATTTGTGTCTTCATCTCTAGATGTACACCGTAAAATTTGAAAACGATTGGTTGAGAGATTTGGAAGATACTATAACAAATGTGTTCGAAGTAAAAATGGTTGTACTCTTATAATTCCAAGAGAATATTATAAAATTTGATGATCGATCGTTCAAAATCGTCATCTAGGTTCCTAGAAGACGCTGCTAAAATTTGAATAAGATTTGTTGAGCGGTACAGTTGCTAAGGTTTGGAATGCGTTTCAGCTCTTTTCTTGCCCCAAACTTATCTCCTATCAGAATTTTAGTCCGATTTCATCTCATGATGGCTTAAAATGACCACAACAAAATTCCCCATCGATGAACTGGTTTACAAATGGGCTTTCTCTGAGAATCTTCCTAGTTAAGTTGTTTTTTCTTCACTGTTCTCCTTTTTGGAGTCATAGCGTCAACTTCATCGGACCATTTATTTTGGGAGGATCTTCTCTCTTAAGGAATTTTTCCTCCTCCTATCACTTTCCCTGATCTTAAGGTCTTGTTGGGTGGAGTAGGCTCCACCGTCGAAGATTCTAAAGTTTTGTTCTCTTCCTCTGTAGGTGTGGGGGGATTGCTTGCACTCATATTGATTATGATTGATGTGATCGCTCCTAGTGTGCAATATACAAACATGAGGAATCCTTCCTGTCCAGCATAGACTTACACACGACGTTTATGGACACGTCATTAATGAATTGTACTCGCCGGAGATTCGCCAGCGTCTTCTCGAAAAGTCTTCTCTCACATTAGACGAAGCATCTAAGGACGCTAGATCACTTGAACTGGCCCGTCCGCAATCTCTCTCGTTCCCCTCGACATCAACAGTCAACGCTGTTCGATCCGATTTGCCATCTCCATCGAAATCTAAAAGCTCTCGTCGAGAATCTTCAGTATGAAAATGTTTCTATTGCGGCAAAAAGAAACATTCTCGAACTAACTGCCCAGCGAAAAACGCTCAATGCACAAAATGTTTCAAGAAGGGGCAATTCGCTACCGTCTGTAGATCGTCCTACCAAGTGTCGAAGCAAAATTTAAAGTCAAACTCACGGCACTCGCAGTTCTTAGCTCGATAGCCGGTAGCCTTACCAAAAGCACAGTTGCGGCTACGATCAATGGCCACCCAGTATTCGCTCTGGTCGACACCGGAAGTACCACGAGTTTTCTTAATACGAAGACTGCCCACAAGTTAGGTCTTCGTGTTCTTCCGTCGTCAGGAAAGGTGTCAATGGCCTTCACATCTGTTACGTCGCGAATAACTGGACGATGTAAAGTCACTCTAACACTTCTTAACCACTCGTATGAAGACGTGGAGCTGTCTATTCTCCCCGATCTCTGTTCTGATCTCATAATAGCTCACGATCTCTTGAAGGCCCACTCCTCTCTTCAGGTAGTTTTTGGAGGTGCAAAAGAGGCTCCCACCATTTTTTCTTCTTTGATCGCCGCCCACGTGGAACCAGCTTCGCTTTTCGATAATTTGAAAGAAGGCTGCGCTCCTGTAGCTACTAAATCTCGTCGACATTCATCAAGTGACCTCAAATTTATCGAAGCAGAAATCAAACGTCTACTTTCAGAAGGGATCGTAGAACCAAGTTTCTCACCTTGGCGAGCTCAGGCTCTCGTTGTCTCGAACGAAAACCATAAAAAAAGAATGGTGATCGATTATTCTAGGACAATTAATCGCTTCACACTGTTGGACGAGGAAATAGTGTAAACAAGGTCGCGTGTAACGAAATATTCAGTACGATTGATTTAAAAACCGCGTACCATCATGTGACCCTGATGGTCTGTCACACGCTCCGTTAGGAGTTACCTTTTTATCGAGATCGGAGAGTCCAGGAGTCTTCAGGAATAGGTAGTGTTTTGTTTAAAAAAAAGAAGATATTAAGCAAATTTACTTTCTTTTCTCTTTAAAGAAAAAATGTGGTTTATTTTATTCGAAACTTGAAGGAATTTATAACTTAAACTCTATGTATGCACAAATAGAAAACTTGGGGACCGCAATAATATTCTAATGATCTCTTGAGGGTTGGTTTATATGAACCGAAATTAGTGGTTATTTCGGAGAGGAGGGGAATAAAAAAAAACGAAATGATGATTTGTAAAGGAATAGACGTTGAGACTCACGAGTTTGTTTCGAAGGGGAGATGTTAGTGACGATTTTCGAGACACCGGTGACTTGACCGATGGTGACGGAAGACGACGTGGTGGACTTCAACTCGGGGTAGGCCGGTGACCAAAACCGGTGACGACGGGTGACAACAGGGTCTAACCTCAACCTTTGAATAGGCTGGTGACAACAATGGCGACGACGGATGACGACGGGGTCTGACCTCAACCTTTGAATAGGCTGGTGACAACAATGGTGACGACGGATGACGACGGGGTCTGACCTCAACCTTTGAGTAGGCTGGTGACAACGGATGACGACGGGGTCTGACCTCAACCTTTGAGTAGGCTGGTGACAACAATGATGACGACGGATGACGACGGGGTCTGACCTCAACCTTTGAGTGGGCTGATGACAACAATGATGACGACGGATGACGATATTCTGACTTACGGAGTATGACGTAGCTCACCCACCACGACGCGGTGACCACCAAAACGGCACAGGTGTCAATCACCACTAGAAAGGTTACGACACTTGACTCTTCTAGACCGACTGGTACTCACGATCTCTCTTTGACACTGACAACAATACGGTGACCACCAAAACGGCACTGGTGTCAATCACCACTAGAAACGTTACGACACTTGACTCTTCTAGATCGACTTGTGCTCACGATCTTTCTTTGACACGGACAACAATACGGTGACCACCAAAACGGCACTGGTGTCAATCACCACTAGAAACGTTACGACACTTGACTCTTCTAGATCGACTTGTGCTCACGATCTCTCTTTGACACGGACAACAATACGGTGACCACCAAAACGGCACTGGTGTCAATCACCACTAGAAACGTTACGACACTTGACTCTTCTAGACCGACTTGTACTCACGGTTTCTCTTTCCCGAGTCTTTCTAGTCTCGTTTCTCGAACCCGAATCTTTTCTCTCGAGCTCCGACGGGCTCTTTTATACTCTCTGTCTCAAGGGGTGGGGAAATGTGTGGTGAGGAGTTAGAGAGGGGACAGCGTGGTTCGCTTCAATACTCCATAGAGATCGTTAGAATGGTCCGGAATCTAAAGCTCGATTTTATTATACTTAACATGGTTGTAACGTGAGAGATTTTTAGTGATTAACGTCTAATTTTCTGCTTTTCTATTTACAATGAATATTGCTGACTTATCCACTAAACCTTATACTTATAAACATAAACAAAAATGATATGACACTAGTACTGAGATTTTCTTCTAATGGATGAACGCGAGAAACAATATTACAAACTTATCCGCTAGGCAAAAAAAAAACAAAAAAAAGAATTCCCCTATAAAATTCCCGTTACAATCAAATTCCTATAAAAGAAGAAAACAAAGCTTACACAGCGTTCGAAGCATGCGGGCAGCTGTACCATTTTAATCGTATACCTTTTGGCGTCACCAACGGCGTTGCAGCGTTCCAGCGAGCCATCGACGGAATTATCCGCAAAGAAAACCTCCAAGGAACTTACGCCTACTTGGACGACGTGACAGTTTGCGGCAAAACTAAAGAAGAACACGATCGAAACCTCAACAATTTTATGAACGCCGCCAGGAAATGTCGTCTCACTCTTAACGAAGAAAAGTCTTCGTTTTCACTTTGTCCTCGAAGTCTGGATTTGTTTTCTCATATCTGGTGACAAATTCTGGCAACAGAGTCTGGAGTGCCATCGTCTCCTGGAGTTGGCGTGGAAGTCAGATCTCTGGGGCCCTCGTGCTCACATACTCTTTTGACATGAGGACCGGGCCGAAGCGAATTCTCCCAGTCCCCCAACTTGTGTTGCAATAATCCGCCACCTCTTTTCTTGGGTAATCGTAAAGGGTGTTTATTACTGATAGTTGTTCTGGAGTTGGCAACGGGGCAGAGGACACCCACCAATCTACCGCCTCTATTCTCGAGAGAACTCTGTCCCGCAGATGTGCATCAGTGGTCCCAGCGAGGAAGTATACTCAGGAATCCGATATTGCTTGGCCTTCTTGCCACTTAGTGAGATTGGATATTTCCGAGCAATTAGTGACATCGTAGTCTGGAGTGGATTTGGATCCCTGGCATCTTTTGATGATCTCCTGATCACGTCGAGGTTGCACGTTGGGGTCTTTCTTGGAATGTCGATCGCAGTTTGATTCGCTCGAAGCACTTCGTTCACGCAGAGCATTAATACGTCTCTAAAGTTGCTTGATTGTAATAAATCAATGGCTTCAAAGTTGAAGTTGAAAGAAGAAGAGGAAAATAAGGAGAATCATCTGAGAAAAAAGAAAAGGGGAGGAAGCATTTTTTTTTGTGGATTATTCTGGTGACAGTTAGGGAGCTCGGAGTCCGTCATCTCTGGCTACTTTTGAATTGTCGCTATTTTGAGGAGACCGTCACCTCCAACCTCGTCATCTTGATTATAACGGCGAATAACTTCTAATTCCACACTACAACGCGGAGATCGTCGCCACCGCCCTCGTTTCTCCGTACAACGCGGAGATCGCCATCTCCGCTCTCGTTTACTTCTACAACGCAGAAAACATCAAGTCCGTCCCCGTCGATTTCACAAACGTCTTCAGATTTCTCAAAACACTTGTTCCCTCCCGGTCTTGAATAAAAACCAACCAAAGGAAGTTAATTCAAATTATTTTTTTTAAATTGTTTATCTAATTTCTTTCATTTGCAGAAAGTTCTCCGAATTAAATATCTTTAAATTTATCTACGAACTAAACCTTTACATTTGGCGCCCGAAATTCGATTTGAACACAATGGCAATGAGTTTGAGACGTGGAAATAAGCCGCAAGGTAAAAATTCTCTTCTTGGTAGCAGTGAGAGTGTATTTGTCCAAACGGATTTTTGTGACAGTAGCTTCAAATCATATTTTGACGATTTTGCCGATCAATTGCGTCATGAACTAACTTTTAAACAACAACAGTTTCTACAAACAATAACAAGTCATATGCAGGAGCACACAGTAGACATAAATAAACGTTTGGATTCGTTCATGACCGATAATGACATGCGCTCCATGGTACGAGAATCACATACCATGATCGGAGATTACAAGGCTCATTCCCAAATGATTTTAGAGGAAATTCATTCCCTACAGCAACAAGTCAAAGGCCTTTATCTAGATAACCAAAAGGAAATAAAAAAAATTCACGATTCACAAGTTATTCTAAAAAACAATCTCAACCATTTAACTTCAGATTTTATTAATTTCAAAGAAGTAGTCGATTCTGAATTTTCATCAGTTATTAACAAAATTGCAATTCAAAAAGGGGATAATTTTACCCAGTGCTCTCGGCTAAATAAAAAATTAAAATACCAGTTAGATTTAAATACAACAAAAATTAACAATGTAGATCTAGAAATAAACTCAATAAAACATAAACTTGACAACTTTGCTAGCCGGCTAAATGAACGAAATCCCGCACCAATTCTTGACCCAAATTCATATGTAGATACCCATCATAGCAAATCACAAATAGAACTCGCTTCTCCTCAAACATCTAAAAGTCGTCATCTTACAAATTTAGAGGACAAAAAAGAATCCGATATTTTTTACAGAACCCATTTCCAGCAAAATACCAATTCAACTCCTTTAATATTTACAAATTTTAGAAAACAAAAACCGGGACAGTTCTTAGAGTCTCTTAGAAATAAGCACAAATATTATCAAGATTACCCATTGAAAGACTTCCTGTGCCCACATTTCACGGGAGAAGCACAAGTATGGTTTTTAAGGAACGGTTATTTATTCAAAACATTTGAAGACTTTGAAAAGAAATTCAGTCAAGAATTTTTAAGTGACAGTTACCATTGCTATGTGACCCAACTTTTGTACAATGGAAAGTTTAACCCGAACTTTAATACTTCGCCTGATTTTTATATAGCTAACATTTTAATACGGCTTGAAGAAATACAATTAAAAATTCCTGAATTCAGTTTATTGAGGACCTTAGCTTCCCATTTCGGACACGATATTTACCAGCACGCTATCGTTAAAGACTATAAATCCATTGATGAGTTGACGCATCATCTGAAAGAACTTCACAGGAATAAACTCTTGGGAAATAGATCCAATCCCAACAGCAGTACAACTAAAAATGATAGAACTTACAAAAAAGATTCACGGGTTTTTCATGAAAATAGATACAATAATCAGCCAAATAAACACATCAAGCATATCAGAAGCGAAAGAGAATTTTCACCTAATACTACCCAATTCCCTACGACTCTCTCCAACGATGATATGCAGTACCATTCGGAAGCATATAACAAAACAAATATTCAAAAAAACTAGAATGCTGCGAGACCCACTTGATAGAAAAAGATATATTCAATATTGTCAATTCTGAATTATTGTTAGACGATAACGACAACATCGATGATCAGTGGAAGGAATTGGAATGTCCTTATATCAACGTTTCGTTTGATAAAAATTTGACATCTCGAGCCTTAATAGATTCGGGATCTCAAATAACAGCCATGAATCTTCAATTTTTTAAAGACAATGTTGATAACAAAATTTTATTTGATAGTTTACCAATGTGCAAAACTAGCATAACAGGTGCTGTCTCGCAGAAAACGATTTTTGTTAATAGGCAAATTTTAATTGCTACTTACATCGAAAATATGAAAATACCCATGATTTTTATTTTGGTCCCTCAATTAAATAATGATATAATTATCGGCATGGACACTCTTCATTCTTTACGTGCTAAAATAGATTTTGAAACCAATGTTATGACTTTTTGTCACAATAATTTCGAAATTTTAATTAATATTACCGAAAAACGAATATCGTCACACCTAAAATCAATTTCAGCCGATATTTCCTGTGTAAATACCTCAAAACATATAGTTGACAATTCAAAAAACATTTCAATCAATACTCAAATAAACGCAATAATTGATTCCCTTGGTCATATACCGTCGAACGTTGCTAACGGTTTAAAAAAACTTCTAACAAAATATGAATTTTTATTTCGAAATGAAATCGGCCTGATTACGGGATACACTCATAAAATTGTTGTTAATGATGAAACCCCTTATAAACTTCCGTGTTACCCTATAAAACCTGCTATTCTCCCGTTAGCACGACAAGAAATTCTCAAATGGCTAGAAGATGGTATAATTGAACGATCGAATAGTCCATATCTCAATCCCATTATATTTATTCCAAAAAAAGATCATACTGTCAGGCCATGTTTGGATGCTCGTTTTTTAAACCAACGTACGATCCCTGAATATGATTCACCAAAAAAAATTGATGACATTTTCAAGGACCTTGGAGGTTGCTCCAATTTTTCAGCAATTGATCTCAGGTCAAGTTTCCTGCAGATTCCTTTAGACAAAATATCCCGACCTTACACTGCCTTCAAATTTGACGGCATTGTCTATCATTTTACCAGAGTTCCGTTCGGTTTAAGAAACAGTCTCCCAAGCCTAATCAAGAGTCTATCTTTAGTTTTTCCTCCACAATATGCAGATATTTTCAAAAACTATGTCGATGATGTTACAATAGCGTCTAAAAACTGGTATGATCACTTGAAGCATTTGGAAATTCTATTTCATCACTGCAAAATCCACAATGTAACACTAAACTTATCAAAATGCCAATTTTTCAAAAATGAATTAAAAATGTTAGGGTTTGTCATTTCTAAGCAAGGAATTTTTAAGGATGAGAGCAAGATCAGTGCTATACGAGATTTTCCAGTACCAACTGATATTAAAAAACTGAAGGCTTTCTTAGGACTTATTGGATTTTATTCCCGTTTTGTCAGAAATCTATCGGAGAAAGCTTTACCTCTGTTTGAATTGCTGAAAGTAAACCAACCTTGGAAATGGGCAGCAAAACATGAAGATTCATTCAATGAAATAAAATCCGCACTGTGCAATGAAACGAGTCTAAATTTTCCAAATTATGATAAACCATTTTTTCTTGAATGCGATAGTTCGGATTTTGCAATGGGCAGTCAACTTTACCAATACGATGATCACAATGACATAAAACCATTGGGTTTTATGAGCAAAACATTTAGTCAGACAGAGAGAAATTATACTGTAACAGAAAAAGAACTCCTTGCTATTATAATGTCTCTAAAAAAATTTCATGACATAATTGCTGGATATGACGTGACCATTCGCACTGATCATCGAGCCATTATTTTCTTGAATAGCTGCAAAAATCCCACTCCACGTCTTAGACGATGGATGATGTTTTTACAACCTCTAAATTTGAAATATGAATATATTCCAGCCAATGAAAATGTAATTGCAGACGTTTTAAGCCGCCACACAGCACACACCGTTGACCAGGGTTGCAATAAATTTCATATAAATGTGTTTAGCTCATTTGTTTTCAAGGATATTATGACAAGTTTAGAAAGTGAAGTGAGCAAAAAGCAGATTATTATATTCAGGACAAAATCAAGTCTAAAAACCAATATTTCGTTTATCACGATAAATTAGTACACAAATTTAACAAAAAGGACAACACATATAAGATTTTTCTTCCTCAATCACTTCTTATTACCTTAATAACACACATACATGAACAATATTGTCATGTAGGCACCAAGAAATGTTGGAAATTATTCCAAGAGAATTTTTCGGGGCATCAAGCTAGAAAAATAATAAAAACGATCCTTAAAAAGTGTCATACTTGTCAAATTAAAAAAAAATCAAAAGCTTTATTCAGTGGCAATCAGATAATTAATTGTAGCAAAACATGGGATACAGTATCTATAGATCACATTGGGCCTTTACCACCAACAAATTTTGGTGCCAGATACATTCTGACTTGTGTAGATAATCTTACAAAATTTACTGTGCTCTTCCCATCTATTACAACAACTTCCAAAGAAACAATATCCAAAATTAAAATATTGATACAGAAATATGGAAAACCCAACAGAATATTGACAGATAACGGTCCGGCATTTACTTCGAAATCATGGAAATTGTTTTTAGAAAAAGAGAGTATCGATCATAGACTTACGGCAGTACATCGGCCACAATCCAACTTAGCGGAGAGGGTTAATAAAGAGGTGATCTCATATTTACGTGTACTACTTAACAAGAAACAAACAGTATGGTATTCTTCAATCCCTACAATACAAAAAACCATAAATGAAACGTACCACGACACAATTGAATGTTCCCCTCACCAAGCATTTTTTAATGAACTCCCAGAAAGACCCTGGACTAAATTTTTACCAAAAGGGCTAAATTCTCGCAAGTCCATCACAAGGGAACAACTTGATTACGTTTTATATTTACGAATCAAAACAAAACGGGAAAGGATAGCTAAAAAAAATGAAGGAAAACGACAATATAGCATTAACATAAAAATACATGATTTGGTGTTAATTATCAAAGAAAACATGAGTTCAAAATTAAACAAAAGATCGGCAAAATTATTACCTATATATGAAGGTCCGTACAAAGTCAAAGAGTGCCTGGGCAAATGCACATTCCTATTGGAAGAGATGGATAATCCAAACAAAATTCGCGGGATTTTCCACAGCTCATCACTCAAGCCATACTACCAGGTCTAAAGGTTTCGTTTAAGATATTCATTTGCATTCAAGATGTTACCAATTTTTTTTTTACCGCATTTATTTTGCGCAAAACTTTCTATTCTCATGTTGATAACAGAATTTGAGTTACTTATTTTTTGCGATTCCTGTTCTAAAAAGTTAACTTCCTTCATGTTCCTCATCTCCATGTAGAAAGTTACCTATTTTCCGAAGGAGGGGGCAATGTAATAAATCAATGGCTTCAAAGTTGAAGTTGAAAGAAGAAGAGGAAAATAAGGAGAATCATCTGAGAAAAAAAGAAAAGGGGAGGAAGCATTTTTTTTTGTGGATTATTCTGGTGACAGTTAGGGAGCTCGGAGTCCGTCATCTCTGGCTACTTTTGAATTGTCGCTATTTTGAGGAGACCGTCACCTCCAACCTCGTCATCTTGATTATAACGGCGAATAACTTCTAATTCCACACTACAACGCGGAGATCGTCACCACCGCCCTCGTTTCTCCCTACAACGCGGAGATCGTCGCCACCGCCCTCGTTTCTCCGTACAACGCGGAGATCGTCACCACCACCCTCGTTTTTCCCTACAACGCGGAGATCGTCACCACCGCCCTCGTTTCTCCCTACAACACGGAGATCGTCCCCACAGCTCTCGTTTTCTTCTGCAACGCGGAGATCGCCATCTCCGCTCTCGTTTACTTCTACAACGCAGAAAACATCAAGTCCGTCCCCGTCGATTTCACAAACGTCTTCAGATTTCTCAAAACACTTGTTCCCTCCCGGTCTTGAATAAAAACCAGCCAAAGGAAGTTAATTCAAATTATTTTTTTTAAATTGTTTATCTAATTTCTTTCATTTGCAGAAAGTTCTCCGAATTAAATATCTTTAAATGTATCTACGAACTAAACCTTTACATGATGTTGGGACTTCCATTCTTGAAAAATAATGCGTGTGTTTTTACAACGAGTTCAACGAGTTGCTTACAACGAGTAAGCCGAGGTTTCATAGAAATCAAGGAACTTTAATAAAAGCAACAACTCCTTTTGAGCGGCTTAACGTCGATTTTAAAGGTCCTTTGCCTTCGTCCACCCAAAATCGGTACCTCCTCGTCGTCATTGATGAATTTTCCCGTTTTCCTTTCTCTTTTCCGTGCCGTGATACGTCCACTTCGACCTTCATAACTCACCTTAGTTCTCTTATTTCAATTTTCGGAGCTCCTTCCTACATTCATACAGATAGAGGATCGTCTTTTATGTCTGCTGAAATGAAAGAGTACCTTACTTCGCAAGGAATAGCATAGTACCTCCCCCTATAATCCTGCTGGTAATGGTCAAGTCGAGAGATATAACGGCGTGCTGTGGAGGACGATAGAATTAGCTCTACACTCTCGAAACATCGATACCCGACACTGGGAAAGTGTTCTTTGCGAAGCTCTTCATTCTATACGATCCACCACACCTCATGAACTACTGTTCAAGCACCCTCGTCGTACGGGAAAGGGAATTTCAACACCGACATATAAAAATATTATCGCACATCGAAATTCGATCCGTTAGTCGAGGAAGTTACGCTTTTGGATGGTAACGCAACGCAGACTACTCTCACGTCAGACTCGCTGACGGACGGGAGACAACCGTTTCATCTCGCCACTTAGCTCCATTTGGACACCCACTCGAGGAAGCTGAAGAACCATCCATGCTCCAACCATCGAGCCCTCTAAACGTCGACAGAAATCAAGTTATCGTAGTAACAAGGAGAAGTTCTCAGGAAAGACGTCCACCCCCTTACTTACTTGATTATATTCTGGACTAAACCCAGGAGGGAAGAACGTAGTATTAATCCATGTCCCCTCTCACATGTTTATTTCTTGGGTTTTATTTTTCATTTCAAACTCATTAATTCTCGTCAAATAAAACCTTTCTAAAGGTGTCTATAACTCGCGTTTTTCACTACACACAGACAATAAAAATTTATTTTTTTGCTGCCCAGAACAATTATCCGTATAAAATATAAATTCTATTTCTTCCTCGACCCTTTTTAAAGATTTCTCCTTGATAAAATAATAAACGCAAGTTGCTATCTCCAGCGCTCCACGGTTGGCCTCCCCCTCATGCCAAATATTGCAAATTCCATCCCTTGACTTAAGATCGTAAATCGTTAAATTGTAAGTGGCTAACTTGAATTTGTAAAAGAAAACAGAGACTTCGCCATTTGGCGAAGGTAGTACGGCCTGGAGGTCATACATATACACTTATGATGGTTTTAGTTGAGAACACACTTCACACTGGTCTTTCTTCGGTGTGAAGAAGGAAATATTGAATTCGTTGTGAAAATTTTTAGAAAATAGGGTTAGATACCCGTGAGGCGTTCCTTTTCTACAGCATTCACTTTTGTAGTCCGCAAAAATCCGATCGATCCTTTCCTCGCAGATCAGGTCGAGAAACCCTCTCGAAGATAAATTCTTTCTTGCCGTCGCAATTACTTTATTATTAACGTCCAAGGTTGCCAAAAAAAAAAACGATTTGCATACCCTTATTTGACGTCCGTCCTTGTTGAAGTGATAAGCATAGTTCGGGGACCTCTTTTTCAGAGGGTCGCTTGATTGCTACAACTTGGCGGATTATAAATTCCCTTGGCGATGGATGTCGCCCAAAGACCAGTAGGTTTGGAAAATCAGCTTACGATCTCGCTCTTGCAACTTTTCTGAGCAATTGAAATGCATTTGCTGCAAGCTGGCTTCAACATTCGTGCTGGAACTATTTTTTTCGACGCCCTCGACGTGTATTTGTTACCGTCAAAACCCGAATTGCCTAGTCAGAATTAGTTTTATCAAAGCTCCTTAGTGAATACTAGTATTCACTAGGCAAAACTAGAATATTCCAAAGTTGCCAGACAATTCTAGTACTTTTTTACTAAAACGTTTGTAGTTAAAACTAGTTGTAGTCTTTTTGGGGTCACCGTTAAAACCCGAAATAAGTAAAAACCAGAAATTACTGACCAAAACAATTTTCCAGGCAAAAGGTCTGACAAACCACCAAAACTGAACGAAAAAAAGGAATCCAAGAATTTATTAGTATGAAACCAATATCGGATTGAAAATTAAAAGATTCGTATTCGTAAAAATAGTTCATTTGTTGTTGCATGGCATACTGTTGAGGCATTTTGAATTCCAAAATTTAGACATTTGGCACCAGCAACCGTTGGCAGAGCAAACTTATTGTTTTGAATGAGCTATTAAGTTGGAACTACTTTTAAATAGTAAAAACTAATAATAGAATTAAGAAGGAACAATTCATCCGTAAATTCTAGTTTTCCCTGACCTCCATCGTCAATTCTAGATTTACCTAGTAAATACTAGTTTTAGCTAAGGGGCTTTGGTAAAACTAGTTATGACTAGGTGATTCGGGTTTTGACGGTAACAGTCAGAATTGGCGCATCCCGAGGCAACTAATTCCGTTCTTAGTCTCTCAATGGACTCATATCGATCATATTCGTTTTTTTATTAGGGTCGTTTTTGGAGTCAGCATATGGACAGAGATGTTATTACCAGTCGATAATTCTTTATTTCTTTTATTGACATAGACTTCTATTAATGAGGTATTATTCATGTCAGGTCCATTATAATTTAACATTAATCATTCAACAAAGAAGTCAAAAAATTTCTCAAACGAGTAAAATGGATTGACAATTAACGACTGTTAATTTCTCTTAAAAACTGTTTGCCCTCAAGGGCCAAGTTGTTGAGGAATCGCGTTTTAAAACTTAATTCCCCAATAATTCAAACTGTAACAACTTTTGTTCACTCTAAAATTACTTTTCCTAATATCACAGTTACGTCTAGTCATGTACGAATGTACTTCAGAATTTTTGGCAAACATATCACAGTTTTCATGGACGTACTTGAGAGATATATGTATACACATTTATCACCTTAAGGCTCTACTTTCCTACCTCAAATCGCCTTCCAAAAAATCTCGGCTTGTACTTCTCCGATCAATACCATTTTTTTTGTAAAAAATGTCTGATGTTCTGTACAATGTGGCACCATAAAGTTTTTGTTGAATTTATTTATAAATTTCTATATAGTATACAACTTGCATTGTAAGAAAAGAATGCTTTCAACTGCATTTTTCCCAAAAAATTGCACATTGCTACATTCTTTTGGGTCTTCTTCGAATTTTAGGTGAAAAAAATTTCAAGAACTCCGGACCAATTTCGAGATTTATTGGAATTACGGTAATTAAAATTGTCGGGTAGGGAAGAGGCGCGCTCAGGAACCGTGCGGCTGCCTTATGAACTTCTTCGTTTTGAACTTGAAGTTGGGTTGACGGAGTGTGTGTGTCATGTAAAGCCGCGTCCACACTTGTAACAAACTGCCGCTCCGCTCCCGGAGCAGAGCGGAGCGGCAAGCTCGAACAAATTGGGTGAACATTCTGCCGAACCGAACATCGCTCTGCTCCCCGTTCCGTTCCTCGGGAGGAGCAGTGAAATGATGAGGAGCGCTCTTGGTCAGTCTCTTTTGTCGTTCAACCCAGTTTGTTCCGTTTCTTTCCAGTGGTTAATCGGACGGGATTTCTGAATTTTAATTGTTACTTAAACTTTTTACTTAAACATTTCAATTGCACCATGAGCTCGGGCCCCACTAATTCTTTCTTATCCCACTCCATACTTGATTGATTATTCGAATGATTTTTAAACTTCTAATGAAATCCGCACTGACACCAGCTATGAGACAAAAGCATACGACTAGTAAAAATAAAGACGTTTCACGTAAAAACAAATGCGAGAAAACGCGGGCTCAGTCAGTTTGCAATGCACTATACGAAGAAGGTAGAATGGGTGATGAACGGCTGAGCGGAACGGCAAGCCACACCACACCGTCCACACTTGTATCATCCCTAATATCGAACATTCCTTTGATGCGGCAGTGAAAAACCGACAACTGATGGAGCGGGCCCGCTCCGCTCCACCGTACACATTTCCTTTGAAGTTTCGCCGCCCCGAACACGCCATTTGTTCGGTTCGGAGGAGCGGAGCGGCAGTTTGTTACAAGTGTGGACGCGGCTTAAGGGGGCCGAGGGGATCAGAGCGGGTGGTTCGTTGCTTTCGTGCGTTCCCATGTCTTTTCTTCTCACTGCCTGCACTCTCTTATCCTCTAATTCTGGGGTGTCAAACTTGCGGGCCGCATGTGGCCCGCGAGCACCTCTGGGTATTTTTATTTTTTGGAACCGGCTGTCGATAGTTGCTGGTAACTATAAAATTAATTTGAAAAAATTGTGAAAAAGGGCGAGTCCTCACCTCCTCTCTTCCTTATCCTTATAAGCTCTCCTGCTCCAAAGTGTGTTCAAAAGCTCTATGTATGCATTCTGTGGAGTCTACTCAACCAAACAAATTTATTCCTCCGAAAAATGAAGCGTTTTGATGTGATGCATAAAATCCACAGAGGCATAACACATGTTTGTGAGGGAGGGTTAAAGCCCCATTTACATGAAACAATTTTCCATGCAATATCGTGAGAAATCTCTTCAAAATCATGAGATCCTAATGAAAATTAATCACGGAACAGGCGTTTGCACACGATTTTTCTTACAATATCGCGCACAATTTCATTGAAAACACCTGTTCCGTGATTAATTTTCGCTAAGACCATATGTTTTTGAAGAGATTTCTCGTGACATTGACTGTAAAATTGTATCGTGATGGCCCACTATCTCGATGACCACTTCTTGAATACTGTACACTCCATAAGTCCATACATAGGTGAACCGTATCCCCCAAAATTTAAAGAGGCTGAGAAAATTTTACTGAACAACTATGGTAGAGCTAAACAAGATATAATAGGTCGCTCTGCGGGAAACAAAAAAAAATGTCCTGAAAATGCATTATTTAATTAGTAAACTTCCTTATACTCGAGTACCTAAGTCTAGTTTGTGGTGCAAAACGTTGGGGGGGGGGGGGGTAAAAGTCGAGGCCAGGGCCCTACAATTTCCAAGTAATGGCCCGCCGAGAATTTGAGTTTGACACCTCTGCTCTAATTTGACTCACGATGACTACCAAAAATGACAGTTGAAATGGAGCAAGAAATTTTTTTCATTACATTTTTGCCAAATCTGGCCGTGGGTAGAGGGTGATTCTGTCATTTTGAAGCCTTGTTCACCCGAAGAGATTTTGTTTGCGATTTTCACGGCACAGCGGAGAAAAACATTATGTATGGGTCTTGATTTCCTTTCATGGAAATCGCGCGTTTGTGAAGGGATTGAGAGCGTTTTCACTTGAAAAATCGCTTCGTGTGAACAGGGTTCAAGGCAAGGTATCGAATTTCCTGTCGGAAATCATGTGTGTCCAAAAATGCAATGAAATTAGGTGACTTTCGATAAAACCATGCGACACCTCAAAATTATATAGTAACAGAATAGCCCCCTATAACGAGAAATTAAACGAGTTTAATTTGGTGATTTTCAAGAAATTTCGATGCCGATTGAATACCTTTGTTAAATCAAACTTTTGGGTCTGGCATGACCCGCATGCTTGCCACCATAACGACGGAACCAATAGTGAACTCAACACGTAAATGAAATTCACTCAAGGTGACTAAACTTAACTATAGGTGCCGCAGATTTCCCCCTGTCAATCGGTCGGGAGGGGTGGAGTCTGGCGTCACCAGCAGTCCTTTGCTCCCGATTGCTCACCGTAGAGCAGCAAAACAAGTTAATTTTGAAATTGACGGTTATGAATGCTCAGAAATCACAGCCCAATAACAATTAATAATGTACTGGGTCCGGCGCAAAGGAACTTGGGACTGCTCGTGACATAGATGAAGGACAGTAATGGCCGAAGATCTGCGGCACCTATAGAAAGTTTAGTCACCTTGAAATTCACTAGTACGCACATAAATTGAATGCACTAAAAGACACTGAAGTTCGGTAAGAATGGTAGGCATATTTATTCTATACATATATGTATAAAAACACAAGAATAAAAAATATGGTAATCATTTGGATTGGCGTTTATTTTATTTCGTCGCAATAGCAACCACACATGAACTAACTGGACAGAAGAAAACCAGTTATGGGGCACATCATTTGTCATAGAAATTACTATTTGGAGTTTTTGGAAATTCCGCTTCGTGTGAGTGAGTCACCAATTTCTTTCGTGAATCGGCTGCTCTCACGTACGAAGGCAATATTCACCCGAAAGTGGTCACATTTTAAAAGAAATTTTGTGCTCATTCCAATGAGCTGATTAGTTTTAGGCTAGTATCATTTTATGAGTGTATGGCAAGCATTTAAGTGGGAAAAAAGTGAAGTAATAAAAAATCATAAACACAAAGCGGAATTTCCAAAAACTCCAAATAGTCATTTCGATGACAAATGATGTGCCCCATAACTGGGTTTCTTCTGTCAAGCTAATTCATGAACACCCTTTAGATCGACAAGTTTCTTATGGACCGAAAGAAGTGGTAAATTCAGTTAACTATTTAAACACATGTTCCTAGAACCATCTGGAAATTTGGGCCCTCCGGGTCCATTAAAAACTTGTCAAGTTATAGCGGCATTTTTTCCCTACGATTCTCAATAGGGCCCCGGGGCTGGAGGCATCGTCTGAGAAATTTTATTTTTCGTTTTTCTTAGGCTCGCGCACACTAGGAGAAAAAAGACGCCGACGCGCGAGTCGGCGTCTTTTTTCTCGGGGAAGAGACGACTCTCGAGTACGCGTCCAATGTGAAAGGCCCCTAGAGTTCTACATATGTGTTTTTACTGCACGAGTCGTACGCTGACGCGCGCGTCGGCGTCATTTTTCTCCTAGTGTGCGTGGGGCCTTAGTAGGTCTGTTCCATTGTTTTGCTAGGGCTGCACTAGTAACCGTGTGATCACATTGACTTCTTTTGGACAAGCATACGTTATGGACTTCGAAAAAACCAAAATGCTAACAATAGACTGTTCATGATGAAACGAAAACTCCTAAAAGTCACTGAGGTAAAGAAAAATGAAAATTTCAACAGAGATGAAGAAATTGAAATGAAGATAACCAGAAGAAGTTACCTGCTAACATCAACCAAATTTTTCGAACCAACAATAAGAAATTGACTTCCGGTCACATGCATTTGGGATTCTAAGGCTTCGGTTACTATGCATGCGATTTCTGACGAAAATTTGTTCTGAAGAGTATTTCGCACATTGGGAAGAATACTGGTACAACTCAAGAAAGTTATTCTGGCCAATACAGTTGGGATTAATGTAATTTAATTTAATCCAAACTGGATAGGTCAGAAAAACTTATTTGAGTTGTACCACTATACTTCCCAGTGTGCGATTTGTCCCCGGTATGTATTCTGACGAGGATTTCTCTCTCATAGTAACCACTTTCATTGAAAAGCAGACATTTCTTTGTTTAAGCTCGTCAGAACACATTTTCGTCAGAAATCGCATGCATAGTAACCCTAGCCTAAAAAAATAAACTAAAAACCATCAGCGCGAGACGGCAAGACAAATAGAGCATCTTTAAAATGACGACGAATCAAAATGACTGAAACGAAAAATAAAAAAATTGCTCTGACGATGCCTCCATCCCAGGACGGCGAAAGCTCAGGAAAAGAAGTGGCAGAAGAAACAAAAACGAACCAAAGCCCTGAAATTAGATCATTTCTTTTTATATAATACTTTTAATTCCACAAAATTGATATGTAATCATTTTCTGTGGGCTCGAGAGCTGCTGAGAGTTTTGGGAATCGAGGACTGCTAATTTTTATAAAAAAGTCAACCCTCTCTTTTCCACATTAAATCTCAGCCTACTGACAACCCTGGGCTGAAGTCAGAGATGTCCCGCTTGCGAGATTTTTTCCCGAGAACTTTAACTAGCGCCCCCTATGGGCCAGAAACAATTTTAAATTAATCAAAATTTACAAAACTATTCATAAGCGTTTTTTAAAGTTAGTTGGATATGTTTCGGCAGAAAAGGCCATTTTTAGAAGAAGAATAAAATATTTTTCCCTTTAAAATCAATCATTTTGACTCACACACAACGAGCTTTGTCGCATAGACTCCACAGACGCATTGCACAGAGCTTGTGAACAGGCGATAATGGCGGTAAGATAATGTTGAACTTTTGTTCATGAATCATCCTAATGCCCTTAACGCAAACGATCAGTACCAGCAGCATCGTCCAGAAAGTCGTGCACTGAAGTGGAGCCACTGTACCAGATTACTGTTTGAGGCGCTGCTGTTGGCTTGCGTGGACTTGGCCTCTTCGTCGTTCTTAAGAGGTCCTCGATGAGAGCGATGACGGACTTTTTAACTTTTTCTTTTGCGTCCGAGTTATTAAATGGAAAAACTTGAATCTTGGATCGAGAAATGTGCATAAAGCAAGGGTATTGCTATATTCCACATTCCCCATCCGAGATTTAAGCCCACTCTTCAGTTTCTCCAAGACGTCGACACATACATAATTAAAAGAGCTATCGGTCAGACTATCGCAGACATTAAGGGGGCCAGAGGTCAACACAATTACGAATTATGCTTAAGGCCTTTGTGGCCTCTTCGAACGGTCTGAGCACGCGACATAAATCCTTTAAAACGGACCAATCTTCGGCTCTAAGGATGGGAAGATCCGCGTCGATGGTGGCAACCGTGGACCGAATAACTTCCTCCAGCTCAATGAATCTTTCTATCATATAAAATGTGCTGTTCCACCTGGTGGAGACATCTTGAACCAGTTTCTAGAACGAGCGACGGTCCCCCATGGTGAACAGCACGATGAAGATAATCAATGAACACATGCGTCAGGCCACTGTGTTTAGGCAACAAGACCGGGTGCTTTGCATCATCGGAGAGGTCGGAATTTCGCAGTCTGCCCCTCACCCGTATCACACCCCGGTCATCCAGAAACGGGGCCAGCCGCTGCAGCTGACTCGAACACAGATTCCCCAGACGACATGCCTCAAGGTCAGCAGGAAAACACGCCACCTGGACTGCCTTAACCCACAGGGTCTTGGCATCAGCAATCTCCGCACACGACAAAGGCTCCTCAGTCAACGATCGACGAGAACGCGGATTTTTGAAGTTGGAGATGGCACGCATAACAGTCGCACCGCCCTCAAATAAGACGAAAATTAGTTGTATTTGTGGGTTCCGCACGCCCAAAATACGACTGTCAGGTTGGTTTAAAAAGGAAAATGAAGAAAATAAAAAGTTTAGTTCACTCAAGTTCTATTTGACGCCAAGACAAAAAAAATCGCACCGCTCGCATCGGGCTCTCAAACGCAACTCTCTAGGTCTCCCTTTCCAGAGGAAGGTCCCACCTCACACCACCCACAAGGGTCCACCCTCACTACACCTTCCCGCGCGTTAGCTTCCTTACATCTTTTTTTTTTATACAACATTCGGCCATCCTGCGGCCTAATTTGTCCTCAAATTAGCAAATTCTCAATTTCAATTTTTGTCAAAATACTTCATATATACATTTCTTAGATTGCGGTAATTAACAGAAAACTCTTTCGCGTCTGCGTTTACTTAGTCGTGAAGTCTCGTAGCCATGCCGGCGGCTTCCGGCGTCGTTTCGTCTCACTCGTCGGAATAGCGGCCTCTGCCACTGTCGCGACTCCGGCGTCAAAGTTTGGAGGGCTCGTGAGAATAGCGGCCTCGTGACTCGACTGATTTTTCTAAAATTTCGACCTTGGCACGTATGTCGTCATCCTGTCTCTGGTACAAAACTATTTACGCCTCTCGCGTATTCACACTATGTACAGTACAAGTAAGTTTTTCACTTAAATTTACATTATTTACAGTTTTCGTGTCCATCTGTCCACCGATTGCGTCCAACACCTCGCCAACTGTGGCACCTTCGGGCTCGTGGGGGCCTCGGCTCAATGCGTCGACATGGGCCATTCACGCACAGGGTCGATGTTTAATTTTCAAGTCGAACTCGGCCAGCAAACCCATCCATCGGGCGATTTGAGGGTTTTTCGCTTTCGCACTCTGTAGGTAGATTAACGCCTCACAATCTGTGACAACTACTTGAAATTTAGACGACCCATGTCTAAGGACTTTTCAAGGGATTATTCCCCCCTCACCGCACCACCATAGTCACGCCTGTGAATTCGAGGGGGTGGGGAGACTGAAAATAAAGAATTAAACTTTATTGAAGCTAAATACTTACTATTTTTACTTGTTTTGAGTTCCGAGAAAAAATTGCTCCCAAGGTGGGATTCGAACCCACGACCTCCTAGTTTCGCGCCAGGCGCTCTACCACTGAGCTAGCCTGAGAGGCTCACGCTAAGAGCGAACCCCACCAGAGAGAAACTCCCTCTCGTAACTCAAATACACGAATCGGTTCAGTGCACGTTTTACATTATTGTTCTTTTTTCTTTATATGTCCCAGCAATTAATTAATTACTTGAAATTTAGACGACCCATGTCTAAGGACTTTTCAAGGCATTACTCCCCCCTCACCGCACCACCCTAGTCACGCCTGTGAATTGGAGGGGGTGGAGAGGCTGAAAATAAAGAATTAAACTTTATTGAAGCTAAATACTTACATGACAACAGTAAAAGAGATACCGATAAGGAAATTTCGCAGTCTAGTCAAACCCCAAACAATAGCCATTAGCTCAAGGCGGTTAGAGTGGTATTTTGATTCGACGCTGTTTAAGCGTTTGCTAGTGTAATAGACGGGATGCATTCGGTCTTCCTCATCCGCTTGAAGTAGAATCGCCGCGAGGCCTGTCGCAGACGCATCCGTGTGTACCTCTGTGGCTGCCCTTGGGTCATAAAGTCGCAGTACGGGTTCCTGGATCAGCACGCTCTTCAGTTTTTCAAAGGCTTGCTCCTGGGAGTCTGTCCACATGAACTGGAAGCCTTTCTTCAACAATTCGGTGAGCGGAGCCGCGATTTGCGCGTACCTGGGTACAAATCTACGAAAGTAGGATGTTAGTCCAAGGAATCTCCTTACGTCATGAACATTGGCTGGTCTCTGGAAGTTTTTTATCGCTCCGGTTTTCTTCTCGCTCGGCTGGATCTGTCCGTTGCCCAGTCGATAACCCAAATACTGAATCTCCTCTGCCGCAAAGACACATTTTCGCTGTTTGACATTGAGGTTGGCTCTCAGAAGGGCCTCGAATACCAGACGCAGAGATTGGCAAGCATCTCCGGCCACGTCTTCGACGGCACCGCCAGGTCATCCAGATAACAGAAGGCGACGCGATTTCGTAAGGGTCCTAGGACACAATTCATGAGTTTCTGAAAAATACTGGTGCCATTTTTCAAACCAAAAATTAATCTTTCAAACTGCCCCGTCTCGTCCGGTGTGATGAAGACGGTTTTCTCCTTAGCCGCATCGCTTAGCGGGATCTGTAAATAGCCCTGGGCCAGATCTAAGACGCTGAACCTCGCACCTCCCAACTGCTCCAAAATATCATCGATAATTGGTAGTGGGTAGGGCTCAGCGTTGGTCTGCGCGTTCAGACGGCGAAAATCCACAACTAGTCGCTTACTTCCGTCTGCTTTTCCTACCAACAATACAGGGCTCGCATAAGGAGAAGTAGTGTTAGCGACGATACCTTGTTCACGCCACTGGCGCACGATGGCGGCAATCTCGATACGCTCTCGCTCGCTCGCACGGTAGGGTTTTTGCGCCACAGGTCGGCTGCCCGGCAGTTCCTCGATGTCCGCGGTCATCAAAGTGGTGCACCCCAGCTCGGTTGAGTCGATTGCCACAGCGTCGCGAAACTCGTTCACCAGCTCCACTAGTTCTCCCACTTGTTTGGTCGACAAATTCTTGCCTGTGTTCAGGTCGTCACTTCGGATAGGTGGCTTCGTCGCGGAGTCGAGACTAGGACAACTCGAAATATTTACACGGTTAGCAAACCTTACCTCCATTTCCACTTGAGGCAGGGGCGCCTGAATGAGCCGAAATTCGAGCGTGTCTCCCTCCCTTGAGTAGGCTATGTGAGGTTGGTCGATCCACGAGCGTCCGATAAGTAGGTCCAAGCCTTGCGCTGTGTCCGGCACTATGTATACATTTACTCTAGCCGACACACCATCGATGGTCAGGCCGCAGGTGGTTACGCCTGTCGCCCGCACTGGAAAGTCTCCAAAAGCAATAAATTCTGTGTCGTCGGCCACTACCTTTAACCCATGAATCACGGCCACCGACGCGCGCATTGTACACACACCGCTTCCTGGATCAATCTGTCCCTTGAGGTGGATTGACCGGTTATTAAGTTGTACGCTTTTAATATGTGGGCCGATCGAGGTGTGACTCGCGTTGCACACGACGGCGACGGCATTGTTTCCGCACGATCTCCCGGAGTGTCCCTCTCTTCCGCACTTGTTGCATTTTAACGGGATGCGAGGTTTAGGGCAGTCGCGAGCAATATGTCCCGAACCTTGACAGTTATAACATCGCGTTTCAGTTCTTGAGGCTGACGGCGTCGCACTGGAGCGGAAACCTGAAGTACTCGTCGGGGTCTTGAAAGTTTTTGAATTTACCGGAGTGCTCGAATCACGGTCGCGCCTCCCCTGACTTAACCTCTCGAGTTACCAGATCGACTCACGCAAGTCGTCTTCGTCCAATTGCGAGATACACGACAGGCTCATGGCCAGCTCACGGGAAAATAAACCCTGTAAAAACAAGTTTTTCGCTTGGGGAAACTCGAGGTCCACAGCACGGCATAAGCGAAATTTTTCTTGTAGGTACGCCTCAAGCGGCTCATCCTTCCCTTGAACGAGGTCCAATGCTTGACGCAAAATGTCAACCCGCTCCTCCGAACCGACGTAAGAACGGTTGAACGCCCTCTCAAATTCCGGTCAACTCTTCGGGTCCCTAGCCATTTGCCACGACAATGCAGGCCCTCGCAATTTATTTCGCACGACCTCAAGTAGGCACTTCTCATCCCAACGATGCAGAACAGCAATGCTCTTTACTGATTGCAACCATTCGCGAGCCGCGTTTCAGTTCCTCTGAACACCATGTCCTCCCTTAACTCCTCTCGCAAATTATTAATCATCACCTTTAATTCTTCCATCGTCCTTTCCTAGTAAAACCGACGGCTTGCGCACACGCGAGTAAGAGGGAGCGAAATAGTTTAGAAGAGGGGCGAAGCGAAGCGTCTAACAACACACTCGGACTTTGTCTCTATGCCGATTAAAAGTCACTTAATCGAACAAACTTTAAAAATGTTTAGCCCTTAAACTGATCGATAGAATCACTTGAAACTTCCAAACCACGTCACATAGGCCAAATAGCACATTAACAAAAAAAATGCGGGGCAAATTTATCAATTTAACCATTAAAATACTGACTTTATTACAGAGCCGATGTTGCCTAGCTGACTGCCCACACTTCCATTTCGCTGTCACCAATTTTGAGATTTGTGTCAAGAAAACTACGTCAGAAATGAATAGGTGTCTCGTGTTTTTTAAGTACGAATATGAAATTTCTAGAAAAAAGTCCTTATAAGAAGGCGATCTAAAAATACAATTTTCATTGTGATACTATGCGCCAACTTTTCTGAAAAAATGTCATCTCCGAAAGCACCTGTTGAGGAGCAATCCAGCTTCAAAGGGTCGTGAACATGGGTTGAATTTTGAACAAGTTTGACTTAGTTGCAGGATATCTGAGCACGTATGGAGCAAAATGGAATGGAATGCCTAAATTCTAATAGAAAAAAGTCCGCTCTTTCCAATGGTACCGTCAGAATTGACCTTGGAGCCTCCGGTTACTACGCAACGGCCACTTTTCCAAAATAAACAAGGCCAAATCAAAAAGTTTCCAATGGTACTGTCAGAATTGACCTTGGAGCCTCCGGTTACTACGCAACGGCCACTTTTCCAAAATAAACAAGGCCAAATCAAAAAGTTCTTAAATCCTGAATATCTCGGAAAATAATGAGAATCGGACTATGGTCAATAGGGGTCGTTTTAACCCATTTGAGGTGCAGAATCACCGGGCGAAATATTGCCCTCTATTTTTTGAACACCCTGTATACAAAAACTTACCTTGAAGCCACGGTCTCCCATCTTGCCTCACCGCCAGAACGAGTAAAACAGTTATCGCAGTATTGCCCAGTATTGCACGAAGGGGAGATGATTTTTCGCTAAATAATAACAGTTTTAAAGAGGCGTGAGTTCGCGTTCACTTGCTTTTCGCATGACTGTTCGAAGATCCACTGTAAAACTTTTTCATCACTCTGCTTCACAATGGTATCTGCAAAGGAGTGTGATTTGCTCTCCGAGTGTTGCTTGATTTTGGTCCTCAAAGACGCTAGCTGGTTTTGCCTAGTGCTTCTAGCAGCCGTAATTTCAAAGTTGATCCACCCTGAAGACATTTTGATTTTGGAGTCTGTTTGGAAGACGATGATTTTTTTTTAGCTTGGGAACAAGTACCGCGCAGCCTAGTTTCCCATATTTAGTGTCAAGCCAAGGATTTTTTTATTGAAACTCCTCAGCTTGTTGAGTACTCCACACTTGGCGGCCACACTTTGCTCATCTGTTCATCAGCATCACTTGGGACCACCGATTGGTCTTTGCTAGGTAACGAGGACGGGCCAGCTCGACTGGTGTCGACATCGTCTCCGCCCTTTGCTCTTCTTTGCTGGGATTGATGCAAAATAACGATCAAGCGTTCCGCGTTTAGAATTCATGTAGAAGGGAATAAACCTGAATGACGGACAAGAGCACAATTTCAACTCCTTGTCGTAAATGGGAAGGAAAAGGAATACATTTTTTGGGTGTCCAGCTTTGGATTGTTCTCAACTTCCACTTTTTTTTCCTTCTGTCGTTTTCTTATGAAGACCCGACGATCAATTCAATATTTGTTTATTTCTTGTTTTTCACCGGTGTTTCTATTTTATTTTAGACCAAAGCAGGGGCGTAGGTATGGGGGGATATGGGGGATAGATCCCCCCCCCCCCCAGAGCTACAAGTATGCGAACGAATGAGCACTAGTACCATAAGGAAGAGCCCCATAAAATCTCCAAAAATGAGCGTTTCACGTTGAAATTAGGTTTAGCAGATTTTCTGGACTTGAAGCAGCCCGAAAAGGTCCGAGTACGTCCAGCTTTTTCCTTGGACTTCGGACCCAACGCAGTAGTGTACCGAGGTACGGGGGGCAAAAATCGGTAATATTCGTGGCTATAGCTGCTAAAAAGCGCTGATTCATGGTCTCACGATGCAACTTCCAGACTAAAATTAAGAAAATTCGCGGTACATGGTGGCCATTCTACGAATAAATTGTGGACATCAACGCAAAAGTGTTGTATTTGGGCAAACCCCGCCGTTAAAGTTGAGAAAACACGCTATAATATTGACAAATAAAAGAAGCTTTCAGGTTAAATTGGACAAAAATGGCAAATTCACAACTGAAATGGCGTAAAATCGCCCATTCGCGTATGAAAAAGGGAATGGGATGCTGAATGACCGCAAAATTAGCACAAAACGCTATTTCACAGCTGAAATTGGGAAAAATCGCTAATTTGCAATTTGCAGATATAAAGTTGTGGAAAAACGTTAATTCGCGTTTACAAAATGAAGAAAATCACTAATTCTTGGCAAAAATTAAAAAAAACACCAATTAGCGCAGCCAAAATTAAGATAAACGTTAATTTTCAGTTCAAATTGAGGAAAAAAGGCTAATTCTCAGTTAAAAATAGAAAAAATTGCTAATTTGCAGCTTAAATTGAGTAAACGCCAATTCTTAGCAAAAATTGACAAAACTCGGTAGGTAATGCACGGGTTGGAAACGCTATCACGCTGGTAAAATTTAGAAAAAGCGAAAAATCGCTGCTAAAATTGAGAAACATCACTAATTCTCGAATTAAGTGTCGTGAAATTTATAATTTAAGAATGATGACTTTTTGACAGAAATGGATGGATAGATGTAAATTTTTTGGTTTGAAAAAGGTTTGAACAAAAAAATTTACATTTATAATTTAAATTCGCACCTTCTGAAGGCATTTTTGAGGCTAAAATTCAGAAAAATGGTAAATTCATGCATGGCTATAGTATAATGTTAAAAAATACGCTAATTCACGGCTAGAACTGCCGTGAAGCAATAATCTATACCTATAAAAGTTATACAAAATTGCTAATGTGGTGGTATAATGTGAAAACCCTTTAATTTGCGGGTAATATTTAGAAAACAAAATAATCAGCTGGTCAAAATTAAGAGAAAGGTTTATTTAAAGCCTAAAAATTGAGAAAATTGCTAATTCGTGGCTAAAAATGGAAAAAATCGCCAATTTACAGCTGAAATTGCGCCAAACGCCAATTTGTGACTGGAATTGAGAAAATTCGCTAATTCTTAGGTTTGAAACGCTACGACGCGTCGCCGCTACAATTTAAAAATCGCTCATGCATTGCGTATGGTTAACCAAAAAAATTCTAATTCGTGAAAAGTCTCCCTATTTAGCGGCTAATAGTGAGGAAAACACTTAAGAAAAACGTTAATTTCCAGCTAAAACTGAGAAAAGTGCTAATTCCCTGGTAATAAAAATTTAAAAAAATCGGTAATATGCTGCTAAAATTGAGGAAAACGCCAAAACTCGTGGATAATTAAGAAACATCGTTCACGGGGTAAAAACGGTACTTAGCTGCTAAAGTTGAGAAAATGCGCAAATTTCTTGGATATGGGAGAGGTTGGGGCAAAACCACTAATCTGCGGCTGAAATTGACGTCGGCCAAAATTGAGAAAAGCGCTAATTTGCGGGTAGAGTCCAAAAATCGCCCTTAACTGAGAGATCGAGGCTATGATGAGGCCAGCAAGATGTCCAGATTCAGGAGTGTGCTGTCTGGGTGGAATGATGACTAAAATGTGAAATTACCCCCCTCCCCTCACGCTTACGAGATTTCAATCTGACCCCCCCAGGACAAATTCCTACCTACGCCACTGGTCGGAACCCTTGCATCCTTCCACAGCTTCTGGCACGTGCGAAAGACTTCGTGGCAGGGTGAAAGCGGGGACCCAGCCCAAATCGCGATAATGCCACACGATACCTAATAATCAACATCGCGATTATATTGTGTACTGCTAAATTTAATTTAATGGTTTTGATGATAATTTAGGGAAAATATGTATACAAATTAAGTCACGACAACGACAATTTTAGTTTTTAAAAAACTTTATTTCCCGAATTCGATACACAATGTTCTACGAGACTGAACACAATGTTCACAGCAACACAAGCACTTAACTAAAACTTGCTCTGGACTCCGCGGTACTGCAATTAGAACTCACTGCTAATAATAATAGTGACTGACTCTTCTTAAGTCTAAGCCTTTATATACAATAGCAAAAAGATCTAGAATAATCTAGTATAAAACAGGGGGAGGGGGAAGAAAGATCTCGGCTTTACTTGTAAACAATTCCTGGAAAAGCGCGCGTGGGAAATGCAATGTTTATTTTTTATAGCTGATTAAGCGGTTTGACAGATATAACTCCACCCACCTTCAGAGCGTACATTAAGCGGAAGTTGAAAAACTGAACGCGTTGTTTGCGAAGAATCTGGGGTTACAATAAAAGTCGAAGGAATATTTTGAGGTGCCGTTACAATATTTGATTCTGGGTTTACTAGCTGTGTATGGAACACATTTCGATATTTTTGATAAAAGAGTCTCGATACAGTAACAATGAAGAAAATGATTAGAATAAGGTACAAGGGGCTTATAAGCGAATGAATATAATCATAGTTTTGCAAAGGTACGATAGGATGATCTAACGTTGGTTGCCATATAGGAAATACTGATGGTATTGACTCTAAGTCTTGAATTCTTACGTGATTAATGGAAATAGTTGATTTTTGTATCCGAGAATGCTCAATATATGGTATACGAGGATGTCCAGAGGAAATTCTATTACTAATAAGTAATACATTATTTAAAAATATTTCATCGTGGAATGGTTTTACAAGAAAAGATCCACTTAATTGAATAAGTTTTGTCTGTTTAGAATTACGAAATTCAAGATGCGTTAACACTGGTAATACAAGAATTAATTGATTAGTCGTTACGATATTATCAAAATAAGGACGATTAAGAACTAATTTAACGTATTTACATTTTCCTACATCATTATTTTTAAGAATATGTTCTTCACATTGTGGACTTGTATTCCAAATAGGCTTAACTAAACAATAGAAGTTTGAGTTTGATTCGTAACGAGGGGAATTAAAAGATTATAAAATGTTCAACTTATCGTCTACGATTGCCCATTTTGATTGGGGTACAATTGCAATATAATCTAAAGTATTATTAAGTTTAATAGGTACTGGATGAAAACTATACAAATCATAAGCGGTATTATTAAAAATAGGTACGTATAACAAAAATAGGAGGTTGTCACTTTCAATGGAGCACGTTATTTTCATATTATATTCGTAATCTAAAACCGTTTCGAATTGTTTAATACTTCCAGGTGGGTATGGACTTATTAGGTTATTCAGGATTTGGCGTAAATCATCGGAAGGGATTATACTAGGATGCATGATACCGAGTTTACAGAATTTAAGGGAATTTTCGATGTCTTGGATAGTGATAAGGATCATATTTAATGTGTTGTGGAGGAGAGTGAGAATGTCAGTGAAATAGGTATCTGTCGAGTGAATCTGTTATTTATATTCGTTTAATGTATGCCGAAGTTGGTTGTTATTAGTCTGTGACAGTTAGCAAAAGTTAAGATTTTTCACATATTTCGTCATTGAGTATGTCAATAGCGATTTGTTTTCGGATGTTTGGTATGTCCTCTTGTTTGAAGTCAAAAAGTACGTCTCTAGATGAGTATTCAGCAAATAGGCAAAGGAATATACCACAGTCATGGGAATTTTTCTGTTGGGGAATGAGTTTGTCTGATATTAATGTCCAATCATTTTCATCTAAGGTTACGTCTAATTTAGCTTTCGCTTCATCCTTTAAATAAGACAAAATAGTATTCAAAATATCTTTGCCTTCGCCAAGAAGGGAGTCATAATACATTAGTTATTTTTCTTTGACTTTAACTTTAACTAAGTGCCAATGAGAATGGAGGAAAATGGGGAATAATAACACATCATAATCAAAAATGTATCTCCTTTTCGTGTTACGTTCAACTCGTTTGTAGCCTTGGGAGTAAGAAATATAAAATACTTTTTTTTAAGTCTAATTTTTTCGGTAATGCTACTACTTTTAAATTCATCGCTATTGACCATTATTCGGATAATTTCTATAATTGTAGAGTGAAATCGTTCTATAGGTGAATTAGACGTGGGATTCTGCGTACTAGTGAAATGAATTTTAATTTTATGCAGCGCTAAAAATTCTTGAACTAAACTAGAATTAAATTCGTTACCATTGTCGACTACTAGTTCTTCGGGTTTTCCGTGGTGACTGATAAACGTTAATAACTTTTGTGCGACATTTATTCCCGTAGCTGCCTTAAGGGCGTATGCTTGGGCGTATTTGGAAAATTTATCAATAAGGGTCAAAAACTTTTGTTTCTTGATAGTCACTACATCTGCGTGGACTAATTGAAAAGGTTTTGATGGGGCTGGCGTGATATTAAAATTTGGCTTTAAAGGGTGTCTTTCATATTTAAATTTGAGACAGGCATGACACGTGTTTATAAATATCTGGATCATAGGTTTCAGGTTGGGCCAATAATATTTTGTTTTTATACTGTCGTAAGTTTCGTTAATTCCTCGATGTATTTTGTCTTCACTGTGGTGGTATCGTATGATTTCTAATTGTTCTTCGGATTCTTCGATGTCCAAGAGGTGTTTAGTGTATTTAGTTAGAAAAATTTCTGAATGTTTAAAAGTTTCCATAAGGGTGGCGGTAAAACGTTCATAAATATCATCTACGAAATAAAGACGATAGTGAATGCTGGGTTCTATGTAAGATTTTGTGAATTTTATTATTTCTTGTTTCAAATTAGCTAAGGGAAATTTCACGGAAATTTTGGTTTTTGTGTTTTCAAATAATGACTGTTGCTGTACTATTGTTGTGGGTATCTCGCCAGTGCTAATGATTACTTGCTTAGCGCATGTATTGACAGATCCTTCTTTGATGGGGATATTGAAAATAGTGTTACCTTCTTTATTGGAATGAATAGTTAAATTATCTAATGGTACTTCGTTCTCAAGATTTACAATTAATGATTCTGCTGGTTCGATTTTGGTTAGGGCATTAATTCCCACACGGGATAGTGCATCAGCATTCGTGTTAGTTTTTCCTTTTTTGTATTTTACATCAAAATCGAATTCTTCTAATTTTAACTTCCAGCGAAATAATTTTGAATTTGGTTCTTTAAGTGAATGAAGCCATAATAGGGGTTTGTGATCTGTAATTAAAGTGAATTTTCTGCCATACAAGTAGGGTCTAAAATGTTTTGTAGCCCACACAATTGCTAATAACTCTCTTTCTATGGTAGAAAGTTTTCTCTCAGTTTCATTTAATGTTGTACTGGCGTAAGAAACGGGGTGTTCTTCGCCTTGAAATGTTTGTGATAAGATTGCTCCCAATGAAACGCCTGAAGCATCAGTAGTTAAGATAAAGGGCTTCTTGAAGTCTGGATATTTAAGTACAGGGTCATTACTTAATAGTTTTTTGCATATTTCAAAACTTTCTAAATAATCGGGGTCGTTAATATTAATTTTTTCGCCTTTTTTCAATCTTTGAGTTAATGGTTTGGATATTTTCGCTAAATCTTTAATGAATCTGCGATAGTAGCTTAAGAGACCGAGGAATCCTTTTAGTTCTTTACTTGTCTTGGGTATCGGATATTTGTTTATGGCTTCAACTTTTTCTGGGTTCGGCTTAATGCCTTCGGAAGTTATCAAGTGATTTAAATAATTCAATTCTTTACGTAAAAATTCGGTTTTATCTAATTGAATTTTTAGGTTCGCTTGTCTTAAACGTTCAAATATTTGCTTGAGACGAATTATGTGTTCTTGAAGACTAGTACTAAAAACTATGATATCATCCATAAAACAAGCACAATTTTCATTTTGTAAGCCACGGAGACAATTGTCCATCAATCTTTGAAAAGTAGAAGGTGCATTTTTCAAGCCAAATGGCATTTTCCGAAACTCCCATTTCCCATGCTAAACGCTGTTTTTTGAATGCTGGATTGTTCCATTTCTACCTGATGAAAACCGGAAACAAGATCGATTGTAGTGAAATAATTACAGTTGCCTAATTTCGTCAAAATGTCTTCTATGTTGGGTAGATCGTATTTATCATCTATTGTTTTCTCGTTAAATTTTCTATAATCAATAACTAACCTAAATTTTTGTTTGCCCGATGCATCCTTCTTCTTTGGTACAATCCATAGAGGGGCGTTGTAAGGAGAGTTTGAAGGTTGTATGATTTCATTATCTAATGATTTTTGAATTTGATTTTGAACTTCCGTTCGATAAATTTCAGGATATCTATATGATTTGGTGTACACTGGTATTTCGTCTGTTGTTCTTATAACATGTTTTACACCGGAAGTAGAACTTGATATTTCATTTTCATCGTACAAAATATCGGAGTATTCGCTTACTAGTTTCTTCAATTCTGATTTTTCTTCATCGTTTAAGTGTTCAAGCCTCATTTGTTCCATTAATTTCGTTAATTTATTCGTATCCCTTATTTTTCTGAATGAAATTCCTTTTTTATTTTTCCTTTGAAAATTGGAGGACTCAGTTTGCGCAATGCAACTTGGTTCTCTTGAATGTGAGATGTTTTTCGTTTGATAATTATGGAACTCAGTTTTTTGAGAACTCGGTTCTTTTGAGTATGAGATACCGTAACCATTCTTCGCAATGTAGAAAGGTTCGGCCTCACTTTCATCTAAAGGCCTCTTCACATAAATCGTTTTATCTGAGGTGCCTGTATTGATGGCAAGGCAATATGCTCTTCCATCATTTACTGAAACAATACATTCGGGAATTTCAATTTCTCCAAACTTTGTATAATGAATTAGAGCTTCTCCTTCTCTTACGGCAGAAAGTTGTAGCTCAATTTGTTTCGCTGAACGACCGTCAATAGTTATCAATCCTTCTATTTGGGGAATAGAATACATTTTTAAGGGAACATTAATTCTACCCAATTTCAGCATATTAGCCCCCAAGTCTAGGGTGGCATTCAACTTTTGAAGGGAATCTAAGCCCAAAAGAATATCAAAAGATTTATGGAAATTAAATATAAAAAGCTTGCAAGGGACTTTTGTTTTTCCAAAAAACTCATTACTATTTAGTATGAGGCTACTTGAACCTGTGCTCTCTCCATGAGCTGTTCCAACTTTTTTTTTTTTTTTTTTGCCTCGACGGTTTGCGGCAACTTCGGCCATTCGTCTTCTCGCAGCCCAATATAACGTCGAGTTTCTGGTGTAAATACAATTTTAATAATTAAATACAATTTGAGCTGTTCTAACTGAAAAATTGTCTTTTTTGATTTTTTATTTGAAAATTTCCTCTGCAATAGAGGGGTTTATGAAACTGTTTGAGCTCCCCGTATCAATCAAAATTCTTAAGCCTAAAGGGTAAGTAATGTACGGGAGCTGTTGTGATTTTTCAAGATGCATCAAGTCAATTGCCCGGGGGGTATGGGACCATCTCCTAAAAAAGACTTTTCTGTCATTCTGTAATGGTCTTGGTTCTTATTATCAAAAGATTGGTTTGGCGGGCGATTTTTCTCCGTATTTTGGGTCACTTCATGGTTTAAAATTGTTTGGTAACTCATTGGAGTCGGGGTGTAGACGTTTTGTTGTGTGCTCTGTTGAGGTGGTGTTTTAATTTCTTATGACCTTTGGTTCTGATAATTTTGTCGGGGAAAATTGTATGGGTTGTTGTACCTTTGATATTGTTGATTATTAGGACTGAATCTTTTATTTTGGTTAGGAGGATGTTGTAACCGGAAATTTTTATTTTGGGAAAAGGAATTCTGGTTTCTAAAACTTTGGTTTTGGGGGAACGGTTTTCTGGGGAAATGATTGTATGATTTTTATTAAATGATTTCGTGTATATCTTTGGGTGCTTTTGTCTTTAATAAAGGCCCGATATTTTCGTTTAAGCCGTTTCAAAGGCATCGCAATGCGTGTTTCTCCATGAAAGGGACAAGCTCTTTTGGATGTTTTTTAATTTGGGTAATGATATTGAATAACGTTTTTTGATTTTTTTCTAGGAATTGAAAAGCGGAATCTGAATTTTGTTTGTAAGAAGATAGTTCAATTAAAAGAGTGTGGATATCTCGTTTGTCACTGTAGTTTGCGAGTAAGGCGTCCTTTACGTCGGCCCAGGAAGAGATGGGGCGTGAATGAATATTACGAGAGGCTGGCTCTTTTATTTTAGCGACTATGCAATTTAGAAGATAATAATTTTGAAAGTTGTCTGATTCTTCGGGGCTCGAGAAGGTTAAAATTAAATGTTCTGCAGTGTCTATGAAATGTTGCAGGAGTTCTGATTCTCCCCGAAATTCCGGAAGCATGTCCAAGTGACATTTCTTCAAACTTGGTGGTTCGAGCGTTCTTAATTGGCAATAGAGATAAGCGAGTTGCTCGGGAGAGAGAGAAAGTGGTGGAACTTGTTGTTGTGGTTGTTGAGACATTTTTGGCAGATAAATTGTTGTACTCACAGTAATAGCGTTTTCCTTTTGCCATTTCAAAAGTGCTCTGGGGCCTCTCTTGTGACGTCACAAGACGGCTCGGATCGAACCAAAATCTGGCAAAGAGTGGGTTGAAATGGAACGACTTTTAACAAGTGGAAGAGAGCGCTCTTTAATAACAACCTTCCTCCTCATGACTGTTTTGTAGTTTTTGTGTTTGTATTGAATGGAAGTACATATTTATTTATTTACGTGCATGAGCTGAGCACTTGTACATTTTTGTGTGGAGTGCTTGTGGTTAGCGAGAATGTACTTATTAGCATGACTGAACAAATCGGATGCATCCCTTCGTGAGTTCAATGCCCAATTCTATTAATAATGTTCTTCCAGGAACATAATTGATATCTAATAACAACAAGTTGCGAATTTATAAATTCTCGGCCAGCAAACACGCTTTGTGGCGACAGGAAAAATGAAGGAGTGGGCTTTGGGGAAAATATGTAATACATAAAGATGAATAACTTCATTAATGTAGAGAATCCGGATGAACCGTTTTGTAACGATTGGAACACTGGTACTAGGTTTTTGTTATTCCGTCTTCTCCTTATTGATTTTTGTTGCAATAATAGCCCACGTAGTCTTCTTATTTTCATATTTTTCGTCGGACGAGTTTGACTCTAGACTAGAGTTATCCATACATTTCAAAATGAGCCTAGTGGCTTCATCTGACCACTTCTCTGGATCTGTTGTGTAATCGACGATAATGGTACCTACGAATAACAGAACTTGAATGATTGTTAAACCGCTTTCGTTCAAGAAATCGTTGGCTTCATCCGCGAAGGAAATCAAAATACGAACTCAAATCAAAACTATGCTTATCACAATGAACCTTCCAAGAGAGGTTTACCGCTCCGTCGATTTTGACGGAGCAGTTGAAGTTGCTCTAGCTCTGATCCATGGAGGAGCGTAGGGATAAATGGAACGAATAAAAAGTCGCTCTGCTGAGGATCAATTGGCAAATGGAATCTTCAAACTCTTATCAGATCAGACCCGGAGCAGCCCCAGCTCTACTTTTTGTGCTAATGGAAAACGCTATAAGAATCCAAACATTTTTGGGGGGGGGGGCGCCGGGCTTTGAACCCGGCAGGCGCCTAAGCCTCCATTGGGCTCCTACGCCATACCCAGATCTAACTGTGCACTTCACACCCGTACTACGCGGGCGTTTCGGTCGGTGCGCGGTTTGTTGAACGCACACCGCCGGGAACGCCCACACGAAGCCGAGTGTGCCGTGTCATAGCTCGCCGCAGCCTTATAGTGTAATGGGCAATGGCTGGATTCGAACCCAGGCCCGCTGAGTTGCGAAGCGAGCATTGAAGAATCCAAACATGAGTCAAGCTCAGTTATTCCGTGCCAATGTTGTTGCTAGGATCTCGTTTCGATACGAAAATGCCGTCGAGTGATTTTTTATGCGTCTCCTAAAATCGTTGAAACGATCCGAAGCTCAATGTTTCGTGGAGACGTCCTACCGACCGCGCCAGTTAAGTCACGACGACGACAATTTTAGTTTTTAAAAAACTTTATTTCCCGAATTCGATACACAATGTTCTACGAGACTGAACACAATGTTCACAGCAACACAAACACTTAAGGGGGCATGAGAGTCAAGAAAAATTTCCAAGTTGGTCAACGCGCTTGTCGGTTAGTGAGACATGACGGAACTACGTTTCTCGCCGGTATGCTTTAGGCGAGGATAATGTAGTAGAAAGAGTGAGAGTGCGTGTGGGACTCGTACACTCGTATTCTCTTGAGGGGAAGTTGGGAGGGGTTTGAGACGGAAGGAACGAACACGAAACAAGACCGTCAACCGTCAATGGCAGGCAATCGAGTTTATTCAACTAGTGGGAATTTAGGGGAGGGGGGGAATGCTGTTCTCTCTTAACTGATGTGCATTTTTCTGACTTTAACGTACTCATAATTATACCACATTTTCTTCATTGAGCTTTCAATTTTGGAGAAATTCATAAGCGTAAAAAAACCACGAAATGCTGCAAAATTCTTAACGACTGCTGTACTCGACGCCTATTTCCTCAAAGGCTATTTAACATGGTCGAATATGTGAGTCAAAGGCAATAGCTGCTCTCGAGGAACAGATGAATATCAAAAAATCTAAAAATGCGGACTGCTAGTAGATGATGTTTAAACATTAATTTTTCTATCATAGGGGCAAGTACTGATGGCTTAGGATGGGAAAGGACGGACTTATTGAAATAAAGTGTCCCTTTTCCGCGAAAGTTTGCCTCCTTCAGAAGCTATCAAGTAGTTGACAAAGACGGACAACTAAAACGAAACTACAACTATTTCTACCAGATTTGTAAAGCCCCGAAAACGGTAAGTAACTACATTGTACTTATTGGATCGATCCAAGCACGGTAGTTTCAACCGAAAACACACCTACATTGTAATATTTCCACTGAAGATGCCCTCTCTGGATGAAAAAAAGTTTTGGTTTCATTAAAAAACAATAAAAATTGCGTGCAAGCGTCAACTTTCGGAGCGAAGTTTTGTCACGGAACTGCAGGTTCATGCAACATTAATATCTTGAACGCTCTTATTCACCTTAACAGTGTTGAGCCAGCTAACTCCGCTTCATTATTTTCTTCTACGACATACGGCTCTCTGATTGGCATTGACCTCGTTTTTCAAGGATCTACTAACTCTGGAAGCCAGCAGTCCAAGTAGAATTGCTTCAACTTTTCAGTGGTAGCCATCCAGAAATCCAAATATTTTTGAATTACTTCCACATGAATGTTGGGGGCTTTCTCCGTGTATATTACGAAATAGCAGAATTTCCTTTTGGAAATTGCTAATTGCCCTTGAACCTTCAACAAAGAGAAACAGTTTGAAATCAAACCACAACAATAATAATTAATGCTCCCGGAGGAGTATTCCTACTTAGTCCAATGATTAGCAATGTATAAAAAACACAGTTTTTAAGAGGGTAGGGTTCAGCTAATTTTACAGTTTTCTGGGCTTTACATACCTGGTAGAAATAATTGTGGTTTCGTTTTAGTTTTCCGTCTTTGTCAAAGTACGGCAACTGCTTGATAGCTTCTGAAGGAGGCAAATCTTTCGCGGAAAAGGGACACTTTATTTCAATAAGCCCGTCCTTTCCTAATAAGCCATCAGGACTTGCCCCTATGATGAAAAAATTAATGTTTAAACCAAGCGGCAGTTGTCAAGTTAGCTTAATCGAACCTAAAAACGGATATTCGTCATCTACCAGCAGTCCGCATTTGTCGATTTTGATATTCATTTGTTCCTCTAGAGCAGCTATTGCTTTTGACTCACATATTCGACCATGTTGAATAGCCTTTGAGGAAATAGGCGTCGAGTACAGCAAACGTTCAATAATTTTGCAGCATTTCGTGGTTTTTTTACGCTTATAAATTTCTCCAAAATTGGAAGCTGAAGGAAGAAAATGTGGTACAGTAGTCGCCGCTTATTGTGGCCACCTCGAGACCAAGCCCGTGTGGCTACATTAAGCGAATGGCCTTATAAAGCGAAAAGTGGGAAGAATGACAAAATACGTTAACTGAATTGAAAACCTGTTTAATTAAAATATATTATACATTATGTGAAAAACGTTAAAGGCCCTTAGCGATCTTCTCAGGTGAAAAACGTATCAATTTTTGCTTGAGTCTTCGATGATTCGATTACTTTGCGGACGTATCGCTCAAAGTTATACAGTTGTGAAAAATCATCGGCTCGGTGAATTACTCCCCTCTTTATTACGTCAAGAGCGTCCATCATTTCTTGGCTAGATGGGGGCTTGTTACGAGTGCTGTCATCCTCCTCATCACTGCTAGACTGTTCTTCTTGAATTTCGTTTTTCTTCTGCTGAATCGTCGCACAAATCTGGTCTTCGGTGAGACACTCCGCTATTGGTAGGTCATCATCAATGGACATCCATTGATCGTAAGTTTCTTTGTTGAGACCATGAGGGTTTCCCACGGACGACTTTTCTTCTTCATCTTCCAGCTGCTCGACTTTTGAAAACCCTCCGTGTCGAAAACAGTTCCGAATTGTGGTAGACGACACTTGACCCCAAGCTGAGGCGGCTAAGTGAAGAGCGTCCAATAAAGTTATTTTTTTGGCGACATCGTTAGCGCGGAGGGAAGAAATCCCGCTTTCAAGACCATCATCCAAGACGCCTAATCACTGTTTTCCTCATTTCTGTCCTATAATGTGCTTTAAATGCGCGTATAATCCCTTGGTCGCAAGGTTGTATGAGGGATGTTGTGTTTGCGGGAAGAAAAACAACATTGATGTTCTTTAAATGTTCTCCGACGATGTGCGCTGAACAGTTATCAACAAGGAGTAAAATTTTGTGGTCAAGTTCGCGGTCCCAATTTTTGATCCACTCCCGGAAAATGACGCTGGTCATCCAAGCGTTGTTGTTCGCCTTGTATTCCACTGGCAGGGATTTCACACCTTTAAAACAACGGGGTCTCGCACTTCTCCCGATTACGAGCAACTTTTTTTTCTCACCCACCATGTTAACACAACATATCAGCGTTATTCTATCCTTACACGTCTTCGTGCCTCTGGTTTTTTCCGTTTTTATGGCATACGTGTGCTCCGGTAGGGCTCGAAAGTATAGGGCCGTTTCATCCGCATTGAATACGTCTGACGGTGCATACTGAGAGATTAAATCTGGCCAAGTTGACTCCAGCCATGATCTTGCACCCTCGTGATCAGCCTCTCCTTGTTCACCGTGCGGTTTTTTGAACGAGATGTTTTCTCTATTCTTCCATCTATGAAACCATCCTTCAGTTGCCGTGAAGTCCATCTTTCCCATCTTCCTTGCAAGCTCTTCTGCTTTCTGACGAAGCATTGGTCCGTTAACCCTTGCGTCTCTCTCACGGAATTTTAAAAACCATTCTTTCAGAGCTTTTTCAACGTCTTCATCCTTTCCTGCCCGTTTCCTCTTCCGTGTTTCACTGTCATTCTGCATAGCTGCGTGTTCCACGCTTCCTCTATCCTTCAACAGTTTGCCGAGCAATGATCTAGACACGTTTAATTGAACTGCCGCTGACCGCTGGCTCATTTTTGGAAGGGCGTCATATTTTTTTAGCAGATCAAGTTTTTCCCTCGATGAGAGATCGCACCGCTTCTGGCTCATTTTATAAAAAACAAACTCGCACTCCGATCACTCTTAATAAACTGGCGTGATGTAGGGATTATGGGGGTTCAGAAAATGACGAGACGACGAAAGCAAAAAAAATGTCTTCGATAGGGATGCACGAAGTGTAAAAAGAAAGGGGGGGGGGGGTTAAAAAAAAAAAACTAAGGCAAAAACCATACGCGAAACTGCTAGAGAAAAATATGATTGCGTGTTAAAAAAAAAAGGGGGTCCTAGTCCTTCTTTCCCCCCTTTCATTTCCTTTTCATTCGTTTTTTTCCACTTTTTGCATGCCGACTTTTGGCCACATTAAGCGAATTTCTGGCCACAATAAACGAAAGTTTTTCTGTAGTCGCCTGCCGTGCAGAACCGTCCCGGGCATTTTTGGCCACAATAAGCGGCTGGCTGTATTAACCATGACCAAAATAAGCGGCGACTATTGTATAATTACGAGTACGTTTAAAGTCAGAAAAATGCACACCAGTTAGTCGTTTCCTCCTCTCTTCTTGCCACAAGATGCTGCCTGCCTGGTCCCGTGTAGCCACTTCTAGACTTTGTCTTTCTCCGTCGGTTAGTCTGTAAAAGCCTGTACACACGGAGACTTTTCTGTCATGACATCCGTGGCATGACAAAAAAGTCTCCGTGTGAACACGAAAAAGTCATAACATTTGATGTCATACCATATCTGTCATAACAAATTTTGAGAATTCTACGGTAACATCTTTCTAGACAGAAATGTCTAGTAACCTTCCCTTTTAACCCAACCTTCGTGCTCAAGCCGAAGGGAAGGGAATAGGGATTATTAAAACCGTGGAAGTGAGCTTGTAACTTGTTGTTGTTGAGCGTTCTGTTGTTTCAATGTTCAAGTGAAGTTTGGAAAAAAATGGATTGGAGTCGTGAGGCAGTAATGGCATCACTCATGACATGACACTCACATGAGATGCGTGAGTGCCTTTACCTGTACTAAACAAGTTTGTAATAAAACAACTAGATGTATTTCATTAAATTGCATTAAGAATTTCACGAAACAGCTACTCTTATACCGTCTATTTGTCCATCATTATCTTTTATTTTGGACAGTCTTTATTGCGTGAAGAGCAGAACTAGCTGCCGTGGTGCCAGCTACCGCTTTCAACACCACCAAATAAATTGGAATGATGAATTCTCCTTGTAGGAACACGATTTTAGCAAACTACTCCACCAAAACTATTGAACTTCTGAGCACAGGAGGAGCGGACAATTTTTTTATAAAAAAAGAAGGTATGTACTTCAATTGCGAACGAAAGAAAATGGTATTGGGGATTTCGTTCCGAAAAGAATAGTTAAAATTAAAAACAAAGTGAACACAAGAGCTATAAAGCAATGAGACAATTCATTCGATTCATTCACTGAATCAGAGATTACCAACAGGCTACCACGTCATGACATAAATGTCCTCGTGTGAACACAAGGGGCTTGACAGAAACGGCGTACAATATCTTGCTTCGAGATGTTATGACTTGTGTTATGACATTTCTGTCTCCGTGTGTACAGGGCTTAAGGGATATATAACAACTGTGGTAAGGGTTAGCAGCGAATATTGTTAGTGATATTCAGTTACCGTAAAGAGATTAAAAAGGCTTCCTTTTCTCTATTCATTTCCTTTTCTTCCAAGTCCGGTTTGGACGCAAGGGGCCCATAATTCTCGTCGTGGTAGGTAGCCCGAGAACGAAAAAGTTTTTTTGAACCTCTAGCATTCCTTTTTTTCTTACGTGCAAGGCTGAAAAAAATCATGATGCCATTTTACAACACATAAACTAAACAAAAAAAAAACGCGTAACACAAAACTTCGTTTACCGTCTTTGTTCAAATCTTTTGGTTACTTTTCCAGGACTTCTCGCGAACAGAGTTTTATTCAATTTCGTCTGCAGAGCCCTGGAATTGGCAGCTACAACTGTGCTGAAACGTCTTGTTTCATAGCTGCCCCGTAAACAAAAGTTTACTCGTTTGGCGCCTGAATGGTTCAGAGAATAATTAAGTACAATCTTACAGCGTTACGAGCAGTAAAAAGATTTGACACTCACCGATGAACTTAGCCACTTGGCTATTAAAATTCTCCGCAAGATTGCTGTCTTGGCGTTGAATCAGGGACTTCGCCTGGCGTGCAAGAAAAGTGAAAGCTTCTTCTACTTTAGACCATAGACCTTGGAAAAATGTTGGTATAATTACTATGTCTGGCTAACTTAATAAAGATAAACTGTAGTTTTCAACTCGTTCAAGTAGTCCACTTTATTTGGTTTCTGCCCGTGGCAAAAATAAGACGAGCATTTCTCGTGGTGGCCGAAAGTATGATAAGGAGTATTTTTTATGTCAGCACAGCAGTCAACTGAGAAACTCGATACTCCCGAGGATCTGCCTGTTCCGCCCAGTACTTGGACGCCTTGTTCACAGCGCCACGCATTTGTTTGATCTTTAAATTACATTATTTGGATGAAGAAAAAAAAAAAAAAAAATGGAATTCCGAGAGTAAGTGATAGCACACATACCTTGCCCTTTACCATTTTTCTTAAAAACCCTGTACCTATAGCCCTCGTTTCAGTAACCACACGAATCTTTTTACATAAATTGCGTAACAAATGATTACTACACTCAATTTTTTCAATGAGTGTATCTTTATAAGGCCTGTTAGCTACCAAATTTCGGTATACGCTACTATCACCATCGGCAATCACTCTATTGAATCTGAAATATGAGACATCCATGATTGGGCTTTATTATGATCATTTTTGTTGCAAATGGGGTGTAGATTCACCCATTTCAATAAAAACATGTCCCCATAAGACGCTGGTGCCACGTATATACCAGTTTGCATACGCATACGCATTCGTATGCAGACCGGCTTAAAATTGTGGTACGAAAAAAATGTTGTATATAACCTGATTCCATATAGTTCTTCACTCTTTTGAAATCCCTCAAGAATAACAGCCGCTTCCATAGATGTGGAGCTGCCTGTCCAATTCTTGAAGCAGATGTGAACTTGCACTTCCTTGTTTGCATTTTCGGCTCTGGCACATACCATGCAATAACGGCTTTTTACACCTAGGTAAAGCACTTTCTTCGTTCTTAGTCCCACAATTACTGCCTGGATCGTAATAAGATGCATGCATAAGAACATTGTCTACATTATTAAGAGAGGAAAACGTATGTAAAACAACTGACCAGGCCAGACGAAGAATCGTACTTCGTTTTGTACGATCTCTTCGCCCAGCTCCCATCAACAACGACTGGGACTAGAGGAACTCCATCCTTATCTACTTCTCCGAGTTTCACAGAGATCATCGACTCCTCTTTTGCCGCTGAATCCATCTCAGATAGTGCAGTGACTTGTGTTGCTAAGATGTATGAATAAAATAAAGTAAATTGTACAGTTTACTGGAATTATATATCCGTTCGTTTCTCAAAAATACCCTACTTTGAATCTTTTCTCACCTTGTGCCTGAAAGAGAAGAGTTTGACGTATTAAATTGCGTCATTTTTCGAGAAAACCAATTTTTTCTGTTGCTTATAGGCTCCACAGAGCGCATTTGAGCGCGATTTGACGATAAATCGTTCAAAACTATCACTTCGAACAACGAAAAAAAAAAAAAAAAAATCCCAGAATGGCGGGTAAATGGTAATTCTCACAAAACCGTCGCTGGTTGGGTTGAAAACTTTTTTTCTCGAATTAGACAGAATTAGACACACACACAAAAAAAAAACACTAGCGAAAATTCTTTTTTTTTTTTTTTTTTTTTTTTTTTTGTATAATACTCAGAACACTAGGTTCCCCTCGCTCCCAACGCTTCTTTCTCACTGAACTTTCAATCCAGGAAGCTCATCGAATGTTCTATGAGATTTATCGCAATCACCGTCCGGAGGGGGTGTCAATCAAAACGGGAAACAAGCAGCCTCCGCCCACTAGTGGCAGACACTTGTACCCACACTTACCTAATTAATTGGCAACGTTTTCTTTCTCTTCTTTTTTTTTTTTTCTTTCTACCTTTGTTCAGTAGAACGCTACAATAGCTGAGTAAATAATTGTCATAGTAGGAGAAGATACTTCTTGTTTACTCTTCTTCACCCTCGTCATCGTCATCACCGTTATCATCGTCGTCATCTTCTTCTTCGTTATTAGCGGCATCGTTAGCAGGGTGATCGTCGTCAGGACAGTCTCTAATGAAGGCTAAGTACTCCACCATGTTCTCGATAGGTCTATTATCCACAGGAGGAACAAACTCATTTATCAATTGACGAAGAGGTATGGCATTATTCGGGTTATCTGGTAATCCTCTTAAATTTGCCAAGCTGCCATAATCAGCTGCTGCGAATTTCAGGAGCAATTGGACAGCCAACCACTCGAGACTTTTGTATCTAGTTGAGGCAGCTGCTCCAAGGTTGGACGAAAATCCATAGTATTCATTGTCTCCCACCAGTCGGACAGCCTCTAGATAATTCACAAAATCTGTTCTTATATACGCAGACGCCACCTGCCAGGGGAAGGTCGGAAATCTATCGAAACAAGCCCTGATGATCCAATAAGCGGTCATTCCTGTCTTAACCGCTTGTTGAAGCGTTAATCGAAGACGTAGTGAAAAGCCGGATATGAGCTCACCGAGACCCTCCAAGATATCGCGCGCTGTGGTCTCAGTCACGACGTTGCTGACTGCTTGCCAAAATTTATTCAAGCTGCTGACCGACACATTGGTGAGACGTCGACCTGTAGCATCTTGAATCTCATTTCTTATCCGGTTGAGTTTCCCTTCTGTGATGTTGCCACGTTTGCCTATACTCACATAGGCTACCGTGTAGATGGATGCGTGAAGCGCCATTCCCCTCTCAGAGGGAACCTTAACATAAAGGGATACAATGGTGTAAAGGAGTCTTACGAGATTCTCATTTGCAGGGCGTTCTTCCGTGATGATGAGATCTCTCTTAGTGGCGTAGTTGGGATGAGGTGCCGTCAATAAGAAGTATACGTCAGACCAATTCTCACCTTCATGCTCTAGCAGAGCCTCTTGATTAGAATAATGTTCGGTGAAGCCAAATTCAAAAAAGTAACAGATTACACTTTCGCAGAACATCCTAGCGTCTTGCACATTCAAAATCTTTCATCCGGCAAGTTGGGAGCTACAGCTTCCAAAGCAGTGACCACCAATGCATCATCAGGGTCTCTCCAGCCTTCGAGCCGGTATCGGCCATAAGCGTAAACTCCTAACACTCTGAACAGTTCGATAGTTTCTGTGTCAAAACACCCGACTCCGATATTCCGTTTGACCATACGACCTCCTAGAGCCGATGATGGGAATGCAAATCCTCTCTGAGCTACTCCGAGTATACGGTTTTTTTTTATCCCCCCCCCCCTTTCTATTCCGGGCTACATCCAGTGAAGAATTGCCACGTAATATCTTACTGTATAAAGTTAGTTTATCTTTATTTTCCTTTTATCCCTGCTGTAGCTAATAAAGTGTAACTCATTTTCTTTTTCTGTGAAGATGACGTTAATCTTCCTCTGGTTCACCCACACCTGACCCACATCCCACTACAAAACATCGGAATAAACGAACCCATTTGATGAACCGTTTTTACAGATTTTACACCACTCCTGGATGAACCGACAGGCAAAGCAATTATTCCCCAAATTATTTCAGCAGTGTTCACGCAATACAATTTTCCGGGCAATGTTGCGAGCAATTTCTTCAAAAACGTGTGATTTTAACGAAAATTAATCACGCAACAGGTGTTTTCAATACAATTATTGTGCGTGTTATTGTAATGATGAATTACAACCTCGGCTTAGTTCGACAGCAAACCGAACATTATTTACATAAAATGCGGCGCATTTTTTCCTTCAATTCCGAATTAATTTTAAGCCAAATCTTGGGCCGAGGTGATAAAATCCACCTAAAGAAAAGTCGCTTCACGTAAAGAGGGCTGTGTTTTTATTGACCTTGGACGGGTGATGGGGTTCCGGGAGGAATTGAAGATTGTGGTAACGCAAATTGTCGAGACGACGGTGAAGACGGTGCGGGAGAGGGTGAGAGAATGAGCCATCTATCGGAACAGCGTTGAACTCTTAAACCCTAAGGGCCCATTCAGACGGGTGCACGTGAGCGCGCTCACGAGAGCCGCTTGAACTGGCTCAGTGTGAAAAAGCTCGGCTCATGAGCTAGCTCAAGACGCCCCTCCTTTTTACGATTACTTCCAGCCATATGACAGTGTAGAGTGTAGCTCAGTTCACTGGTAATGGAAGTAAACTGAGCGATTGCCTCTTAGAAGCGCCACTTCTATTTTATAGATACAAATCGCTCACTCGGAAGAATACTAGGTACAACTCAAAAAAGTTTTTCTGACCTAAACACTTGGGATTAAATAAAATTAAATTAATCCAAACTGGAATGACCAGAAAAACTTTTTTGAGTTGTACCAGTATTCTTCCGAGTGAGCGAAATATGAGGAAGTGCATTTCAGTGGAGGAAAGGATCGCTATAACACTCAAGTAAGTTTGGCAAAATTTAATGAGTACAAAGTTTTCCTTAATACTAACAATAAACAATAAGTAAAAAATCCAAAAATTATCAAATTCAAGAAAGCAAAAGTGAAAAGAGAAAGAGCGAGCTCAGGTTTGAGCTCGTGTGAATGGCTCCACAGACTTCTTTGTAAACCCAACCGCCGGCGGTCGGAGGGGAGAGCCGCTGTACGGCTCGTGAGCCGGCTCTCAGAGCTCCCGTCTGAAAGCCCCCATTGTATCTTGTGTAAAGCTAACCGCTCCAGCTCTCGTGAGCGCGCTCACGTGCATCCGTCTGAAAGGGGCCTTAATGTCTTCAATTAAAAAAATAATGAATTCACCGTTTTACGGCTAGCAGGATTTTTTTTTTTTAATTCTGTTTGCACCACAATTTTTTTCATATTTTTTTCCTCCACCAGCTTACGAGTTTTTTTTTTAATTTTTATAAATTCAATTTAAAATTCGAGGAAAATCAAAATTGAAATTCAGGCTTAAGTAGCCTTGTCTCAAACATCTAAGGTTTATTATGAGACCATAAAAAATGAATTATTCCAAATACTTTGGGCGTAAAACGGTGAGGGGAAAACATGGTTGAGGGGCTTGTACTTGTATGCCCCCTTAACTAGAACTTGCTCTGGACTCCGCGGTACTGCAATTAGAACTCACTGCTAAAAATAATAATGACTGACTCTTCTTAAGTCTAAGCCTTTATATACAATAGCAAAAAGATCTAGAATAATCTAGTATAAAACGGGCCGTAGATAGGTTTGCGGACCCGCATTAGGCTTTTCCGAGTCCGACCCTAAGGGCATGGCGTATGAGCCGGTAACGGCTTAAGCGCTTCGGGCTCGGCTAGGCCGGGTGCGGGCCCACTGAATAATAATAAATAATAGTATAAAACGGGGGGAGGGGGGAAGAAAGATCTCGGCTTTACTTGTAAACAAGCAGTAGCACACCAACTTCCGGGGTCAACCTTTCGTACTGTTCATCTGCAGGAAATGTGTTGTTTCGAATTAGTACTTGGTTACTTCATTAGTAGGTACTAAAAAAAACATTTACCAGAATTGAGCAAAAAATCGTGGATTAGTTTTTGGGGTTCACGCTGGTGAGGACGGGCAGCTGCCAAATAATTTATGGCTTTCTGTTTTAAAGCTTCAAAATACTTCGACAAGCCTCCTATAAGGCTTCCAGCGTTCGGATTTTCCTTCTCGAAGTCACTTGTAGTCTGAAAATGAAAGTAATTCAATCCAAGGAAAAATCATCTGTAATATACTCGAAAATAACTATTTATTTCATCACTCGAAAACATGAGAAATACAAAGTAACGAATACATGACATCAGCCATAACCGGAGAACAAAGAATAACAATATCAATCTTATCACGCGCCCTCAGACTCGCGCCACGAACTCCCTTCGACGTTTTCAAGTATCGATATACTACACTTCCTCCCCTTCAAAGTGAGTACAAAATATTTCAGAACTCCTGAAAAAAAAAATCACGAAAACAAAATTTCTCAATAACGAACTAGTGAATCACAAAGTAACAGGGGACCAATAGCTAACACACAATGAAAGAACATGGAAACTACGGAATTTCGGTAATCAGTCGCTTTGGAGGATTAATATTGCGAGTGGGCCTTCCCCGCGAAGCAGTGGAAATAGATGTAGTCGAGTGATCCTGGCTCGTAGGGACTGGTGGACAAGTGGAAGGAGGAGAAGTGGAAGAGGAAAGAGATAAAGAAGGGGAATTTGAAGAAAATGACCGAGGCCTTATTTGATCAGCATGCCGGATCCACGTTAATTTTAGCTCAGGAATCCATATTTTGAATCGACTGGGTCCCAAAACCTGGTCCACCACGCCAGCCACCCACATAGGCCTATGCTTTCTGTAGTTCAGCACCCATACCATTTGTCCGCTAGCCCCAGCAAAGTCTCGCGAACCTTTATGATGGATTATTTGCGTTTCCTGTTTATCCGTAACCACATCCCTCACTGCCCGAGGGCGAATTAAGTCTAACCGAGTGGATAAAGAACGACCAATCATCATCTGAGCAGGGGACTTTTCTGTTGTACTGTGGGCTGTGTTTCTATAGTCCAACAAAAATCTGTTTAAATCCTTATGTAGATCGAACGAAGTAGACGCCATGAAAGCCTTCAAAGCTCTCTTCACCGTTCGCACAGCATTTTCCGCAGCACCATTGGTTTGCGGATGGAAAGGCGCTCCTGACTTGAAAGCAATTCCATTTTCCGATAAAAACGATTGGAACTCTGATGACAGGAAAGATGAATAGTTATCCGATACTAAAATTCGAGGCAGACCCCATCGAGAGAACAATTCTCGAAGAGCCGAGATCGTGACTTCTGCAGTCATAGAAGAGGTAGGGAACACTTCGAGCCACTTAGAATAACTGTCCACAACCACGAGAAAATAACGGTTACACATTGGACCACAGTAATCAATGTGTATCCTCTCCCACGGACCGGAAGGCCAAGGCCACGGTAAAGGCTTGGTGGCAGGGGGTTGATCCTTATAAATGTTGCACTGAGGACAACCAGAAACATTTTTCTCTATATCACTGTCCAGACCCGGCCACCAAAGATAAGATCTACTAATGCTTTTGGTTTTGACAATACCTAAGTGCGAAGCATGCAATTCTGACAAAATCTTGTCTCGAAGAGACGACGGAATTACGACCCGAAAACCCAGAAACATAACTCCGGAATCAACGTGCAACTCAAATTTTTTATATTGGTAAGGGAGAATCTCTTGTTCAACAACCGAAGGCCAGCCGTTGGTCACGTAATGACTTTCACGAATGTAATGTCTTTTTTAGTGTGGGTTTGAATGTCTGCAAATCGAATAGGTAAGTCTTGGTTCGAAAAAACATAATTAAGGGTGAAATCTGAATCGTCATTATGGCTCAAGTCTTCGCCCGAAGATTTCAGTGGAGCTCGGGAAAGCCAATCTGCTACGTTCTTTTTTGAGGAAGTATATTCAATATCAAATGTATAATTGGAAAGTAACACTGCCCAACGCTGAAGGCGGTTGGCAGACATAAGCGGAATGCCCCGTTTTCGCCCGAAAATGGTTACCAGAGGCTGGTGATCCGTGACCAAAGTTCACCTCCGACCTTGAAGATACAAAATAAGTTCGCTAGATCGAAGGTCTCGTTTTTAAAAAAAATTTATTTGATAAACACAAGTGAACGCTTAATTAAGACAACAACTACTGAGCCCTTTCTCGAGCTCTCGGGAAGATTTTATACAATTGCAGAGAGAAAGAAAGCGAAAGGTATTTAGTTACATTATAAAGGGTCGTTTGCCTGTCACATTCCTACAAGGAGAGAAGAGGGTGGAGGTGATAGACACTAGTAGAGAACTATTATTTTATTTCATTGAGTAAGGAGTTTAGTGGATATAATGAGGAAGTAACATAAAAAATAAAAATCGCTGGAGACATTTTTTTTCTGAAGAAAATGACTAAATATGACCAGGAATTGAATATTAGTGCGTAAATGATTGATTTCGATTTATAGCGAAATAATAAAACTTGCCAATTTTTTTTGTTACCTTAAACGGCCGGTCTGTGACTCGTGACGTAACTAAGGGGTCGTGACCCCTCCCAACCCTCCGCATCTTGGCTGTTATCATGTGTTGCCCCTTCTTGTCCCTCCCTTTCTCTAAAGTCCTATTGTTTGATTTGTGGGAAGCCATTGTGAAGGTTATGCGAAGGCTGTTATTGCGTCATCAGTCTATCTAGCCTATTTCAAATGGGTCCCGCAACCCAATAGTTTTAAAAATTAATAAAAAAATGTAGGGCCTGATTTTATTTGAACGGATCGTGTTATCATGAGTTTTGGTAACCAAGCTATCAAGATGGCATGATTTTGGAAAATGTGTTACTTCCTCATTCCTTCCACCTTAAGAGCGGACACGGATCGGGAATGAGATGACAGGAGCCGTGTTCGGCGAAGATTCTGATGATGGTGCATTTGAACTTAATTCTAAGTTTCCATTGTCATTAATACTACGGTTTGATCGTCTGAGAGCTCTTATTCTAATTATTAAGTACTTTAAAATAAAAATTAGCATAATAGGCAATGTTAGAGCGTATAAAGGACTTAGTGCTAGGCGAACATAATCTATATTTTGAGGGATGTGACGGAGAGATTGTTCCAATTTTACTGGCCATAGAAGGTCTTGAGTGGGGAGAGTTTCGAAATCTTTGAGTGATATTGGGATTTTAGGTAGTTCTGAATTTTTAATTTCGTTTTGGTCGATGAAAGGGATTCTAGGTTTTCCTACCTTTCGTGGAAACTAGTGAGGAGGGTGTTATTCAGGAAAATTTCGTCTTTTAGGGGTTTTATTAAAAGGGAACCTTTTAAGAGGAGGAATTTAGTTTGTTGGACGTTCCTTATTTCTATTCGGGTGGTTTCAGGTAAAACTAAAATTAACTGATTGGCTTCAGGGATTCTCTTAAAGTAAGGTCGATTAACTATTATCCTAGAATATTTACATAACTTGTTGGAATTTTCCTTTAAGATGAGTTGTTCACAAGATACATTTCTATCGATTACGTTACTCGTTCTGCAATAAAATTTTTTGTTTGATTCATAGCAGGGTTGGTTGAAAATGAATCGAATATTTAATTCATTATCTGTTGCCACCCATTTAGAGTGGGGTACAATTGTTACGAAGTCCGGGGTTGAATCTAGTTTGAGGGGTACGGAGTGAAAGCTGTACAATTCAAAGGGAGTAATATTGAAAACGGGTATTTGCAAAATGTACAAGATCACATCATGTGTGATGGAGCAGTGAATGTTGATATTAAGCTCGTAATCTAAGGTGGAGTCAAAAGATTGAATGGATTCCCTGGGATATTTATTTGAAATATTTCTTATTGCGTCTTGCAATTCATCTGAAGATACGATACTAGGGTGCATGATTCCCAATTTACAAAAAGCAAGGGAGTTTTCTAGGTCTCGGAGAGTGTTAAGGATGAGACTGTAGGTGAGGTGTATAACTGTGAGTATTTCTTCGGCGTGAATCAATTGGTTTGTGTTGGAGTCTGACTGTATCTTGTTAAGGGTGAGTTTTATGATCTTGTTATTTTCGTTTAATGTCTCTAAAGTGGTATTGTAACGCTTAATCAACTGTCTATTAATGGAGATTTGGTTGTTTATGGTTTCTTGCAGGACGTGTTCTTTCTTTTCAATTATATTTAATGCTTCATCATATCTAATTTGATCGCTGTGATCCAAGTTGCCTGTTATTAATTTTATTACTGACCCTAGTCCATCGATTAATCCACGTTTCATCCTATTCCTAGTTACGTCGTGTACTTGAATGTTCTTTAATTTCTTGACAATCGAATTTTCATCTAGTTTGATAATGGTTACGTATTGTTGCAATTTGTCTCGGAGGAGTGGAGAGGATTTTAGTCGTTCTACAATGGCAATTAATTGTTGAGATGTTCTTTCGAATTGAAAACGTAGTAATTTTACATCGTAGGCGTGGACTAAGAGGTGTTCTGAAGATTGAACGTAGGCTGGACCAGCATGGATGGGGAGAAGTCCTCCGCATTTTTCGAGGTTTTGTATTTCAGCGCCGGAGGTGACTGTCAAATATCTGTAACAGGTTCGTCGGGTTGTAATATTCTATCTTGTTATGTCTTGTAATATTTCTATCGCTATTTGTTTTCTATACGAATTCATTTGGGTATGATCAAAATCGAATAGCGCATTTCGTGCGATGTATTCGGCGAATAAACAGACGAACACGCCACAGTCGGGTGAATTATTTTGTCGGGGAATCAGTTTGTCTGACATTAGGATCCAGTCATTGCCATCTATTTTCTGATTAAGTTTGTCTTGTGATTCTGACTCAATGTAAGAAAGAATTTCGTTAAGAATTTTTTCTCCTGTCCATAATAATGAATCGTAGTAAGTTATCTCTTTAGACTTAAAGTTTACTTTGATCAGTCGCCAGTGCGAGTCAAGGAATATAGGGATGAGAAGGATATCTAGATCGAAAATATTCGAGTTCTTTGTGTATCGCTTAACAGCGTCATATCATCGGGCTGTATAGTTAGGGTAGAAAAATGTATTGAGATAGGACAGTTTGGGGAGGCTGGCATTATTATTATTCCTAGTTTTTATTAATTCCAAATAGTAGTTTATAATGTTGTCGTTGACCCAATTCGGATATTTGAGGGATAAGAAGTCGTCCCTGGTCAAAACTAAGTTGAATCCCTTTTTGATGGTCTGACTCTTGGGCAGGTCTTCGTCTGGGCATCATTTAATAGGGACACAAGTCCAGGAGGGATTGTTTGTCGGGGACGTTTAATATTGGAAGTATGGATTTTTGGCCGGGTATTGTGGTGTTGAGGTTGTATACAGGCAGTTTTCAATTTTTCGTCAATTTCTGTCAGAGTTTCCGGTCTGTATTTTGGCTTTGATTTGTTTGGTCTCGACGTAAATGTTGTCAGGGAATTTAGGTAAAGGCTCTCTGTTTTTGTTTTCTTTTGATATTACCAAATCTTTTTTATTGGCCTCCCTGGCTTTAATTACCTCGTACAGTTGTTTCGTTTTTTCTTTGTGCTCGTCCACGTACAGATTTGTTACTTTTTCTTCTAGGTCTACCGTTAAAGGGTGATCGTTACCGATGTGACCATTTAAAATTTCGAATGGTGTTAATTTAGTCGTACTATGGATACTATTATTATAAGACAATACGGCGTACTTCATTTTTTCGCTTATATTACAATTTTTGAATTCCTTGCTGTCGCTCAAGATGCGAATTGTCTCAATTAATGTTGAATGGAACCTTTCTACAGGAGAATTAGAGTTAGGATGTAGTGTGCTACAAAAATGAAGTTTAATTTTGTGTAATGCTAGCATGTCTCGGACGACGGATGAATTAAATTCATTTCCGTTATCTACAACGATCTCTTCCGGTTTTCCATGATGGCTCATAAAATCTAGTAATTTTTGGACAATGTTAATTCCTGTCGCTGCTTTGAGATTATAAGCTTGGCCGTATTTTGAGAATTTATCGATAAGGGTAAAGAATTTTTGTTCTTGAACTGTGACAACGTCTGCGTGGATTATTTCGAATGGACGGGATGGCGTTGGAGTTATATTAAGGTACGGTTTAAGAGGGTGTCTTTCGTATTTACTTTTTTGGCACGAATCACACGAGTTGATGAACGTTTGGATTAAGGGTTTTAAGTTTGGCCAATAATATTTTCTCTTTATCGATTCGTACGTTTCGTTAATACCCCGATGTACCTTTTCTTCGTTGTGGTAATATCTTACAATTTCTAATTGTTCTCCCTCGTCTTAAATATCTAGGAGGTGTCTCGAGAATTTAGTAAATTTTATTTCTGAGTGCTTGAACGTTTTTGTTACGATAGATGTGAATATTTCGTAGATATCAGCCTCAAAAAATAACCCGTAGTGACACTTGGGTTCCACATAGGTTTTTACGAACTGAGTGACTTCCTCCTGCAGGTTTTGCTGGGGGAATTTTACAATGGTTTTAGTTTTTGTGTTCTCAAAGAGGTTTATGGTTTCGATGAAAGTGGTAGGGATTGTGCCTGTACTGATTATCAGTTGTTTCGAGCAAGTTTCGACTACTCCGTCTTTTATTGGGATTTCCATCAGGGTGTTCCCATCAGAATTAGAGTGAATTGTTCCACCTTCGGCGGGGTCCATGTCGTTAGAACTATCGTCTATGTTGACTATGACTGATTCAGAGGGTTGGGTTTGCACAAATGTGTTTATTTCTACTCTAGAGAGTGCATCAGCGTTTCCGTTAGAGGCACCCTTTTTGTACTTTATATCGAAATCGAACTCTTGTAGTTTTAATTTCCACCTGAAAAGTTTAGAGTTTGGTTCCTTAAGGGAATCAAGCCAAACGAGGGGCTTATGATCTGTTACCAGAGTGAACTTCCTCCCGTAAAGATACGGTCGGAAATGTTTAGTGGCCCAAACACAGGCTAATAACTCTCGTTCGATCGTAGATAATTTCCTTTCTGTATCGTTCAGGATGCGACTGGCGAAGGCCACGGGGTGTTCTTCGCCCTTGAATTTTTGAGATAATACTGCACCGAGTGATACTCCTGATGCGTCTGTTGTTAATATAAAAGGTTTCTTAAAGTCCGGATATTTTAATACGGGGTCATTAGTTAAAAGCCTTTTACAAGCTTCGAAACTTTCGATAATCTTCATCTGAAGGGTTAATTTTTCCATCCTTTTTAAGACGACAAAGCGTAAGGGGCTTAGAAATTTTCGCAAGGTCTTTTATGAATCTCCTGTAGTAACTCAAGAGTCCAAGAAAGCCTTTTAGTTCCTTAGGAGTTTTAGGTAAAGGGATTCGTTATCGCTTCCACTTTTTGCGGATTTGGTTTTATCCCGCCTGGTGTTATTACCAAGGTAGCACAGTTCTTTCTTTAAAAATTCCGTTTTGTCCAATTGAATTTTCAACCGCGCTTGCCTTAGTCTCTCGAAAATCTTTCTAAAGCGGACTAGGTGCTCTTGGAGGCTCGTACTGAAAACTATGATATCGTCCATGAAGCATGCACATATCTCATTTTGGAGTCCTCGGAGGCAATTATCCATAAGTCTTTGAAAAGTAGATGGAGCATTTTTGAGTCCGAAAGGCATTTTGCGGAATTCCCATTTCCCGCTCTCCGTACTGAAAGCCGTTTTAGGGATGCTACATTCCTCCATTTCGACTTGATGGAACCCGGACACGAGGTCGATTGTTGTAAAGTAATTACAGTTTCCTAATTTTGATAGTATGTCTTCGATATTAGGAAGATCATACTTGTCGTCTATCGTCTTTTTACTCAGAGACCTGTAGTCGATAACGAGCCGAAATTTAACTTTTCCTGAGGCGTCCTTCTTTTTTGGGACGATCCAAATAGGGGCGTTATACGGAGAGTTGGAGGGTTGAATTATTTCATCATCTAAAAGTTTTTTTAATTTGAGACTTTATTTCCGTTTTGTAAATTTCCGGGTATCTGTACGATTTAGAGTATACGGGAATTTCGTCTGTAGTGTGAATGACATGTTTTGCACCAGTAGTGGTACTCAACTTTTCGTTTTCATCGTACAGAATGTCTGAAAATTCCGTTACGAGTTTTGTGACCTCATTTTTTTCCTCATTGTTGAGGTGGTCTAACCGCATTTTTCCTAAGAATTTTTGTATTTTGTCTCTATTTGTATTTTTATTTTTACTTTTATTCGACTCCCTTGTTTCCCAAGTTTCTTGGAACTCCACTTGCTCAGTGCAAAAGGGTTCCGCTTCATTGTGGTCCAATGACCTTTTTAGGGAAATTTCCCTGTCTTCGTTTCCCAAATTTATAGCGAGGCAATAGGCTTTGTGATCCTGTACATTCACAAGACATTCGGGGATTTCTATGTTTCCCGCTCGACTATAATGCACGAGGGCGGTGCCGTGTTTTACTCCTTGAAGATGGAGTTCTATTTGTCTGGCAGAGCGTCCTTTTAAGGGGAATTTAGATTCCATCTGGGGAACAGAATGTATTTCTAAAGGGATGTTTAATTTCCCTAATTTTAATTTATTAGTGCCCGTTCCTAACTGCAACGTAGCTCTTAGTTTTTTAAGGGTATCTAGCCCGAGGAGTATATCGAACGAATCGTGAAAGTTAAACATGAAGAGTTTGCAGGGGATTTTCGTTCTCCCAAAGAACTCTTTACTATTCAGCACAATGCTGTGCGTCCCAGAGCTTTCGCTGTGAGCCGTTTTAACTGAAACTTTGTCCTCTCGAATTTTTCCGTTGAACAGCTCCTCTGCAATAGAGGGTTTTATAAAGCTGCTCGAACTTCCGGTGTCGATGAGGATTTTTAAGCCTAGGGGTGAAGTGACGAAAGGTAACTGCTGTGACTTTTCCAGGTGCATAAGATTTATGCGTCTGGTGTCACAGCAGTTTCCCCTAAAAAATGTTCACCGTATTCAGGCATTACTTCTTGTTCCTGAGTTTCCGTGTTATTTAATGTCGTCTGTACACTCATCGGTTCGGGTGTATAGTCGTTTTTGCGGAAATTATTACTTTGTGTTCTCCATTGATTATTGTAGTTAGGTTTAGAAAAGCTTTGGTTCGTTGTTTTGATTTTTGGAGGGGTACGAATAGTTTTGAGGAGGGGGGAAATTATTAGGAATTTTTGAAGGTTGTTTTTGGTAACGAGTGTTGTTAGCATTTTGTTTTTGCTGTGGTTTTTGACTCGAGGTTGAAGCATAGTTTTTTCTGGGCAATTGGTACTCATTTGTTAGAAGGGAGAGGGCTTCATTTAAGTCTCTCGGTGACTTTGTTTTTAAAAGATTTCCCACGAACCCATTCATTCCGTTTAACAAACACCTTAGAGCATATTTTTCCATAAAGGGGGGCAAGATTAGGGGGGAATTCTATAGGGTTGTTACGAATCTGCGCGATAATCAAATAAAGAGTTTTTTGAACTTCGTCGAAAAATTCGAAATCTGACTTGTTGTTTTGCCGAAGCGTCGATAGTTGATTTAAGAGGGTATAAACGTCCCTCTTATCGTTGAAGGAGGCGAGCAGGGCGCTCTTTACTTCGGCCCAGGTTGACAGGGGCTGAGAATGGATTTTTTGTGCCGCGGGTCCCTTGATTTTCGCGATGATCCCGTTTAAGACAAAACAATTTTGAAAGTTTGTAGGGTCCGCGGGGTCGGTGAAGTTTTGAATGAGGATCTCGCTATTTTGGATGAATTTTTGCAAAATTTCCGGTTCCCCATGGAATTCGGGGACCATGTCTAGGTGACATTTTTTAAATTGAGGGGGCTCCAGAGCACGAAGCTGCCTGTGGAGTGCCCTTAATTGTTCCTGGTCCAACGCGACCTCAACTGGTTGTTGTGGTTGTTGTTGTTGTTGTTGTTCGGCCATTTTTAAGTGTTCGAAATCGGGCGGTGATTCGCAATAAAACACAATGTTTTTTATGAAATCAAGGTTACTCACAGAAGAAGTTGGATCATTCCGTTTCGCCGATTTCACTGGGTAAGGCGACTTTTTCGGTGCCGTCTTTTTCTCTATTTTTCCAATGTGGCTTCGAGTACTAGTGTCTTTTTTTTGTTCACGTTGGTTCTCCGGTTCTTTAGGTAGTCTTCCACTGCCGTTAAAACGAACGATTCACATTTGATCGCGAAGACTGTCCTACCGACTGCGCCAAATAAGTTCGCGAGATCGAAGGTCTCGTTTTTAAAAAAAATTTATTTGATAAACACAAGTGAACGCTTAATTAAGACAACAACTACTGAGCCCTTTCTCGAGCTCTCGGGAAGATTTTATACAATTGCAGAGAGAAAGAAAGCGAAAGGTATTTAGTTACATTATAAAGGGTCGTTTGCCTGTCACATTCCTACAAGGAGAGAAGAGGGTGGAGGTGATAGACACTAGTAGAGAACTATTATTTTATTTCATTGAGTAAGGAGTTTAGTGGATATAATTTACATATTGAATTTTAAGACACCAAAAATGATGGCAAGAGCTTCTTAATGTAAAGAAGAGTAATTACTTTCTGCCCTGGAGAGCGTTAGACTAGCAAAAGCTAAAGGCTTCTCGGTTCCGTCAGGGAAAATATGAAGTAGCACTGCTGCGATTCCTTCATTGGATGCATCAGTAACCAATCGAATCGGGAGTTTAGGATCGTAATGTGCCAGTGAGCGGCTAGAAGAAACTAGCTCTTTAATGGTAACGAAAGCCTGCTTGCACTCCTCAGACCAGTTCCAAACCTGATCCTTTCTAAGCAACCTGTAAAGTGGTTTCAAAAGGTTGGCAGCGTTCGGGAGAAACCTCATCAAATACGTAACGAAGCCTAAAAACGACTGTAATTGTGCAACATTCTTGGGTTCCGGAGCGGCTAAAACGGCCTCAACCTTGTCATCAGTAGTGTGCAACCCATGACCGTCAATTCGGAACCCAAGGTAGGTGACAGATGTCTCAAAAAAAGTGCACTTGGGCTAAGCTAGTGTAAGTCCTACAGCCTGGAAACGATCAAGAACATTTTCGGACCTGTCCTCTAATTCTTCAACAGAATTGCCCCCCACCTAATCGTCATCCAAAAAGCCCACCGTACCATCCAAGCCCTCAAGAAGAGAATCCATTATTTTATGAAATTTCGCCGGAGCGCAGGCGACACCGAATGGAAGGCGGGTATACCGGAATAAGCCCTTATGAGTAGTAATGGTTACCAAGTTTCGGGAGCTTTGGTAGGCCTGGGAAAGATCAAGTTTTGTGAACCACTGACAGCCCTGTAATTTTTGAAATAGGGAATCCACTACCGGCAGTGGGTGCTGATCGACTTTTAAGCAAGGGTTGAGGGTAAGTTTGTAATCCCCACAAATGCGGACTGAACCATCTTTCTTTAACACAGGAACGATTGGAGAGTCAAATTCACTATATTCAATCGGTTCAATGATTCCTTCCTTTAGAAGGCGATTGATTTCATTTTCGACTGCTTCACGCAAGGCAAAAGGTAACGGCCTGGCTTTCATGAATTTGGGTGTGGCGTTTTCTTTTAAATGAAGCGAAATGGTGTGTTTTGTAAACGTACCCAATTTCGATGAGAAAACTTTGGGAAATTTATCTTGCAGTTCTCTACTGTAATTTTCTGAACAGAAATTAACAAAAGGAATGGGGGTTTTCGCAATGTGACTTGGAAAAGTTAATTTAATGCCGAATGTAGAAAACCAATTCCGACCTAGAACGGGTGGGCCAAAAGTTTCAGTGACGTAGAGGGGTAGCTTGATATTGTCCCCATGAACTGATTGCACTTCAACAAAAATAAGCCCTTTAGGAATAAACTTGTCCCCGTTGTAGTTGTTAAAGATCTTCGAGCAAGGTTGCAACGGAATATTACGGAATTGACAAGTGTACACTTTTAGGGGTAAAGAAACTCATGGACGCCCCAGTATCAATTTCAAAAGTAATAGGTACACTGTTCACCGGAAGAGTTAGTAAATGACTGGGGGGAGACGAAATGTTTACCGAGTGCAAATTTAAAAGTGAATCCTGCGATGACCGGGACAAAGCCTGAAGATTCCTCTCGACGTAGTTCAGCGGTGACTGTAAATTAGACGTACAGGAAGACTGAGCCGAGACTTCCGAAGTTGCCTGCTGCTTTGTGAGCGGCTGATGAGTACTTGATGATCCTCCATCATCTTCTTCAGAGCTCCCAATGAAGTGCGCATTGTGGCCCTTCGACGACTTCATTCCACGGAAACAACCTTTAGCGATGTGCCCTTTCCCACCACAATAATTACATTTCTCACTCTTGAAGCGGCATTGTGAGCGTGGGTGAGACGTAGATCCACACGAATAACAAGGGCCGGATGAAGCAGAAGGAAAAGCGTTTCTACTCACGTCAAATTTCGGTTTGCTAGTTTGTCGAACAGCGAAAACTGGTTCCTTTTCAGTAGCCAAATCCAATGAGAGGTCAAACTGAGAACGGGCACTTTCTCTACTTACAGCAATTTCGAGAACCCGTTCGAATAAGCGATCCATTAATTTTTTGTCGCCTACCGCTATAACGAATTTATCTCGGAGCACTGTGGGTAAACATTCCCCGAAATCACAGTCGGAAGCTAAACTTCGTAAACGAGCAGCCCAGTCCGACATTTTTTCGCCGGAGTCACGGTGGGCGTTATAGAATTTATAGCGGTAGGCAAAGACGCTTCTTCTGGGAGAAAAGTGTTTAGTGATCGCCTCACAAAGTTCGTCGTAGGACATGGATTCAACATTTTTCGGAACGCAAATACTGACGAGAAGTTTGTATGACTCTTCGGAAAAAGATGTGAGGAGAATGGTCTTTTTGCGATCCAATTTGGCGATGTTGTTCGCCACGAAGAATTGTGATAGCTGAGACGAAAAGATTTCCCAGTTAGAACTGAGCGTGAACGGCCTCACTTGACCGATGAAAGACATCTTCGTCGCCAATTGTAATATACTCGACAATAACTATTTATTTGATCCCTCGAAAACATGAAAAATACAAAGTAACGAATACATGACATCAGCCATAACTGGAGAACAAAGAATAACAATATCAATCTTATCACGCGCCCTCAGACTCGCGCCACGAACTCCCTTCGACAGTTTCAAGTATCGATATAATACATCATCAAATTATTTTGATCCTACTAGCTTCTTGCATACGTCATCGAATAGAAATACGGGAATTCGACAATGTAAGCTGAAATAGTCGGCAGCGTTCGAAAGTACCGGTGTCTCAGTTCATAAGAGTCTTCCCAAGCAGCTCTCAGAAATTCGTTAGTCTTAAGTGACGTGTGTTCTTTAATGATACGGATATTCGCGTCACTTTTGATAAGGCTCCGAATATCTACCAGACAAAACAATCACGAAATTTACTACAAGTTCCCTTTCAAATTTTTTTCTGAGAATATATCTTCAGGAGATTGGCTCTGCTGCAGTTGGTTGTTCTGTGGCAGTTGGCGACGTGGTTCTTTTGCGTTTCTTGGTCGATTCGCTCTCGAAAGTCGAAAGTACGCCTGCAGTTTTGAAGCTGATTATAGCTGCCTTAGTTTCTTTATGAAAAATTTCTTCCACATAATCGGCCCACGGAAGAAGATCCTGGTATCGCAAGTGAGGCTTTTCACAGGTATCGAATTTAATGAAGTGGTCAATTATACGGTGGCCAACCACGTGCCACTCCGAACTAACCACGTGCCACTCCGAAGCTGTCAGCGGCTTCCTATAACCACTATGAAATGAAATTTCAGAATTTTCGAAGTAAAACCTAATTTCACTGGAATATATTTTCGATAAGGGGGTTCAATCCCCATTTGTGTTGGTCCAGCCCGTTAGAAGAGTGTAACCTACATTAGGCGGAGTGTAGGGGTTTTTGATAATAAATAAAAAGTATTTGGTTTCAAATGGTAAAAAGGCGATACCAAAATAATTTTTCTCAGGTCTACTTTAGGGGGCAGGGAGAGGGATATGCATGTTTGATTCCTCGACCCCCTTCTCACCTCTTTTCTGCACCAGTCTTGGTTTTAATAGACTCGTTTCAATCTCCATAAAATTCAGCATATGCAGCAATATATATATACACGTTGAACACCACTTATGGGGCCCACAAGGGAGGAATCACCCGTGCAACTCCCCTTTAAGACAAGGCCACTAAAGCCTGAATTTTAATCTTGGCTTTCCTCTAATTTTAAATTAATAGCTTTTTCCATTCACACGAAATTCTGCTCTAGAGCCGATCATTTCCACTCGCTCTATCTGAACTAAAACATATATTAATGGAGAAGACGGGTGGAAACCAATTACTCTAGAGCCGAATTTTATGTAAATGGTAAACAGTAATTTTACTATAGTTGAACCAAACTCTGAAGGAATTTTTAAACAAAATTTCCTTATGTAAATTAACCAAATCATATGTAAAAGAAATTGCTTTTATTGATTTTTAGGTTCCATTAGAATGTGGTTCAACTATAATTTAAAATTCGAGGAAAGTCAAAATTAAAATTCAGGCTTAAGTGGTGGCTTTGTCTCAAGCCTAATAAAGTTTCATACGAGATCATAAAAAATGAAATATTCCAAGTAATTTGCGCGTAACACGGTGGGGAATAGTTGGCGAGGGGGGAATTGGCTACTAGGCCAGTCACTTTAAACACAGAAGGTCGCAAAAATCAGGTAAATCTGGATTTTCAGTATGTTGTTCTGGTATGTACCACTAGAATAAGTCCAAGTTGACAGTTTCAAAAAACCAGTGCCAACTTCAGGGTGCCCGAAAAACCTCGCCATTTTCGGACTTGTTTCGGATTCTGCTTATATCTCCTTAAAAGTGACTTCTACGAAAAATGTCATTATCATACTTTTCAGAGTGGACAAAATTTGCTTAATTTTTAGCCCAAGTAGAGCTCAGTAAGTCTAATTGATCCCAAGGTAGGTACGCCTCCTCAAGTTTGAGGGTCAAAGTTGTAGAAAAATCCAATCAGCTTTGTCGTGCCTTCACTTTTAGGAGAGCATACGCCGCCTTCACTAGTTACCACTTCTTGTTTCCTTCACTCTACAACTCATTATATTTAAAAATAAAAGACTTGGAACGAGAGTGGAGGGGTCTGACGGGTATATAAGAAGCCCGTCAGTCCCCCAAAATCAGGAGTTCCTTTTCAGCTCTCAACGTGTTTATTTTTATTTTCATTGTCCACTAAAAAGAAATCTTCATCCGTTTGCGAGCTCTCACCCATCAACCCCTCGGTTTGGATTTCTTTTTACAAACAAGGTGTTCGTTAGCGAGTCCTAATCCGGCAACCTCTCGGCCCTTCGTTTGTATTCACCTACAAATACTGCGTCCGAGTGCGAGTCCTAATCCGGCAACCACTCGGCCAGATTCTGCTGTTCGTTGGCGAGCCCTAATCAGGCAACCCCTCGGCTCAGAATACATTTGTAGGCGAATTCCCTCACACGTACCGCACGCGCTACATTGGTGACCCCGACGTGATTATCTAGCGCCACCGGATAATTGAGAATTATGGACGAACAGGGACAAGGCGATGCCGCCGCTCACATGGTCGCTCAAGCGGCCCCAGGATTTTACGCACCCCGCTTAACACCTTTCTGGGAGGACGACCCTACCTTATGGTTTGTGCAAGTAGAAGCGATCTTCTCTTCATGCAACGTAACCGGTCAGCAGAGGCAGTTTCAAACACTGTTGGGACACCTCCCGTACAAAGTTCTCAGTCAAGTGACGGATTTGGTGAGAAGCCCTGGAGATACGCCGTATACGACCTTGAAGAACCGCATTAACTCCATGTTTAGTCAAAGTGAGGAACGTCGCATCGTACGCTTACTCGAGGAAACTCATCTTGGTGACGCTAAACCCTCCCAGTTACTCAGGCAGATGCAAACACTCGCCGGAGCCTCAGCGTCCGATCAAGTCCTCAAAACAGTTTGGTTGCGCGCACTACCTTCCAGGATGAAGACTATACTGGCGGTCCTTGAAGAAGACACTATCACCAGGATCGCGGAAGTAGCGGACAAAATCTTCGAATCCGAACAAGACTACAGCCGCCCGATGAAGACACACGACCCTCGTATTGAGCAGCTGACGCAAGAAATTCGTGAACTACGTTTGAGTTTGTGTGAAATAAAGAAACATCGAACTCGTTCGCCAACCCCTCGTCGAACGCCCAGTACTCGATCTAGAAGCCGATCATCAAAAAAGTATCCTCTTTGTTTCTATCACTACCGTTTCAAAGTACAAGCTTGTAAATGCACCTCCCCTTGCACGTGGAAAGGAGTAAAAGCGAGTTCATCAACTGACGGGAGTCAACGCCGATGAGTCCACCCGTCGTCTTTTTGTCTTCGAAAAAACATCATCATCTTATTAATATTATCAGTTTTTAAGCCATAATACTTGATAAATGTTATATTTTTAGGGTTCTTAATATATTCTTCTTCATCATCATCTTACTTTCTCATCGACACCGGAGCCGACGTATCCGTTATCCCAAAGAAAAAAGGTAGTGTCATTCACGAAGCACAGTTTACACTGCAAGCCGCCAATGGCTCTCCCATCCAAGTACATGGCACAGAGCATAAAAATATTGACCTCGGATTACGCCGATCATTCCCTTGGACCTTTATTTCAGCAGAAGTGTCACAACCCATACTGGGAGCGGACTTCCTCGCTCATTACAAGATTATAGTCGACCTCAACCAACGCCGGTTGACTGACAAGATCACAGGTCTGAGTGTCATTGGACGACTTCCAAAATCAAACGTCTCAACAGTATCATCGATTCCTAAAACAATGAAATTTCGAGACATCTTCCTAAAGTACCCAAACCTCACTAGACCTATGCCAGTAACAACAGTTAACTCACAAGGAGTTTACCATTACATAGAAACAAAGGGTCAGCCCATCAATTGTAAAGTCCGTCGGTTAGCTCCCGACAAAATGCGAGCAGCGAAAGAAGAATTCTCTCGCATGGTCAATGAAGGTATCTGTCGACCTTCCAGGAGTCCTTGGGCCAGTCCACTCCACGTAGTTTATAAAAAGGACGGAAGTCTGCAACCTTGCGGTGACTACAGGTTACTCAAGAGTCGTACGATCCCCGACCGATATGGAATACATAACCTCCACGATTTCACAAATCATCTTCACGGAACAACCATTTACTCAACATTAGACATCAGTCGAGCCTATCATCATATCCCCGTTGCTCCGGAAGACATTCCCAAAACTGCCATATTGACGCCATTCGGTCTTTTTGAATTTGTTAAAATGAGTTTTGGACTCAGAAATGCCGCGCAGACTTTCCAAAGGTTTATAGACCAAATCTTTCGCAATATACCTTTTGTTTTCGTTTATCTTGACGATATTTTAATCGCATCTAAAAATGAATTAGAACACAAGGAACATCTGCGGCAAACGTTCTCACTACTGGAGGAACACGGTTTAACTTTTAGAAAAATGCCGGTTGGGTGAAAAATCAGTCAATTTCCTGGGATACAAAGTATCAGCGGAGGGCATCGAGCCGTTGGAAGAACGCGTTAAAGCCATCACCGACTTCCCCCAACCAAAAACAATAAAGGATTTACGACGTTTCTTGGGAATGGTAAATTTTTACCGGAGAAGTCTACCCAACGCTGGAGAAGTGCAGAAGCCACTAAATGTTCTTTTGAGTTCATAAAAAAAAAATGACAAAACTCCGATCGAATGGAACCCACCTACGGTCCAGGCATTTGGGGAACTTAAAGAATTGTTATCCAACGCCACAAAGTTAGCCCATCCGGCAATACATGCCCCGATCCATCTAGTGACCGACGCACAGTGCTGATTTTGGCCAATCTAGGTGGAAAAAAGTCTGAATCCTTCAGAACCTTATCAAAACGTTCAGGACTTCTTGAATTCAGTTTCTAGGGAGTTTTTTGAGGTTAATAGACTAGACTTGCACGTTAAATATATGTAACTCTCTCTCTCTCCTTAACAGCTTTATTTACAAATAAAAAAAAGGTATACTAACTTAATTATTTGATAAAATAGTAGTAGGAACTTTATACTTGGTTCAAATTATTCCGACACTCCTGAAGATATAAAATCACCCTGAAATAGATAATATCACATTTATAAACAAAGAACACACATCAACTAAAATACTCAACAAGTAGAAACAAATCATTGTAACAGTTTCAAAACTAGCGTTTGGAAATCTGAAATTAGGTTTGAAACAAACTTTGACAATTACTCTGGGCTTTTAAAATTAGTAATCTCCTTCTTCAACATGATGTGGTAATGATGCAGCCCCAACAAGGTCATCTTCGTCGTCCGATTCGTCACATGGAACATCTGGTTCCCTCAACAGATCAAGGAATTCCTTCAGGTACACACTTTTCCTCATCTTGTGATGTAGGGCACCACCTCCTTCAGTTTGTATCATTGAAATTTTTGGATCTGAGGAATACATGAGCGAATGAAACAAGTCCTCCATAGTGCTCATTCGAGATATTTTGCGCGTGTGGTGTTCTCGGAAGTATATCTTTGTTTCGGGATTCTAACGCTTCTTCGGACATCATTCCTATTGGCAGTGTGAAAGATTTGATTATTGCTGCGGAATGCACCAAAACCTTGTGGACAGACGAGGGCATTGGATACCATGGGTACAATGTGACAAGAAGCTGAGCAGTGTATGTTGAAAATGCCTCAACGTCAATGGTGTATCCACTCGATAGGCACTGAAGAATGACGCAGAATCTTGTCAGTAGATTTTCATCAACTCCCGTGATAGACGCTACTGTCGAGAAGTCTTCGAAGAATCGAGCAGCTGTGTTTCCATCATTGGTCGTCCCATATCCTTGTTTTACGACGTCTACAAGAAGACCAGTTTTCTCTTTGAGTTCACGCATGATGAATCGTTTTCGTTCGGCGAAGGCTTTGTTGCCCCTTGGCACTCGCCAAATTTTAATCGTCAATCTATAGGAAATATTAAGGACCAACTCGAGGAACCTAATGTAGGCGTGGAGCGATGAAATACCGAGTTCAAACGCTGATTGTACACCAAGTCGAGATTGTTCATCATTTTTGGAGTAGCACCACAAATACCACAAGTTTGAACAGAAGTGTTAGTGCAGGCGCTGAAGGTTTTTCCATCTATCATCGTCATTTTTAGATCATATCTACTGAAACCTTCTGGTTGTTTCCCAAAATCACTTCAGTAGGAAAAAGTGACTTGACCTGACTCTCCACTGCTGAGATCTCTCTCTTAATGAGATCAATGCTTTCCTTTTCGAACATTATTTTCAAGGGGCGGCAAAATCGAGGAGAAGACGATCTATCATTATGCCACATCAGATATTTTCCGTCACGAGAACGGAGCTGAAGAGGGACGATGAAAACTGCATACAGACTGGTGTCCATAATCCGTTGAGATTCAACCTCTGCAGTTTCACCATCATCGGATATTTTGTCATTAACGTCCATCTCTTCTGATGTCTGGTCCAACGAGGCCTCGGGTTCACGTTGAAACCTTTGCTTGTACGATGAGTGCCCCGAACTCCCGTCACATCCCCACTTAAAGAGCATTGTTAGTTCCGAAGAGACTTTAGCGCTCGTTAAAACATGTTCTATTGCTGACAGCAATCGAGTGACGGTATGATCTAGAAGTGCCTGTAAACCTACCTCGGCAGATGTTTCGGTGATTTTCGTAGCTGATTCCATTGGGTAGCACTTTTTCTTTGCCTCCCAAATTTTTCTGTAAGGCGGATAAATATCAGCCTGCCGTTTTTTGGCTCCTTTTTGAACCAAGTCGTACGTTCTTGTGGAAAATCGACCTTGGATGAACATGGCAAGGGCTTCATCGTCCGAGTATCTTCGAGGGGAATTTGTGGGCGCTCTGAATTTATGTTTGATAACTGTCGGTCTTGTTGGGGAAAACTCGGTTGCTTCTTTGACTACAGTTGCAGCATCACGTTTTCCCTCTGCGTACAGGCTTGTTCGAGCAGCAAAAGCGAGCTCCTCGTGAGAATAATTTTCCAAGAGTTCTTCGATTCTTTTCTTCTTGCTCTTATCTCCTAGATCCCCGAATTCCTTCGAAGGTCGACCGAGATTGCGTCCAGCTGTCTCTGGAAGAGTATCCTGTATGATGAAAAACTCGAAATCTTCTCCTGACATCCATGAAGAGAAGGTTTGCAAAAATACGTCAATCTTCCCATGACATTTTTCCCAACGCTGGGAAAATTTGGTGGAGATCCATGAAATCTGCTTCTTCAATGCGTTTGAAGATACATCATCCACTGGACTTTTCGGCCCAATAAGGTGAAGGACATAGTGAAAAAGCTCCGAAGTTTTTTTTTTTTTTTTTTTTTTTTTTTTTTTTTTTTTTTTTTTTTTGTCGGGGGCGCCGGGCTTTGAACCCGGCAGGCGCCTAAGCCTCACTTGGGCTCCTACGCCATACCCAGATCTAACTGTGCACTTCACACCAGTACTACGCGGGCGTTTCGGTCGGTGCGCGGTTTGTTGAACGCACATCGCCGGGAACGCCCACCCGAAGTCGGGTGTGCCGTGTCACAGCTCGCCGCAGCCTTATAGTGCAATGAGCAATGGCTGGATTCGAACCCAGGCCCGCTGGGTTGTGAAGCGAGCATTGTATCCATCACACCATCGAGGCGCGCTCAAGTTCGTTCAGATTTCCGATATTTTCGCCACTCCTCAAAAAAGTTCAGCCGCGTAATCTTAATGGATGATTCTGCAAAAACCGTCACAGTTCCCAAAACGATTAAAATCGAAAAACGAGCTTGTAAGATCCGGTAACTAGATACTTTTGAGAAAAATTTAAGCCCCGAAACAGCTTGGCTACAGCTGGCTATGACCAATTTCAACCCTATTCTTTCTTGATATTATTCAAAATTTCAATAGCAAAAAGTTCTGTAACTTCACACACATTATCAAAGCGGCTCCCCCAAATTTTCTCGAATGGGCTAATAATACAGGTCTACTTACTAGATGGATGTCTGATTGACATCCATCTTGCTGTGAAAGCGCTGGAATGAATGGAGAAAGAGTGCCAGACATTTTTATCTTGGTAAAAAAGGTGGAATCTCAAGATGAAAAAGTGGACTTTGCTCAAACACGACTTTTGAGGCTCTCCCTGCGCTTTGAATGAATTATTTTTTTTATTTATCATTATCCACGTGCCACACCACTTGTATAGAGAACTCCTAAGCACTAAAAATATGAATATAAAAACATCACTTTTTTCCGCCTAGATTGGCCAAAATCAGCACTGTGCGACGCTAGTGACAGTGGCATAGGTGCCGTACTGGAACAAACTACCGATGGGAATATAGAACCACTTGGATTTTTCTCCAGAGCTCTCAACAAAGCACAAGCCAAGTACAGTACATACGACCGAGAATTACTCGCTATTTACGAAGCCGTAAAATACTTCCGCCCATTTCTAGAAGGACGAGAGTTCGTCATCCTCACTGACCATCAGCCTTTGATTCACGCATTCAATAAGAATTCAACCGCATGTCCTAGGAGGTTACGCTATTTAAATTTTATCTCTCAATTCTCCACAAACATCAAATATGGACGAGGAAAGGACAACATAGTAGCTGATGCTCTTAGTCGCGTGGAGGAAGTTCGTCTTATCGATGACTACTCATCCCTCGCAAGTGTGATACGACGTGGGGTCTCCCTATTTTATTTAGGGGATGTTTCTAGGAAAGGGGTAGGCATTATTAAAAGAAACGCTTCTCGAACGGTAACTCAATATATATATTTTGATAAGTCGTCCAAAGCAAGTGGGAGGCCGACAAAGGATAACGGGATAGGCCGGACGGTAACGAGTTGAGGGAAGACGACGACGGGGGGGGGACGAGTGATGATCGGAATGATTTAGAAGAAGACTCCGTACTCACGCCTTCAAATTCGTCTTCCAAAGCGGGACGTCTCAATCGAAGTGGGGATGGGCGTTCACGGCCCGTAGGCAGCGGTCTGGCGCCGACGGATGACTCTGGGTGACGGATTCCACGCCGGAACCCAACGCCGAGGACGAGTGGTGATGAGCAGGAGGCGATCACCCGATATAGCTGGGGGTGACGCCGGCGAGACAAGCCGGTGGAAGGAGACGGCGCCGGATTAGATTCTGACGGCGTTTACGTGTGGCGTATAGCCGAGAATGAGGGGTGGTGAACAATCGCGCGCAATTGAAGCGTACGCGCCTCGCGTAGAACTTGCGTACTTGTGGCGTAGAGCCTCGCGTCGAAAAGGCGCACTCGTGGCGTACTAAGTTGCGTAGAGATGGCGTACTTGCGGCGTACGGATCCCGCGTAGAGATGGCGTACTCGCAGCGTATAAAGCTCGCGTAGAGATGGCGTACAAAGTTGCGTAGAGATGGCGTACTCGCGGCGTACAATGCTCGCGTAGAGATGGCGTACAAAGTTGAGTAGAGATGGCGTACTTGCGGCGTACAATGCTCGCGTAGAGATGGCGTACTCGAGGCGTACAAAGTTTCGTACTTGGAAATCGTTGGCGTACTAGTCCCTACGCCGTCTACGGCTTACTTCAAAGATCGGTACTCTTGTAGCTGACTGCGCGGCACCACACACGACCGTCCGCTTCCACGTCTCGCTTACGAATACTTTTTCTTTCCCTTTCTCCTCTGATGGTTAAGGGAGCGTCTGGGAAGGGATGGATTGGGGGGGGGGGTTTCAGGGGCTCGTACCTACCCCACCTTTCCCTGGACGACTCTATCTTCCCCGTTCGAGTTAATTTCCAAGTGGGTTTTCCCATTATATTCTTTTAATTAAACGAATCTTTTTCAGGGATTTTAATGCGTTAAGAAAGTACTATTGCAAACAGAGAAATGCGAAACTTACGTGCTACTGCGGCCCTGGTCAACTAACGACTATCTTATCACTCCTAGGTTGGCGCGGACTTTATATATGTATAAAAAAAAACAAGAAAGAAAATAAAAGACAAGTGGGGCGAACAACGGCGGCTACAAGTAACGGCTCTGTGATTATTATTTTATTAACTTATGTACATTTTCTTACTGCTAAGTTTACTTAATCTATGCCTAAAAGAAAGAAAACAAACAAAACTGATTAACGCATTCGGGTCTGTCCCGACTCAGATAAAGAGAAGGGGGGAGGGTCTTTCCCGTCACATCCCTCCCTCCTTTGGAGAAGGTGGAACAGGGGTACCCTTTTCCACCGATGGGCCTCTCCCCAGACGAATTATTCGTGCGACAATACAGGCGTCACATAGTAGTGCATGCTGCGATCTGGCTCAATTTGCGAATCTTGTTTTTTCGAAAGAGGTTTTCGCAGCGAAGACAGCGTGTGTAGATCCGCGCTACTGCATGTCGTTGGCAGATGGGGCAGATCATTTTAAACAACGATCCAAATTTTTCAGCGTTGCGAGCGAAACAAAACCTCAAATTCGAACTTGTCCAGATTCCCGGTACTGAAGTTAAACTTTGGTGTGAAAGCTCTACTGGAAACCTTCGCCCGTATTTACCTGAAGCATTCCGGCGAGCAGCGTTCACTAGGCTTCATCAACTCAGCCATCCAGGAGTTAAAGCGTCCAGGAACCTGGTGAGACAGAGATACTTCTGGCCTTCGATAAACATCGACGTTGGCAATTGGACTAATCAATGCACTGCTTGTCAAGTTTCCAAAGTTCATAAACATGCACACGCTCATTCAGGATCGTTCGCCCCTTCCTACAAGCTCGAACATATACTTATCGACATTATTGGTCCCCTTCCCCTTTCAGATGGGAAATGATACTGTCTAACAATGATCGATCGTACCACACGGTGGGCAGAAGCTCTACCTCTGAGGAACATTGAAAGCGCAACAATCGCCAAAAAGTTCTTCAAACATTGGATCAGTCGATTTGGTGTTCCCGACCGAATTACGACGGACCAAGGCCGTCAATTCGAATCAGACCTCTTTAACAAGCTTATGAAAATGCTAGGTATTACCAGAATAAGAACAACGCCATACCATCCACAAAGCAATGGAATCATTGAACGTTGCCACCGATCTTTAAAGACTTCAATTACCGCTCACCTCGATTCTGTTAATTGGACGAAGTCCCTACCCATAGTACTTCTAGGGCTCAGAGCGGTGGTCAAAAGAGAGGACGGGTATTCACCGGCAGAGAGTCTATACAACCGTCCACTGAAACTTCCTGGAGAGATTTTTTCTTCGCATCCACCGACAAGAACATACGATGATTTTTTGGGCGAGTTAAGACAAGGGATGTCAAAACTCCGCGAACTGCCATCAAAGGAGCTTTAGACCAATGCTCTCACGTTTTTCTACGAAATGAAGGAAAGAAAAAATCATTACAACCACCGTACAGTGGGCCTCACAAAGTACTCGAACGACGAGACAAAACTATACAAATTTTACTTCCAGATCGAGCTGTACGAGTTTCGATTGATAGGGTGAAATCAGCATTCTTTCACCCCGGAACTTGAAGAAATTTACCCTATGACTCCATTACCATCAGCTCAACTGGACACAGAAATCGCACTAGACGAGCCGCCAATAGCCCGACCTCATTTTCTCCAAGGATCCCCACCCACAATATCACAGGATCATCACATTAGAGAACGTCGTACATCGCCATACGTAACCCGGTACGGAGGGATATCAAGGCCTCCCGTCCGATTCGACCCATGTGAACAGTGATATACTTCAAAATCAAATAAAATTAAAATGGTTAGACTCCATTTACTACCATATGGGAAGACGATCATTAGCGACATATAAAAAAAAACAAGCATGGAACATCACGAGTTCAACAAAATTTTGTCAGAAATGCGGAGTTTAGCCCGGTTAGTCAACAACCCTATTGCTTCCCTATTACATGAACAAATTGCGTGGAGGTCACCACACAAGATGGATCTCAACCAACCAGCTACAACTGAGAGTAAGGAATACATCCCGACTCCAATTGTACACTTACGAATCGAGGAACGCAGCGACCCAAACTCCAAAGTACCGCCTACAGTCTATATTCTTCAAACCAATAACAGAGATAACCGCAATATCAGCAGTCGATAAGGCGAAGCAGACCCTCGCAGCAAGCTAGTGGGGACGGGTGTCGTGCCTTCACTTTTACGAGAGCATACGCCGCCTTCACTAGTTACCACTTCTTGTTTCCTTCACTCTACAACTCATTATATTTAAAAATAAAAGACTTGGAACGAGAGTGGAGGGGTCTGACGGGTATATAAGAAGCCCGTCAGTCCCCCAAAATCAGGAGTTCCTTTTCAGCTCTCAACGTGTTTATTTTTATTTTCATTGTCCACTAAAAAGAAATCTTCATCCGTTGGGCCGGCCATACACGTAGTGGTGTATCGCATTGGTAAACCCCAGCGTCAATTCGCAGCGGTTTACCCCTGGCCGGGTGAGCACATACACACAGCGGTGTCTCGCAGCGACGACGGTCAGTTGATGTCATGGCTTCTCCAAGTGTAGGGGACTAAAACGCTGCAGTAAACCGCACTACCGCCATACACGTAGCGATCTAGCCACCCCTTGCGGTAGAAAATATGAATTTTCAATTCTTCCTGGCTCATCGCCGCCGATGTGTTCGGCGTTACACCGAACGTGCTGGCACACACGCTGCGGTCCACCTCATGAAACCCCTCGGAGTGGCGAACCGCTGCGATACACCACTACGTGTATGGCCGGCCTTGGCGAGTTCTCACCCAACAACCCCTCGGTTTGGATTTCTTTTAACAAACAAGGTGTTCGTTAGCAAGTCCTAATCCGGCAACCTCTCGGCCCTTCGTTTGTATTCACCTACAAATACTGCGTCCGAGTGCGAGTCCTAATCCGGCAACCACTCGGCCAGATTCTGCTGTTCGTTGGCGAGCCCTAATCAGGCAACCCCTCGGCTCAGAATACGTTTGTAGGCGAATTCCCTCACACGTACCGCACGCGCTACAAGCTTCAATTCAAGCTAAAATAGTAGGCCGCGAAGAATTATAAATCCAGACTTCTCTTATTTTCGTCTTTTCAAGATAACTCGTGAACTACTAGAGCTACAGAGCTCCGCAGGGGCTCAGCATTTAGCAAATTTGGGCTACTTTCACAAGTAGTGAAATGTGTCTTAGAATGCACTTTTAGAAAGATAAAAGCAAAAATCCGAAACAAGCACGAACATTTCCAAATTTTTCGAGCATCCAAATTAGAAAACAAGGAAATATACGCTTCAAAATTACATCCAGTTAACAAAATAAAAACCGTCGGACGCTCACACGTACTCAAGAATGCCACGTCAGCCCCAGCCCGGACCCTTCCAACCCGCACATCTACGTCCTCGAGACATAAACAAAATATTAAATTAGAACAGCTCGGACTCTCCGGCATGTGCTTACACTGCGGAAGGGCCAACCACGAAACAAGAGCGTGCCGCTCAAAGGAGAAAATACGTTGCGACAAATGCAATAAAAAGGGACATCTTGCTCGCATCTGCATTACAACTTTGTCGAAGTCTAACTCGAAACCCGCACGACCTCCAGGAGTGCACAACGTTGCCGCTTCTCCAGCCTCTGACGAAGATTACGCTATTAACCACGTAGAAAACATTTCCTCCCTACACGACGACAAAATGTATGCTCAGGTAAAAATTAACGATAAAGTTATTGCATTCGAAATAGACTCTGGTAGCCGTGTATCAATGGTGAGTAAAAATACGTTCCACACCATTTCCACACACTCTGTCTTGGCTCAAACCCCTATTGTTTTCCGAACGTATACAGGGGAAATATTCCAACCGATCGGCGTAGCCACAGTCGACGTCTCCTATAAAGGAAAAAAACACAAACTAGAGCTATTCGTCGTGGGAAAAAATTGTTCATCCATACTAGGACGCGACGGGATTCGGAAACTCCACGTAGACCTTCATGACGTAAAGGCCATCACGAATCCCGCTGAACAAACAAATATAAATATCACTGTTTCCGACATAATAAAACAATATTCTGATGTTTTCCAGGGAGTTGTCGGACAAGTACCAAATCACACCTGTCGTTTACACCTCCGTCCTGACGCAAAACCAATTTTCATCAAACCTCGACCAGTTCCGTATGCACTACGTGAACGAGTGGACCACGAGTTAGAGACACTCGAACAGCAGGGAATCATAACTCGTGTTGAACACTCAGATTGGGGAACACCAATCGTCGTGGTACCAAAAAGTGACTCAACAATAAGAATTTGTGCTGATTACAAAGTAACCGTAAATTCACAGCTAATGGACGCTCGCTATCCCATACCCAGGATAGAAGACATTTTTAACAAAATGCGTCATGGACTTTATTTCTGTACCCTTGACATTTTCAAAGCGTATTTGCACCTTCCAACAGATGATGAAAGCGCTAAAATTCAAACCATTTCCACCCATCGAGGGACATACAAGGTCAACCGCTTATTCTTTGGCATTAAGACGGCGCCGAATGAATTTCACCAATTCATCGACCAATTCATACAAGACCTCGACGGAACAGCAGCGTACTTCGACGACCTAGTCGTCCAGGGACGAACGCTCGAAGAGTGCAAACATCGCCTCATCCAAGTTCTAAACAAATTACGTCGTTACAATTTACATTTAAATGAATCTAAATGCAAATTCTTCAAAAAACAGATCCAGTATCTGGGACATACAATCAGTTCTGAGGGACTACAAAAATCCTCTGACAAAATACGAGCGATACTCGAAGCGTCACATCCACAAAATGCGGATCAAGTAAAACAATTTCTAGGACTAGTCTTATACTACTCCCGCTTCCTGCCTAACGCTTCTCACGTTCTACACCCGCTATACAAACTTCTCAGAAAAGATCAAAATTTTACATGGACAGCTGACTGCGAAAACGCATTTAACACAATCAAAACAGAAATCGCTAGTGACAAAGTATTAATTCCATTTCATTCTGACTACCCAATTACACTAGCGACAGATGCAAGTCCTCACGGTCTCGCAGCGGTACTCTCGCATACTTGCCCTGACTGAAGCGAGAGACCGATAGCCTTTGCGTCGCGCTCACTGTCAAACGCGGAAACCAACTACAGTCAACTAGACAAAGAAGCGACAGCTATATATTGGGCTTTTCGAAAATTTTTCGACTACATTTACGGACGGAAATTCAAACTTATCGTGGACAATAAACCAATGATGATGATCTTACACCCACAAAAACAGTTACCGCCGTTAACTTCATCTCATATGCTCCGCTACGCCCAGTATCTATCAGGATTTGATTACACCGTTGACTACCGCTCAACCCTTGCCCACACTAACGTTGACTATTTGTCTCGCAATCCGTTACCTTCATCCGAACATGCTCTCCAACTTGTCGATGATGACTTTACGTGTCACGAAAACACTATTTCTCAGGTTACGTCCACCACAATAACATCAAGGGACCTACAGATAGAAACGAGCGTGGACCCCGAATTGTCACTGCTAAAAGAAAAACTCTTGAATGGAACAATATGCGACCCGGAATTATCCGTCCATCAAGGTATTCTCTTCAGAGGACAACGCGTAATAATTCCTAAAAAGTTCCAGGCTTACGTTCTCAACGAACTACACGAGACTCACTTGGGAATGGTCAAAATGAAAGCGTTGGCTCGCGCAACTTGCTATTGGCGAAACATTGACACCGACATCGAAGCCTTGGTTAGAAGCTGTAGACATTGCTGCTTAATTAAAGGTGACCCAGCACATGCGCCACTTCACAAATGGGAACCCCCTGCCACGAACTGGCAACGCATACACATGGACTACGCTGGACCCTTCTTCAATCACCACTTTTTTATAGTTGTTGACGCCCGCTCCAAATGGCCTGAAATTTTTGCTTCAAAAACTGCCCCCACTTCTGCCCAAACTATCCAGTACTTACGTATGATTTTTTCAAGGTTTGGATTACCGGAATCGCTCGTAAGCGACAACGCTTCGATCTTCAAGTCCGAAGAGTTTTCATCTTTCTGCGCCCACAATGGTGTACGCCAGCACTTTATTGCTCCCGGGCATCCAGCCACAAATGGTCAGGCAGAACGCTACTGCCAAATTCTAAAACAAAAACTTCGTAGCATGCAGGACGATCCCGGCACGATCACTGACAAACTCCTCACGCTACTCTTCAAATACCGTGCTACTCCATTAGCGTGCGGCAAGTCACCTGCAGAACTAATGCTCCACCGACGTCTCCGAACCAAATTGGACATACTTAGACCCGGAGCTGACGATTTTTACAGCAATGAAGCGCCCCAACCACCTTTAAAGACGTACTTCCTCGCTGGTGAAAGGGTGCAAGCACGTAACTATTCGACAGGTCTCAAATGGAATCTTGGTTTCGTAATCAACCGGCTTGGTCGATTACACTATCTTATTGCTTTAGACAATGGACACACCATAAAGCGTCACTTTAATCAATTGCGTGCCACAGATGTGTCACCAGACGCACCGGACATGCATACCCCACCGGACACCAATCGACCCTTTGTATTACCAAACTTTTCTGTTCCAGGCTTGTCTTTCCAGCCACGGAAATCAGGTTTCCCACGGCCCTCGACGAGGCCCTCGCTTCGGTCTCCAGAACCGTTGGCACCCCCTCCGCCTCCTACGGAACCAGAGCCGTCGGCACACCAGTCGCCGCCGGCTGCGGCCACGCCTAGCCGCTCGAGCACACTCTCTCCTCCACTTCGACGCTCCAACCGCGATCGACGACCTGTCGAAAGACTCAACTTATAAAATTTTTTTTATTGTTCATTTTACTTTTCTTTCATTTTCCTGTTATTTTCACTTTAGCTTTGTTTCCATCTGCTTAATTTTAATTTTTATTGCTTCTTACTTTTCGAATGTTTATTGTTTTCAAACTACAGAGGGAGACTATTATATACCCGATTATTAATCCATGGGCATGCGCCACTCGAAACGTATACATCTCATTTGCCCCCTCGTTAGTTGGTCATGAGCTTCTTACAAATATACATCTCACCTCATGAAGGCGTTTTCTTCCTACTCTATCCTCCCTCATACATAACACTAACAATGATGGGCTCAGAGCGGTGGTCAAAAGAGAGGACGGGTATTCACCGGCAGAGAGTCTATACAACCGTCCACTGAAACTTCCTGGAGAGATTTTTTCTTCGCATCCACCGACAAGAACATACGATGATTTTTTGGGCGAGTTAAGACAAGGGATGTCAAAACTCCGCGAACTGCCATCAAAGGAACTGTTTATCAAAGGAGCTTTAGACCAATGCTCTCACGTTTTTCTACGAAATGAAGGAAAGAAAAAATCATTACAACCACCGTACAGTGGGCCTCACAAAGTACTTGAACGACGAGACAAAACTATACAAATTTTACTTCCAGATCGAGCTGTACGAGTTTCGATTGATAGGGTGAAACCAGCATTCTTTCACCCGGAACTTGAAGAAATTTACCCTATGACTCCATTACCATCAGCTCAACTGGACACAGAAATCGCACTAGACGAGCCGCCAATAGCCCGACCTCATTTTCTCCAAGGATCCCCACCCACAATATCACAGGATCATCACATTAGAGAACGTCGTACATCGCCATACGTAACCCGGTACGGAGGGATATCAAGGCCTCCCGTCCGATTCGACCCATGTGAACAGTGATATACTTCAAAATCAAATAAAATTAAAATGGTTAGACTCCATTTACTACCATATGGGAAGACGATCATTAGCAACATATAAAAAAAAACAAGCATGGAACATCACGAGTTCAACAAAATTTTGTCAGAAGTGCGGAGTTTAGCCCGGTTAGTCAACAACCCTATTGCTTCCCTATTACATGAACAAATTGCGTGGAGGTCACCACACAAGATGGATCTCAACCAACCAGCTACAACTGAGAGTAAGGAATACATCCCGACTCCAATTGTACACTTACGAATCGAGGAACGCAGCGACCCAAACTCCAAAGTACCGCCTACAGTCTATATTCTTCAAACCAATAACAGAGATAACCGCAATATCAGCAGTCGATAAGGCGAAGCAGACCCTCGCAGCAAGCTAGGGGGGACGGGTGTCGTGCCTTCATTTTTACGAGAGCATACGCCGCCTTCACTAGTTACCACTTCTTGTTTCCTTCACTCTACAACTCATTATATTTAAAAATAAAAGACTTGGAACGAGAGTGGAGGGGTCTGACGGGTATATAAGAAGCTTGTCAGTCCCCCAAAATCAGGAGTTCCTTTTCAGCTCTCAACGTGTTTATTTTTATTTTCATTGTCCACTAAAAAGAAATCTTCATCCGTTGGGCCGGCCATACACGTAGTGGTGTATCGCATTGGTACACCCCAGCGTCAATTCGCAGCGGTTTACCCCTGGCCGGGTGAGCACATACACACAGCGGTGTCTCGCAGCGACGACGGTCAGTTGATGTCATGGCTTCTCCAAGTGTAGGGGACTAAAACGCTGCAGTGAACCGCACTACCGCCATACACGTAGCGATCTAGCCACCCCTTGCGGTAGAAAATATGAATTTTCAATTCTTCCTGGCTCATCGCCGGCGATGTGTTCGTCGCCGGCGTTACACCGAACGTGCTGGCACACACGCTGCGGTCCATCTCATGAAACCCCTCGGAGTGGCGAACCGCTGCGATACACCACTACGTGTATGGCCGGCCTTGGCGAGTTCTCACCCAACAACCCCTCGGTTTGGATTTCTTTTTACAAACAAGGTATTCGTTAGCAAGTCCTAATCCGGCAACCTCTCGGCCCTTCGTTTGTATTCACCTACAAATACTGCGTCCGAGTGCGAGTCCTAATCCGGCAACCACTCGGCCAGATTCTGCTGTTCGTTGGCGAGCCCTAATCAGGCAACCCCTCGGCTCAGAATACGTTTGTAGGCGAATTCCCTCACACGTACCGCACGCGCTACAAGCTTCAATTCAAGCTAAAATAGTAGGCCGCGAAGAATTATAAATCCAGACTTCTCTTATTTTCGTCTTTTCAAGATAACTCGTGAACTACTAGAGCTACAGAGCTCCGCAGGGGCTCAGCATTTAGCAAATTTGGGCTACTTTCACAAGTAGTGAAATGTGTCTTAGAATGCACTTTTAGAAAGATAAAAGCAAAAATCCGAAACAAGCACGAACATTTCCAAATTTTTCGAGCATCTTGAAATCAGCACAGGTATTTCGAGACTCCTGCGAATTTCAGTGTACACCAGTGGTACCTACCACTTGAAATTCAGATTTACCGCATTTTTTGTGGTGTTAGACTTTTTGGTCAGGGGAGAGTGGCCTATACGTACTTCGTTTCGGCACGAGTTCTGAGTTCACCGATTTCACTTCGAACGACGGAGATTCCAATAAATCTGATTCTCTTGTCATTCGTGCCCGTTCTGTAGAAGGAAAAAAGTAAAACAAAAAATAGCCCCAGCGAGAAATAATGGCTAATTACTTTGCGGTAACACTGTGATTAAAGCGTCCGATTCTGCCTTTTGGTGGTTTCTTGACAAATTTTCTGTACAATGAGCCGGATCACTCCCAACTGGACTGTCGGATAGACTTTCTGGATCAATATTGAGGTTATAATTTCGATTTACTGAAGCTCGGGAATTTGCTACGCACTTTGTGTCTGCACAAGTTCAGAGTTCGCCGGTGCCACTTCGATCGACGGAGAGTCCAATAAGTCTGATTCTCTTGTCATTTGTGCTCGTTCTGCAGAAGGAAAAAAGTTAATTGAAAAAAAGCCCCTGCGAGGTAAACAATTGCTAATTACTTTGCGGTAAAACTGTGATTAAAGCGTCCGATTCTTCCATTTGGCAGTTTTCTGACAAATCTTCTGTAGAATCATCCGGATCAGTCCCAACCGGACTGTCGGATTGAGTTTCTGTAAAAATATTGATGTTATAATTTCGATTTACTGAAGCTCGCGAATTTGCTACGCACTTTGTGTCTGCACGAGTGCGGAGTTCGCCAATTCCACTTCAGCCGACCGAGATTTTAGGGACTCTAATTCATGAGTCATTTCCGCTCGTGCTGTACATGATGAAGTTGTAGATGTTTGTAGAGAAAAGTTATAGAACCGTACACTCACTTCCTTTTTTGAGTACAACAGCTGGAAAATACCCAGAAGAGCCGTACTTCACATGAACGACTGGAGGAGCGTTTTCCACAGGCTTGATGTTTCTGAACGGTCTTATATGCAGAACCAAATCCTCAATAAATCTGAACAACGCGTACTCCTGGTCGCTATCATAGAACAAAGATGAACATGAAGTTTAACCGTTTGGTATCAGTCGGATAACGGTAGTTCCTAGTTATTCAATTCTGTACCAGTGGACCTATATTACAAGGCTTCTAGTGTGTATCATTTCAACCCACGTTGCAAAGGGATGAAACCCACAAATAGCTCGTCATCAGGCGGATAAATAAGTTAAAAGCGTTACTCTTGTGAGACATTATTTTGGAATTCCTCAACTTGAACGTTCCCAAGACTACAAATGTACGCTCGACCATAAATTCGATCAATAATGTAAAGTTAACTATTGTAGTACACGACAGTGACCAGCGAAATTGGTGTTTATGGGGCATAACTTGCGAAATTTGTATGTGAAAGGAGGTGAAGCCATGTAATTGAATTTTCGAGGGGGCCAGCCCCGCAAAATTCAGTTCTTTACGGAACAAACTCCTCAAAATTGTTCTTGAACGAGCCAACTGCACCATTTCATACTTTCGATGAGCCGAATTGGTTTTCCTAGTTGCCTAAACTCACCAAATTGATTTTTTGGGGAGGTAAAATCTGACGAAATTGGTTTTTAAATGGACCAATTTGACACCCCATATTGGTTTTTGGGTGGCTCAAACTCACAAAATTTCTCGGGGAGGGGGGGGGGGGGCGTGATCCAATCTTCCAATCTTGGAATTTGTTTTTTGAATGGGTTACAGCGCTATTTATTTCATTTTTTTTATTGTTGCATCGAAAGTCATTAAATTGCTCTTATGAGTCGAACGAGACCCAGTTTCTTTTGAATGGGCCTATCCAGCGGTATTTTGTTTTTAAAGAGAGCCAGAGCAATGAAATTTCTCTTTAAAATAGGCCAGTACGCTGGCAATATTTCATTTGGGGGAAAAGGGTGTGGAATCCTGTGAAATTGACTTGTTTTAAGAAAGCCAGCCCTTCAAAATTGGTTTCTGAATTACCAAATCCGCGAAACCGGCAAATTATTTTTTTTAAGATGCGCCAGAAAACGCGAAATGTAGTTATTAAATTAGGCAAAAACGCGAAATTGGGTTCTGTGAGCGTCACATCCGGGATATTTGGACGTCGGAAGTGTCCATGACCAGCGGAATCGAATTTTTGAAAGAGTCAAACCTGTGCAATTGGCTTTTAGGGAGTCAAACCTGTGACATTGGCTTTATGAGGAAAACCTTTGAACTTCTTCGTTCTGCGAGGAATAACCCCCCAACTTTGTAATTTGATTTCATTTGTGACAGGGGTGGAATCTTGAGCTCAGGGCTGAGCTCCCCCTAAACATTTTACCCAAAACCTGCCCCTATTCTTATCGGGTGTTATTGGGAAATAAAATGTAAGAATTAATGCATCTCATCGGGCTTATAGCTGATGGTATTTTTATCTCAAGTTTGATTGGGTGGACCAGGATTAGTTTGACAAAAAAGATGTGTGAAAATAGGGCTCATTTGCGTTCAAAAATACCCTTTATGCGTTGGTCCGAAAATCAAAACCCATTACGAGATAATAATTATTCTTAACTTTTTTAAACTAAATGAGAATAACTCGCTTTCCAGCTAACATTTTGCAACTTTTCACTGATGTGGATTCGGACGAGCAGACTTTTTTCTGTCAGAGTTTACCATTATCAATAAAATTGAACCATTTTATGTGGCCTCGAGAGATGCTCAAAGTTTTGCAAATTAAGGATTTCCAATTTTTCAAAGAAAGCAAACCCCTTGTTTAAATGGAAATCTAGTCTGTTTTGCTTGAAGACATATTTCACAGAGATATTCTAACTTTTCCAAATCAGTAGTTATTCCCAGATTATTTTCCTTATTTAAAATCTTCAAACTGTTGTAGCTGACATGTCCTAGAACTCTTTGCCAGTATACAGCGTCTTTTCTCTTCGGATCAACTACTTGAAAACATAAAGGCTCTTCGACGTTTTCAGGAGTTAGTTTTAGAGCGTACAACCCATTTGGCTGTTTTTCCCCCTCAAGCACATGATCATTTTTAGAAATAATAACTTTGTCTTTGGTGAAAAGCACTTCACCACCATTTTCCGTAACTGCTCCAACTGATAACAGGTTACTCTCAAGACACGGAGCAAGTACGACGTTTTTTAGTATGCACTCCTTGGCGTCCAAAGTACCCACGCCAGTAGTAGGTAAAGTTTGGTCCTTCTTTGCTACTTTCACCTCGTCACGTTCAATTTTGAAATCATTCAAAATTGAGGGTTGATTGGTCATATGGGAGGATGATCCACTGTCTACGTAGAATTTCAGTTCTCTCGTTGGTGAATTTCTGATTTTTTGAGTGAAGTAAGCAACCTTTTTCTCTCTTTTTTCATGTTCAGCGCGAAAAAAACATTTTTCCGATCTGTGATTGGTCTTCTTGCAGTATCTGCATTTGTCTTCTGTCTTACTGGAATATTTAGGGCATGAATTTGCAAAATGTCCAGGTTTTTTACAATTGTAGCAAATAGGTGAACTTTCGGTGTTTTTACGGTGAGGGTGTTTCTTTTTAGTGATATTGAAAGCAACATTATCACTGGTTTTAGGTTTTTCAAGGTTGTTCTCTTCAGCAAGGAGGCGAGTCATTAGATTGTCGAGGGTACGATCAGGCTTTGATACAGAACCCCAAGCGGTGCGAAAAGTTGAGTATTCCGGAGGTAAAATGGCAAGAATTTTTGAAATTACCATTTCATCTGAGATGTTTTGTTTTAATGCATTTAGACGAAAAGCTGAATTTTGTATCGAACTAATGTTTTGAGCCATATCGCGCGATGAATCAAACGTGTAAGAGTAAAATGTTTGTAATAGCTCATTCACTTGGTCATCGTTTTGTCGATCATAAACTTTTGTTAATTTGTCCATCATGTCTTTCGAAGTCTTACAGTGTAAGATGTGAGACAAAGTAGGCTTATTAACAGTGGCTAATATAGTTTTCTTTGCTCTTGCATCTCGTCGTATAAATTCTTTTTTGTCCTGGTCGGTAGTGAGTGTTTCTAGTGTAATTTCGCCAGATGTGATTTCATCTAGACTAGCTGATTGGAAAGCTACGTCTATTAGGAGTTTCCATACGTGAAAATTCTCGACTCCATTCAACTTCTCAATATGAGATATATCATCTAGGCTTGACATCTTGATGAAAAATTTGTTTTACTCACGGTTTGATCAGCTTCATAAACACACACATGTATTAAGTTTTTATCACTTTTCACTTCACGCACAAAGCATAGTCTGGGCACATGACCTGTAGAGGTTTAGTTTTAATAAGTCTTAGTTTTCAACAGAGTTTTATTATTAACACAAGTATTCACATTCACTAGTTTTTATAGAGAACCTATAAAGACAGGTATACTCGTACGCCATATTGATCCTTGAGTGACAAGAGTTTATCATACCATTGAATGGGAGTGATGGGATTTTTTGCTAGTTTTTTCTCGAAATCCCTTTTATATTCTTTGTGTAACTATTGAATAGTGATCAAGAGTACATAGTTGTTTGTTCTGTATTGATTCGTGATTTTTAACACTAATTTTACAATACAAATAACAGTTTTCCTCGCTTGTTGGGTTTGTTGAAAAGCTGGTAAGTTGCGCCGTTGCTTTAACTATTACTTATTGAACGTCTCAGTGAAATTCTTTGAAGCCTTGATTTCTGAAGGGAACTGAGGGCAATCTCTTCCTTGGGAAGAAACGTGTAGTTCTCCGTCCCATCAATCTTAATTGTCTTGTTAGTCTTGCTCGTAGTTGTCTTACACGAGAGAAATCAAAGCTTCTTCATGTTAGAGCCAACTGTCAGATTTGGTGATTTTTTGCCTCTGAAATTAATGAATGATGAAGTAAAGTCAAGTGCGTGATTGAATCTTACTATAACTACCCCTACCTTATAAACAGAATTTCGTTCGACATGAATTCGTTCCGGAGGATTCGGAACGTCAAAAATGGTCGGCACGGCATTGGGCCGGAGCAGTTTCCTACCATCCAAACGATGTTGCTCGAATTGAGAAGGTTCGAAATGGGTCTAGGTAAATTAATGCATCAAAATGACACAATCGTCTATATGTATAACAGAATGGCAAGAAGGATAATTATTCACCTCGCAAAGAACCGAATGAGGAGTTGGAGTCCATTTGTCCCGTCTACAATTCAACACCCAACGTTTCTTCCTGTCTTCGTTTCGAGGAAACCGAAACATCCGAAACCCCTTCTTATCATTGTTGCAACAATTTACAGCACTGCAACCACCCATTTCTCTGAAAATAAAGGATTCTTGTCAGAAGAGCACCCCGCTACAAATTATGAGAAGAGGCGCTACTCGACCAATTTCCGACTTTTTTATCATTGCTACATGAGCAAAAAGTACTTGAATCACGAAACAGTATTTTAAAGTAATTGACTACCTTTATAAGTTCAATGCAGTGTTTTCAAAATGCTGAAAAGTCATAATAAGGGGCACATGGAATCCCACCACTGTGTTGATTTTAATAACAATCAATTTTGATTAAAAAGAACATCCCCCCCCCCCCGAAATTCCTCTTATCTCCTAGACCAAAAAAGCCTCATAGTGGAATTCCACGAGCGCAAAATAAGCTATTTTAATTTCAAATAACATAAATAGTTATTTTCTTACCTTTGGAGCGTCTTCTGGCTGTTCAAACACACTATCAACTCTTACTCGAAGGATCAAAATGGCGCACGAGTATACTCGTTCTTAAAGTACCTTAGTTTTTAAAGAACGGTCTGACTATCACTGAACAAAAGGTAGGAACGTTAACGACACAAAACATGGCGGACCAATAGGAAAGCTTGTAATTGCGCGCACTTTTAGTCTTTGTTTAATTCAAATTTATACGTCCAACATTAACGAGCTTTGTGATTCTCATGGTCACAACGTTGACTTAGGTTGGGCTCGTAAGCCGAACTTTGTTACAAAGAATGCAACGCATTTTTTTCATGAAGTGCGACTCAAGTTTGGTGAAATCCACCATTAACATGCTAAAAATCAAAAAGCCTTATCATCAGATTGCGTACCTACTCGCTACTCCTGCCACCCTCCTCCAACGTTTTTATCTTTTATTATACGAAAGTAAACTCAATGACCTTTTTTTACTTCTTTTATAGCCATTTGTGTTTAATACCCGCCAATTGAATGAAAAGGTCTAAAATTTATTTATTTATTTTGTAAGTTTTCCAGCCCCCAAAAGCACAGCTTGTGGCGAGAGCTGGAGTTGATTGCAGCATTAAACATAATTAAAAACTCGACAAAAATGCAAAATAAATCCTAATTATATAACGTAACTACAGAACCAACAATCAACAACTAAAGGGAAAACAATGTTAAATCCAACAAGCATATATAATATTAAAAAACAGCAAAACCCAAAAATACTACGGTAACTTAATCGTACCATCATCAATTCGATCACACAGAATTTTGTTTAGTTTCTTACATGTGGGAAATTTAGCATAAATAAACTTATTAAGCAAAGCAACTTTCAACGCATATATGCTCGCATGACCGGAATAAAAAGAAGTGTTGTGTTTAGGAACTATGACATTCGTAACTTCCGAAAGCCTAGTTGAATAAACATGTGAATGGCTACAGTACATCGAGTTAACTTTATAGAAAATTGTGCAAGCTGAGATGGTGAATAAGAATCTGAGAGGGAACACTTGGAATTCTTCAAATAATTTATCAGAACTAAATAAACGAGGTTTCTTTAAACAAATTTTAATAATAGTTTTTTGCGCGACAACAATTTTATTTAATAAAAACTGACTCGAATTTCCCCAAGCAACAATGCCGTAATTTAAAATCGACTGAACAAGAGCGAAGTAAACTACCTTAATAGTTCTAGGACAAAGAATATCCATTAAAGCCATAAATTTATAAAATAATTTCCTAATTCTACTGTTAAGGTTTAGAATATGTTGCTCAAATCTTAATCTACCGTCAAAAACAACCCCTAAATATTTACAATGATCAACAAATTTAACATTATCACAGGCACAAGAGAGACTCATATCACAGGACGAAGAATGCATTTTTAAATCACTTGGAGCTAAACTAGAACCACTGCTAAAAGAAAATTTTACAAGAGAAGATTTATCACAGTTCAACAGTAAGAAATTTGCATTCAGCCATTGCTTTATAGTGTTCATATCTTTTAAGATACAACCTCTCACCTCATCGAAGTCACTACCAGAGAATATAAACACCGTATCATCAGCAAAACAGTACGGAGTGGCTGTTAGGTTCAACGAAAATATACTATTGTAATATAATAGAAAGAGTAAGGGACCTAAAACAGACCCTTGAGGAACTCCTGAACTTAACGAAACAGGGTCACTTACAACATTGCCTATCCTAACTGATTGAAAACGATCAGTAATATAAGTTTTAATTAAAGAAAGCGCATTACCTCGGATGCCATAATTTGGTAATTTATCGAGTAATAAGTCATGGCTAATTGAGTCAAACGCTTTGTGAATGTCTAAAAATAAGCCAACCACAGTACGTCCTTTATCCAAATTTTCATATATACACCGAGAAACTTCATATAACGCATGGTCAGTCGACAATCCTGGCTGAAAGCCAAATTGTTTGTCAGAGATGACCATATGCTTTGCAAGGAAAGACCAGAGACGAGATTTAATACATTTCTCCAACAACTTAGATAAAGTTAGACACAAGGAAATAGGTCTGTAATTTGCTACATTTTTACGGTCCCCAAATTTGAATAATGGAATGACTAACGAACTTTTGAAATAAGAGGGAAATGTGCCAGATTCTAGTGATAAATTAAAAATGTACTTTATAGGGACAACTAGAAGGTTTTTCAAGTAAAGCAGCAATTCATTAGTCAAGCCATCCAAACTAAATGAAGATTTTTTCTTGATGCCAGCAAACAATTTCAAAATTTCATCGTCCGTCACAGGTTCAAGGAAAACGGAATTTTTTACACTTTTAATCGAAGCCGTGAAGCTATTGGGAGAATTATTACAATCTTGGGCAGTAATCTTATTCCGAACAGTTGTCCCTACGTTAGAAAAATAAATGTTAAAGGCTTTAGCAATTCACAAACAGACTCATCTACATCCAGTTTAGACAAAATACCGCCCCAATCTACCTCAGAAAGGAGTTCATGAAGCAACTCATGATTAACACGAGTGTGCTCAACAAAATTAATATCGTTACAGGCCAGATTCCTGTTGGTCAAAGCACCAGAAAGAGACAAAGAGACAGGAAAATGGTCTGTTATTTCTGTGTTCAAAATAAAACCTGTGCAATTCCAAAAGTATGGATTCCTAACAAAAATATGGTCGATACAAGATCTACTCTCATTTCTAACCCTAGTATGGCAATTAACAACCGGGAATAACCCAAACTCGCTTAATAAATTCATGTCAGTATTAGAAAGATCCGAGTCAGACAAAATATCAATATTCATGTCCCCACAAAAAATAAGCTGCTTATGGCTCTTCACAACTTCCAGGAATTGCCCAAGACCCTCAACAAAAATCCTAGGATCCCTATCAAACGATCTATAAACCACCACAAACGTAAAATAGTAGTTATCAATAAGAATAGAGAATTGGACAGAATTACACTCAATAATTGGGTCAATTGCAAAGTCTTTAATATTTAAAGTATTTTTAACAAAAACAGTTACACCTTCAGCCCTGTTGATATGCTTAGAAGAATTGAATACTTGGTACCCGTCTAGTAAGAAATTGTCACCACGGGTATTCCACGTTTCAGTAAGAGCTATGATGTGAAAATCTACGGAATGCGAAAAAATATAGGCTTTAAAGGAATCTAAATTTTTATTCAAACTTCTTATATTGAAACAAATCAAATTAATACCATTTAAAGAAGAAAAATGACCCTCCATCTCACTTAAAGTAACATCAGAGTAACACTTAAAAGAATTACAAGAATCAATTTCCTTATTCAAATCAAACATAGAAGAAATATTTTTTTGCAACGAGAATGAGGCCAAGATGAGTAATTACCCAGCAAAGATATGATTCAGTTTTGATTCAGTATCCATTGACTTTAAATGTGCCGGTGACCGAATAATTATGTACCTCATACCTTCCTCTTTTTTGAGAAAGACCTGACCATTGTTAGTCCATACAAAACGAAAATTATAGGCTTTAGCAAACATTCTAGCAAGCCAATACAAGTGCCCAACCTCTTTGACCAGTCTATCATTGATGTATATTCTTTCCTCTTTCCCGGCATTCGGAAAAACAGAATTGATAAAAATATTTTTGTTTTTCTTTGCCTCCATTATCTGCTTTTTTATTGCCGGAGCTTTAAATCTAACAACAAGCTTACTTTTAACAAACTGCTGATCTTTGGCCCTCTTAGGTAATTTATACAAAAAACAATCAACAATGCAATCACGGTCCAATTCAACACCCAAATCTTTACAGATTAACAAAACAATTTCCTCCAGACTTCTATCCCCCAACTCATTTACCCCTGAAATAACAATATCAGAAATAAAGGATTGCTGCTCCACTCGCATTTTCACATCCTCCATATCTTTCATAAGTTCTGCATTAACACGTTTCAGTTCTTTATTCTCCTTCGAAATTCCTCTCATTTCAGACGAAAATGTTTCAAGTTTTTCCGAGTAATCGTCGATTTTAGATGAGCAATACTTCACCGATTCCTCGAGCTCCACCAGCGTTTTGTCCGAAGAACCCATCTTCTTCAAAATTTTATCAACACTAATTCTTAGCCCTTTGAGATTCTCCTTCACATCAAAGTCAACATCCTCGGAAGATTCATAATCCGCCTCAACATCCCTCAGCTCAAGGTCCAATTTTTTCGCTGGATTTTTCATTGAACGAGTCTTTACCTTTGATACACAGTCAGGACAGTTCCACGTTTTCGGATTATCAGCTTTATATTTTGTAAACGACCCGAAAGACGTACACTTCGCGTGGTACTGATTTTTGCAACTGCAGCATTTTTTTTAGGTGAGACAACTTCCTCACACTGTTTACACTTTACCTCACGAGAAGTCATAACGAGATGTTCACTGACCGAATGCTACAGATCAACTGTAATTAGTCAAAAGTGGTGTTCTGAGATTTTGGCACGAAATATGGGCTACCAAGATAAAATTGGTGAAAAATTAAATAGATAATTCCAACAATAGGTAATTATGTTCTGAAATAAAATGACTGTTTTAATGACTGTTTTAAGACTAGATACTGGCAAAAATCACAAATATAAAATTCATTACAGAATATAAAATTCTGACTGTTTTTAAGACTTTTTTATGACTGTTTTAAGACTACTGGCAAAAATCACAAATATAAAATTCTTTTTCGTTGGAGGTACACTCCTCGTGTGCCCACATAGAGCACATTACACACTGTATCCAGATTTGCCCTTCTCGGTCCCCTGAAAATGGCTCATCGCAAAATATGCAGGTTGTTTCTGTCTCTGCAGGAGGTTCAGCTCTCTCCAACCGTGACATGTCAACATCTGAGTCGTCGTCGTCGACTAAGTCTTCAACGTCGGGTTCTTCGTCACTGGATAGAGTTGGGTGCTGGTTCTTCGGTTTAATTTTGGGTTTCTTCTCGAAGAGACATCGTTTGGCTTTTCCTCTTTTCGCTTGTGACTTCTTGGGCTTATCCGTGTTTTTGGCGCTGAAGTCCCGGATTTCTTTGAGGTGAGGGCTGCCAGAGATCAATTTGGACTGAACAGCTTTTCTACCTCTGTTTATGACTTTTTTCTTGCTCACTGGGATGGGAAGAATGTCTTGTGGTGAAACTTGGAGAAAGAGTTAAGTTCTTTCGAGAAAATTATCAATATGAGCCGATATTATGCGACCCCAAGTACCCATGCCACAAGAATAAAACGCAGGTGAGCGATGCTTGGGGTAGACTAAGCGTCCAATTGGACGTTCTTGGTCCTGATTTGAAGGTCTTCTGCAGTTCTATTTGAAATCGATACCTAGTATATTTCCATTCCATCCCAGAACGACACTCACGCTGTACTGTTAAAATTCACGGGGTGAGTGTGTAGGAAGCGTCACGGTCGCGGTATTCACGCCGTGAATTCACGGAGACAATTCACGGGGTGAGTGTGGAGCCGGCTTTACGCGAAGAAAAAACCCAATGAAAAAAAAGTCCTGTACACGGTCGCCACTTTGTTGGTTTTCCCAACGAAGAACAATTGGGTTTTTTAACGTAAAAACTGGTGAAACGGAAACGGGTTAAATCTGAAGGGTGGAAAATAAAACCTTGGGGCGTCCAAAATGTTCTCACTCCCAACAATGTCTCAAAAAACCCGATAAACCAAAAATCGTGCAAGACGAACCAAATGCGAGGGTGACGACTCCTAAAGTAAAATTGGAACGAACTCACCGGATGTCTTCTTCAAGTTGTCCAATTTTGTCGGCGGCTTAGTCGGCTCCCTCAGATTGCCAGTTCTTACCTTTTCTCGAGCGGCGATAGGTAAGGTAAAAAAACATGCACGAAAAAAACTACTCCTTTCACACAAAACACGACTCTAATTTTTATTCAACTGTTTTTCAAATTTTAAGACTACATAAGGAAGCGACACCATCAATCTCTTACACGAATACTATACAGTTCAAAAGCACGATCTCAAGTGGGAGAGAAGCCTCTTTACCCCCTTTTCCTACTACAGAAAAAAAAACGCCTTTTTCTCGGCCAATAAAACACAAAACTCATCTCTTAATGTCTCTCTAATCCCCACTCCTGTACGCGTCATAACTTTAGTCGCTCCGATTTCCAACACACTCCCACCAAAAATCGAACACGATTTTTCAAAAAAAGAAAAAACTTCAAATTTAAGAGAATTTGTCAAACAATAATAAAGTAAAATTACGTCAAGGGTTAAAAAATTATTCACAACCAAAATGGCTTCTTCTCCCCAAAATTATTTAAACAAAATAAACTCAAAAATAATACAATATAAATTTACAAATTATAAGTCCATTCTTTCGGGAGGCTTTATTTCCCGACCAGCACGCGTTCGCGCTTTTTCGACCACTTTCCCCGTCTCCGCTCCGCCCTCCTCAGTAGCACCTGTGTCGTCCTCGTCCAATATAAAATAGTCCTCCTCTTCGGAGCACTCGTCGTTTTCTTCTCCCTCCACGTCACTCTGCGCTACGTCGCCGCTCACTTCGTCCCTCTTCGAAGCGTCGGCATCCGCGTCGTCCTCCTGCGAAGCGTCCACATCAGCGTCGTCGTGTAACACGTTCGTCTCCATCTCCAGCGAATAAATTCGCTGAACGGGTCGCAGGAACTCTCCTCCAGCCATCTTCACCACCACCACTCCCACCACGCCGTCACGTCCTTCCACGAGTCTCGTTATGCGGCCCAAAGGCCACTCCAAACGTTTTACTCCATCTTGACTAACGAGCACGAGTTGCCCCAGGATCAATGGAGATGAAGCGCCTCCTTTCAATTTTCGCGCGGGTCGCAAGAATCCTAAGTACTCCGTTCGAAATCGCTTCCACAGCTTCTCCATCAAGCGATGACGAAACCTCGCCCGTTTCCTCAGATCCTGAGCCTCGGCAGCCATTACCTCAGATGCCCTAAGTACGTGACCTGAAATCAAAAAATCCAAAGATGTGAGAGGACGAAGATAACTAGGATCGTCCGTACAGTACGTGAGGGGGCGACTGTTAACAATCATTTCACATTCCACTACAATAGTGGACAATTCGTCTAACCGCAAATAGGCCCGTCCTAATGTTCTTTTTCAGCAAGTCTTTCACCGAACGAATAAGCCGCTCCCAAAAACCTCTCCACCTCGGCGCTAGAGGGGGAGAAAATTTCCACGTGATCCGTTCCGTGGCGCCGTACAAAAGCACCTTCTCCCACGAAATTGATTTTAAAATGTTAAAAGCTCCTCGAAAATTGGTGCCATTGTCACAATAAATTGTGGAGGGTTTCCCGCGCCTTGCCACGAACCGCCGAAAGGCAAACAGAAACGCCTCCGAAGAAGGAGAGTCCACGACCTCTAAATGCACTGCTCGCGTCACGGCACACGTAAAGATACACGCCCACACCTTGCAATTATCTTTCACGTAAAGAGGCCCGAACAAATCTATGCCCGTCACGTGAAAGGGGGGTGAGTCACGCAGTCGCTCACCGGGGAGGACCGCCTCCTGCACCTTCACAGCCTTGGCAGCCAAGCGACGACAACGTGTACACTCCTTAATGGCCCTTTTGATCGTCCGCCTTCCACCCATTATCCAAAATCTTTCTCTTAAAAGGCAGCGAAGTCCCTCCACTCCAACATGATGATACTCATAATGCGTCTCCAAAACAAGTCGTAATACCAGGGGGTGGTCGTTCGGTAAAATAATAGGCGCGGAAAAATCCTCCGACTCCCCCCTCTCCACCAAACGAGTAATCAAACGAAGAACACAGACGTCGTCTAAATATACACGGAAACCACTGAGTCGGGGATCCTTTTCTCCCTCAAATGCTACTCCTTGCACGTATCTACATACAACAACTTCCGCTTCACGCATCTCTTCACTAGTGACTTGTAAGAAAGGGGGAACTTTCACCCCTTTACAGCGCGAATTAAAGCGGAGAACCCACGCCAAAACCCGGACAGTTTTCTCGAAACCGAAGTCTTTCTTAAAAACCGCAATCTCCTCATTCGACGTCCCCACAGCTGACACCACGGTTTTTCTCGTTTCCCTTAAAATCTCCTCCTCGTCGCACGATGTCTCCGCTGAAGGCTACTCGCTCGGGGAATTCCTTAGCCAATCCGGGCCCTCCCACCATTTATTTTGTACAAGATTTTTAGCGGAACACCCCCGCGACGGCAAATAGGCAGGGTTCAAGGTCCCGGGGAGATGACGCCACTGCTCCTTCGTTGATAATCTTTTCACCTCCTCCACACGGTTTTTCACAAAAACCGCCCACGGTTCATTACGTGAAATCAACGCTAACACCGTCGTAGAATCAGTCCAAAAAGTCGTCTCGATGTCCTCCCCCGCACACAACGTCGTTTTAACCGAATTCAACAGACGAACACCGACGACCGCCGCCATCAACTCCAACCTCGGAATGGTGAGCTCTTTCAACGGAGACACCCTCGTTTTTGCTGCCACCAATTGAACCGAAACCCCCTCAGCTCCCTCCACACGCATGAAAACCGCCGCCGCGTAGGCTTCACGACTCGCTTCCACGAAGCAGTGGAGCGAAAAAAAGTCCTCATTCCGCCCAAAGGCCCAACGCGGAAAACTTAATTTGGTCGAGGTATTTCAAATCGTCGCACCACTTCCGTACTTCCTCAGTGGTGACCTCGTCCACTTCTTCATCCCATTTCAATTTAAGCTTCCATAAGTGCTGTAACATAATTTTGGGCCGAAGTGTTACGGGGCACGCGACTCCAATGGGATCAAAAACCTTTTGCGCTGCTGACAATATAAATCTTTTTGTTATCCTTTTAATAGACGACTGTGAAGGGGGGTCATAGCACAATCCCAGCTGATCGTTAATTTTGTCCCACTTAAGTCTTAGGGCGCGGGTGGTAGGGGGGTCCGCCTCTCCGTTACGCTCCCACCCTCGAAGGTCGAACTGGTGAGCCCGAGAGGTGGAGAACTATCGATGGCACTATCGCACTATCGATAGTTTTTGGTGGTCGATAGCACTATCGATAGTTCAGGAAACTATCGATAGTTTGGCTACCAGCTAAATTTTTTGAAATACGAGTGAAAAGGGATGTCGCGCGCTTTTTCGGTGTAGGAGGGGTAAAAGAAAAAGAAGAATACAGCTGGGAAGGAATTTGCCAAACGGCCATGCGTGGCCCGTGGCTTGTCCTTGGGCCAATGTTGGAGTTTAAGAAGGGGGAACTGAGGTCGAGTCAAGGGCCGAGGGCGGGGGGGGGGGTTAGTTTTAGTAGTATCAGTACTATCAGTATGAGTATCGTGCTTCGTGCTTGCGACCTTGCTTTCGTAATTTCTGTTTGCTATTATCCTATCGGCTTTTGACTCGGCTTTCTCTTGACTTATTAATTGAACTTCTCTGGACATAATTCTGACCTCGGCGCTCTTCTGGATTTCCTCTCTCATTTCGTCTGATCAACTAATCGCGAGTAGTTTTCGTTGTCTCTTGGAGGTTGCGGCTACCGTTTCAATTTTTTCGCGATGCCGAAAAGAAAAATTTCGGAGGTGTGGAAGTTCTTTAAAAGGGACGGCGAGAAAAAGTTAGCGAAATGTTTGAAGTGTGGTAAAGAGTACAAGACCTGTGGCAACACGAGTAATCTCCTGGACCATCTGAAGCGGATGCACCCGGATCTTTTGAAAGACAACGAATCAGGTAACGAATCTTCGTCGGATTTGGCCTCAAAACCATCCTCCAGCTTGTCGAGCTCAACATCGGACTTGAGTTCTTTTTTCAAAAGACAGAACTCCTACGAGAAAGACAGTGCGAGGAAGAAAGAGTTGGATCGGGCACTCGTCCGGATGATCGCGTTTGACTTCCAACCTTTCAACATCGTAAACGACTCAGGATTCAAAGCCTTCGTCAAATTGCTTGATCCTCGCTATGAACTGCCCAGTAAAACAACGCTGAGGGATAAATATCTTCAAAATTTCTACGACGAATGCAAGGAGAAATTATCAAATATCCTGGAGAAGGTAGAGCACGTCGCATTAACATGTGACTTATGGACGTCGAGGGCAAATGAAAGTTTCCTCACGGTCACTTGCCACTTCGTGGACGAGGGATTCAAGATTCGGTCGGCCGTATTATCGACGGATGTTCTCGCCCAGGACCATACTGCCGAAAATATCGCCGAAGCTCTTCGAAGCGTAATGACATCGTGGAACGTTCAGTCGAAGGTTGGTACTATCGTGACCGATAATGCCTCAAATATGATAAAGGCTTGCGCGATATTAAAGATTCGACATCATCCGTGCTTCGGTCACACTCTAAACTTGGTTGTCCAAGACGCTATGAAGACGCCGGAGATAAAGAAAATTCTTTCCAAGTCTAAGGACATAGTCACGTTTTTCAAAATGAGTACCAAAGCGACTACCAGACTTAACGAAGAACTTGAAAGCCGGAATTTGAATTCTCTGAAATTGGTCCAGGAAGTTTCGACGCGGTGGAATAGCAGTTTTAACATGATCAAACGCGTAGTTAAACTGAATGAGTCTATAACTGTTGTTTTATCGAAACTTCCCAAAGCTCGTACTGACTGAAATAATGTCAATATTGGAAGTTTTCGATGAGGCCACCAGAAAAATTTCCGGCGATTACGTCACCATGTCGTTAGTGGTACCCATTGTTTGCGGTATTTTCTCAAACGTCTCTTCCCAAAAACCATCGACTCTTGAAGGCGCCGCTTTTCTCAAATCAGTTGTGAAAGGAGTGCAGTAAAGACTGTTTCCCTACGAAGAGAGGATACTGCCCCGGCTTGCAACAGTTTTGGACCCTCGCATCAAGAAAGAAGGATTTCGTTCCTCGGAAAATGCCAAGGTGGCAGTAACGCTTCTTCAGAGAGAAATGCCATCCATGTCCATGAGGGCATCAGAAGATCTAGACGACCTCTCGGACACAGATGGAGATCACCAAAATAAAAAACTTCCAATCTCTCTTTTCGGCTTCATGAAGGAGAGAATAACGGAAAAAACCAAGAACCGAACACACGTCGTCGACAACATCATCGTGATGAGGCAGTATCTAGAGCAGTCCAATGCGGACGAAAACATGGATCCTCTATTATACTGGAAGGTGAGGATTTACTTAATTTTACCAGTAATTTGTTCACTAATAATTTCCATCTTTGCTTCTGTTAGGTGAGCAGTGCAGAATTTTGCAGTCTTCAGAAGTTGGCGAAGAAAATACTTTGTACACCAGCCACTTTCGTACCTTCTGAAAGAATTTTCAGTAAAGCGGGACAGATTATCTCCGATCGGCGGTCTCGGTTGAAGTCGAAGAATGTCGATTTAATGATATTTCTGAATCAGAATTCCTGGATACTTGATTAAAAGATGTTTAGTAACGTAATTTACGCGTATGGTTTAGTTTACTGTGATAACTCCCTCATTTTATGCCCCCCCTTCCCGCCATCATTTTCAACAAAAACTATCGGAAACTATCGATAACTATCGATAGTTTGTACGTGGACTATCGATAACTATCGATGGCGTCTGGCTATCGATAGTTCTCCTACTCTAGAGCCGCAAGCAAACGCGTCGCCGCCTCCTTCACAACTTCCACCCCTTCCACACTATGTACAATCTGTACATCACGTTCATTATCGCACGTCTCCTCCGCTCGTTCAAACAAGCCCCTGAGAGCCGCTCCTAAATGAAAAGGACTACAAGTCACGCCGAAAGCAACCCGCGCGTGTCAATATTCTTCCACTTCACCCGCCTCCAACAACCACAAAAAACGTAAAAAATCTCTATATTTCTCCTCGACGCCGATTTGTAGAAAAGCCTGTCTGATGTCAGCGACTACTCCGAAGGCGTTTACACGAAAGTGAAGTAAAATATCAGGGATAATCTCTATAAGATTGCTCACTCACTCCAAACAGTCATTGAGGGAAAATCCGTTTTCCACCTTCGCAGACGCGTCGAAGACCGGGCGAATTTTCGTGGTGCTTTCAATTTTAATTACGGGACGGTGAGGAAGGAAATAACCCTTTCGCGGCTCCTCCAGTGAGTCAACTTTTTCAATTATCCCCTCCCTCTCCCATGACGCAAAAACTTCTCGATAACCCGTAATCAAACTATTTTTATTTAATCTCGCCCAAACATTTTTTGTCCTTTCTAGGGCTCTCTCGTAATTATCTAGGGGTACGTCACTCTTCCACGGGAGACTTACAGTGTGTCGACCGTTATTAGGGTCGATTGACTTGGTTTCACGAAAAAAACGTATAACTTCTTCCATCTTTTCAGCGGCGCTCTGTTTCTATCCCGACTCCTTAAGGCTCTACTCCATGGCCCACGAAACGGAGTTCACGCATATCTCTCGCTACGGTGGACCGATTTTCATGAACTTTTTTGCATTATTCATTAATAAATGATAGCTAGGGCGGATAGTCGTTGAAATTTAAAAAAAATTAGTCCATCAATTTTAGAAATTTGATTTTTTTGTTTATCACTGCTAGCTCCCAAAAGTTCACTATCCGCCCTAGGTCGAGTATTCTTATGAAGTTTGAGGCATTGACGGAGCTACAAAACCCAACCAATTTTAATAAATTCATGAACTACGAATATTATAAATTGCCCACCGGTAGCTTGCGCCCTCGTGTCAGAAACGGCACGGTGGTGAGCGGTCTCAGAAAGCCGCGCACGGTTGAAATGCAAATGTTTTTTTTTTTTTTTTTTTTTTTTTTTTTTTTTTTTTTTTTTTAATACGAAAGCGTTGGTTGGCGGGAGGCGTAGGCATGAAGCCCGGTCATTGCGGTGGGATGGGGGTGCCGGTTAGAATGGCTTGACCTTCCCCTCATCATATCTGAAGAGTTGTAAAAGAGAATTGATGCTTTATTATATTATATTAGTAAGTATATAAGATATGTCATTATTTCAAGTTCAAGGCGCAAGATTGACTTATAAAGTGTTGGCGTAAGTTAGCATTGTTTCCCATTGCGATTGATTGTGGTTGCAGTGCGCGCCAATGCGTTCAAAGGAATTATCCAATTTTGTAAATTTTGATTCCAAGAAAATATGATACATAAGGGGTACTGGACGAAAATGTCCGTCAAATGCTGCCCTCTGGCGTAGTTGGTGGGAACTACCTTCATATAGGCTGAATGGGGGAACCCTTCTGAGCTCCCTTCTCTGTGCCGTTTATGCGGCCATAACTATCTGACTGACCGCCGGGCAATCACGCTGGAATTCTGGAAAACTGTAATTATCGCTGAAAAGCTGTTGTGTTCCGTCGGGAAATCCCAAAAATGAACGGAGTCTGGATTACGCGAGTTTGAGTGCGTGTCATACACTTTCTGACGGTCGCCCTAATTCAACGCGAGTGGTTGACGTCGACCAGAGAGCTGAACTCTTACCCTGCCCAAGGTAAAGCTATTCCAGTTCCTTATATAAGTGTGCCAATTGTTCTCAAATTCTGCGTTCCTGAACGTTAATCAGGTGGTCCTCCCCTATGCTAAATCTGCTGAAGCTTTAATCACCCCCCTGTCTGAAATTCTGTCTGCCGGTTAATGGCTTACAACCATTAAAGTGTTCCTCTCGAGCCGGATTAATTAAAATCAGCCAATTGGATTTATAGACCACTCTGTAAAATTTGGATAAATTCTATAAAACTTAAATTCATCTCCTTTTTGCTTAAATTGTACTGGCACAATTCAAGTCCTGATTTTGTAACTGTAAACCACCTAACTAGCCTAAAAGGGTACTGCTGTAGTTCTGACTTCAAAATTTACGCTAAATTAAGCGAAAAATTTGGGGTAATTGTTGGGATAGAGTTTAGCGCCGACGAGGGACGAAGGGGTTTTATTCCTGAAAAATATTCCTTTCCCCTCCCGCTTCACCCATCTTCGAGTTGGAAAGAGATTATAAACTGCAACTTTGCACCTCTGTATATTTCTTTATTACTTCTCTGGAAATACATTTCTCTCTCTTTCTAAATCTCAACATCTGGTTAGAAGGACGGGATTCTTCTCCCGTCACTTTTTCACTTTTCTCACTTTTTTTTTTCTATTTCTGGGTTTTTCATTTTTTTCCCCCCTTGGTGTGGGTGAGGAAAAAACATCTGGAGTGACCATTCCCTTTCTGACTAAAGGGCCTGCATTTTATTTTTTTCTCTGAAAGAAAATCTAAACTGATTTGTAAAAATGGCAAAAGCATTTAAAGCGTCTCATACGCTATTTTCTGTGACTGTGGATGACTTTGAAGGCCGTGTTTGATCTGTCAGTTCTGGCTTTGAGGGAGGGAGCTGACAAGCTTGACCTTAAAAGATTTCTGGCAAACTGTGACGAGGTTTTTCCACTGTCTGAAACACTGAACTCTACCTTTATTGACATGAAATCGGGCTATGCTGAATTGTCTGACGCGGTCAAAGAGGCTTTTCCTCTTGACCAATAGGAGACGTCTTTCGCTGAAGCAAAGACGTGGACTCGAGAAATAAAACTGGCTATTCGCGAGGTAACTGCTGCCAATACTGAACATGTTGATCGGCCTGACTCACCTTGTAGCACGATTAGCTCTGCGAACAATAATTCTTTGTTCCTTCCTAAACTGGAGCTTTCCCAAATTCAGTGGGCAGCTCAAGGATTGGTGGAGTTTTGAGATGTCCTTTCGTGAAGGCATTTTGAATCACACCGGTCTGTCTGATACTCAGCGATTGCGGTACCTAAAGCAATCACTGTCTGGTGAGCCCCTCCAACTGATTAAAAATTTAGCTGACAGCGGGGACAATTTAACTGTAGCTCTCGAGTTGTTAGAGCAGACTTATTATAAGCCTAAACTGTTAGCGGACACCTTTTTGAACGACTTGTTTTCACAACCACCTGCTGCTGAACGCGTGGAGGAGTTACGATCCTTTCTCGCCAAAACCACTGAGAGTTTACGATTGTTGGAGAAATTTGACTTCGCTCTCACATCTGATTACCTGGTCTGCTACTGGCTCGTCCGAAAATTGCCTGCCAATCTGCAAAGGCTTTTTTCTCATATGCATCCTGAACCACAAAATATAACATATGAGGGCTTTTTGGCGTTTCTGTCAAGCCAGTGTAATGTGCTTGAGGCAAGCAATGCCCTTCGGGGTGCTCAGCTGGATGTTCCTCCTCGAAAGGCCTCGATTGGGCAAAGTCAAGCCCAATCAAAGCGATACTCCCAGCAACGGGTAGCCGCCCTGGTAAAAACTGATAAAGCTGGTTCATCCTGTTCAGTCTGTAAAGGTGATCACACTGTCAAAGACTGTTCAACGTTTCGTCACATGTCTGTGTATGACGTCTTTCTGCCGCTAGGAAAGCCGGGTTGTGCTTTCGCTGTCTGGCACCGCATTCTTTCAAGGACTGTAAGTCTGGGGCCTCGTGTTCTGCGTGTTCTGGTCCTCATCATGTCTTGTTACATCCTAGGAGCTCATCTGCTGGTGGTGCTCCTCCTGCTGTTTCGAGTGCCGGTTCGCACTGGGCCAGGTCCGACGCTGCGTCGACCCCGCCTCCATCTTCTGCCTCTGAAAATCCCTCTGTCGCCCTTTCTACCCTCTCCTCCGAGCGCCTGGTGAGAAGTTGTCGAACTGTGTCGCTGTAAGCAACCATTCAGGTCACTGTTACTGATACTGCAGGTAACACTCAATCTGTCCGTGCTCTGCTCGATCCGGGTGCCGAGATGAGCATGATTTCCGAGAGCTGTGCTGCTCGGTTGAAGCTTCCGCGCTCAAAATCTTCTGTTATTTTTTCTGGGGTTCTGAATACCCCACTGGCCACCTCAAGGGGAAGTGTTCACTTTTGGGTGAGCCCGCGTGAAAGAACTGATCCTCGTTTGTGGGTTGATGCTGAAGTCCTCCCACAAAAGCACCTTACCGGCAATGTGCCGTCTGTTCCTGTTCCTTCTGATATAGCGCGTCACTTTTCGGATCTGAAGTTGGCCGATCCTTGTTTTTATGAGGCTCGACCGATTGATCTGCTCTTGGGTGTGAATGATTTTGCCCGAATCATTGGGCGATTCGACCTCCGCCGTCTCCCGGCCTGCCCATGACATCTGAAACCATTTTTGGATGGGTTTTGATGGGAAGACATCTGTGGGGGGGGGGGGGTCAATCTGCTACTCGAATCCTGTTTACTGCTGCTGAGCGCACGGATGTAGACCCACTGCTTCAGCGTTTCTAGGAACTCGAATCTGTGCCCTCCACTCCCCTCGAGTCCCTGACGAGCTCCGATGTGAGGAGCTGTACTCCTCCACTCTCAAGCGTCTGCCCACTTCAAGGAAGACCCTGCTGTCCTCGGGCATTCGCGAAGTCTGGCTGAGAAGCGGCTTCTGGCTCTGGAGCCAGAACTGAAAGCCAGGTACACTGACTGCATTCAGGAGTACTTGGATCTAAAGCACCTGCAACCCGTGGAGGATCCGGCGGCTCCGGGTTATTATATTCCCCACCACGCGATAGTCAGGGGAGTTGGCGCTAATATGAAGGTTCGGGTGGTTTTTGATTCATCCTCAAAAACTAGTACCGGCAAGTCGCTCAACGACATTTTGTATACAGGGTGGTCGGTTTTGACTTGTACAAAAAAAAATTGGTGAAATTAGACCTCATTTGTGATCGAAAATACCCCACCGGCTATGGTCCGAAAATCAAAACTATTCGAGATATGATTTTTTGAATGATTTTTAAGGCTTAAGTCACTTTTCTCGGAAAAATGCGAGTTGCTCGCTTCCAAGTGAACGTTTTACAACTTTTGACGACAGATTCGGAAAGAGCACAATTTTTTCTATCGGGAAAAGATTTAAACTCAAATTGATCGCTTTTGGTGGCCTTGACAGCTATTCAAACTGGGCAAAATCCGGAATTTTCAATTTTCCAACAAACGTCAACCCCAACTATTTTACGCTAAATCTCTTCAAATCGGCTTCCCAAGGTCAGGAAAACTTCTTCAATGTGTCCTTGGCAATCTCAGACAGCAGCTCCCGCTTCGTGCATGCTGTGCCAGAGAACGCAACCCGGTAATTGAAGCAATCAGAAGCAGGGTCCCACTGGATTCCCAGTACCTTAACCGCTTCCTCCCCGAATCCTACACTCGGACCAAGGTGCTCGGGCGGAATATCATTCAGTGAGGCAGGGTGATTTGAGGTCCACTTCCGGAGCTCAAACCCCCCTTTCGCCAGAATTGCGATCAGTTGCTCCTTAAGCTTTACAGCTCGCTCAACAGTGGTACAGCCAGTCAGAACGTCATCGACAAAGGTTGACATGAGCAGCACGAAAGCCGCGTCAGGAAACTCAGCCTGGTAGTCAGAGGCCAGTTGGTGAAGAGTCCTAATAGCTAGGAATGGAACCGGGGCCACTCCAAAGCTCACTCGAGTCAGTTCGTAAGCCCGAAGGGGCTGGTCGGGGGCAGCCCGCCGCAGAATACGCTGGTAACAGCGATGCTCAGGGTGAACAAAAATCATCCGATACATTTGGCGGATGTCGGCAGTGAAAACGACCGCAGGAAGACGGAAGTTCAAGATTACAGCAAGGATATCGGCCTGCAATTAGACCTCATTTGTGATCGAAAATACCCCACCGGCTATGGTCCGAAAATCAAAACTATTCGAGATATGATTTTTTGAATGATTTTTAAGGCTTAAGTCACTTTTCTCGGAAAAATGCGAGTTGCTCGCTTCCAATTAAAAGTTTTACAACTTTTGACGACAGATTCGGAAAGAGCGCAATTTTTTCTATCGGGAAAAGATTTAAACTCAAATTGATCGCTTTTGGTGGCCTTGACAGCTATTCAAACTGGGCAAAATCCGGAATTTTCAATTTTCCAACAAACGTCAACCCCAACTATTTTACGCTAAATCTCTTCAAATCGGCTTCCCAAGGTCAGGAAAACTTCTTCAATGTGTCCTCTTCTAAATCACTCTCTAAAATTATTTTAGTTAATGGGCAGTTTTTCTGCGCAAATTATCATTTTCTAAAAAAATAAGGTATTTCTTCCTTCAAAACCGCAAGTTCAGGGTAGTTTTGAACATCAACATTTCAACAACTCTTGCGCTGTAATTTTTTTGTTTGACGAGAGAAACCATCATAAAAATCATTTAAAGTCTTCATTTACATGAAACTTATCGTATTCGTCTTTATTGTCGCTCTGGCAGCTGGCTACCGGATAAATCAAAGAGGGCAGAAATGGCTAATTTTTAAAGAAATTTATGATTTTCACATTCTAAATTGCTTGCTTCTACACGTTATTGACTCGTGCACTCCTCAAAGAGCGTTGAGAAATACGGACAGTAGTATTGGAGACAATTTTAAGATTTCAATGCATTGTACCAAAGTTCACTCGAGCTTCTTTCTTAGTCTCCCCAAGCATTTCAGTTTCACGTCTCACTCGTGCATTTAAAGCGTTCAAAATGTATTCGGCAAGTCATTACGCTGACATTCATTTCGTTTACGGCCTGGCCGACGGAAATTCTAGGTTGGCTCAGAGGCTGTACGCTGAACGATACCCTAATCGGCGTATCCCTGACTACAGGACATTTGCCTCAGTTCACCGACGAATTTCGGAAAGTTCGATCTTTTCTAGTAGTCACGAGGTAGGGGCGAGAGCAGCGGAAGGCGTTCAAACAGAAGAAATGGTGCTTGAAGAAGTGGACAATCGGCCCGGAATAAGTACACGGGAGCTTGAGCGGGAGACGGGTGTAAGTCGGTGGAAGGTGATGAAGATCCTGAAAAAAAACAATTACCGCGCATACCATTTCACACCCGTTCAAGAGCTTCTGAATAGTGATTTTGCTCCGCGCGTTAATTTTTGTCGTTGGCTCCTGAACAGCGATATTGAGGAGCATCACTTTTTAAAGAAAATCTTATGGACCGATGAATCACTCTTCACGAGGGAAGGGATATTCAATCAACACAACCTCCACCATTGGGCGTCAGAAAATCCACGTTTGGCTCGCGTTCATTCTGTCCAGAGAAGGTTCAGCCTTAATATCTGGGCCGGAATCATGGGCGTCCAACTAATTGGCCCCCACTTCTTCGACGGAGTTCTAAATGGAGAGAGGTATCCATTCCTATGATTTTTTAAACATTTTTGTTGTTTTTCTTCATCTTAAAAGTAGGCTCTTAATTTTCTTCGTGAGGAACTTCCCCTTCTTCTTCGTCCCCTCGACGCGGAGGTGAGAGAGAGCATCATCTTCCAACAAGATGGCGCCCCTCCTCACTACTCTGCTCAGGTCCGGCAACACCTTGGAGAAACTTTTCCGAGGTGGATAGGTCGTGGAGGAGTGGTTCCCTGGCCAGCAAGATCTCCAGATCTTACGCCTATGGATTTCTTCTTGTGGGGTACAATGAAGGAACAGGTAGGTACCTACCAAAAAAATTAAAAATCAACACTATTCCCATCAGTGATAACGTGCCATTAAGGTGTATTCGACATCGGTTACGACTGAAGAGGAGTTACGCGAAAGAATTGGGCAGGCAGCCCAAAGTGTTCGTGACTCGACGCTGACCTACGAAGTAACGGTCAAAGAAATGAGAAAACGAGCAAGACAGTGTATCCGCAGCAATGGAATGCACTTTGAAAACATGTTAAAATAAAATACGTTTTGAATGAGAATGTGCAAATCATAAATTTCTTTAAAATTAGCCATTTCTGCCCTCTTTGATTTATCCGGTAGCCAGCTGCCGGAGCGACAATAAAGACGAATACGATAAGTTTCATGTAAATGAAGACTTTAAATGATTTTTATGATGGTTTCTCTCGTCAAACAAAAAAATTACAGCGCAAGAGTTGTTGAAATGTTGATGTTCAAAACTACCCTGAACTTGCGGTTTTGAAGGAAGAAATACCTTATTTTTTTTAGAAAATGATAATTTGCGCAGAAAAACTGCCCATTAACTAAAATAATTTTAGAGAGTGATTTTGAAGAGGACACATTGAAGAAGTTTTTTTTAAAGATTTTCTTTAAAAAGTGATGCTCCTCAATATCGCTGTTCAGGAGCCAACGACAAAAATTAACGCGCGGAGCAAAATCACTATTCAGAAGCTCTTGAACGGGTGTGAAATGGTATGCGCGGTAATTGTTTTTTTTCAGGATCTTCATCACCTTCCACCGACTTACACCCGTCTCCCGCTCAAGCTCCCGTGTACTTATTCCGGGCCGATTGTCCACTTCTTCAAGCACCATTTCTTCTGTTTGAACGCCTTCCGCTGCTCTCGCCCCTACCTCGTGACTACTAGAAAAGATCGAACTTTCCGAAATTCGTCGGTGAACTGAGGCAAATGTCCTGTAGTCAGGGATACGCCGATTAGGGTATCGTTCAGCGTACAGCCTCTGAGCCAACCTAGAATTTCCGTCGGCCAGGCCGTAAACGAAATGAATGTCAGCGTAATGACTTGCCGAATACATTTTGAACGCTTTAAATGCACGAGTGAGACGTGAAACTGAAATGCTTGGGGAGACTAAGAAAGAAGCTCGAGTGAACTTTGGTACAATGCATTGAAATCTTAAAATTGTCTCCAATACTACTGTCCGTATTTCTCAACGCTCTTTGAGGAGTGCACGAGTCAATAACGTGTAGAAGCAAGCAATTTAGAATGTGAAAATCATAAATTTCTTTAAAAATTAGCCATTTCTGCCCTCTTTGATTTATCCGGTAGCCAGCTGCCAGAGCGACAATAAAGACGAATACGATAAGTTTCATGTAAATGAAGACTTTAAATGATTTTTATGATGGTTTCTCTCGTCAAACAAAAAAATTACAGCGCAAGAGTTGTTGAAATGTTGATGTTCAAAACTACCCTGAACTTGCGGTTTTGAAGGAAGAAATACCTTATTTTTTTAGAAAATGATAATTTGCGCAGAAAAACTGCCCATTAACTAAAATAATTTTAGAGAGTGATTTAGAAGAGGACACATTGAAGAAGTTTTCCTGACCTTGGGAAGCCGATTTGAAGAGATTTAGCGTAAAATAGTTGGGGTTGACGTTTGTTGGAAAATTGAAAATTCCGGATTTTGCCCAGTTTGAATAGCTGTCAAGGCCACCAAAAGCGATCAATTTGAGTTTAAATCTTTTCCCGATAGAAAAAATTGCGCTCTTTCCGAATCTGTCGTCAAAAGTTGTAAAACGTTCACTTGGAAGCGAGCAACTCGCATTTTTCCGAGAAAAGTGACTTAAGCCTTAAAAATCATTCAAAAAATCATATCTCGAATAGTTTTGATTTTCGGACCATAGCCGGTGGGGTATTTTCGATCACAAATGAGGTCTAATTGCAGGCCGATATCCTTGCTGTAATCTTGAACTTCCGTCTTCCTGCGGTCGTTTTCACTGCCGACATCCGCCAAATGTATCGGATGATTTTTGTTCACCCTGAGCATCGCTGTTACCAGCGTATCCTGTGGCGGGCTGCCCCTGACCAGCCCCTTCGGGCTTACGAACTGACTCGAGTGAGCTTTGGAGTGGTCCCGGCTCCATTCCTAGCTATTAGGACACTTCACCAACTGGCCTCTGACTACCAGGCTGAGTTTCCTGACGCGGCTGACGTGCTGCTCATGTCAACCTTTGTCGATGACGTTCTGACTGGCTGTACCACTGTTGAGCGAGCTGTAAAGCTTAAGGAGCAACTGATCGCAATTCTGGCGAAAGGGGGGTTTGAGCTCCGGAAGTGGACCTCAAATCACCCTGCCTCACTGAATGATATTCCGCCCGAGCACCTTGGTCCGAGTGTAGGATTCGGGGAGGAAGCGGTTAAGGTACTGGGAATCCAGTGGGACCCTGCTTCTGATTGCTTCAATTACCGGGTTGCGTTCTCTGGCACAGCATGCACGAAGCGGGAGCTGCTGTCTGAGATTGCCAAGGTTTTCGATCCTGCTGGGTGGCTGTCCCCCATTACTGTCAAATTCAAGATCATGATGCAGGAGCTTTGGTGCCTGGGCCTAGAGTGGGATGAATCTCCCCCTCGATCTGTTCTCGAGCGGTGGACCGCGTTTACTGCTGATCTACATTTGCTGATTCAAGTCCGTATCCCACGCATTGTGTTTCCCCGGCAGAAGCTACTGAGCTTCAAATACATATTTTCTCTGATACCAGTCTGGCCGCCTACTCGGCGGTGGTATATCTGCGTGCTACTGACCTGTCTGGGGAGGTTTCTGATAGCATAAAGGTAAGTAACACTTATCTCGTAACTTCCGTTACTTATAGTCATCAACTGACCACGCCGTGATAGTTTAGAGCCCGAAACATTTTGCGAATAAATCATAACGTTCGAAGATAATTTTAGTACACAACATCCGACAGCGAATCTATGGGCCCTTTCACACCAGGCGCTGAGGCGGGAGACGTCTCACCCTCGAGAAGGCGCGTAGCCAGGATTTCATTTGGGAGGGGGGGGGGGTCCGGTGTAGGTCCCATTGTGGCGGGGGGGGGGGGTATTTCCAATTTATGCCTACTCTTTTCAATTTTTAACTACATACTGCATATTATTATTATTACTATTATCATTATTGTGCAATATTATTCCAATGCTTGAGCGGAAAAGTTGAAAGTAAAAAGTCTGCTTCAGGACATGGGAAATAAAGCTGAAATTTCGGGGTGGGGGAGGAGGTCCGGACCCGGTGGACCCCCCCCCCCCTGGCTACGCTGGCACGAGCGACAGGTGTTTTTTCCTCCTAGTGTCGAAAGGGGCTAAATCAACGTCGACAACGAGATATTCTTGCCATGTGGGCTCATAGAGGGACGATTATGAGGTCTGCTGCCGTAGTCGAAAACTCTCATTTTAAAGAATTTCTAAACATAGCTCCAGCATTAGAGATTTTTTTAAAAAAATTACAACTGAAAGGAATCCCCGCGGTTATTTTATTGCATTGATTCCAGTATTGCTAACAAAATATGGTATTCTTGAATCACTGAACACTCTGCAGCTCAGACAACATTGCTTTCCCTTTTCTCAAAGGAACATTGCCTTCAAAACAATATTGTAAAATTCTCACAATTTGAAGAATAGGGCCCCTGATTTTGTTCTCTTTTTTTTAAAGCGGGAATCGTGCTGAATTTCGTATGATTGGGTATTTTTATTTTCTGGCCTACTAGGGGTAATTTTTGACTCCCTCACATATGGACTGGCGAGTATTCATTCCTCCATGGCCCGTTCACAAGCTCTATGTTTTCGTTGTGTGGTGTCTATGCAACCTATCAAAATGCTTCATTTTTCGAGGGAATGAATTTGTTTGGTTGCATGTACTCCACACAACGCAAACATAGAGCTTGTGAATTTTGTTGTTGTTGAGTTCTTTGAATATTTTTTGTGGGAGTGAAGAAATCGAACTATCAAAATGACGCAACACATTCGAGATTACATCACTAATGGTGGATTTCACCGCCGAGAGTTAAGGTTTGAGTTACGTTAACTCAGAATTAACGGGCAAAAATCGTCACAATTTATGTAAACAATGTTGGAGTTTGGAGAACTCCAACCTAACTCCCGGTGGTGATATTCACGATAAGTGGACAGACTATAATCAAGATGTACGGCTTTTAGTGTTTTTCATTTACACAAAAAATGTCATGGAGCAGTTCATTTCCACACAAAACATGTGTTAATGGAGGGGACGGATGGAAATGGAAATGAACAGCTCCAGGGTGCTAGGACACTTTGTACTGTCCATTGTTATTTTAGCTGAGGGAGGACACTTTGTACGGTCACCTGGGTAATCCTCAATCGAGAAGGAGGACACTTCGTACTCTCCGAAAGTAATAGGTAGATATGAAGGGGGACACTTTGTACTACGCAGGTCAATACATATATTTATTTTTTTCCATTTTACATTGTAGGTCAGTGCTTGATGAAATGAGCAATTTTCTGAAGGAATTCTGCCGTAGCCAGCAACCCATCGGCATGCTCTTGTGTTGGCTTGAAGAAAATGTCTTCTTTTGGCTCCATCCTCTCTGTTTGGAATTTACCAGCTGCGACGTCAAGCTGCAAGCACCGGAGAACAGTCCAAAATCCTGGTTTTGAGCAGCCCACAAGTTTGTTGAATGACGAATTCCACCCTTCACAGTAATTGTTCGTGCGAGCTCCTCTGCTCAGCGTCACCTCTCGGACATTCCATATTTCTAGGTTAAATCTGGGGATACCATTTTTTCCGCTCACATAATTTTCGTCAAAGTACATCAGCAGAGGAAGAACTTCGGCAGAACAGTTGCGATACATGCGGCAAACTTCGGAAAAAACGTCTTGTTGAGGGAGAAAAGCAAGGGCGTTGATCATCTTGCACTGCTTCTTGATTTCAGGGTCATTTCTATATGCTTCCTGTAAGCACAAGCTTTGAATCTTTCGCCACGTTGACTGGCAGAGGTGGAAAAAACATCCTTGTATCTTAATGTTCGGAAATACTTGTTTTGCTGCAAGCATGGCTCCTGTCTCAAAATCTGTTATTACTGTTCGAGGGTGCACTGGGCTACCTTTTTCAATGGAATGTCTCAGGAGTACCATAAGCATTTCTACATAGATTTCCTTGGTACGGTTCGGCAGAAAGGCGTACAAACATGATATCACTTTTCCATCTTCACGACGTGCTCTAATGATGTACAACTGCGCGAATACTGACGAACACTTGAAAGTACCATCCATGAACCAAACCGAGGAATGTGTTAGAGTAGAAATACCGTCATCAGTCGCGAAGAGGATAACTCTATCGGTTCTCTGGTTGTCATACAGAAGAAATCTCTCTGGATTGGCTGCCATAGTTGTCTTCCAAGCATCTGGTAAGTCAAAGACGATCCCTTTCGGTTCTTCTGGTAACAATCGTCGACGAGCTCGTCTCATCGAACGTCTCACAGTTGTCATTTTACCTGCAGCAAAGAAGCATGTTTTATTTAATTTTTTGTTTTTATCTTGTGTGTATTTTATTTTTAATTTAAGAAATGTGTTTTATTAATTTTATTGTTTCTTATACTTATTCCCTTACCGAGGTTTTTGCATATGTTGCGATCAATGCTGTGAGCCACAGAGAGGACCGCCTGAGTAGGACTTTCTCGAGAAGTAAGCAGTCTTTCCTTGATTGAGTTCTTGGCCAGTAGTACTCCTACTTCCGTCGCAGACGCTGCTTCATGATTATGCGGTACAAAGTTAGTGAAATCATTGAAGGGTTCACGGACTGAAGAGGATAATTTACCCGGACATTTAGATGATGAGCACTTCCACCGTACTGAGCTTTCATTTTGGCGCAAAATCGTATAGGAATACCCGTCATGGACAAGCTTCGGCTTTCCTTTACTGCTCGTGGTTGTAATAGACGACATTTTAATCCGAACACCTCAAGAAATGAGAGACAACTAATCTGCGTTGGTGCGATGCGGAAGTGACAGGGCACAAAAGAAACAAGAAATGTACTTTGTTCGAAGATTTGGTTTCACATGTTCAAAGATTTAATACACATAGTTCATAAAATACATTTAATAACACACAATCAATCAATATTGGGTCCCACACTGGGGACGATGGACCGTACAAAGTGTCCTCCTCCTAGAGAGCCTCTTCGCTTACGACCGTACAAACTGTCCTCCTTCTGAGGTGGTTTGATTTCACAGGTACCCGCTGGTTAGTACAAACTGTCCTCCTGTGAGTACCACCGTACAAAGTGTCCCATTCCCCACGCCGTTAGCCCCATAGGCGCGGGGATGTGAAGAAAAAAAAAATCGAAATGAGAGAACGTAGCAGAGCAGTAAGCTTAGCAGAATACGAGTCCTCACTACTATCATGACGGGTGACAGAGGGAGAAACCGCTCGCTGACGAGCTGCGGGAGAATGCCTGTTCCTGATCACTGAAATATTTCGTAAGGATCGGGTGATCTGCCTCGTGTTTTTTGTGATTATTTCTAGTGGAAAGTAGACAATAACTTATTCATCAGATCAGGCTGATATAACTGAACCGTGGTGAAGATGGGGCGTACATCGGTGCGGAAAAATAAAGTGTTTCCGAGTAGAGTTGGACGAAAATGGAAACGTAAAGAAAATGCCATGTCCCAGTTAAAAGTGTAAGCGTAATTGACACACAGTCGATAAATTTTAACTCTTTAACAGTTCATTTCACTTTTTTTAAATATCCATTTTAACAATTTCATGACATCATTAATGACCGGTGTGGGGGTAATGTCTATTCTATAATTTAGAGTTTTTTTCCGGGACAACTGAGGGTGTGATTATGGATACCTCAGTATTCTGCTATAGTGTTCCATTTGGTCGGTTTTGTGTACCAAAAAAATGGATGATAGAACACCAAACATGGCTTACAAAATTCCTATTAGGAAAGTGGCCTATCTCTTTTTGTATTTGAGTGTAGCGTTGGGTTTTCTTAGTGAGATGGGGTCGCTACTTTTCCCTCGGTAAGTTTTTTGTAGGTCCTCTCTCACCTGTGGTTTTTGGTACAGGATTGGGGTAAATAAAATTGAAACATTGCGGAGTGAAGTTGTCTTTATTTACCAGATTGAACGAAAGAGATAAGTAGAACGGTACAATATTTACAATTGGGGAACCCCTTCTCCCCGATGAACCCCGCGGCGACACGCCCGCACGAGAAGTTGAGCCCCGAGGTACAAGGACCCGAACCCAACACTGACTCCAACAAGTGACGACTTCGAAGTTGAGCGAAGAATGGTTCTCAAGAGGGTCCCAAAAGCGTCGTGTACGGTGGAGCTATCAGACTGGGGTTTAGTTTATCACTTCAGTATGTGGTTGGTAGAGCCGGGGTCTGGCGACAACAATGAGTTACTAACGTCGGTTGAGAAAGTGAGACAGCGTTCTCAACGAGGAAGTTCTCTGAAGAAGACGACAAGGACGACGGTTGAGAAAGTGAGACAGCTTTCTCAACGAGGAAGTTCACTGAGGAAGACGACAAGGACGACGGTTGAGAAGGTGAGACAGTTTTCTCAACGAGGAAGTTCTCTGAAGAAGACGACCAGGACACGGCGGTTCTTGTTGCGGCAAGAACGAATTGACTATTTCTCGAACGCACTCTGCGGGTAGGGATCTCACACTGGCTCACTGATTTGCTCTGGCACACCCTGATCACGGGTTACTCACTCACTCACTCACGACTTTGCTTGTCACACAAATATCCGAGCCTTCCCGCTGTTCGAGACCGACTGACCAAACTTCTCGCCTTTGCCAGGGTATCCGTTTTCTCCCCTCTACGGCACGCTCGCGCCTGCGCGGCCCGAGACCCCGCCCCCAAAGGCAAGAACCCCCGACCGAGCGCCCCACCGCAGGGTCCACCCAGGCGAACGAGGTTTCCTCGACACTTCATACCTCCCACTCCCCTTCTTTCCCCTTTCGTTCACTCCTTGCGCGGGGTGGCTACCACGCTACATGAGTAATGATGTTTTGAGTGATTGAAAAATTCGTATTTTTCCAGAAAAACAGTCATTTCTCAGCTTGTACTGCATACTTTTACTTATTCAAAAGTGATGGCAGTTTCGAAATCTACGGAAAATTTCCTACGAAGTGGAAGAAAAATGAATCTGCAAAATTTTCAAAAACGCCTTAAAATGTGGTGCTTTTTCATGCTGACGCGAAAAAACGATGATTTTTTAAAACAAATTACTGCTTTTTGACAAATCGCAGTTCAGTTGGTCAGGTGACACAAAAACTTCTCAGTTTTCTCAGTTTCCAGCAGTGTACTCACAATATCCCTCCTTCGATTTAAAAATATGAAAAGAAACGAGAAATACTGGAATTCTGGGCTAGAAATTAATTATGAAGGGTATGAAAAAAACATTCAATTCCAGTCCGAATCTTACTTCTTTTGCACTACTTGAGAAAAAATCCGGGAATGGTATAGGAACAATCAAAAGACCCAAAACCGTACAAGTACAAAAACTATTTTTTTATTTATTTTGCTTTTTCGTTCATTTTTTACATTTTTCTTCATGGATGTTGTATTTTTTCTTCAGATGCAATGTTTCAGGTTAAATTTAGATTGTTCCTGACGTATGATGCACACGTCCCGAACGATATCATAATAAGCCCTGAAATAATATTTTTTATTGTTTTATTTGCTTTTGTTAATTGTTTTTCATGGTTGGCTTTTCAAAGAGCCAAATTTGGATTGTGCCTGTACAACTGGAATGGAATGGTTTTTTCACACTATTCATTATTCATTTTTATCTAAAATTCAAGTATTTTTCGTTTCTTTTCATATTTTCTCATCGAAGGAGGGAGAAAACCCGAAATGTGAGTACACCGTTGGTAAGCTGAGAAAACGGAAAAGGCTAGTGTTGTGAGACAAACTGAAAAGCAATTTGTCAAAAAACTGTATTTTTCTTTTAAAATAAGAATTCTCGATTATTCGCATCAGCATAAAGAAGCGTCATGCTTCTAGGATTTATTGAAAATTGTGAAGATTCTTATTGCTTCTACTCCGTGTGAAATTTTCCGTAGGCTTCGAAACTGCCATTTTTTTTTCAAAAAATATGCACTACAAACTGAGAAATGGCGATTTTTGGGGGAAAATACGAATGTTCTTAAAAATCACTCAGAAATTAATTACTCAAATACAAAAAGAGATATAGGCAGCTTTCCGAAAAGGAATGTTTTAAGCTAATGTCGGTGTATTATCACCCAATTTTGTTAGCTGCTCAAAACCGACCACCCTGCGTAGTGTACTGTGAAAGGTAATAGTACATGCCCCATGTAACTGTTCAAGATTTGCGATCGCTCCCCATCTGATTTCATCAGTAAGTTTTCTCTTATTGTTGAAGTATTATAGTCAAACATTTTTTCCAACTACTTCTTTTTCTTAAAGTTATATTGCTTAATTATGGACCATTAATTATGGTTAATAATTATAATTATGCAACTGTTTGTATTCTTTTCTATAGCTTAGCGCATGAAATGGGTAAAGGCGCGAAATTTGAGTGATTCGGGCATAATGAATTCGGTGGCACTACATTGTTCTATCCACAATCTCGCCTCGAGCTTCGATGGTCGTTACGGCCTTACGTTAATTTGATTTCAGTCCTTCCTGTGAAGAAGTAATCATCCCATTAACAGAAGAAATCGAAGAAAGTGAAAAGGGAACGCCGATCGAACGTACTACGGTGACAACGTACGTATCGTATACCCCCTTCCCACACTTAGTAGTACAATTATTACGATACGTAGGCGTAAAGGAGCATTTCACAAACGAGGCGCAGGTATAATCGGCAGAGTTCGTAATGCGATTTTACGCCTCAGTATTGCACGGTTTTTCTTAAGATTGTACGGAGATTTTAAAAGTCATTTAATAATTTAATTTAACTTGTTCTGTAGAATCTCCCATCTGCCGCAAAATTTCATTTGGGGGAAATCAAATAGAAGAAATAAAAGCAGCGCGTGAGAGCTTCCTCAATCCTTCCACCAAAATGATCAGCTGACTACGGTCATTTTATTAAATAATTAATTTAAATTCCACCTGGCGGTTCCACTCCCTTTCACCCTTCTTCACTCTTTACCACACAGCGTGCATAAAGTAGGTCTTTACGAACGCTGACCATCTAACTTAAAACCCTTCTTTACGAATGAACGTATAGGAAAACGTATTTTCCTAAAGACATACTTTACGCACGCAGAGGAACCGTCAGTGGAATTCAAATTATTTACGAAAATGACCGTAGTCAGCTGATCATGTCGGTGGAAGGATTGAGGAAGCGAAGTCTGCAATACTTGCTCTCACGCGCTGCTTTTGTCTCTTCTATTTGATTTCCCTCAAATGAAGTTGTGCGGCTGATGGGAGATTCTAAAGAACAAGTTAAATTACATAATTAACGACTTTAAGAATCTCCGTACGATCGTAGGAAAAATAGCGTACGATACTGAGGCGTGAAATCGCCATACGAACTCGGCCGATTATGGCACTCGACATCGTCTCGTGCCACAAACATCACGCCTCGTTCGTAAAATGCTCCTTTACGCCTACGTATCGTAACATAGTATTATTAGCTTTTACCATTTCAGTCTTTTACCCATGTAAAACTAGTTTGAAAACTGGCATGCCTCACAAAAATTAGGGAAAGTTGTACTTGAAAGAAATCATCGCATTTTGGATGTACATTTGAAATGTGATAAAACTGTGTTTGAATGATTTTCCAAGTGGAGCTGTGCTGGGTGACCGGAGAAAATTCCTCTTTTTCTTTTTTTCTTTTTAAATATATTTACAATTTTTCGTAAATACCTAACTCAAAAAATTCGCTCCCCCTTTTTCAACCCCTATTCCCCCCCCCTCCGCCACCACCGATTTGGCCCAAATGCAATACCGACCGGGGTCTTATGACTACTGATTTTTGTGCCAAAGCGCGTTCCGACAATTGATTTCTTCGAGAGTTATCGTGCTAACAAGAAAACGGCCATAATATTATAAATATATATAAATTTATAATATATATATATATGAATTCTGGAGACCACTGAATTCGTGTTCTAGAGGTTCTGAAACGTGAAAAAAACATGACATGACCCATGTTTGCCACCATCACGACGAGACCAATAGTGCATTTTCAGAATGAAATGCACTAAAATAAATGGTTTTTCTGAAGGCGTATAAATTTCAGGTCTGTTACAAATATCATCGACCCCCCTCGCATCGAAAGTGAAAAGAAATCGCAATTTGAGCAACCTTACGTACTTAAATTATTATAGTTGAACCACATTCTAATGGATCCAAGAAATCAGTAAAAGCAATTTGTTTTACATATGATTAGATTCTTTTATATCTGGAAGTTTTGTTTAAAAATTCCATCAGAGTTTGGTTCAACTTTAATTTTGTTTTGCTTGATCATACTGTGATCGCTTAATTATTGGTTCAAGAGCAGATACGGTCATTCCAAAACGAAAGGTTGAGAGTATTGCAAATGCAATGCGTATGAAGGGTTCGTATACAGGGTGATTCAGAATAACTTCAAAAACAAAAAATTGGGTGAAAGTAGTAGACCTGATTTGCGTTCGAAAAGACGAAATACACTATGGTCGGGAACGCAATATTTTTTCCAGCGGTGATGTTTTAAACGTTTTTAAAGGTATTTGTCAATTTTTGCAATACAATGAGATTTGGTAATTTTCAAGCTAACTTTTGACCAATTCTGGCGCAAGATTCGAAAAGAGCACACTTTTTTTATGTTAGGGGAGGCCATTTCCGAGAGAATTGTTCCTTTTTCGTGACCACTGCAGCAGCTCAAAGTTGAGAATTCAGGAGATTTTTAATTTTTGCAGGCAAGTGAACCACTTCTTGTGCATACTAGATCACGTCGCAGGGCAACCCAAATTTCAGGAAAACTTCTTCAGAGTGTCCTGTTTGAAATAAGTTATTACAATTTTTCATTTAATTTCGACAAATCTTCAGAAATTGGCCATTGTTCCTAAGAAATTGTGTTTTTTCACTACAAAAGCTAAGTTTCGACTTGTGTCTATTGTAAGATTGGGATGATTCTGGTGACGTGTTTTATCTTTTTACATGCAATATATCATTTAAACCTCAACAGTATTAACGAATGAGAAAGTTGTGTGGGTTAGACCAACCAGACCGACGGTCTAGTCTCCGTTTCGACCTCAAACGTTCAGCTACCTGAGCTACTCGGTACTGGAATCATCAGCCCTGCGAGTACCGAGCGGAGCGGAAACGGAGGTGCAACTGCACTATGATCCCCACCCCCGGTGATCAACCCGCCCTTTCTTCCCCGTTCATAACTTACGGTTTTGCATTGAAAAAAAACAAAAAAAAAAGCATTTCTTAGGAAAATTGATCAATTTTTCAGTTTTTCGACTTTTTGAAGATGACGCACCAAAGATAAAATTCTGAAAAAATTCATGAAAGTAGACTACTATAATGTAAATCTACGGTAAAAATATCCAGCCTGCATGTTTTTTTAAATCGCAGAAATCGCTTAAAATCGTGCATTTTTCGCCATTATGGGGGATTTTCGGCCAATGAAGGTTTTTGAATGACCCCAAAAATATTATTTTTGGTCTACTATTAGTATTGAAGTCGAATTTGGGAGTGGGAACGAGATTCGTGCGAATCTGTTTTCGGGAAAGATAAATAATAAATAATGGGCAAAAAACGACTTTTTTGACGATAATTCGGTAAGAAAACTCTTTTTGGACAAACAGGCTTTGGTAAAAATTTTCTTTTTTGGTCCCAAATGATTACCGCATGCTTTCGAAAAAATCCCGGTTAAGGGACTTTTGACCCCCCTTAATGCGGGGTACCCTTTGGTTTGTCCTGCGACGTGATTTAGTATGCACAAGTAGTGGTTCACTTGCCTGCAAAAATTGAAAATCTCTTGAATTCCCAACTTTGAGCTGATGTATTAGTGGTCACGAAAAAGGAAAAATTGTCTCGGAAATGGCATTCCATAACAGAAAAAAGAGTGCTCTTTTCGAATCTTGCGCTAGAATTTGTCAATAGTTCGCTTGAAAATTACCAAATCTCATTTTATTGCAAAAAAGAAATATGACTTAAAAACGTTTAAAAAATCATAGCTGAAAAAATATTGCATTCCGGACCATAATGTATTTCGTCTCTTCGATCTCAAATCAGGTCTACTTTCACCCACATTTTTTTGTTAAAGTTACCTATGCTGAAACACCCTGTATATGAAGAATAAGCTTCTTTTAAATTGAAAGTAATGACCGTATCTTCTTGTACAAGCTTGCAAGTTTCAAGTGGTCTTAACTTTTTAAAAATGCAGGTTGATAGGAAGGCGCATAATTGACGTGCGGAATTTCTGGGAAGAACTTCTGAATAATCACGGCGCTCCGTTCAGTTGCTCCTTCAGCGATATGGACGTTGTTCAGGAGCAGCGTAATGGTCTGCAATCGGACATTACGTTCAAGTGTCGTGTTTGCAACACAACCAAAGTTGTCAGCACCGGCTCAAAAGAGTCAAAAAACATGAGTGCCAACAAAGCCGCAGTCGTTGGCGCGTTGACCACCGGCATAGGGTTTTCGCAGATGCACGAGCTGCTGAGCGTCATGGAAATTCCTTTTATGTCGAAAACGACTTACGCAAAACTGGAGTCGGAATTAGACGACCCTCTAAGTGAAATCGCGTCACGAGCTATGAAACAAGCCGCAGAAGAAAAGGCCCAAATTCCTAGGTCCATTGGGGATGTAGACATTGATGGTACTCCACTGGTACCAGTCGTGGCTGATGGAAGTTGGGCGAAGAGGTCTGTCAAGACCAAGTACAATTCTCTGTCTGGCGTGGTAAGTTTCAATATATTGTGTTATTCGTGGGCAAGGACACTCATAAGCTTGTTATTTCTTCTGTTAGGCTGTAATAGTTGGTTACCGGACGAAGAAAGTGCTTTTTGCCGGCATTCAAAACAAGTACTGTTCAGTTTGCGTACATCAGAAGAAAATTCAAGAGTGCTCTACCACTTCTTCCGACCATTCTGTCGAGCCATTACCTGCTCACAAGTGTCACCGCAATTGGAATGCACCGTCTTCAGCCATGGAAAGTGACATAATATTAGAAGGCTTTCTGAAGAGTGAAGAACTTTACAAGATTCGTTTTAATAAACTAATTGCTGATGGCGACAGCAGAGTTTACAACAAAATCGTCAACGCCCGACCGTATAAGTCTGCACCGATTGAAAAAATCGAGTGTAAAAATCACATCCTGCGAAACATGTCCAACAAATTAAAAGAAATGGTGAAAAACAAAAGAGCTGGACCGCTTCAGTACAGGAAAATCATCGGTGCTAATCAGCTGCGCATGCGGATCGCTGTGTCAAAAGCAATTTCTTTCCGACAGCATGAAGATGGTACAATGAATGAAAAAACTGAAAGACTCCGCAAGGATATCCTCAACATACCGACTCATGTGTTAGGCCATCATGACTCGTGCGCGCCTTACTTCTGTTTGGGATACCAAACTGACTCGAATGCCGGTCCTGACTATTTTCCGGAAGTAGAAAAATCGGACTTGGCGGAACCCCTGAGGAACATCTTTCTTAGTGTAGCAAGACACAGCCGAAGTCTGATCCAAAATTTGACGTCTAATTGCGCCGAACAATATAATGCCATTGTATGTAAGATGATAGGAGGGAAACGCGTGAGCTACACTAGGCGAGGATCATATCCTTTAATGAGAGATCATATAATTTAATTCGCCTTCCTTACACGAGAAAATTCACCGTTCGATCGCGAAAGTCAGCCCTGGCCATTGCGTTAAGAAGTTAATTTCAAGGAAGAGAAAGCTTACGGCGCGAAGACGGTCTACAGAACAAGTTTCGCGCAAAGTCAAGAAAAATATTAACTTTGGTGGCCAAGAAGACTATGGTCCTTTGGCATCAAAGCCTGACACGGACGACGAGGAATTTGCGAGGGAGAGTTCAGTGTTTCTCGCCCAACTTAAAGAAGACGCCAAACGACGCGTCGAAATAGAAAATGTCACTAAAATCCGGGCAACCAACCCGATAAAGTGGAAGGAGGAAAGAAGGAAGCGGCTCACCGCTTCCAATTTTGGGGTCGTTTGCCGAATGAAAAGTTCGACAAATACTGCCCGACTGGTCAACCAACTTTTATATTCAGATAATACACACACAAAAAGTATTGAATATGGAATTTCCCATGAAGACGACGCTCTACGGGAAATAGAGAAAATGTTGGGCGTAACTATAAGTCCCTGTGGCCTTATGATAAGCTGCCATTTCTCGGAGCACCATCGTGGAGGTCAAGTGCCCATTCTCTTGCCGAGAACTAACTCCTGAAGAAGGCGCTAAGCTTGGGAAAATCGGTTTCTGGAGGAATCTGCAATCTGGAATCCACGACCACCCCACCTGAAATATGAATTCATCCAAAAAGATGATTATTTTTGGAACTGCATGGAACCAAAATTAGTCAATTTTTACATGAAAAGTATCCTTCCGGAGTTGGTGGATCCACGCAAAAACCGCTCCATGCCACTTAGGCAAGTTTTTAATGCGTGAAATTCCCGAATTCGAATCTAAATTGATTGAATTTAGTTATTTTGTCAGTATAATATTTTCAAAGGTTACCATTGTTCTTTTTGTACATATAGATTCAGCTTATTCTTAAAATAAGTAACAACCGTTTGAACTAAAAACTCTGAAACGTGAAAAAATGTATCAGTGACCCATATTTTGCACCATCAGAGACCCTAGTTCGAGTTACCGGAAATGCTTTGACTTGTTTGATCGTTTCCAATAGTTTTCTCACCCCATTTTTGGACTCCTAGTCCTAGAGAAAGGGAAGTGTGCCAATTTTTTTGGTTTACGCCATTACGCTCCCTCTGTTATTTATCTGTGCTCGCCGGTTGTTAGGCAATGCTAGAAATTGATTAATAATTTGCTCATTATTCGACGAACACCCCGTGACGTGCAGTCAAGGAAGTAAATAGTTCTGTCGGAGATACACGGCTGGGACGTTGGAATGAAGCATAAATGCACAACACTTGGGACGGAAAATATGCAAATATTTTTCTTTAACGGATACGAAAGAACGTGTGGAGTACAACCAGTGTTCCAATTGAGAATGCTCTACATTTCCTAAATAGGTTCTTCGGCTTACGCGGAAAGAACAAAACTATCAACATCGTAAAACTAATAATGAGCCGCATATGAAGAAAAATATCCTACAAACTATCATCTATGTTTTCAAGCACATGGACATCGATTTATGTGGTCATTTTTATTTATGAATTAAAGAGCACAAAATATTATGCTTGAAGAAATAATTTATGAGCCCATGCTCATAAATGGACCACTTTGGACCCCCCCCCCCCGCTTCGTCAATAGGTCTGGTATCTGTTGGAGAACTCTCGTACTAAAAGTCCCAACCCGGTGATTTACAGCGCCCTCTCTTGGGTCAAGGTGTTCTGGCACGTTTGGTGGAGTAGAGCCTTAATACCGAGAAGATCCATTTCCCACAATTTGGGTAACTCGTCGCCTCCCACGCAAAAAAGACTGGTGACCTCGACTGGTGAGGGAGGGTCGTCCAGGCGAACTTTACCGAAAACCGTCCACCCTAGAAGTGTCCGGGTGGCCACAAGCCCGTTAGATAAGGTTTTCTTTTTCTCTATTAGAAGAGATCCCATGATGTCGGCTCCTATCAATAACTCAATGGGTCCGGGTCTGACCCTCGTTCCCAATTCACCACCACACGCCTCGTCTGTTGAAATCACTTGGGTGTCGAGTACATCGAGGTCGCTACATAGATTCTCCATGTCAACGGCCTCAAAGCCGCACAAAAAGTCCCGCTCCATGCTCGTGACACGTATTCTATAAACATTGTGTTCCCGACTCCTCAATTTACTACCTCCGAAGACAATGTGTCCGAACTACTCTTTCCTCAAAGGAGTCATTTTTAATCTTTCTGTCACTGACTTTTTCACGTAAGTTCGCTGTGAACCTGAGTCGAAGAGCACGCGAATCGGAAACCTCTCTTGTTCACCTTACCCATAGACCAATAAAGTTTGGAGAAAAACTTTTCCGTTCGTCAACAAACTCGCTAGGTTCACTTCTTGTGTTGGTCTACGCGGCGGGGGTTGGGAGGGGGTTCGGGCAATCCCGAACAAACAAAAGTGTGGTGCCTCGAACCGCATTTTTCACACTTAATAGTTAATCTTCACATGACGCTTATTTGCTTGGTGTCCATATCGTGTGCACCTAAAACAACGTCCCTCTCTCCCTATCATAATCTTTCTTTCTTCAAGAGGTGCTCTTTTTCCTTTTTCACAATTATCAATAATATGAGGGCCTCCACAAAAAAAAAAAATCGAGCAGGGTGCTCATAAGGACGCGTCGCCGTTGTAGCCACCAGTCCCGCCGCCGTCATTCTTCCCCCCGTCACCGCCGTTCCGCTCCTCTTAACTGCTCCATCACTGCTCTTAAGATTTTCCTTTTTGCTTACTGTGCCCCTCAACGCCAGTTCAATCTCTTCTTCGTTTTCCACTTCTCCTTTCAGGAACTTCATCAGCTCAACCAACGTGGTTTTCGCTGGCGTGCCTTCTTTCTCAGGACCCCCCTCTCCCGTTCCACGTTGTCGTCTCCTAAAAAGCCGAATCAGATCTTCGTCAAGACATGACTCAATCAGGGGGGTAAAAAATGCAGCACACAGCCCAATGTCTACATTAAGCGACTCCAAAGCATTTATCTGTGCCTTCAGACGGTCATAAAAAACGGCCAGTCGTTCTCTATCGGCCCGCTGATTATTGATGACGAGGCCTGCCAGCTCCCTCATGTACATGTCAATAAGCAGGTCTTTACGCCCAAATCTCTCTTTTAAGGCTGACACCGCCTTTTCGTAGTTTTCCTTACATGGTGGGTCTGTAATAAGTAATGGAATTTGTCAGCCTCATCTAATTCTTCATCAGTGTGTATTTTCTCAAATTGGGACCAGAAAACGACCCAATTCTTTAAGCTCCCGTCGAACTTTTTCAATCCAATCAGCGGTAATTTAAATTTCCTCTTATTCTTCGCTAATGAACTTTCTCTGGACAAAACAGATTCCAACTCTGACCTCTCCTCCTTCTCCAAAACTGATTTCGTACGCACTTTTAATAAATTAAAAAGGTCAATAAGTCCATCGACTACCTCACATTCCTGCTCCAACGCGGTATCATCCTCACTCTCAAGTAATAATTCTTCAATAGCTTGATCCGCGGTTCTCAACTCCTCATACCGACATGTTAAAGATTCAAATAAAGCTTTTACAGCCACTAAGTTCACTTTTCTCGCACCCAACAACTCTTCCAATTCACTAGCAGTTTTCTTAAAACTTGCCCTTTTAACCCTCCGCGCACGATTCAACCTCTTCATATTAATGTTTCGTTTATTTTAAGGCGGCTCCACACTCACGCCGTGAACGAGCGTGAAGAGCGCGAATGTGAGTGTGTAGGGTCTTCGCGGTCTTTCACGGGTGTTCACGGTCTTTACCCGTTTTGAGGCGGTATTTTTCCCCGCTTCAGGGAAAGAAGTCGAATAACAGTACGAGAATAAAAAGACGTTGCCTCTCCACTGCGATTTTTAAAATTTTATTTAATTGAACCGGTTTCGGCCTCCTTTTTTACTAGCCCATCCTCAGCAACTACACCAGACGACAACAATAACAATAGCACGTCAATATTTAACAAAAAGACCATAAAAACGTTACATACTTTATGTTGAGTCGTTCACTCGTTAAATTATCAAAACATTAGGGAAGGCCCCTCGTCAATGCTAAAAATAATAGTAGGAAGCTGAAATGTTAAAACAACCCCAAGTCCGATAAAATTAAACCTTACCTATTTCATGATACCGTCAAATGAAATCAACAATTTCATGTGAACGACTGAATAGAATTCGACACTCGAGCTCCCGATTGCACATAGTCTGTCAGGAAAAGTAGTGGGGAGGAGGAGCATTCCGCCCGTTCGTTTAGACAATTGGGGTCTTTTAATTCTTTAAAAATATAAAGGTTCTCCAGGGCGTTGATACAATTTCCTTGTTCAACTCCGGCGAGGATCTGAGCTTTATGATCTGACCCACCACTACAACTGCTAATATGAGCGAAGAAAGAAGAGTCTTGCCTTCGCAAGTGTTCCTTGAAGCGGATTGTGAATTTTCTCGTGGTCCGGCCGACGTAACTTGCGCTGCACCCTCCGCATACAAGCCGGTAAACGCCACTCCCATCGCCGATAGCCTTTTTGTCCTTGCCTCGGCTGACCGCGCAACCCAACGTATTTCGGCTCTTGAAAGTTGCTTGGTATCCATAGGCCTTTAGGATTCTGCTTAATTTTTCTGAAATGCCATCAATGTGCAGCAGGGAGACCCATTGGTGAGGGGGCTCATGGCTCGCAAGACCCGGAGAAAGCTCAATCAGGAGCTGCCGTTTACACTTCTTCCCTATGAGCTTGTCCACAATCATAGGGTCAAAACCATTGGCTTCCGCAATGTGTCGGATTGTACAGAGCTCCTTATCATACTCCGATCGTTCAAGTGGGACGTGCAGGAGTCGGTGAATGAACGCGTTGAACGCTGCCATTTTATGCTGGAAATGGTGGTCGGAGTCTGCGGGTATGACGATGTCGGTCGCAGTAGGCTTCCGGAAGATCCCATTGTTAAATATTGACGTGCTGTTGTTATTGTTGTCGTCTGGTGTAGTTGCTGAGGATGGCCTAGTAAAAAAGGAGGCCGAAACCGGTTCAATTAAATAAAATTTTAAAAATCGAAGTGGAGAGGCAACGTCTTTTTATTCTCTTGAATAATAACTCCACTACCTCGCCCCACACCCATCGAAGAAGCGGTGGGAACTATGAATCGAATAACAGTGGTTAAACCCTAATTATTCGATTGAATTTTAGCTCTACTCAGCTACGAGTGACACGAAACACATTGACATTCGAACTCACTTTTTGGAAGATGCTTTGCAAGAAATTTATTCAAGATTAAATTCGTTTTGTCCATCGATAATGTCATGTACATTCCAACGAAGTCTCTTGTTGGGAAGCAAATGAATTTTGTCGGTATATCGGGGTGAACTGATTCTGCGAGCTGAAGTTCACTTCGAGATGGAGTAATAAAATAGTTTGTTTTGTTCAATTATTGGGTACCTAATTGGAAAAGAAATTGTCCTCTTGGTGCTCACAATAAGTAGTAATCTCGTAAACATTTTCTTCTAGCGTTTAATTTCATCACTTTGAACTACACACATCACAAGTTATTTAATTATAAAAGCCTGAATGAGCGAAGTTTTGTTTTTTGTTATCTTATTACCTTCCAAGATGTTCATTGCTCCGTCAAATTTCCCGTAGCAATAAATGTTGCTCTGCAGCGAGACTACATGACAAATGGAACTCACTACAAGTTGTTCCACGGCGGCTCTAATGGCAAGTGGTTCGCCTAAAACCATATCAGAGCAGCGCTGGAGCAACTCCAGACCAGTTTTTTGTGGAAATGGAAAACGCCATTATTGTTTAGTGTAAAAAATAAGTTACAGAGGAGACAAATTGATTTGTCGCCCGCAGTTTGTATGTAGCGAGTGAAAGTTAGCTTGGTGTCCAAGCTGATCCCAAGGTACTTAACTGATTTGGGACCATGGGATAGCGGTTCCATTCAGTATAATATTTTTTCTGACTTGTGAACGCCGTTTCGTGAAGATAATTGCTTCTGTTTTTAGGATATTAGGTTTCATTTTCCATTTATGCAAGTATTTAAAGCATTTGATGGTACTTCTTGAAGATGATTAGCAATAGTGTCTATTCTATAGGAGGACTTATACAAAGCGGTATTGCCTGCGAATAAGGCTATTGAGGATTTGAGTTTCATCTTAGTTAAGTCATTTATGTATATGTTCAAGAGGCACGGAACAAGTTTAGAGCCTTGTGGTACACCATCACTGATATTACTCATTCTCGATCTTTTGCTATTCAGTTGTAAAAAAAACTTCCTATCTGATAGATAGGACTTGATACAACGTACAAGATAGTGAGGGCACTGTAATTTTATAAGTTTGTAAATAAGACCATTGTGCCAAATACAATCAAATGCCTTTTCAGCGAGAGTCCTGTACTAGGTTGTCTATGTCATCAAGGAGACACATGTTTGTGATTGATTGTAAAAAAAAGATAATTATAATTATTCGATTATTGTCGCTATTGTTAAAAAGTGCTGGTGTTTTTAAGTAGCTCTAAATACTACATTTTTGGCGTGGTCGGAAATAAATACGCTATTCAACATCACCGGAGGCCTGTGGTCGAACTGGCTGGGTCGTGTTGCATAGATATGGTTCTTCAACGCGTGAGTACGTAGTCAATGTCGTTTTTTTTTATTTGAGCTCTTGTTTGGGAACTTCAAAAATGGAAATTGCGTCGAGGCCGTTAGCATTCGATCCGATAGCGGATGGTAATGTCGCTAAGCGGTGGAAAATGTGGTTGGACGATTTTGACATATTTTTGGTTGCGGCTGACGTAACTGTTGATGTTCGAAAGCGGGCACTTTTGTTGAATTGTGCAGGTAGAGAAGTTGTCCATATATTTCGTTCCTTACCGGGTCCAAGTTCTACGTATGATGAAGCGAAGGTGTTATTGTCTAGTTATTTTATTCCAAAGACTAATAATGTTTTGTATGAAATTTTTAAATTTCGAAGTACAAAGCAAGAGTCCGGGGAAACTATAAAACAATATTATGTTCGGTTGAGGCAATTGGGCACATCTTGTGATTTCAAGGATCCAGATTTTGAGATAAAATTTCAGATTTTACTGGGTACTCATTCGGATCGTCTTCGTAAGGAAATATTGCAAAAAGATATGTCGTTGGAAGAAATTTTGACCTTGGGCCAAACTCATGAGATAGTGAACAATCAAATGAACGCATTCAATTTGTCTGAAAATTCTGAACAGTTTGTTAATAATTTGGACAAACCTCATTCTACGATTTCAGCACGTAAATGCTTTGCTTGTAATGGGGAGTGGCCGCACAAGCAGTTATGTCCGGCCAAGGGCAAGGTTTGTCAGAAGTGTGGAGAGAAAAATCATTTCGCTCGTTCAAAATTTTGTTCAAGTAGAGAAAATGGTCGGTCAAGTTCTCGTAAAAAGGATTTTAAAGGTCAAAAACTCAATACAGTTGTGCGGGACCATGATTCGGATTCGGAGTCGAGTGGTTCGTTTTCAAATTCTGAAAAATCTTTAAATGTCGCCGTCGGAAAACGAGGTGAAGAGTTGCCGCACGTGAATATCGAGGTTTTAGGACAACGCGTTCTATTTATAGTAGACACGGGGTGTTCAGCAAATTTGATTAGTAAGGATGTTTATAACAAACTATATAATGCCCCTTCATTGAGAAAAACTTCGTGTGTTTTGAATGCTTACCAAAGTAAACCGATTGCCGTTTTAGGGAAGTTTAAAACGGAAATGACTTTTAAAAATCGTAGAACATCGGCAAAAGTTCTTGTTGTAGAGGCAGGTGAATCGCTTTTGAGCTGTAAGACAGCCCAGGCATTGGGGATTGTTTCTTTAGTTCTGAATGTAAAGTCTCAAGAAATAGAAGTTGTGAATCGTTATCCAACAGTGTTTAATGGAATAGGCAAAATGAAGAATTTTGAGCTCAAGCTACACATTGATAGGACAATCAAGCCAGTGGTCGCCCCTTTTCGAAGGACACCTCATCACCTCAGGAAACAAGTAGAGGAAGAAATTCACAGATTGTTACAGGATGATATAGTTGAGAAGGTGGTAGGTCCGACGTCGTGGGCATCTCCCATTGTTGTTGTTCCGAAGAGAGATGGCACAATAAGGCTATGTGTTGATATGAGGGTTCCTAATAAGGCTATTTTAAGAGAACGTTTCCCAATGCTATATCGAGGAAATAATTTCGTTGGTTGAAGGATCTCAAGTATTTTCCAAACTGGATTTGAATAAGGGATTCCATCAGATCGTTTTAGATGAATCGTCTCGGGAAATCACTACGTTCACTACCCATATTGGTTTATTTCGCTACAAACGCTTAAGCATGGGAATTACTTCAGCTCCTGAAAATTTTCATAAAATTATTCGTAATAGTTTGGCTGGTATTAACGGTTGCATTAATGTCAGTGACGACATTTTAGTTTTTGGCAAAACAAAGGAAGATCATGATATTATGTTGCACAGAGTTCTTCGGCGGTTGGAGGAGATAGGCTTGACTGTAAATCCAAAGAAATGTCTTTTTTCCAAAGAATCTGTTCCTTATCTTGGATATGTTGGAAAAATGGATTAGAAGCAGATCCGGCTAAAGTCAAGGTTATTAAAGAATTAGACCCCCCTAAGGATGTTCATGAAACTAGGAGTTTTTTGGGGATGGTTGGTTTCTTGTTGCGTTTTATACCTTGTTTAGCCGATAAAACAAAACCTTTACGCAAGCTCATAGAAAAACAAAGTGTTTGGCGCTGGACTTCAATTGAACAAAATTGTTTTGAAGAAGTAAAAACAACAGTTGAGAATGCAGTCACAAACAATTTTTTTGACCTGTCCAAAACATCTCACTTGTACACGGATGCTGGTCTAGAAGGGTTAGCAGCAATTTTGGCGCAACCAGGTAAAAAACGGGCAAAAATAATAGCTTGTGCTAGTGTCAGTTTGAACGACATTCAAAAGAGATATTCTCAGATCGAGCGAGAAATGCTTGCCGTCGCGTGGGGTGTTGAACACTTTCAGGATTATTTGATCGGTTCAAAATTTGTTATTCACACTGATCATAAACCACTTGTGTCTCTGCTGACCAATGTTAATGCCCCAGCTTCGCCTAGATTGGAGCGTTTGCGTTTTAAGTTAATGGGTTTCGATTACTCAATTCAGCACATTTCAGGGAAAGACAATCCATCTGATTACATGTCCCGTCACCCATTGAAGGTGCAAGCCCCAGTTAGTGCGGAAAATTTCATTAATTTGGTAACTAAAAGTTCATTGCCTTCGACTTTGTCACGATCGAAAATTGCCGAGGAAACAATGAAGGACGAGTCTTTAATGAAGGTTGTTTCTGCCATTTTCTCAGGAGATTGGTTACAACAAGACGTTTCACAGTTCAAAAACCTAAAGAATGAGTTGGCTGTAACTTCAGATGGAATTTTACTGAGAGGGCCTCGGATCGTGATGCCATGTTCTTTACAGCAATCAGTCGTCGATTTGGCTCATCGGGGTCATCAGGGCATTACAAAGTCGAAACAACTACTTCGTAGTAAAGTTTGGTTCCCTAGAATGGATTCTATGGTTGAAGCTACTGTGCGGCGTTGTGTTCCATGCCAAGCCAATTCGTCTCAAGTCAGACGCGATCCCATTAAACCCACTCCTATTCCTTCGGGGGCGTGGCAGAATTTATCGATGGATTTTTCAGGACCTTATCCAAACAACAAATACGTCATGGTACTCATTGACGATTTCAGCAAATACCCTTTTGCTGAACCAATTTCATCATTGTGTTCGAGTGTAGTTATTCGGAAATTGTTCGAAATTTTTTCCATCTTTGGTATTCCGTTATCGATTAGGACAGATAATGGTCCACCTTTTAATGGCCATGAATTTTCTCGATTTTGTGATGACTTGGGAATTAAACATCATAGGGTCACAAGTTTGTGGCTGAAGCAAATGGAAGGGTCGAGCATTTCATGCAAAATTTGAATAAAACAATCAGAACAGCTGTTATTGAGAAGAAAAATTGGGAAAATATTTTACCAGAATACCTGTTGCAATATAGAGACACACCTCATTGTTCGACTCATATAGCACCTGCTAGAGTTATCTTCAGGGGAGATTTCAGAGGACTTGTTCCTTTCTTTTCAAATAATTTAGATGATGAAATTGAAATAATGTTGAGGAAAAACGAAGAGGATAGTCAAAAGAAGATGAAGGAATATGCAGATAACAAACGACATGTGAGGGATCATGAACTTGAGAAAGGTGATATGGTTTTACTGAAACAAAAGAAAATAAACAAGTATACGTCTCCTTGGAATCCGATTCCTTTCGAAATAGTTGATGTAAAGGGGACGCAAGTGACTGCAGCTAACAAAGACTGCACGATCACCCGGAACTCGTCATTTTTCAAGCAAATACCACCACCTGTTGCGTCAACTTCGTCTACAGCATCTGACAAGGAAGATGAAGGTTTGACAGAAAATTTGATGACTGAATCTCATCGTTTTCAGAAGATCCGTCCATTAAGAGTGAATCAACCGTCGAAGAAAGAATGCCGATGGTATTCACAAGAAGTGGTCGTCAAGTAAAATTACCGGAAAGATTGAAGGACTTCCATATGTTTAAATGAAGTTGAGGAGGAATGTACTAGGTTGTCTATGTCATCAAGGAGACACATGTTTGTGATTGATTGTAAAAAAAAGATAATTATAATTATTCGATTATTGTCGCTATTATTAAAAAGTGCTGGTGTTTTTAAGTAGCTCTAAATACTACAAGTCCAGTGTGCTTAATAATATTTGTCGAGAAAACCTGAGAAAATCATATGCCCCACTCCATTTATTTCCATTTTATTTAATTGTTTTAATATCAAACCAACTTACGATTTTGTCGAGTAAAACCTTGGAAAACCAAAAGTTTATTTACTACAATTTATTCGTTTCGCTGCAGCACAAGTCACCCCTGCTAAACATTTCTTTAACTTGAAGCCGAACATCAAACCTATTGCGGTGAAATCGAGGAGGCACTCAGCAGATGACTTTTTGTTTATCAAAAACGAAATTCAAAAAATTTCATCGGAAGGCGTAATAGAGCCTAGCCAATCACCATGGAGAGCTCAGGTTCTCGTAACCCACTATGAAAATCATTGAATGCGTATGGTAATTGACTACTCTCAGACAATCAATCGTTTCACCCTCCTCGACGCCTACCCTTTGCCAAGAATTGATGAGTAAGAAAATAAAGCTGTCACATATTCTTACTTTAGCACTATTGATTTCAAAAGGGGAGAAACACGTTTGCGGGAAAGAGCCTGGTTGCAGGACACGTTTGCGGGAATGGTGGGAGCCTCAAAAACACGTTTGCGGGAACTCTAGTTTTCACTCAGATTTTAAGAAAAATGGGCGCTCACCTTAATATTCAGCTCCGCAAATCTTAGTGAAGAATCACAGCGTCAATTTCTTCTATCGTCGTCTTCTATTCTTCGGGTGAGGGTGCGGCAGGATTTCTCACACTAGTGAGATAGGCCAAGATGTCCTGATTTTTTAGGTATTCGTCCCAACGATTCAGGACAAATTTCAATTTCTCTCGTGTTTCTTTTCGGGCTGGATTTTTACTACCCTTCAGGATCGATGTAATTTTGAGGTTAGACTCCGACTCGAATAATTGCTGCAAACTTTCTTCTAACGATTTAGGAAGCGGGGCAAGAAGGTTTCGCCTGGCCTCGTATATACTTTTCCGTATAAGTCGAATATCTGAATGTTCTAGGTTCGATGTAGAAGCTGAGTTCAACTCTCGCCTTATTAGCTTATTGGGTTTTGAACATAAGTCTTCCACACCTTTTCGCTTCAAATCACTTTGCAGAGAGGCTCTCTCGACAGCCTGAACAGACAAGGGTTCATGATTGTGGGCATTGTTCTCAGTCACGATCTTTTTGTAGTCTTTGTCAACAGCCACAGAATAATTACAGCTTTTTTTAGTGCAGACAAATGAAATCAATCCGTCCTTCATTACACGGTATTTGGAGAGTCGAAAGTTATTTACTACTATGGCCACATTCCCACGTTTCGTTTCGCTGACTTGACTAATACGGAGATCCATTCCATTCACGCACAATGTTGGTGAACCGACCGAAAAACACTGAAGCGTAAGACGTTATTTAGAGTCCTACCGTCATAATAGAGATGGCCACAGGTCAAAGTTCCCGCAATCGTTCCCCGCAAACGTGTTCCCTCGATCGAAGCCCGCCCGGCGTTGATTCCCGCAAACGTGTTACGGCCTTCAAAAGTGCATACCATCGAATGCACTTGGGAGGAAGAAGACCGCCTCAAAGTAATTTGTGGTGGAGCTGAGGATTGAAGTGAATTTTCCTCTGGCTCAGACACGTTAATAATCTCCTGTTCGTTTGTACAGTTATTTGAAGTGTCATCGCTAATCGATTCTCGCCGCGAGTCTGCTTGTGATAATTCAAAATCTTCTCAAATTCATCCTCAAGCACCTCTACATGGAAAGATGTGTACGAAGAGAAACGTGTTTTCAGCTGAGTACATGTTAGGTGTTGAAGGTCGAGGTCTTTAAGATGATCCTTTATATCGTCCACCGTTGTCCCCGGGTCCAGTCTTGAGATAAATACGGCCTTCTTCCTTTTGATAGGCTTTAATGTTTTGTTTTTTCCCGTACCCACAACACAGGTATTTAATTTTCGATTTATTCTTTTGCTCCCACTTTTCTCTTCCAATTGGTGCCTTGCGGGCTCACCCAAGTTCTGCTCGCTCCTACCGCCACCGGGGTTGCGAGGTTGAGGTCTCGCTATTTGTTGATTGCTTTCCTTTATTTCAACAGGCCTCCTCTAAGCTAAGTAGACGTAGGAAAAGGTATTGCTCTCGTTTGCATCTAAGTTCTGCTCATCAGACGAGCTGCCACCGTCTACGTCTTCTGGAGTACCGGAACTAGCATCCTCTTTCTAGGGCGGTTTTTCTGGCACGATGTGATCTGTAAATCCGGAGACTAACTTAAACTGGTAGAAACATGACGGACATTCTCCCCGCCCTCATCCTAAAAACTCAAATAAAAATTAATATTTATTTATTTCTGCTGGAGGAGTATACATCCTTTGCAGGGAGTTGGCAACGAACACTCAATTAAATAATACAAGATCCATAGTAATATAATACAAGAACCCTTTAACAAATAAACAATCCATATAAGAAATAAATTTCCTTCTGAGTCAATCCAATGTTGATGTCGAATCCCGCATTATAATATTTGTTCTACAGGCGCTGTCTTAAGGCGCATGCGTGTAATGTAGAGTTTCAATCCTCTGGCGGAATGTAGAAGAAAAATAGTTCGACCTAAACGTTTCGACGACTACCACTTGGATTACTTCGTAGCACTGTCAGCTGGACATCTACCGTCCGATGTGCCGTCTAGCTACAAGGAAGCAGTTCAATCATCCGACTGGAAAGCTGCTATTCAGAAAGAACTCCAGAACTTGATGCAAAATGAAACCTGGGAATTGTCGCCACCTCCAGAAGACCAACCTATTATTGACTCCAAATGGGTCTTTCGTCAGAAAGAAGTCAACGGAAAAGAAATCAAGAAAGCGAGATTGGTAGCTCGAGGTTTTCAATAGCGACCGTCTGTGGAAGAAGATGTCTACTCACCCGTAGCGAGAATGAACTCGCTAAGACTGCTGCTGTCCGTAGCGCTTTTTCAGCCAATTCCAAAACGCCTATGGTTCAGTTCATTTTAAACATCTTAAAAATGTTGTTCGTTATTTGAAAGAAACCGTTAATATGAGATTGAAATTTTCGAAAAATTGCCAAGGTTTTAAGATTACCGCCTTTGCTGATGCAGACTATGCCAACAACATAAATGATCGAAAAAGTATCAGCGGATATCTTGTAAAATTGAATAAAAATCCGATTGCATGGAGATCTAAAAAACAGCATGCTGTAGCCCTTTCTTCAGCGGAGGCTGAATATTACGCGTTAGCTGATTGTATAACTGAATGCATTTTTCTAAAGGAATTGTTCAAAGATTTGAATGTTAATCTCACCCTTCCTATTTTGATTCACGAAGATAACCAAGCTTGTTTAAAAATTTCGAATACTTTGGAAACCAAAAGAACTAAACATGCCGATATTAAATTTCATTTCATTAGAGACGTTGTATCTCAAAAGATTGTAAAACTCACGTACATTCAAACAGATGAACAAATAGCTGATCAATTCACCAAGGCACTGCCCAGAGTAAATTCGAGTATTTTCGACAAAAATTTGGAGTTGTTTCATAAATTTTTGAAAACTTTTTTCCTAAAACTTTGTATAAAAACAAAAAAAAAGTACATTTGTATTTTTCATGTGAATGCAGAATTCAGCGGGGGTGTTGATGTCGAATCCTGCATTATAATATTTGTTCTACAGGCGCCAAGTCTTAAGGCGCATGCGTGTAATATAGCGCTTCAATCCTCTGTTCCCCCCCCCCCTTTTGGTCGAGTTCCTGATATGGTTAATAAAGAGGCGAGTTTTTGTGACGTTCATCAAGTCTTAATTATTTAATTAAAACTCCCAAATTAAGATCCAAGCTACTCGCTTAGCATGAAGCTTCGTACTTTCAACGCCTGCATAACATACCTAAACATAGAGTTCATATGATTAATTGATTCTATACAGCACAACATAATAAATTTATCGTGACTGGTTACTCCTTGGAGTATTAAATGGTCAATGTTATATTGTAAGGAAAGGAGACCCCCCCCCCTACCATCAACAACTCAAGGCGGCGAACCAGACCGCCTCCGACGAAAAGGATGAGAATAAAAAGGAATTAGCCGGGAGCAGAGAGGGCATCCCCCGATAGGCACTGAATGAACTTGTCCATCATCGAAGTATAAATCCTGCAGTGCGTCCGTGGCCCTATGGTTGTTTTGAGCCATCAGTGCTATAAAAGTTTTATAGATATATATAGCTAGATTATAAGGACCCGATAAGACGACCCGACCCCATGGCCAAACCCTCTTCTTGTTTATAATACGCGCTATTGAATAACAAATAACTTTGTTTTAGGCAAATTTCGAAAAAATTTATAAGCTCCATTCTGATTAGAGGGTCCTTACATGTTTGGTTTAAAGTTTTCATGAACACTTTCAAAACGTCGGTTGGTGGTACAGAGGGGAACAGATTCTCTACGTCAAAGGACAAAAGTCTACAATCGGAGTCAAAAGATATTGTATTTAACAAACCCACCAACTCCCTCACACTGTTGTTTCTTTTAACGGGGCTCCAACTGAGAAGCTGGGCAGAGCTATATGTCGTCGGTTCTTGAAGGAGACTAAGTTTAAGCCTGCATATGGCCTTAAGAATAGCACGGAGTTGGTGGGTTTGTTAAATACATCTTTTGACTCCAATTGTAGACTTTTGTCCTTTGACGTAGAGAATCTGTTCCCCTCTGTACCACCAACCGACGTTTAAGAAAGTGTTCATGAAAACTTTAAACCAAACATGTGAGGTCCCTCTAATCAGAATGGAGCTTATTAATTTTTTCGAAATTAATGGATCTTGTATTATTTAATTGAGTGTTCGTTGCCAACTCCCTGCAAAGGATGTATACTCCTCCAGCAGAAATAAATAAATATTAATTTTTATTTGAGTTTTTAGGATGAGGGCGGGGAGAATGTCCGTCATGTTTCTACCAGTTTAAGTTAGTCTCCGGATTTACAGATCACATCGTGCCAGAAAAACCGCCCTAGAGGCGAATGCCTCTAGTGGTGAGGCGAATGCCTCTAGTGGTGAGGCGAATGGCGAGAGCCCGGTTACACATTCGCGCTCGCTATTCGCACGAATGTGTAAACGCGGCATAATAATAAAGCGCTCCTCGAAATGCTTAGCGCAAAACCTCGAAGCTGACGTAGGGGTGAATTCGTCCCGATGAATTGTTCGGGCCCAAGCGTTGGACTTATTTTTTTCCGACGGGAAACAAAAACAGTGGCATTGAGGGGAGATGTGCTCTTATAATCAGATTTACTACCAGGTACACAGCAAACACTCTGGCATTGTTATTGTTTAAAGAGTGAGGGTAAAATTGTTAGTGGAAAACGTGGGAAAGAATAAGGAGAACTAAGGAAAAAGGGATTACTATTAAGCATTTAGCACAAAGAAGACCAAGTTGAAATTGAAATAGAAATAATTTTTTATAGCTGTCAACCCAGCTTAATAATAACGTGAACGTGACTACTCTACTCTGCTCTTCTCTGAATCTGAATTATAAAGAAGAACTAGAAGAAGACTAGAAAAACGAGGGAGTGAGTAGAGAGATACGGGATCCTCTCGGGCAGCCAATGAAGAGCTGTGGAGGGAGCCCGGCAGGCTAGGACTTTAGTGTTTAGTGTAGTCTTTCGGTCTTTCCTCTTTTTAGTTACAGTAGTAGGCTCCGCTGTAGGCTCTGGCATGACGACACCATCAAGTTCTACTGGTTCCCTCAACCCTGCCTGTTAATGAGGGATAATATTTCAACGTGGAGCAAAACAGAAGAGTCTCAACACATCAAGAAATGTGGGAAGTGTAAAATTGTCAAAAGTTGGTGGTTCGATACAAACGTAGTGATGAGAGATTTCAGCGAGTTCGCCTTTGTTCCAAACATTTTGAAGAAGCTTGACTACTCCACATGTTTACCGACTAGTGAATCAAAAGAAGTACGTACATTGGTTCACTACCTTATGCACATCTTTTTTAGACCTCGGACGCACTGCAGGATGTTTACTTGGACGTTAAACAAATGTTACTACATTTTATTTTTCATGGTCGGTAAAACTGAATGAAATTGTCCATCATCGAAGTATAAATCCTGCAGTGCGTCCGCGGCCCTATGGTTGTTTTGAGCCATCAGTGCTATACAAGTTTTATAGATATAAATAGCTAGATTATAAGAAAGTGGGCACCTATCTATCTAATACAAAATGCATGTACTTATCAATAAGCATTTACCTGCACGGTTCAAAAAGTTGAAGAATATCGCGTCATGATTTATTGCGCTGAAATACGGTGCGAAAAGTCATCTTTTGAACAGCAAGGCAATTTTTATTCAGAATACAAGCTCATAAAACTTTTAAATTTCTGATCATCGTTGATTTTTTTTCGAAGTTCTGCTGATCGCCAACTAATCTTGGTACAATTCGAAGCTGTAATCATTATGGAACGAAGTTGATACCATTTTTCGTCATTCCTTTTTTTCTCGGTGCCTTCGATGTCAGCGGGCGTTTTCATTTCAAATTTAAGCGATTTTATTAGTTCACTCCAAAGATGTAGAATTTGCGCCCATGCATCTGGTACGGAACGGGCGTAGTTATAAGTCAGCATCATGTCTCGAATACACTCCGTGCCTAAAAGAAGATACGAGAGCCATCTCAAAAAAAAATTTAAAGCTTATTTCACTTTTATTCACTTTTTCTGTGCTGAGGAAAAACAAATAAAAGTGAAATAAGCTAGAAAAAACATTTTTGGAATAGCCTTTTCCCTCTCTTAATGTGGTTCTCCACTTCTCCTCTTATTTTCAAACAACTGCAACCAATAACAGAGAGTTTTACCGATAAAATAGGAGAGGCTCCTCTCAGGTGATGGTGTGGTAGCGGTAAGTCATGTGGGTTTAGGCAAAAGAGAGGGTAATTTCATGCACATTCTTTCACCGATCCGACTATACATTCAGCCCACATTAACTTCAGCCGGCCTTTCCGCGGGAAAGCAATCTTAATATCTAGCACGTACATCCATGAGGCGTGTTTTCACCAACTATAGTTTCACTTACCATCTTTCTCTAAACGGCAAGTAGTCAAGTACTTTTTCCGAGTGATGAATTCAAAGCATTTTTCTATGGCCTGGCTTACAGAAAACAAATTCCAACTGATATCAGGGACATACATGCAAACTCTCACGATCATGGTGAAATTGACAATTGAATAATTTTGACTCGAATTCTAGGATTAATTATTTTGTCACGGACTCTTTCGTTGGGTGGTTACGAGGGTTCTTCCGAGGCCGGGAAGAGTGTTGAAAAAGGGGGTAAACAAAAATGTTCAGTGTCTAGGGCTACAAAAACAAGGAAACAACTTATATTCTCAAATCTTACATTTACTGAATAAACAATTACCTATAACTGAATAAAAATTAGCCTATCAAGTAAGAAAAGATTGAGGGGTTAGATATTCCTTTTATAAGTGATCTTATCGCCGTCATTCAAATAAACTGTATTTTTTCCCACCATGCTTTCTACTGTGAGGGTTCTTGGATATAGTCCTGACATTTAGTGCTTTCCTTCTGAGCCTTGCCGATTTTTTCTACCCATTCGTTCCGCTGTATTATCAGTAGCGATACCGGCGGGAAAGTAGGGTAGGTTGTTGGTCCTTCGATGTCCGTGTTCCAGGTTTCCACTACCCGGTGGCAGGAATTCCGGGAAAGTAAATCGGGGAGGTGGTTTTCCTTCCCTCTGACGTGTTCGATGGTATAGTTGTAGCTCATGAGCGTGAGGAACCATGGGTACACTTTGCTGTTGGTCTCTTTGCCTTTATTGACCCAGGTAAGCGCCTGTTGGTCGGTGCTGAGCACAAAGCGTCGTCCCTCTAGAACAGTCGGAATGTTGTACACTCCACACGATCCCGAGTGCCTCCCGTTCTATGGTGGAGTACTGTTGTTCCACCTCTCGTAGTTTTCGACTGGCGTAGCTTATAGGGATTTTCAAATCTCCCAATTCGTGGTATGAAACTGCCGAGACCCCTATATCACTGGCTTCAGTTTGTAAGTAGACCAACTTCCCAGGATCCAGCTGGGCCATTGGGGGGGGGGGAGGTTCTTGAACTCGGCTTTTACGAGGTTGAATGCCTTCTTTTATTCCTCCCCCCGCCACCAGGGTTGTTGTTTCTGAAGTAGCTGCGTGAGGGGGGCCATTGTGAGAAAAGCTTAAGAGAATATTCGTTCTGCAGGGACCGATGTGGCCGGAATGCAGAGATAGTCACGTGCCATCATCACTAGAGTAGGAAATTGTGTGCAGTGGCGTATCCACCATTTCAGGATATAGTCTTCGGCGCTCGCTCTAGACTAAACTAGATACTCCTACCACTCCACTTCTGCAGAACCTTTCGATGGCTGCTGCGACGCTTTTTTATAGGTTCGACATCTTATTGACGTTCCGACGCAAAAAAAGGTGTAAAAGGAGAACACAAATTAATATTAAGGATTAATAAGTATATAAGAAACAAGGACTCACCAAAGTGCCCCCCTAAAGTGTGCCCCTCTCCTTGCTATCTCTGAGGGGATATCACTTGGTATCCTCTCATTGCTTTTTGGTATATAATGAAGGAAGATCTAGAAGGTGAGTGATTTTAGGATTCAGGGACTAGCTCTCAGAGGGACGCTTCTCAACCTTTTCTCGGCTGCTGTTCGACGTGTCATAATCACTGTTCGCCTGAGACGTCTCGAAGTCTATGACTAACCTGTTTGATAGATAAACAGAAGTGTAACGGGGTTCTGGATGATCAGAGCAAGGCAGATGGATAAAGCAATGTGTAATAGACAAAATAATTTATTTGAAATAATATGATAGAAAACGTCAACAATACGGAGAGGGTTTATTTACAAACAGACAGTAATCATTCACTTGTCGGATCAAACCCTGAGCTGTTGGCTGAACACAACTAAACACACAGCCGAGAGCACAACGCTAGGTTGCCGGCTTTACACAATCTCAACCTGAACACTAAGAGGACACTGTAAAGCGCGGAGCTGCCTGATACGTTTTGAGTTGTTCGCGCTCTTTGCTAGCTGACACAAAGACACAAACTGGCGAGGAGGACATGGGGTTTATATAGGTACGGTGCTTAAGGATTGCGGGACAGAAAGGGTAGGACGGGCCTTCCTTGGTCACCCCTGGTCCCCGTCTGTCTCTCTTTGGTCCAAAGAAGTATATTGACTATTGGGCGTGGTCCATGACGGGCTGCTTCCGACTCCGTTCGGACCCTTTTCTCCACGGCGACGACGGTTGCAGCCGACACAGATTAAATACGGTTCTTGTCTTGATGTGCGGCAGCAATGGTCGGGTTTTTCATGCGCCGCTCCATAACGTCTAGGTGTCGGGGTTATCCCTTCTCGTGGTGGCATCTCAACATAAACGTCTGAGTTGCTTCACACAGCCTAGTTCGGCGGGTGTGTTTGTGACAGGACTTGTCACGGTTGCGATGAAAAGGCTTCCTAGCGGCCTTAACGAACTGGTGATAGCCTTCACGAAAGAGTTCTCAGCATCTTTGGCCGAGATGTTGTTGGCCCTCAGGGTTTCCTACTACAGCTTGAAATTAGGATGTTCAAGTCGCTCATGCCACGTTAGTAATGTTTCAACAGCCGCGCTGGCTTGTTCATTCTGCACTTTAAAGCACATGCATAACACTTATTGACGCTTAAACCCTTATTTCCAATTTTCCAAACTCTTACTTCCAATTTTTTTGAATTTTGTTATCATCAAATTGTGAGGAGATCACCTTTTTTCGGTGGTGATTACTGGATCTTTTGCCATCGACGTCTTGGTGCCAGTTGACAATTGGGTTAGAAAGAAGGAAATAGGGAAATAAGCCTTGTTATTTCCGCGAGTACCCGTTATTGAGATAATATCTGCAATGACGGGCAAATAGTGGGTGAGTTCTGTGTCGGGTGCCTCTTTTACTGCTTTGACGATTTCGGCAGATCGCGGGAGATGAGATAACGTCTTAGTGCAAGCACGCACCCACCGTTCGGCGAAAGTGGCGTTCCCACGAGCGCGGCTCAGCATTATCAACTGTGTCAATGGCCCCAGCGACTGCGCCAACGCGGATTTCTTGTGAGGAGGAAAAGTTATCCCCTCCAAGTGTATCTGGTGGGACGGTTGGAGGCCATACTGAGAGATCGGGATGGATCGTATGGTCGCCGCGTCTTTGTAGATGGTGAGAGCCCCGTGGCCGATGCGCACCTCATCCAGCCGATGGTTAAATGCCGTCAAAAAAGTCAAGAAAGGTGACATAACACCGAACCAAGCAGGTGGTGTCCGGTCCGGTCCGAATTGGTAGTCCAAGTCGTATGCATGGAAGATAGAAATTACGGCTTTGATCAATTCCGCCGTAGCAACGCTCTTCTCTTCACCCCCAACCTTGATGGTGGCTTGGTTGCCAACCTTCGTCTCGAGTCGTCCAGTCCTTTGTGGATTGACCGCTTGTCGTTGACAATGATGTATGGTCAATATGTGGGAGGTGATTTGGGACATTGCCGTGATGCCGCCCATGCCGTCCATGTGTTCCGAGGCCTGAAAGAGGGCAGCAACTCTAACATGAGCGTGAACAATCGCCGTGATGATGTTAGCTTTGAGCCGTTGGTCGGGCGTGTACTGATTACGTCGCACTTCCGGAATGGGTCTCGTTGGGTCGGCTAAACTGACGTTCACGCGATTTGGTCGCACAACCGCCAGGGGAGCAGCAGCTTGGGCCATGTCGATAGTAATAAACAGAAATTAACGCGTGTGTTATTACACAATAATTCGTTGTCAAATGCGTCGGGCTCCTCCACCGGGTGTCGTGACAAGTAGTCGGCTATACCATTTTGAGTTGAGGAAATATGAAAACTGCGATAACGGAATGGCATCAATCGTAGCAACCACCTTGCCAGACGTCCGGACGCGTTCTGCTTAATAGATGCGAGATATGTTAGTGCGGCGTTATCAACATAGAGGTCGAATTCTCTCTCAGACAGGAAATCCTTATATCTCTCCACGCCATAGAGGACCGCGAGCAATTCTTGCTCGTAAATAGAATATTTTTTTTGCTGCTCACTGAATTTCTTAGATGCATAGGCGATTGGACGGACGACTCCCGTATCATCCAACTGAGCTAAAACCGCCGATACACCTACCCCAGAAGCATCCGTATACATTCGGAAACGTCTCTGGAAGTTTGGTAACGCAAGAGATGCGGTGTTGGTCAGCCGTGAGCGAAGTGTTTCCCACGCGTGGGCACATTCCGCAGTCCATTGGAACGGGTGCTTAGACGAGCGTAGCCTGTTTAGAGGCTCGGCGATCAATGATAAATCCGGAATGAATTTCGAAAAAAATTGGACTGCACCCAAAAACTGAGAAACTTGTTTTGGGTTTTTTGGTGGGGCTATTGCTAACAAGGAGTTAATTCGTGAGGGGTCTATGCTGATCTCGCCCTGTGAGATCACGTGTCCCAGATAGTTTATTTTGGTGCAACCGATGGAAATTTTCTGTGGGTTCACCGTCAGTCCAGCCTTTTGAAAAGCTGTCATTACAATCCGGACATGGCTTTTGTGAGACTCCCACGTTGGTGAATATATGAGTACATCATCTAGGTAGGTGAGGACGAATTTGAATTTGTACTGTCCCAGCACCATTTGAACTAGATGATTTAATACTTGGCCTCCTGTAGCTAAGCCGAAGGGAACTTTTCTGAATGTGTAAGTACCAAAGGTACAATTAAACGCAACGAACTTTTTAGATTGCTCCGCAAGTGGAATTTGGTAATATGCGGAATTCAGGTCAAGAATCGAGAAATATTTCGCATCCTGAAGGAACATGAAGAGACTGTCGATAGTGGATAGTGGATAGTCGATATATTCGATGCAGGAGTTAAGATAACGGTAATCGACTACTAAGCGATAAGACGGTGCCTTCTGCGGATCGTGTGGCTTGCGAACCAGGAAACATGGTGACGTGTAAGCGGAAAGACATGGCTCAATAATGCCTTGCGACTTGAGGTTGTCGATAATTTGACGCAAAACCTTGGTTTTGTCTGGGGGTAGACTGTAGGCTTTTTTGGGAGCTCGCCACTCTACGTTTTCTTTTAAGCGAACGTCGTATTCCAGAAGCTGCGTCTCTCCGATGGAGTCATTGAGAACAGAGGGAAAATCGAGCTGCAAGCTTTCGACAAAGCATTGATGTTCCGACTGAACGACTTTAGAACATTGGTCCAAGGACGAAAGAAGCTGTATGCGAGAAAAGGACCGGTTCGATTGAGAAAGACTGTTCAGAAATTTGAACTTAGTGGATGGATCCGATGAGAAATGGAAGGTTCCGGCAGCTGGATCTAGAATCATTTTCGATGTAACCATGAAGTCGTAACCCAAGACAACTGAGATCGATAGGTCCGGGACGATGTAAAATTTGTGGGTTGATCTGAAATTTCCGACGGAAATTTCTAGGTTGACGAAGTGAGAAATTTCTAAAACCGCTGCCCGAGTGGCTAGAGCTACCCGGCAGGAGCATGAGATAGGTGGAGAAGGAAGATTTGATTTAATGGTGCTAAAGAAATCCGAGTCAATCGCTGAAATTGTAGCGCCCGTATCCAACAGCGCTGGGTGAGAAGAGGAATTTATCATAATTTCAATTTTATTCGAAGTTGTTAACGTTATCGCGAACATCAAATCTTCCCTTTCGTCTAGTCATGTGGATGTTGACTGAGTTTTTGTCGACTGTTTTTTTCCTCTTTTGATGGAGCCATTCTTCTTGGTTACTTCTGTGTCCGACGATGATTGATCTTGATTGGCCTTTGAAATAATTTGCTGCAGAGTCGGTTCGGGGATTGAATCTTTTGATAGGACGAAGAAGGTCTGTTTTGGATTTTTCTTTTCTGACGTTGGTCTGGATTTAGATGTTTGAACGGGAAATCTTGTTGAAGATTTCGCCTGTTTTTCTCGAGAGGCTTGGCGTTGATATTGATACTGTTGCTGTCCCTTTGTCGGACCATCAAATGGCTTAGACTGTTGCCGCCTGTGATATCCGGAGTCTCCATTCGAGGAAGTGTTTCCGACTCGATTAATAGATTGTGTGTTCGATACATTTCGCCATGGACTACTTGGATTTTGATAGTACGAGATTTGAGACTGGTCTATTTCCTGCGCAAACTCCAGGAGTTGATCCATTGACACTGGCTGCACTTTAAAGTGGAACTTCGCACGCGTACGAGCATTCGCTCCTGCCAAAGTAGCAGGTAGAATTTGGTCAATGGGATGATCCAAGAGCTTTGCTATTTTTACTTTCCTCGCGCAATAATCGGTAAAGGACTGATGTTGTAATTGCGGCTCATACACGTAGTGTAATTTCAAATTCGTTATGCTGACGTAGTTTAGACCTCGAGCGAATAGCTCCTCTTTTACGTTGTCGAAGGTTATTTTGTTCAAATATTTGGACAAAATCTGACTTAACAGAGGGTTTTGTTGCATAGTTACTACGTGGAAAAATATTACGTGGAATAAGTCACTAGCTATATCGTTAATTTCCGACAGCTTATAAAGAAATCTGAAGATGGATCTCAGGTCTGGGTAGACAAGCTTGGCAGATTTTCAATTAAGCGGACGAGCGGCTCGGACAATTTCATTTGCAAGAAATGTGGAGACGGCTGAAAAAAGGTCGATTGTTCCGGCATAAAAGATTGGAGAACATTGACATTGGTTTGTTGAGCAAAGGAGACCCCTTCTCCTTCCTCCGTGGACGAAGCAGACCTCTTCGGCTCGGTTGTGTCCGTCTGACTGTGAGGAGGGGGCGGTACGGTCGGAGGAGGCGTTTTTGGCCGCTCAACGCGAGTGCTCTGTTGCTCTAATGCTTGAAGAATCGTCGCGAGTTGAGTCTGGATTTCCTTATACTGGGTATTTTGAGTGTCCGTCTTCGTGTTCAATCTCTCAATGTCTTTCGTATGCGATGAGACGGTTTTACCCATTGTTTCGACAGATTGTCGGAGTTGTTGAAGGGAAACGTAGACTTTATCGAGTGTTACCTTACAACAATCGTTGATATATTTCTCTTTCAATTCCGTTCGCAGTTTAACGAAATTTTCCACCGTGATACTTGAGCAATTTTCACAGCGTGGTTTTTTGCAATTAGTGCATATAATTGGTCGTTCGCCTTCTCCTAGAACGCGAGCGCATTTGGTGCAAGTGACTGGCGGATCGGGCATGTTGTCAAATTGGTTTGGATTCAATTGAGGTGACACCTTTTTATGAATAATTAAAATTATGTATCTTGTGAGGAGAGGAAAGATTTAGAAAGAATTCTGACAACTCGAAAGGAAAAGATATAGGATTCGATCAAGGTTCAAAAATAAACGAAAGAACTCTCTACTCGGTAAGAAGAGAAGGCTCTTAAAGAAAGAGAAAAAAAAACCAATTACGATTAATTCTTCTTTTGTTAATATATATATATATTCTTGTAATCTGAGGGGGGGGGGTTGTACGTTAACCAAGGGATGCCATTTAATTGTGAGGGGGTCACAATCAAAAAGTGCCGAAGCACTTGGAAAGGAGGAGAAGGCCGTAGGTTGATATAAACTTGGACGAGTTTATTAAAATAAAAGGAAGCTTCTGTATTTTTTATAGATATAAGTAATCTGAACTCACGTGTTTATAACTTAATAAAATGATATATATATGTTCGCACCGAGGATGTCGCGCAGAGACCAGAGAGAGAGCCCGAGAGACAATGAATCCAAGTCGGCTTCGCGTAGCGAGGCCGAGCCATCGTCCAGAAGGGGGGGGGGGGGGCGAAAAAAGGCGATCTCCTCACAAAATCAAACTTCAAGTCCTTTACTGCGGTGACGACTCCCATTCAAAAAATATTCTTTCACACATCAAAAGCAACCATACATTATCAAGAAAAAACGGCTCCCACTTGCCATTGCCAACAAAAGCCAGTACGTCGATAGCCCCGATACGGGTCGCGGTTACGAACGAAGTATCTCCGATTTGAATTGGTATTTTCTTCTATAGCACCCGGAAAGCGCAGGTTCGTGAAGTCCTCCCCCCCCCCAACATGGAATTTCATGGAAACATAAAAATTCTATAGCCTCAATTCTCGTTGAATTTGAATCAGTAGTGATTCAGTAGGTCCTTCGAGCGTAATGGGTCGGGGTGGAGGCCGCTGATGGAGTCTGGAGGGAAAACTCCAGGGATAAATTCTGACCATATTATGCTTCTTGTGACACCAAAACGCTGTAAATGGCTGAAAAATTGTATAATCGATTTTAAAGAAATTATTCGCCAGTTTCCATCCCCGCCTCCCCTGTGCTGACGCCACGCCGCTACTCTCTTCTGATTGATAACTTGACGGAGCCGTGAGAAAACTTGAGGAAGCTGTTACTTCGAAGAAACTTTCTGCAAAGTTTAGTGCTTTCTCCTTAAAAATGCAGCGTTTCCCACAACGAGATGAAACAAGGCGGTGTTACTGTTACCCACACGACCTCTCTTCATGATGCATGTAGCGATGAACGAAATATTCCAGATGGATATTTAAATAAATATTCATTGTGTATCCATAGGTCATGCCAAAAAATAAAATGCTGAACTCAGAGTTAACTTGAAGAAGAGATGAAAGGCAGACCGATCCTTCTGGAGTCACGATTTTCAGCAGAAACCCCCCTCACGTTTCAAAATAGGTCTCAACCCAAATAAATACCAAAGTCTCCTTATTTGATTCAATTAACAATAAAAATGTATAAATAAAACAAAGTACACAACGGGGATTACAGGTCCAACGATGACAGCGAATTGGATTGACGTTGGTTGGTCTTTTCCTGCTTGCATGGGGCATTGTCCTCGGTATTACTTGGTGGCCTCTGGCACGGCCGTGAAAAGCCTGTAAGCCACTGTTACCAAAGCAGAGGGTAGAGGTCACTGGCGCGGCAAAATCTGTCCGTAAACCTTGCAGTACCGGAGCTCAAGAGGAAAGGTCACCACGATCACTACCGTTGAACCCGTAAGAAAGCGCGACTACATCTATTTTAAACCACACCTCCAGTAAACGAACCAAAAATTCAGTCTGTAGTCCAGCCCAGAGAAGCGAGAAATGTGAAGGAGAGTGGTGTGGTGGTGTAAGCAGAGGGGATTTGCGGTTTGGCCTGGTGAAACTGAGTGAAATGTTCAGAGTAGAGGAGACTCAAGAAAAGCGAACAGGTGAGAGGTGAAGAGTCAGTCAGGTCAGAATAGCACCAGGGTGTTGTCGGTTGCTTTGTGGTACGAACGTTGGTTTTTCGTTTTTCCAATTTCATTTGGGATGCTTCGAAAGAGAGGGTACAAAAACGCGCACATCGGCGGCGTCATCGTTATACTCACATAGTCAGCCTCTTCCGCCTCGCACTTTTTCATGTTAATTGTTTAGAGGGCCCGCGCTAGAGCGGTGAGGACTAGTTCTAGTCTGGTTAAAAGTGTGGTACATTAGTACTCTCTGATCCGTTTTATTTTCTTAGATTTGGGGTACGTTATGCAAGAGGAGGAAAACTGGGAAAAAGATAAATAAATTGAAAACTGAAACGCAAAATTTATTCTTATAACTATACTAAAAGAAACTTAAAACAATCGGGGATGACGACGGAAACTCAGCAGGAATGAAGGTTTTAAAGACAAAAAGGGGGGGGGGTAACAGTTCGCAGCAAGTACTCTCGACGGGTCGACGTGTAGAGGGCGCCGGGACAACGGGACGTGTTGTCGTTTGGCGGTGACGTAACAACGAGACGAGACGGGGTGACGAGTGGCGAAGACGGGACGACGTGATTTCTATCTGACGCGTCGGATATACGGGACGACGTGTTGCGGGGTGACGGAACTACGGCGACTACCTTTATGAATGATCTGACGGTACGTGGAAGGGTCGGGCCGCAGAATCAACCATAACCGACGAAACGTAAACAAAACAGGCCGCGGTGGCAACAACCACTGACGAGACGTAGGCAAAACTGGCCGTAGAGGCAACAACAACTGACGCGACGTAAGCAAACTGGCCGTAGAGGCAACCACAACTGACGAGACGTATGCAGATAAGACGGGCTGATTACCGGAGAGACACGATTCTAGAGGGTCGTGCGTACGGTTGCCTTCTTCTGCCTTCACTACTGTTCTCCCCTCCTTTTTTGCCTGACCCGGCTACTGTCGCTTTTTTTTTTAAGAGGGGGATGCTGAGAGAAAGGGTATGGGGACGGGGCGCAGGCGCCGGTCGTTGGGAGGATCAAGGAGAGAGAGAGTAAAATAAAACTAAATCCTAATTACAAAATTATAAAAGAAACTCGTATTGCGGTACAAAAAGGTACAATTTACAAAAATTATAAAAGAAACTCGCATTGTGGTACAAAAGGGTACAATTTACTTATTTTAACTTGCCACAAAATTATTATTCGGCGACACAATTTTTTATTCGGGGTCACAAAAGTTCCTCAAAGTTGGTAGCCGGAATTAAAAGATCATCTAAATACGAGAAAACGAAGAGATTCCTCAAATCTGCCAAGGCCAGGTGCATCAGTTTCTGGAAGATACTCGACCAGTCCTTCAATGCGAAAATTAGGCGGGTGAGATCCCTCCGACCATCGGGAATCACGAAGGCAGTTTTAGGCTCCGAGCCCCTGCTAAAATGGATTTGTAAATACCCTTGTGCTAACATAAGTCCAAGTCGCAAAAATCGACGCGCCCGCCAACCTTTATAGGATTTCATCAGTAATGGGCTGATACGTGTCACTGACTGTCTCAGCATTTATTCGTCGGAAGTCGACAACCAGTTGTTTTGTACAGTCTACCTTCCCCACTTGTCATACCGGACTCGCGTACGGCGAAGACGTGTTCTGTACAGTTTCCACTTTTTCCCTCTCCGTTCTCTGACCATTCTCCTACATGATCCCTCCCCTCCACCGTTCAAATAAACTGCGTCCGCATCATAGTCTTGGCACTTGGTCATAATCATAAGACACAATAATAGAACACAGTAATTTCAGCTGAAGGTGTGATTTATGGAAAAGGAATTTCGAAATAAAAATCTCATGTTAATTTTTATAAGGTATTCACAAATTCACAGAACATAAAAAGTGTAGGTAACTATGTAGAAGTATAAAGTTGAGGTTATTTCAAACTGTGAAAATATGATTCTTATCTTCACTCAGTGAAGTTATGAATCCTTTAACCCTTTTCCTCTCTAACATCTGGTGGATGCAAAGAGTATCCTTCTTTTGTTTTTGTTTTTTTCTCCAGACTTCGATAAAATAACCTAGGCTCACATCTCTTTAAAACAACAATTTATTATTAACTAATAAGTATTTATTGCCTTTTTAAATGAACAGTCGTGAGAAAAATATTGTACTTAACTCGACGAAAGTGAATTTTCCTGTTCGTCTTTTTTAGCAGGCTCGGTCTCTGTGAAATGATAAAACCTTTCGTAGAATAAGGCTTTAATTGACAAAATAAACCGTGTGAGAAACGAACTGAACTTTTAGAACAACTGTAAACAAAAAGTCATAAGGTTGGAGCGTATTTGAATAACATAAAGTGAAATTGATTATTATAACATTCTTCCGTCCAAGAGAGAAGTCTTCATCCAGAGCTTCGGTATTAAATAGTCCGAGAGATAAGCCTGCGGTTTTCTCGGTCTTGTACTTCTTCTCATTTCGGGTATAGTGGGAGGAGAAGATGGTATGTTTTGAATTAGTTCAGGAGAGTCTCTTTCGTCCGTGATAGCGTTTTCTAACGAGAGGGCGAGTGGTGTACAGGCGTCGATGATTTGTGAAGACGCATCAAGGGAGTCCAAATTATCTTGAACGGGAGTTATGAGAGAAAATCCCCTGCTCTTATTAGAATAGGAAACCCGTGCGAAATGACTAGATCAGCTAATTAAAGAGGGATAAATAGCTAAAGAAAATAGAAAGTAAGTTAGTCGATAGAAGTAACGCGTAATGTAAAGTTGTGTCTTTGTGTTGAAAAAAATAAAGTTTTCTTTTTAAAACCGTTTTCGCGAGCGAACTCATTTAACTGGCGCCCGATTGCAGGAACTGGCTAAAAGTGTGAGTGAAAATTCGGCAACTTTTTGTGAAAAAAAAAAAAAAAGTTAAAAACTAGTTATACGGCGTGACCAATTGTCCCACCGTCTCTCGGAAATTCAAAAAGCATCCTCTTTCGGATCTTTAGTGTGACCAGTTGTCCCACAGTTTTCGGGAACTCTAGTTAAAGTGTGATCGTTCCCACTTCCGCCGCCCTCACCGCCGAAAAAGCCAAAAAGAACAACAATTTTCGAACATCCACCTTCGAAAATCTTGGACCTTCTCGCTCGAAAACAAAGACTCCGATTCCCGAAAAGACCTCGAGAATCAACAACTTTACTAACGAACTATTGAACATTCAATTGAGAAAGAAAGCTGTGGTGAATTCCCCAGTTTATTCTCATTAAGTTCGTTTACGTTACTCCTCGGGTTAAAGACTTTGCGTGCGGTGGTCAATTCCCCCGGACCGTCTTCTTTCTCGGCATCGTCTTCGCAGCATCGACTCTCTCGCTTTAGTAGTTGTAAGTTTGTTTTTCTTTTCTTTCCATTGTTATAGTTTTAAGCTCAAGAAATAAGACTCTAATCTAAATAATCGTCGAAAAATAGTAAGCTATATAAAATATTCACTTTTAAAAATCCTTTCATTCAAATTTCATTTTAAAACTAAAGACTAAATAATAAAAAATGGCAACTAATAGGCAAATTCGTAGAGAAGATTATGATCATTTACCGTTGTATGACGGAAACCCCACGGAACTTGTATATTTTGTTTCGGCAGTAACAAACATTCTTAACGCGGTATGTGCCAATGACAACGCTGAAAGAGCGCAAAACCACGCTCTTCTTTTAAGTAAAGTTAAATCTAAATTAACGGGATCTGCGCAATCCTTAATCCTTACCCGGGAAGTAAATTCTGTACCCGCGTTACTCCAACTTCTAAAATCAAATTTTGCAGATGGAAGAACACTCGAATCTCTAAAATCCGAAATTTATCAAGCTAAACCTTTTCCTAAAGAAACTCCGGCAGAATACCTAAACCGTCTGGAAGGTATAAGACATCTAATTTTTGCTAAATTAGGAATAGATGGAATAGAAGGAGATATTTTTAATTCAATTATGGAAGCTAGTGAAAAAGAAATTATCCATCATTTGTACGCCACCCTACCTTGGCAACTGACCAATCATATAATGACATTCAATCCCGAAAATTTGATAGAATTCAGAAATGTCTTGAACACAAAATGTATTTTTATTACCGAACATTTGAATCGAAAATTTCCCTCAAATGATAATTTTAACAATAAAAAGTTTAGTAACAACGGTAAATACAACAATACTAACCCACAATTTAATCAACGAAACTTTGCCCCTCAAGCTTTTCAACAACAAAGGCAATTCCAAAATCCCCAAAATTTTCATTTTCAAAGACCCCCAGCTTTTCAACAACAACAAAGACAATTTCAAAATCCCCAAGCTTTCCAGCAGCAGAGACAATTCCAATCCTTTCCCCAAAATTATCAAAATCCACAACAAAGAAATTATGTAGGCAGTGGCCAAAACACTGTATCGATGAGAACGCAAAATAGCAACCCCAATCGAAGAAATTACCCTCAAGCACATGAATTTAATTATTTAAGCAATCCGGCCAATCAAAATCAATACTTTTCTCAAGAATATCAAGATTTTGCCTCCTCGTCAGGTCAACCACCTAGGGAAAGTTATCAAGATTTTTCAAATTCTCAAAGTTATCAATTTGACCCGATTCCTCCAAATCAAGGCAACCCCTTCGAAGAACAACAGCCAAGTCAAATTATGAACCAGCCTTTTCTCAATGGCAGTGGTCAAATGAACCGCGTAAGCCCGACAGAAATGCACCAAAATTAGAACTTAACTTCGTAGGTAAATCTCTGCCGTACGCCCAAGATAAATTTAATCTAAAATGGCTAATTGACACCGGCTCAGCAAAAAATTATATCCACCCTGAGATAATTACTGCTAAAATTCCTAAATTCAAAGAACATTTTATTGTTAGCACCCCGGCAGGTGAAAAAGAAGGCTACGAATATATATTAACAAACCTAAAGCATTACTTTGATATCGATGCATGGATTAAAATGTACATATTCCCCTTTTCCAATAAATATGAGGTACTACTAGGGTATGAAACAATGAAAGATCTAAACATTAAGTTAAATTTTGAAACCCATACAATGATAGCTAATAATAAACAATTTCAATTAAAGTACACTATGACTGACAAAAGTGATCAGAAAATTACCTTAAAGAAAGGCCTTAATATTATTGAGTTCCCCATATTAAATAAAAATAATTTAAAAGAAGGCTTAATTGAAGAAATTAAAAAGGGCGATTACACAATTAAGGAAGGCCTATACGAAATAAAGGCCAACAAAATTAGATGCCTCGTTGAATCAAATGAGCTCATGACAATCTATCCTGAGCCCATGGATATCGACGAAGTAGCTATTGTCCAACCTGATGAAACAAAATTACTAGACAGGAACCGAATCGAAGAACAGTTGCGTTTAAGTCACTTAAATGAAGAAGAAAAATTTAAAATTGTGAACCTTATTCAAAATTATCCCGAAATAATTAAAGATGAAAACGAAAACCTCAGTGCCACCAACCTCTTGAAACACACCATTTATACAAAAAACGAAGTTCCAATTTATTCCAGAAACTATCGGTACCCCCAAATTTACAAAGAAGATGTAAGAAAAGAAATCAACAAATTGCTAGAAAACAAAATAATTCGTCATTCGAACTCCCCCTATAACTCCCCAATTTGGGTTGTCCCTAAGAAGCCTGACGCTTCAGGTAAACGAAAAATAAGAATGGTGATCGATTATCGAAAATTAAATGACAACACAACTGACGATAGATTCCCATTGCCCAACATCGAAGACCTATTAGGAAAGATCGGAAGAGCGACGTACTTTAGCGCTCTAGATTTAACGTCCGGATTCCATCAGATCCATCCCCAACACCTTAGTGTATATGGACGATATTATAGTATTTTCAGACAATCTGGAGGAACACCTAAAACATTTAAAAACCACCTTTGAACTATTAAAGAAACATAATTTAAAAATACAGTTGGACAAAACCGAATTTTGTAAAAAAAAACTCTTGTATTTAGGCCATGTCATATCTGAAAAGGGAATATCCCCAAATCCAGAAAAATTGACCGCCGTAAGGAATTTCCCTATTCCACGATCGCAAAAGCAAATTAAACAATTTCTAGGTTTAACAGGGTACTACAGGAAGATGATAAAAAATTATGCAAAAATTGCTAAACCAATCACCAATTTATTGAAAAAAGAAAGTGATCCCGATTACCAAAACCCCGACTATATTCGAGCCGTTGACGAACTAAAGAATGTATTACAAAATAGTCCCATCTTACAGTTCCCTGACTTCAGTAAAGAATTCATGTTAACAACTGATGCTTCAAACTACGCGATTGGCGCAGTCTTATCCCAAAATTTCGACAATAAAGATCTTCCCATTGCTTTCGCTTCACGAACTCTTAATAAACATGAAGAACAGCTTAGCACTATTGAAAAGGAATTATTGGCAATTGTATGGTCCTGTAAACACTTCCGACCTTACCTGTACGGTCAACATTTCACCATAAATACCGACCATAAACCCTTGCAGTATCTAGCGAACATGAAGGATCCCCACGGTAAAATTCTTAGATGGAAATGCCAGCTATCGGATTATAATTTTACAATCAAACATATAAAAGGAAAAAATAACGACGTAGCTGATGCCCTTTCCCGAAACCCCCCTCATGAAATTAATGCGATGGAAAATGAAGTAAACCCTGATGAAGTAATTGACAACTTTTTAAATTCTACTAATTCCCCCGACCTATCAAATATAGATGAGTTAGAAACATTTCTGAACAACAATGATAATGACGACAACAACAGCTTAGTAACCATTCACTCCCAATTAAGTTCTACTGGCAATATAGTTTTGATCGATGACCCAACGAAATGCATTAATTTAGAAAAACACCAAATTCTTATCCAAAGAGGAAACCCCGAAATACATAAAACCCTCAGCCTCTTTGATTCAACGAAAAAAAGATTTATTTGGAATGTCTCTTGGCCATACGCTAATGACCTCGAAAAACACTGCTTAGAATTCTTAGACCCCAATAAAACATACGGAGTTTTCTGCTCTGATCAACAAACTATAGAAAACGAAATTCTTGATCAAATATTCTTAAAACTTCAATCCATAATCGAGAATAAAATCCCTTCGGTAAAAATAAAACGATACAAGAAACTAAATATCGATGTAGAAGAAAAAGAAGATCGAATAGAACTAATTACCAATCAACACTGCGGAAAAACCTGTCACAGAGGAATCAATGATGTGTACCTCAATCTGAAGAAAAAGTATTATTGGCCTGGAATGCTAACAGAAATAACTAAATTCATAAATAACTGCAGCACCTGTAAACAAGTCAAATATGACAGAAAACCCCCCAAACCAGAATTCAAAATAACCCCCACTCCAGATAAGCCATTCGAAAAATTGCAAATGGATATTCTTTTTTATAACAACGCTCTCTTATTAACCCTGATTGATTGCTTCTCAAAAAAATTATTTGCATATAAACTCAACAACAAAAATGCAGTTGAAATAGTTAATAAATTGAAGGTATATTTCGGTACTTTCCCGGCGCCCCTAGAAATTCAAGCAGACAATGGAGCCGAATTTGTAAATAACACTGTTAAAAATTTTCTCGAATACAATAACACTAACCTCTATCTAACAACACCTAATTATCACAACTCAAACGGATTAATTAATAGAGCACACTCCACTCTTATAGAAATAATGAATATTATAAGAACCGAAAACAAAGACATATCCATGACAAATTTAATACACCTAGCCCTCAACGCATATAATAATACCCCTAACTCCACTCTAAAACTCACCCCTAACGAAATAACGTTTGGCATAACTAACCCCACCGAACCTAACACAAAATTTATAATGGAACAGAAAACTAACGAATTCCATAAAGAAAGACATCTTATTAACAAAGCGATAAAAGAAATTATTGAAAAAGAGAAGGAAGACAGAACCTCTCTACTTAATAAAACTCGTGAAAAAATTGATATTCCCGAAGGTGACGTATATATCAAAACTTACGTTAGGAATAAGGCAAAAAATAAGTATAAGAAAGCACATTACAGTAAAGAGGAGAATGAAATAAAGATAGGCAAGAAAAAGGGTAAAGTTCATCCAAACCAAATTAAAAGACCAAGAAAATGGGAACAACATACCGACCAAAATATTTTATTTCAGAGCAAAAATGAAGACCCTAATGAATCTCGTAATCGTGATTCTCCTCAGCCAGGAACAAGTTCAAGCGTTTAAAATTACTGACCTATCTCATGGACCAGGAGTTATACCCATTAAAATTCAAAATTCTTATATTTTAAAAGATTATTTCACCTACGTTCACTCAATCAATCTAACTTCTCTTCAAGAAGAATTAAACTTTATTTCTCAGACCCTTAATACAACGATAACAGTTAATAACTCAATTAGAGAATCATATGTTGATGTATTGAAAGAGCAGACGCTCGTAGCCCAACAAAATTTGTTAAAGTCCCACGTAGAGTACGCTCAAGATAAGTTAAACCATATCGTTTCTAATACCGCCCACTCCAACAGAAAAAAAAGAGGCCTATTCAATGCTTTAGGAACCGCGATCTCCTGGATCACGGGAAATTTAGATGCCAACGACAAAAAACAGTATGACGAATTAATTCATAAGCTTGAACTAAATAACCTCCATCTTGAACATAATGTTGAGAACGAGCTATCTGTAAATAAAAAACTTATCGACTCTTTTAATAAAGATATTTTAGCCATTAGGAATAATAATGTAAAAATTAAGAAAATCCTAGATTCCAACTTAGGTAGTGTAGTTGAAAATAATCAACATTTTATGCTTTTATACCTAACCATCGCTTTGCTAACACTTAAAATTAATGATATTGATACGTCTATAGAATTTTGTAGATTGAATATAATACACCATAGCATAATCTCTGAACAAGAACTACTAAACATTCAAGAAAATAACCGTCAAATTAAAATAATTTCCAAGTTACCTGAAATATTATGGCAAACTGGTAAAGTCCACTGTTCCATTACTTCCCAAAATTTATACTACTTTGTCCAATTGCCATTAGATGTGCCACTAACTGATTCATACTTCCTACTTTCGTATCCCTTTGAATTTGATTCAAAAATGCAAACTATCATGGCCCATCCCCCTTTTATAGTCAAGACAGATAAACTCCTCACGGGAAATTGTAAACTGATTTTAGAAAACTATTATTGCACAAATATCTCAGAAATAAACAACGCTTGTATAGACAATTTAATGAAAAGTAATACCAACCTTAAATGTAAAATGTATCCTATATCTAGACCCAAACCATTTGTTAAATATGTGCCGATAATTAACCAATACCTTACCTATGATATTCCTACATTGATTGCTCATAATAACGTTACTAACTTTACGATAAATCTCAAGAAAACTACACTTTTAAATGTAGAACGTGGCGAAGAACTGAACGACGCTAGTAAGATAATTCATCAATATGTTGAAACTCCTCACTTCGAATTAAAATCATTAATTGCATCAAAACTACCTAACCTAACTTTTGAAGACGTCCATTATATTAATATTCGAATGAACCCATTAGAAGAACTCGAAAATTCAGACCCCATTGATCACATACCAATAATTTACACCATTTATGTTTCGTCCCTTTGCATTGTATTCATTTATTTCCTTCTTAAATTTCGAAACCTCATTTTTAATTGTATAAAGAACAATTTTAATTGTATAAAGAAAAAACCAATAAATCCCTTACAAGAAACAAACGATGACCCACCGATACCAAAATGTAGCTTCCTGACATGAGGACATGCCCAAAAACTTAAGGAGGGAGGAGTTATGAGAGAAAATCCCCTGCTCTTATTAGAATAGGAAACCCGTGCGAAATGACTAGATCAGCTAATTAAAGAGGGATAAATAGCTAAAGAAAATAGAAAGTAAGTTAGTCGATAGAAGTAACGCGTAATGTAAAGTTGTGTCTTTGTGTTGAAAAAAATAAAGTTTTCTTTTTAAAAACCGTTTTCGCGAGCGAACTCATTTAACTCGGGGACGGGTGCGATGTCTCTAGTGGATGCCACCGTTACTCTTCCGTCTTTCAATTCGATCTGAGCGTACTCAGTGTTTTCTTCGAGGAGCGTAGCTTCTTCCACCAGCGGGTCGAATTTCGAAGCTCTTACGAGCTTACGTACAAATACTGGACCTGGGGTTGTCAACCATTCGGTGTCGAAGTCCCGTTCCCCGTTCGTCTGTCAAACTTGAACATCCGGTCATGAGGTCTCATTTGTGGCCGTGCAGAGCAATGAACGTATGGAGTGAAAGGCTGTGTCGAGGACGTCTTCTCAATGAGTGACTGGCTGAGATTGCCTTTTTAGAGCCAGTTGGGCAGATTTCCAAATTATACCATTGTACCGTTCAGCTTGACCATTATCTCTTGGGTTGTAAGGAGTTATTTTACTACTTGCAATCCCATGGGAACTAAGAAAAGACCGCAGTTCGTGAGACATGAAAGTTGATCCCTGATTAGAATGAATGTACGCAGGAGTTCCGACCATATGAAGAATAGACTCTAAAGCTCTTTCAACTGTAGCTGTTGTCATGTCTGAACAAGGAATAGCGAAAGGGAATCTGGAATATTCATCAATAATTGTCAAGATGTAACGATTTCGGGATTTCGAAGGTAAAGGGCCCTTGAAATCCATATTGAGTCTTTCCATCGGGGATGTCGCTTTTATCAACGTTCCTTGATAAATTTTGGCTTGATTTCCGAACAAATTCTACAATTATTTACAATTTGACGAACTTCTTCAACGGAGAAGGGTTTTTTACTCTTTACCCAATGGTGAAAACGTGTTATACCTGGATGACACAAAGTTTCGTGGTATTTTCTTAGATTGTCCTTCGAATTAGATACATTGGCGCAAATCCTTGAAAAAGCATCAGCGGCTACATTTTCTTTACCGGGCCTGTACACAATGTCGTATGAATAACACGAAAGCTCTAGCCTCCAGCGCATTATTTTTTCATTTTTCATTTTACTAGTATGATCCTTCGAAAAAATAAATGATGCGGAACGCTGATCAGTTATGAGTTGAAACTGTCGACCCATTAATATCCGTACCGCCTCAATTATAGCACACGCTTCCTTTTCGATTGCCGCATGCCGCAGTAAATGCGACTGGGCGGCCCTGCTGAGATAAGGTTGCAGCAAGGGCGAAAGATGAAGCTTCCGTTTCGACGGTGAATGAGGAATCGGGGTCTACTGCAGTAATTGCTGCGTCAGTGATGAATTTCTTGATATGTATTTTCAAATGCCTGAAGTGATTCTTGATCGAGGGGGAATTTGCATACGACTAGGGGACGAACTTTTTCTGAAAATTTAGGTATGAATTTAGAGTAATGTGAGAACAAACCCATAACTCTTTAGGATGACGCGTTAGTCGGTGGTTTCAAGTGACGTAGAGGGTCTAGACGTTCTGGGCCGGGCTTAATGGTTTTGTTTTTAATTATGCAGCCGAGGAGGTCGATTTCTAGCCTTTTTCCCGTGTTTATTGTTAAATTGTACTTCTTGACAATCTCCATGAATTTTTCGAGAGTTTTCTCATGGTCATTTTTGTCTGAGCCGCAAATTGTGACTTCGTTTAGGTATGCAAACGTCGATGTCAAGTTTTCCTTGCGGATTATTTCATTTACGACCCTTTGAAAGGCTGCCACCCCATTGGTGACCACAAAAGGAATTCGCCGGAACTGCAACAGCTGTGTCCGTCCGCCTCGAAAGCAATGTATTTCCTGTCAGCATCATTAATGGGTATTTGATGATATGCACTTCGCAGATCAACAGTGCTGAAAATGTTGAATTGTGCTACCTTGTTTACTACGTCCTCGAAATTTGGTAGAGGGTATGCGTCTAACATAGTGTACCTGTTTACTGTGAGGGAATAATCAATCACCATACGCCGTTTGTGAATTTCGTTTGTTGTCATAAGCACTTGAGCCCGCCATGGAGACTTACTGGGCTCTATCACACCCTCTTGAAGAAGACGCTTGATTTCCTCTTTGATGAAACAATTATCGGATGGATTATGCCTTCTTGATTTGACAATAATTGGTTTACAGTCTGGAGTCAAATGTGAAAAGAGAGAAGCTGGGGGTACTCTCGCTTCTGCTAATGTACATACAGGGTGGTCGGTTTTGAGTAGCAAAAAGAAGTGGGTAATAGTACACCAAAAATGGGATAAAAAAGTCCTATTCGGATAGTGGCCTATCTCTTTTTGTTTTCGACCAATAATTTTTTTAGTGATTTTTAGGCGCAACTGTATCTTTCGCCGAAAAACTGTTATTTCTCAGCTTCTACTTCACTTTATTTCAAAAGTAATCGCAGTTTCGTAATCGACGGAAAATTTTCTATGAAGTGAAAGCAAAATCAATATTCTAAATTGTCAAAAACGCCTAAAAACGTAACGTTTTCGTCACGTTAATGCAAAAAAAACCAAAAATTTGACTTCATAAGACAATTTACTGTGTCACCAAAAATTGCTTCGCACGTTGTCAAACGTCATAAAAACTTCTCCGTTTTCCCAGCTTTCCAACGGTGTACTCGAAAAAGGAATTATCTCCCTCCTTTGACGAGAAAATTCGAAAAGAAGCGAAAAAGTCAAACATTTTGGGCCTCTGACTTTTTCAACAGCATCCAGAATCCGCAGGCGCAATTCTTCTGGAGTGCTGACGACCGTGGAATACACTTCCTGTTTCATGTACCCCCAAAGAAAATAGTCCAAAGGAGATAGGTCAGGAGAACGAGGAGGCCACGCTGTCGGCCCTCCACGGCCTATCCACCTTCGAAAATTTTCATTGAGGTATTGTCGCACTGTGGTGGAATAGTGCGGAGGAGCACCGTCATGCTGGAAAATAATTTGTTCCCTCAGCTCTGGGTCCAATCCGTCAAGAAGACGAGGCATTTCGACTTTCAGGAAATGCAGCTAGCCTTGCCCCGTTAGAGTACCTTCAAAGAAATGTGGGCCAATTAATCGGTCTCCGACGATCCCAGCCCAGACGTTAAATTGAAATCTTCTTTGGGAAGATGTTGGCCGAGCGACCCTGAATTAACCATACAACAAAATAAATACCTAACTATTAATAATTGTTAGTAATAATGATTTATAACAACCGAGGGTTTTTAGCAGCCCAGTGACGGGTGTTATGCTGATTGAAAACACCATCCCGCGAGAATAAAGACTTGTCAGTCCACAAAATTTTTCTTAAGAAGTGTCGTTCTTCAATGTCGTTATTTAGTAGCCACCGGCAAAAAGTTATTCGAGGGGCCAAGTCAGTCGCCAGCAGTTCTTGGACCGGTGTGAAATGGTAGGCATGATATTCATTTTGTTTCAAAATTACTCTACATATTATGGTTGAACCACATTCTAGTGGAACCTAACAATCAATAAAACCAATTTGTTTTGCATATGATATCATTCATGTACATCTGGAAAATTTGTTAAAACTTGTCAATAGAATGTGACCAAGTTATAGTATAGTAGGTATACTAAAAAGACTAGTATACTAAAATTATTTTATGGATTTAGGCGAATTTCATTTCAATATGAAACAGTCAGATAAGAAGGTATTGGAGATTCAGCAGACCTTGCTCACGTTCAAAGAAGACTTGCTTCGGCATGGCAAGCTAGCCGGGAAAAATGCCGACTTTTGGAAACAGATTCAAGGAGCCTCAAGTTTCAAAATTTCTGCTAATGCATTGTACACAGCTGTGCAAAAAAATCGGTACAATTTGAGGGATATACTTGGCTTGAACGAACACCCCGAAATTTGTCCTCAATTATCCTTGGCTCGTTCGGACTCCTCGTCTGATACCGACGTATCACTTTTAGTGCCACCTTCGGAATTCATCAATGACTTCAATAATGAAGTTACTTCGTTAGAGTTCGATCTGAAATTGCATCAAGCCGAATTCCCATTTTTGCAAACTTCAAGAGTCTCCTACAAAAACAGGGAGTACGAAATTTTTACTCCAGGAGCATGGATCCATATTGTTCGTAAGAAGTTCGTTGAAAAGACATCTTTTAAGTGTAGGTTAATGTTCAAACGGGCAAAGGTCAACTGGGCCAATCTTTGCAAAAATTAATGGTAGCTGCTCTATTTGCCGGTCGCAATTCTTGGGTAACATACTGTCAAAGCCTTCGGACAGTGACTGTGGAGTTATAATTCACTGTACTCTGAGACCACTTTCTGGAACGAGGAGAGCTGAAATCGCCAAACAGTTGAACGATAATGACGTTCCTCCATCGCTTTATCGCACACAATTGGCTGAGAAAATGATGAGATATGGTGATCCAGAACCAGCCGAATTACCATCTATAGCTGTTCTTCAGAAGGCTAAATACGAAAATAAGCGAGAAGAGCAACTACATTCCAATCCAATTCTGGCCATCGATAGAGCTAAGTTTACAAATGACTTTTGCAATATCATTCGAAACGTTGGTTACAGCCCATTTTTTCTTCCTTATTGGAGTAGCGCCCAAATACATGGGTATAACAGTTACTGTAGAAGAAATTATAGCCGAATTTTCACAGGTGCTACTGGAGGCGTAGTGAAAAAAATTAGACTGGAAACGCATACCTCCAGAAACATTTTACTCTATGAAATCACCAATCGATGAATTGAATAAAAAAATGTATTCAGTGGGAAGCATGCTCAGTGAAAGCCACAATACATTAGACATTTCCTCGTGGCTATCCCAATGGGTCCGAAGTGGGGCTGCTGTCCCGAGTGAAATTGTAACGGATATGTCGGACGCACTAGTTTACGGTTGCCTGCTTGCTCTTTCTGAGTTCAAATCTATTCAGCAGTACCTAGAAAAATGTTTTGAAAATGTCGTCCTTAGCGTTGCGTGTTCTCCAAAAGTTTTCTTGAGGTAGTGTATTTCACCTTGCGATATCATTCTTTTATTTATTCATTTTTAATTTGCTTTCTTATTGAAGGTACGATGTCGCTCATCTCCCAAAAGCCATTTCTGGATGGGACTGTTTCAAAGGTTGTTACCGTCTCTCTCGTATAATTTACCTGAGAGTGTTCGGACAAATTATTCAGTGTGATTCCATCGACGACTTAAAGCAATTGATCTACGCGATGTTTGTTGTTGCTTTTTCCGACACTGAAGGCCAAAATGAAGTCGGTGAAGACACTGAATGCGAAATAAAAAAAAAAAGTGGCTTATCCAACGAGTAAGCACGGGGAGGAAAGATACTCCACTAAGTTCTGCGTTGGAAACAGAGCCAATAGCATCACAACACGAGAAGTCTGAAGAGGTTGATGAAGTTGCCGACGAAGAAGTGGCGATGCCAGACAGTTCAAAAAGTTTCTACACCTGGGCGAATAACATTATTGATGAAGCCAAAGCTATCAGCGAAACATCCATGAATGAAGGCGATCGGGGAAACCAACAAGTTCTTCCACAACTCGAACAACCATTTTTGCGTCTGGCCTCGCGCTTACCGATGTGGACTGCTATCATGTGTAGATTTTATCCTAAATATAGAACAGTTACTAGCAGCGCGCGGTTGCTGAAGCCAATTTTATGATGTGAAGAACATTCTTTTCAAACAAAAAAAAATTACCCATAAGAGCTGACGAATTTGTTCAGACGCATATAAAAATGATATCAGAGAAAATGAAACTGGCGTTGTCGACAACAATGGGAACCTTAGAAGACACCAGTAATGAGAGAGGTAGATGGGCAATAACCGAGGTCACTCCTGAGGGAACTTGTTCAAACTTGTTCTTTTTTATCAGGCATAAATCAAGACCAGCTGGTAGAGCACGTGACAATACACAATGATCAGGTTGCACCCACGCGTACAGGTAAACGTTCACTACACATAATCCTCCCACAAATGGGTGTAATATGCACGTAATTGAATTTTTCAGAAAGTGTGGATCATCACCCAGATGTGAATTAATTCATTGCTGATGAAACTGAAATGAGACGAAGTTAGCGCAAAACATATTTCTACATATATCACAATATATTTCACTGATTATTAATATTTTACTAATTTGTTTTACATACATAGATATGAACGTCGAGGAAGACTGGGGAGGATTAGTAACAAAACCCAGTAAGAGGAAACGGAGCTCTTACTTGGAACCTAATTCAGAAATGATGCACATCTTATTAAACAACAATATTACTTATAAAAACATGGTGATAACCTTACTTAGGAATGGACACCTGTACAATTTGAAACCTTTTCAAATTGGGGGAAAAAACATTTTACTGGCAAATACTGTAAGCCTGTGCTTACTGTGATACCGAAATATTAAAATAATTTATTTTAAGTTTACTGGAATGAAATGAAATATTTCGCCTCATCATTGGGTTGGTGTTGAAAAAAGGCCATAGGGAGCATTACCGATCGAGGGCCAATATATTACATGAAATTTTCCTTCTTATTCGACAAGTGGACTCGACGTATTTGTTGGACACTGCTTCTTGCATTACCACCATGCTTCATAAAAACTGGCCCGTGCCCTCCTGTCAAAGTGTGCTCAGATGCGTGAAAAATTGTATTGCCGGTCAGACTTGAATTTTACGTTGCAGTAGATTTGTTCAAAATTGATGGCATAGCTAGCGCCTTAAATAGCAAACTGTTAGATCAGAATCAACTGAATTGCACATCGTGCCACGCGGAATTAAAACGTAGTGTGCCACTAAATCCGAATTCTCTCTTTATTGAGCCAACCAACTTATGCGAAAAAAGTTTGCAGTTCGATGTGACCCTAAATTCAATCCCTAAAGTAATTGAGATTCAAACTACGTACGGTTTGAGAGGAGTAGTTGGCTTCCAAGGTAGTCCACAAACTGGTGAGCTTGGCCACTTTGTAGCCTTCTGCTTAAGACAGAATATAAGTGGGAGGAGTACAATGATTTAAATCAAAAAGTGGTACCCGCAAGAGATTTCAGGAGAATTAATGTCCAATTGCTTCTTTACACGCCGTGATAAAGCCGTTTGTTATTATCACTTTATACGTAATTTCTGGTTCCACAGTTTAAGTTCCTTCTGCAACTATTTTTATACATTTCTTATTATTATCATTTTTATTTTAATTCGAAGTCATGACTTTTAAGTTATAATTTACATTGTGAACACGTAAAAGTTGTTTACGTTGCATTATTTCGACGCATGATTCCATTGTACCCCTCATACGGTATCTTAAACAATATCTTTCGGGCGAACAATTTGCGAGAAGATAACTGACTTAATGCTAGATTGGGCGAAATGTCACATGAAAAAAACGTTCTTTTTCAATTTCCTGATTGTGTTTGATTCTGTTGTTTCATTCTTAGTACATTTTTTTTGTGTTTTTGTGCATTTAATTTGAAAAAATGCAATATTAAAAAAAAAGTCTCATTGTTGCCTTATTATTTTGGTGATGCATGTCAAGTTGTTCCACAAATAAGAAGACATTATTTTAGTTGCCTTTTGCAATCACCTTATACCCCTAAACTAATTCAGAAATAAATAAAAGAAAAGTGAAGAGAATTTTGGGGTTTTTGAACGTCGGTTGATTCTTGGATAGTTTTCGTTTTTTCAAAGATGTTCATCTCCGCACTTTTCACTTTGCACATTGTCGTTTATCTTCTGTTTTTTGAAGTATGATTCTGAAAAGTGCAGAGATAAAACAAGACATATAATTTGTGAACCTTTTAGGTTTTCACTTTGCTCTCAAACTTTTAGCAACATTGCTTTTCTCAAAAATCACATGTTGCGCCGCGTGTGTGGGCGTTCAGCTTTCTTAATTTCATGAACAAATTTCATGAGTTTCTCCAAAACACAGTTTCTATTTCGTTACAGAATAAGGCCCCAGCAGGTGAAGTCATTTACGTCGACTTACGTACAATATAATCTCTCCGACGTCATCACGTTTATAAAAGGGTGTTAAGGACAAATCTTGGATAAGTTTGGTTGCTATGGGCTTTTTAGCAAACACACACATCAATGGAAAGTTATTCGACGAATAGTCTGTTATTCCCCAAGATGGATAAACCGGCCCTACATGAATAATCAAAACGAAAAAAATAGTTTTACGTAGTGTAATGCCTAACAATCGTTTGAAAATTAATACTGCTTATCATTATATATGTTCAGACAAAACCAAGATTAGTATAACAAGTAGGTAACGAATGAGTTAGGAGACTTACCCCATCAAATGGGGCGTCACTGAGATCACCCCTCCGACTATTATCGATATGCTTCAATCTACGGCTTCAATAAATGAATGGATGAGAGGAGCGAAAAAATAATATTTAATGAAACTATGCCTCGTAGGAGGTCATTTGAAAGATAATGGAAACGCAAGTGGTGCCGGAACGCGAATATGGATAGGCAAACAGGCGTTTAAGACTATAAAAACTACTGTAACTTCGATATACAAAAATAACACAAAAAACCCTTGTAGGCTGTGTTTCAATAGGTCCTAATGCACATTATAACACCGCGCGAAAAATTCCCGACTTGACCCATTTTGAGAAATTCAAAATTGAACATTTTTAGTGCGGAAAACGCCCTAAAAATTGTTTAAAAACAATTAAAGATTTTCTATGCTAGTATTCTTATATTTTACTTATTTCCGAACAAAACAAGACAAGGAGAAGGAAAATAACTTGATTAGAACCGGAGATTGGTCAAAAACGCTTTTACAGTCACCACCTTTCGAAAAATGTCCAAAATCGTAAAAACGCCGTAAGTCATTGAACAATTTTTTTCTGTCAAAAATACTTTGCGTGGCCTCATTAACCATAAAAGTGAGCCTCCACACCAAAAATGAGCGAAATCGGAGGGGTCTACTGCAGAAGTCCGGTGAGATGAGGTGGAATGACCCTGGTGCCCTGTGGTGCCGATCGGGTGCCATGAATTGGCTGCGTCAAAGTGGTCAAATTATGAAAATATGGGGCTGTCATGAAGTTAGCCCCCCGTAATTAAAATTGCAATTTTCTCAGTTTTAGGAGGTGGTGCTAAAAATTTAAATTGGTGGTGCCCTGCGGTGCCCATGCGGTGGGGGGCTAACTTCAGTGAGGTCTTAAAGAAATGCCCCAGTATATTACAGTTCCCGCATGTGGCGTCCTTGGCTGGACATTGATCTCTTCTATGATACTGTCGCCCACAAAAAAAAGCATGATTTAAAATCGTTAGATTTTTTCGAAGAAACGGATGCATTCAAATGGTCATTTTCGGGAATTTCCTGACCAGAATCGAGGTTTGGAACGGACGTGGCGTTCACAGAATAAGAATTACTGTAACCTAATGAGTGTTGTTGAGCTAGTTTTTAAGGCTCGCGCCTGATCAATTGCTTCGGCCAAATTTAGGGAAGACGTTTCGGGTAATCTTAATCTTATTTGACTGGAACTTAGTCCTTTAATAAAAGCGTCCCTGATAAAGTCGGGCCGGTTTTGTCCTGTCGTCACAGTTTTAAATTTACATCGATCGGCCAAAATATTTAAAGCTTCCACGTACCTTTCAATATTTTCTCCGGGCTGCTGCTGTCTCGTCTGGAGCTCATGCCGAGCAAATATTTCGTTTATCGGTTTGACGTAAAGCTTTTTAAGAACCGTTTTTGCGTCTGTGTACTTTCCACATCCGTGTATGTGTTGATAAACAGTTAGAGAGACCAATTTGTGTAGAATTTTCTACTAAATTAAGGAAAGTCCGGTGCCAGTGTTCCCATTCGATTGCTGCCGTTGTCGAAGTAGGGTCGAGATTTCATTTTTCAGGCTGGAGAAGTCGTGAGATTTAATTTTTCAGGCTGGAGAAGCCGTTCCATGCTGGCTGCTGGTGTTCATTAAATTTTGTCAATTAAATTTAAATGATAAAACCTTTCGTAGAATAAGGCTTTAATTGACAAAATAAACCGTGTGAGAAACGAACTGAACTTTTAAAACAATTGTAAACAAAAAGTCATAAGGTTGGAGGGTATTTAAATAACACAAAGTGGAATTGATTATTATAACACTCTGCCTCGCCAGCCAGACCAAAAACTCGCAGAAAAAACCTCACTTCCTCGTCTAGTTAAGTAATCTACTATAAATTGTTAGTAGAAGCGCTCAAACTAAGAGGGTTAGTGGGTAATGCATGCATGCATAAAGCTTAGCGGTAGGAGACTACAATAAAAGGGAAAGAACGATGTAGTGGACTATCGAATCAATAAATTCAAAAGATGTGTCCGTCCACAGATTTTTTATTTATTTGTGCGACCGTGTTAGGTGCTGACGACGACTGAGCGACCGATGATGATGTAATATCGAAACCACGGTCTCGCACAAGTAAATGAAAAATCTGTGGACGGACACATCACGGACCGGTTTCGGCTGCTCGCCATCTTCATCGTTTGGTTACCCAACAGAAACCTTTGTTTACTAATCGGGCGACCCGTGCATTTGACACTCGTTAACCAAGTACGAGCCTTATGGCCCGGTTCGCACCTATTCAATTCAGCGATTGAGTTATTAAAGTCGGACATTAATAAACACGGTTGACGAAACGGTCCCGCCCTTTGTTCGGCATTAGCTGTCTTCATAATTTCAATAAGAGCGGCATTCTGTTTTAATAACTCCACCAAAACGCCATTTCCCGTATCCATTTTTTCAAACGCAGCTCCAAGCTCCAACCATCAAGTAAAAAAATAGGCAACGATAAAGATTATACCTCTGAGGCTCTGGTCAAAAGCGCCGCTCCGCTTTTCTTTTCTTCTCGTTTCCTCTTCCTTTCCTTCGTTCGTCTACTCTATTCTCAGTCCTTCTCCTTCAGTGGGTGGTAGACGGTCACGCCTCCGCCTGGTCCTGCGCGCGACATTTTTCTCCGGTCTTCCGTTACTCCTTTAGATTTTAGTTCCATTCTTCCATTCCGCATCCGCAGGTGGTTGGTTGCATGGGTGGTAGAGGTTGGTAGTGACAGCTTTTTTCGGTATCAGGTACTACTTGATAATGATACTTTAAAATATCAGACACTTTTACCGCGTACTTTTAGTATCAGGTACACGGTGGGGGGGGGGGTTAGTCAAAAAGTCATGAAAATAAAATCCAACTGCTGCAGGTACTCTAGAATTCTAGATTATTTAGTTTTTAGTACAGCGGTTTCACATCTTGGGTTGATATCAAATATCTTCATTAGGTAGGTATATTTATAAAATCATTTTCGAAAGAATAAGAACGAATGGCAAACGTGTACATACCATTTTTTTAATGAGTAAGTCTAAGGGTTGATTAAAAGGAGAAATGTAACGTCTTAACGCTGATATGCAATCACCGGTGCATTTATTTCTATCCCCGACACTCAACAATGATTAATATGTACCCACTCCGTTATCTACTCAAATTGTCACTGGAAGTCCGAGCCGAGGCACTAGTGACAGTGACTGAAAGGAAGCAAAACCAAGTACAAGCGAGTACAATTGTATCAGGTACTCATCTTGCTTTGCTACTATTGGTTGGAGAGTACCCAGTTAACTAACTTCATGCTCTCTCATTGGCTAAAAATTACCCGTTTGTTGGTGCCATCATTCGGTGGATAGAGAAACAACAATTAGCTGCGAAATACCTCCGCTTTCCGCTTGGGAATAAAGTCAGTCGTGGGCTGGTGGGGAGATGAGAACTCTTAGTTGATATTGATACTTGATACTAAAAGTACTCGGTTCCATCGGGCAGTATCAGTTGATACTACTAGGTACATTGAAGTATCAGTGACAAAGTATCACCTCCTCTGAGTGGTTCTCACCCATTGAGATAATATAACTACTGGAGGGAGCATTGGCTGCGCAAACTTGAATGAACTGGGGCGCGGATTGACGTCATCCGGATATCGTTCGCCTCCGTAGGTCTCTTCCCAATGGCTGTCTCAAAAAGTGGGGAGAACAAGAAACTTTTGAGAACTCAAGGGGTGTAGTTTGCTTTCTATACTTGAAACCCGTCTCTATATTCCATGTTGAGGGTAACGAGTTGAAAGCGCGTTGAATAAGTACATTTTAACGGAGTTATTTGTTGAGGCCATTATGTATAATCAAGTTGTGGATGTCCAATAGACCTCTTATTCTCAAAAAGTATATTTCTTTGCCGACGTTTCGCGCTTGCTAGCGTATGTTCACGGCTACAATGCAGTAAGCAAGACAGTACATCGTCGTTGACCACGAAATTATAAGGATAAAACCTCTACCTTTCACAAGAAGAAATCAATGTCACATAGTCAGGGGAAACACCTGAGTCGTCAAGTCATAGGGCGTACAACAGCCCTTGTATCGTGTCATTAGGTTACAGCAATCGGAAATAATAAACGACATATCCACCGCAGTATCTTAAAGGTAAATGCAAGCCGTTACACAATGTTCGCTAATTAGACACAATTAACTCACTTGCAGCTACGAGGTCAAGTTTCGCCAATACACACCCTCATTTACAGTTCATTCAACAGATCAATCGTTAAGGGGTGTCATACATCGGAGGCGCACACCGCAGGGAGGCACATTCACTAATTATTACTTAAGCTATCAGAACAAATAATAAATAAACACACATTAATAAATAAAACAGAAAAAGGAAGTATAAAATATCGGTACCTCAAATTAGATCACAAGGTCAAGGCTTAACTAGGTACTTTCATTTCCATAACAGGTACAGTTTGACTAGACTCGTAGATAACTTCTTGACACGATCTTAAGTAATAAAACCAATTAGTGCAAGATAAATTAACAATTCAATTAGTAAACCAACTTACAAAAGGGAAAAAAACACGAGAGAAAGAAAACCGCCTCCCTGGACGCCTTCGTAAGATAAAATTTTTATAACAGCGATGGGAACGCATTAAAACTATCACGCACTCTGGAGGATGACACTCCCGCTTTAAAATTTAAATTAAATGTTTTGAATGACCTCGCTGTAAACAGGCCCGAGGTGTAATGCCTCATTCTTGTGATTGATTACCTGCCCTGATAATTTGGCAATATACAGGGTGTACAAAAAGCGACTGGACAGAGAAAAACCAGTGAAGGGGCAACTCATTTCTGATCGAAATGACTATTTGCACTTTTCCGAAATTCCGCTTTGTTTCCGAGATATCCGCCATTTTCTGATTTTTTTCAGAAACAGCTTGTTGCACACGCAGTAATCGACGTAATGGCAAAACTGATGAGCCCATTGGAAAGAGCACAAAATTTTCTATTTAAAGAGCCTTTTTTAATCCAGATAAGACGACATCTACTACGTTTTGAATCAGCTCATTGGAGAAAAAACGTAATTTTCTGACCACATCACCATATCACCAATACTTCCGGAATTAAGTTTCCTCGCTAATAAGCTATTTCAAAACGTAGTAGATGTTGTCTGATCTGGATAAAAATAGGCTCTTTAAATAGAAAATTTTGTGCTCTTTCCAATGGGCTCATCATTTTTGCCATTGCAACAATTATTGCGTGTGCAGCAAGCCGTTTCTGAAAAAATCAGAAAATGGCGGATATCTCGGAAACCAAGCGGAATTTCGGAAAAGTGCAAATAGTCATTTCGATCAGAAATGAGTTGCCCCTTCACTGGTTTTTCTCTGTATAGTCGCTTTTTGTACACCCTGTATACGGCTTCCAAATATTCCCTACGATCACGATTTGGCTCTCTGTCCAGAATCTCTGGCTTCTCAAAATCGACTGCGTGATGTGAGGAAACAGCGTGTTTACTTAGGGCTGTGTAAGGTTTATTATTTCTAATATTCGACTCATGTTGCGAACACTGAGTCTTAAGAGCCTGACTAGTATGACCAACATATCCCTGCCCACGCCCACATTTAATACGATGAACCACGACATTCATGTCTTTTAACTCAATTTTATCCTTTACAGGCGTGTAAATACTTTTAATTTGGTGCCGCGGTTTGTGGGCAACCTTGACATTCTCCACATCGCATTCACGCAAGGTCCAGACAAGTCGCTCAGATAAACCAGGGCAGTAAGTTACTGACGCGAAAATAACAGAATTTTTGTCTGTATTCGGCACTGATCTCACAGGAACAGTCTCATCGACCGACTCCACATGCGATGGCCCGGAGGGCCCACCCCCGCATCGTACGGAATCCGTGCCATTCCGTATGAAAAAATCTGTTATTGATTTTTGACCCGTCCATCCTTGTCCGCGTGGTGGTCGTATGGGTTCATGGGCAGTAGCGTCAACAACAGAGGTTTGGAGGGGGAGTGGAGGCGCCACCGGGCGGTCCCGAGATGATTCCTGATTACGGCATTGGTGCCATATACGTTTAACAATGTTAATCGGATAAAAATTATTAACTAAAATATCGAAAACGGTCTTTTTAACGTACGGTATGTGTTCAGGTTTGGACAAGCGAACGGCTCTACTCGCAAGGTTCCTAGCGGTGTATATTTTTTTGTGCATGGGGGTGTTTGGACAGAAAATTCAAGAAGCGACCACTCTTGACTTCTTTATAGTTCCATCTGAATGAGAGAGAACCGTCCTCCATTCTAAACACTTTGACGCCCAGAAATTCAAGGGCGCCCGAAGTTTCCCATTCCACCTTAAAGGACATTCTGGGGTGAAAACTATAAAGGGCGCGCAGCAGAGCTAGCCCATTGTCCTTAGTGGTAATACAAAATAAATCATCTATATATTTAAACAAGGTAAAGGGTTTCTGTTCGTTGGTCAAAACTTTGTCTAATAAATGATTGAGATATATAGAACAAATGTCAACACTTAGGGGCCCCCCATCGCAACCCCCCATGGAATTTCACCATGCACGCAAAAATCACCATTGTCGCAGCACAGTCTTAACCCTTCGATTAAGGGAATTTGCTCGGAAAATTTGCTTGCTCTTAATTTCAGTCTCTATATTCCATGTTGAGGGTAACGAGTTGAAAGCGTGTTGAATAAGTACATTTTAACATTGGACAAAATAATTTTTTTGTTGATCTGTTACGCCCATTTTCGCATTCAATGGGGGATATGTAGTACGTTGGGAAAATGTCCAATTCAATCACTATAAAATTATGACAAAGTTTAGTTGGCAATTCCACGCCAAATCAATCAACCAAGGGTTGGACTTCGGGTTGGATCTCGGATTTTTATGAAAATTTATGTGCCCATTTAGGTCGACATGAAACTAAATCTTGTCAATTTATTTAACAGAAGAATACAAAAAATGGAAGGAGAGGAATTTCTAGTCCCCGATTTGAGAAACAACGGCACTTCATAATCTCTAATCTCCATTTGTGCCGGTTCAGGGGGTCCAACACGGACGAGTTGAATGATGAAGAAAGTCCCCCTTCACACCCTCACCAGTAGTTCTTCAACCAATAGCAATGGATTTTCGGAGCTAACTCAAGCTCTTGGTGACGTCAGACACGGACCGCTGCGCAATAGACAATTCAAGCTCTAGTTATATTATATCTCTTTGTTCTCACCTCTACCTTTTAAGGGGGAGTTGTACATGTGTACAACTCATTGTTGTTCATGTGTACAGGGCATGGTCCCAGTCTTTCTCCCGTTCGCTGTGTATTCCGGCATCACCGGGCGAAGCTGTTAGGTCCACCGTATCGGGGGTTTCCTCCACACTCGGCGGGGACGACGCATCTTCATCGAATTTCTTGCGACTGTGACTCGCCTGAGCATGGTATTTTTTTGTGCATGGGGGTGTTTGGACAGAAAATTCAAGAAGCGACCACTCTTGACTTCTTTATAGTTCCATCTGAATGAGAGAGAACCGTCCTCCATTCTAAACACTTTGACGCCCAGAAATTCAAGGGCGCCCGAAGTTTCCCATTCCACCTTAAAGGACATTCTGGGGTGAAAACTATAAAGGGCGCGCAGCAGAGCTAGCCCATTGTCCTTAGTGGTAATACAAAATAAATCATCTATATATTTAAACAAGGTAAAGGGTTTCTGTTCGTTGGTCAAAACTTTGTCTAATAAATGATTGAGATATATAGAACAAATGTCAACACTTAGGGGCCCCCCATCGCAACCCCCCATGGAATTTCACCATGCACGCAAAAATCACCATTGTCGCAGCACAGTCTTAACCCTTCGATTAAGGGAATTTGCTCGGAAAATTTGCTTGCTCTTAATTTCAGTCTCTATATTCCATGTTGAGGGTAACGAGTTGAAAGCGTGTTGAATAAGTACATTTTAACATTGGACAAAATAATTTTTTTGTTGATCTGTTACGCCCATTTTCGCATTCAATGGGGGATATGTAGTACGTTGGGAAAATGTCCAATTCAATCACTATAAAATTATGACAAAGTTTAGTTGGCAATTCCACGCCAAATCAATCAACCAAGGGTTGGACTTCGGGTTGGATCTCGGATTTTTATGAAAATTTATGTGCCCATTTAGGTCGACATGAAACTAAATCTTGTCAATTTATTTAACAGAAGAATACAAAAAATGGAAGGAGAGGAATTTCTAGTCCCCGATTTGAGAAACAACGGCACTTCATAATCTCTAATCTCCATTTGTGCCGGTTCAGGGGGTCCAACACGGACGAGTTGAATGATGAAGAAAGTCCCCCTTCACACCCTCACCAGTAGTTCTTCAACCAATAGCAATGGATTTTCGGAGCTAACTCAAGCTCTTGGTGACGTCAGACACGGACCGCTGCGCAATAGACAATTCAAGCTCTAGTTATATTATATCTCTTTGTTCTCACCTCTACCTTTTAAGGGGGAGTTGTACATGTGTACAACTCATTGTTGTTCATGTGTACAGGGCATGGTCCCAGTCTTTCTCCCGTTCGCTGTGTATTCCGGCATCACCGGGCGAAGCTGTTAGGTCCACCGTATCGGGGGTTTCCTCCACACTCGGCGGGGACGACGCATCTTCATCGAATTTCTTGCGACTGTGACTCGCCTGAGCAACCACTAGCGTAGGGTTCGCCGAAGTACTGGCCTCCTGATCGATTTCAACGTGCCCCCCTCCCATTTATAAGGGTTCGAAAGGGAGAATCTCGTCATAGATCAGAGGTTTGAGTAACGACTCGGCGGGTGGAGATATAGATAAGCCGGTCTGGTGGCATTAGTTTTATTAATTAATGATGAGACTTGGGAGTAAATGTCGTTGATTTCTTTTATTAAATTTATTTTTAGAGAGGAGGGTCTATTTATCAGCTCTGGCTGCTCCCTCGATTCTTGGCCATCATTTGAATTGATACAATAGTCAAACTCTACGTTTTTCAATTCCAGCTTGAAAACCAAATAATGCACGTGTTTACATATAACGCAGCTCAGGTTTATCTGAGCAACAACAAACAAAGAAATGTGCACATACTTTGCAATCAAGACGAACTACCTCACAGCAATTTTTGTCCAATACTTAATTCTATTTCAAAAGGCCTAACTTCCTAAGTGTTTTCACTTAATTGTTTTACTTCCTCTTTCAATTTTCCACCGGAATCGTGACGCTGTTGAAATATTTTATTATCTTTATGATGTTTTCCCTGCACAGTTGTTTTTAATCTTTCATTCCCTTTGTCCTTGATTAAAACAAATAAATGGTTTTGTCCTATGCAATCTTTCTAAATGCGTATTAGTATTAGCGTCACAATCCGGCCGAAAGCAATGAGCCCAAAGTTCAACTTTTTAGACATAGTAAATTTGGAAATATTGACCAAAAACCTCGGTATCTATCATTTGCTAATTAAAAAACAATTTCTTCAAGTTTTTCCTTAAAGCTGTCAACATCGGTGGAAGTTTGAATTGATTTCAGTGCAGCGATAACATTTTATTTTCTCAAAAACATTAATTTTAGACTAATTAGTGACCGACGCTCTATTTACATGCCAACTGCGATGAATTTTATTTTCAGGAGGGCCCATTACTGAAACCCACTCATTATAATAAAAATTTGCTATATCAAACATGAAATATTTTGTAGAAATTGTACTTTCTAACAATACGCTAGTTTTTAACGTTTTAAAAAACAATTCGTAAATATATGTATCTTTTTTTTAAAACATGAACGCAACAGCGAAACCCTCGTTACATTCGTCTTACACCAGAATTGCGATGAGTTCAAACTCATGAGCATTTAGGCCGTGAGTTCCGCCTATACAGATCATTTTGCTCCTCAATTTACGGAACACTCGATAACTTTTTCTTCGCGGAAGGAGCGAGGGATCTCTTCTTGGTATTCACTTTTTGTCTATTTCAAGTAGTCGTCCCTATCAACGTCGTACTTTCGAGATCATTTACTGGAATAATGACAGAAATTGAGTCGTCTCAAGCCCCTACTACAGTAGGCCCACCTTTCCTGGCCAGATTTGAACCCCCTTTTCTTTCTCAGTAGAGTCGACAGTTTCACTTGCTTGGTTTTTTGGACGTCGAGACCAATCGCGATTTGAGCCGCTAATATTTGGTGGCAGTTCTTTTTAGATTATCAATTGCGCTTTCCAGTTGGACGCTGCACTTTCCAGTTGGATGCTGCACTTTCTAGTTGGACGCAGTTTGACGACATACTTGGCACCAAACGAACGCCTCCGTTGTTAGGGATTTTATACAAGAAACTAAATTTCGTACAATGGCACTTCTTCACGAGGTTTCACCATGTTCACTTGCCTCGCAATGCATAGGGCAATTTTTCTAGAAGGACGTTGGCCCTCGGGAAATTTACTAGGCCCGGTTCCAATGAGTATATTTAGATGTACTCATCCTTCATAGAAAATTTCCCCTTCCATTTCCCCAATAAGCCCCGAATTATTTCCTTCAACAAGTCCAGCTCGTGAATGGAAAGGGCTAGGACATGGGCAAGAATTTCTTGCTTCTCCATGATCTTTTTCGACATTGCATTCATGGATTCTGAAGGATTGATCGTAATGCCACTCCTCGATACACCTGTACATTTTAAAACTTTGGAGTCTAAATCGGGTGCTATTTCGAACGTTATTTTGCAACCTAAGTTCAAAATAGGTGATAAAACGTGATGGCTAATGATTTGTCATGCTTTCATATTTGGCTTCCACCTCGTCGAGTTTTTTTATGGCATTTGTTATTCGGTGGCAATCACTGTGGTTTCGTTGTAGAAGTGGGCATCTTGTTTCTATGATGTTGAAAAATGTTTTGTGTACCTCTTGAAGTTTTCTTTCGTGAATGAGGTATGCAAGCGGTAATACAGGGCCACCGATAAAAATAGGATGCATATACGCGAGAGCAGAGAGATAGAAGTCTCGCAAGTTGAAGGTCGTATCATAAACCAATGAAACGGAATGAAGATCATGACTTTCATTGTATAAATACTTGTCTTGTGGTCTTGTGAATGAAGTTCGGAATAATTTTCGCGTTATTTTGGTATTTGGCCTGTCCCAAGTCGTGAAATATACAAAAACAAATCCGTTTTTGACGTGACAGTAAGCCCGTTATAAAAAGAAAATGTCCCTCCACCCCACTATTCAGAAGAAAGTGACAAAAGTTCTTCTGCCTACCGCTACCGGCGGTGAATCTTGCTTCTTGATGCATTGGAAGCACTAACTTGAGAATGAATAAGTGGTTTTTTTATTTGTGTTTTTTTAAAATCTACTATAGATCTTGTCATTCCGCCTTGGTTCCGGTGCAGTGGAACTTCCGATACATTGAGGCTGGGGTCTCAAGTTGTACCTGGTTTGACCCTCACGAACAAAGATGCACTGTTGCGGCTGTTGACCTTGCAGATTTTCCCTTTCGGGTGTTGATTGACGTGAATTATCTGCTTGTGTCGACGTCGGAGGTGGTTGGTTATGGCTATGAGTGTTACCTTGAGATACCTCTACGGATCCCTTGGGAATCACTTCCCAACGCTGCTGAACTTCCTCGGCATCGAAGTCCATTTGTAGTATTAGCTCATCAGAACGTTTTAATTTTTGTTCCGTAGGCGGTGGGTCCTCTTCTATGAATCCTGGTTCGTCCAGTTGTCCAATCTGGGTGTATGCTGGCTTCATCCGTTGTAGATTGACCACTGAGGTTTTCCCTAAATAGTCAGTGATCTCGTAGACAGTGGTGGTTCTTGTGGTTCTGCCCAGGGTAGGGGAAAATATTTGTCCCCTCCCTCCATTCCCAGCTTATCCTCGATATGGGCTACAATGATGCCCACCCCAGTGGTCCAGTAACCTTGGTTAAGCCAGTTTCTTGTATATCTATAACGGATCTAACGGTCCAACAGAAGCAAAAACCTGGTCATAAAAGTCGTACAAGTACTGTACTTTACAAGGTTACCAGTAACCAGGACTTGCCACGAGGAGGAAGCTATGACTGCAGCTTTGGACAGGGCGTGATGTTCATGAAGCAATCCACACTGAGAAAAAAAAACACCACCGAACAGCTCACTCTCCACCGAAAAATTCGTTCAGTGGAGAATTCCATTTTTTCGGTGGTTAATCTTCACCGAAGAAGGCAGCCATATTGTAAAATTACCGCCGATGGTTCTGCGGTTGAGCGTTCTGCGGTCGTATAGCCGAACGTAGGTGAACATTCACCGCAGAAGAAATTACTTCTCCACTGAACTATTTCATCTGTGGCTTAAAATTCGATGACACGCCGAATACAATTTATTGAAGATCGGTGACATTATTTCGGTAGTTGTTTTACTGAACGTCGGACGATCCTTAGCTGAGCATCGGTAAATGACCGATGCTCAGTGACAAATCTCATGTCTAAGGGAACGGGTCACTTCTGCCAGCGACAAGTAGCCCATCGTCGTTGGCTATCCACCGAGTAACCACGCCAAGCGAGCGAGACGAAGGAATGAAGCTTCTAGTTCTAACTGAGTTGGGGAGAGGAGAGCACGAGTTCAGTGTTCAGTGTGGTGATTGTGTGTGTTGAGTGACCGTAAGAAAGTATCGGTTATTGGCAAGTACTAAAATTATCATTTCGATTGGTGTAGTTCGGTGTAATTAATTTTTATCGAGTTTTACGGCGCTTCCTGACTATCATGATGGATGAACTTATTTCAAGAATATTATAATAGTGATGCTGCATGATTGAATGCGTGTTATTGTGAGCATAATTTTCAGATTATGTAATTTATTCCCTTTTATTTGTACATTGTGCTATGTATTTTATTCCCTTTTATCGATATAAAGGATAATACAAGCATTTTAAACTGTGTACTATAGTTTATAGAGCCATGCTTCTCCTTGTTTGACCTTCGCTGTGAAATGCAGGCCATTATTCCCCTTTCTACTGACTCATTCCACCCTCGCTGAACTTCGGTGGGTGTTTCCCGCCATATACCGAACTTCAACGCTAAACACCGGCGAGCTAGTGCTGAATATCACCGAACGTGAGAAACAAGGCACTTGCCCAAAAAGACGGGATGCCGAACTAGGGAAGCGTATTTTCCGATCATGATTGGTTGAGCACCGATATCAAGGGACTAGCCACCGAACTTCCGGAGATAAGCCGGAGAACATAGGCTCATTGAAGACGAAGTTCGGAAACAAACTACCGAAATTTTACTCGGCGGTTTCACACCGAACAAAAAGTTACCGAACATCACCGGAGAATGTTACTCGAAGAAGATCCGTGGTATTTTCACCGCCTCATTTTTTCTCCCAGTGCAGCTGCACCAGAACAATTTTTTTCAAGGCGCTTCAGGCTTGTATTTGCTTGTATGTGGTCTTCAGAACATCCATGTTCTTAGGCAGCAGCGGCTGAGAAGTTTTTGCAGTCTGATTTTGGAGGGGCTCTGGTAGCATCGTACAGAAAAAAAAAGGGGGGGGGAGATGGTCTGAATTATTTTTATGACAAAACAAAAAAAGGCTCATTTTAATATTTTATGAGCATGTTTTTTTCCATTGGTTTGATTCGGGAGTTTGTTGTAGTACGAAAGAGAATGTGAGGGGGGGGGGGGGTATTTACAAGGAGAGGGTGTCGAGTTTACTATTTACAGCTGTCTAACCAGATACCGCACTGTGAGAAGTAGTGATTCTATCGAGCCAGCAGTTCAGGTAGAAAAGGCACAAACCATTCATGTTTTTTATAAATTCAGGTAAAAAAAGAAATGAAAAATACTTTTTCCCCAAAACTCACGGGCCTTTATCAACAAATCTTGGACTAACATGTCCAAGTAACTCTTCTCAAAATCTGGATCAGCGACCACAAAAAGTCCCTTTTTCACTTTATAAAAATACATTTGCAGATTTATGTGGGCTTTAAACTTCTTAGCCACTTTCCCAGACGCCGAAATGTATTTTTTTTTAAGATTTGGCACTTGATTTCCACAACGAAATCAGGACCCACGGCGTCAGGTGACGCCCAAAAATCGGACGCTTTCGGAGAAGCAAGAATCCACATTTCTTCTGTTGCCATTTAATATGCTCACTGACTTTTTTTTAGGACAGCTGACTCTATGCTAATCCCTCTTTTCATTGCCGAGGATTGGAAGGTGGGTGCACCCAAAATCTTCGCAATGAGTGCTCCGTCGTCAGTGTGGCAATTGGCAGCTTCGTACAACTTGAAGGTCGTGATTCGGGCGTAACGGAGTTCGTGCCACAATCTTGAAGTAGATTGCGTCTCCGTGATGCGGCTGCTTTCCTCACAAAGCGCTTGCAATGCCGCGAATGCTATGAAACCACTGGCGGTGGTGCGATGAATGATCGCTTTTGCATCTTCTTCTTTTAGTGCATTTCATTCAAAAAATGCACTATTGGTCTCACCCTGATGGTCGCACATATGGGTTGTGATATTTTTTTCTATTGTGGCGACCAAGTGGCCAATGCCGTCGTATCGAAGAGATTCCAGCACTTTAACAGATCTTGACTGAGAAATCGGACCACGAATTCTTGGGGCAAGCCGATATCTTGAAGTGTATGTAGGTCTGAGCCACTTCCCTCACGAAATCTAATTTGGATATTTTTTTTCCTACGTTGGCTGCTTTATACAAACACCACGCATTGTTCATGGCAACATCCACCATCCATGTAAGTAACACCCACCACCACTTTTTACCACGAATGGAAATCTGATATCGCGGCACGTCCCCAACTAGCACAATTGGTCGCATTTAGGTTCATTTGCGACATGCGACCTATTCTGTAATACTTCCGACGTCGGATTCTGGTGGTTTGGGTGGCTTAGCTACATCTTGCCGCTTTCGACGTTGCCATATCGTCTGATCGACGGACTGTCGTTGTATTACAAATTCCCGACGTAAATTAGACATCAGAAAAGTATAGCAGTATATTCTGACGTCGTAGCGCTGTCAAATATTTGTACTACATGGTTAACATAAAATTATGCCGTTGCTGCGAGGTCGGGAATGTGTAGTACAGTTTTCCGACGTTATGTTTTCGTCATAACCTTGTACTACAAGTTCATGACGTCGCTTTGAGGTCGCATCATTATATCATAAACGTAATCAAGAATAGAGAGGTCGAAGCGTCGTCGTGAGAATGTACTACAGAATTCTGACAATTTTTCTACCATAGGGTCAATCATTATAATTCAAGTGACCCGGACGACGTTTCTCTGCCGTCGCATTCTTATGCGTGAAGTCGTTGACGTTCTCCAGACGTCATAATAACGATGTATTTTCAGTCTAAGCAAGGAACTGAATAACGTTTTTACGACGTCGGGGAATTACAATTTTTGAAGACGTTTTTGGTTTTTATCAGTTAGTAATATTTTGTGTCCGCCAGCAAGCCACTATGAAGCGGTTCAAGTCTTCCTCGTCGTATTACCGACGACTGAAGAAATACACGAAAAGAGATGATTCTGGAAAAAGTCGTGAAAGTTTGATCGAAGATGTAGGATCTACAGTTGTGACTAATTCCAGTTTAGTCGATATTTCTCCATCAATGCAATCAATCAACGGCGATCGACAGCCCTTAGCAGTACTCTCTTGCTCCAATAACCGTGGCGATGCAGATGACGATGCCGTCCGTAAGGATTCCGTAGTAAGCGAGTGTTTCAGCAAGCCTATTGACACTGAAGAGCATCCATCAACATCAGACGGGGCGTTGTCACTAAAGGATGAATTGAAATCGTGGGTTTCTTCACACAACATTTCACACCATGCAGTCAATCACCTCCTACAGATCCTTCGACGGCCACACAGAGATGAGCTGCTTCCAAAGGACGCGAGGTCACTCCTTGGAACTCCAAGATTAATTAATATTCAGGAGATGGGTGCTGGTGAGTTCTGGTACGGAGGGCTAGAAGCTTGCCTCCTCAGCCAAATGGCTGGCGTCGAAATTCCTCCCGACAGTCTGCTCTCTCTAAATTTCAATATGGATGGGATAACAGAAACACAGCACCGCCGGCAAACCAAAGTCAATGCAATCACTACACACTACTCCGACTCTTTCTTATCTCTCACTCAACGGTGGCTTTGGCGCCAAAACAACTAAGTGTTTTCCTACTTTACCCGACCAGTTGTCGTGTTTCGTACAGACTTTTATAACTCACATACAAACTTGGTCTACTTCTCGACCTCTTGTCGGGAGTTGTACATAATTGTGTTCCAAATTATATTCTGTGGTCGTCAATATTACAACTTCGTTACAAATAAATAACTTGAGGTCGTATCAAATACACACTTAGTTGTACTTATTAACCAATTGCAACTCATGGTCGGGAATATTATGTTTTTCGTACATATATCCGACAACGCCATTTTAAAGGATTTTCTATTTATTTATTTTTTTGGCAAATGTCTCATTTGCACGTAATTATGATTTTCAAGTACCAAATTCTGCTTTAAATAGTAATCTATCACAAAACAGATAGGTACTTGACTAACCAGCACAAGAAACTATATTTTTCAAGCACTTTTAAATTTCTCACCACTCATAAATTTGAATAATGAATTAATCTCACGGTGTTGTTTCAAGGGGGAACTCATTTCTAAGAGTTAAAATAAAATATCAGTCGATGAAATGATATTCGTTTGTGTTTTTGACTGAAGAGAAATGGAATGATAGCCCCAGATATAACGTCGTGCATCTGGAATAAAGAAGGCCGTCTATGAGTATCACGTTGAGAGGCACCGCGCTCTTCGAGTGGCTTTCGCTGACCGCCACACCAACAGTGTAATTATTTATAACACTTTGCGACTTGTAATAGAAATATTGAACACCATACTGTAGTCCAGGCGACATTTGGTCTGAGGAGCTATAATCTTGTGTCATATCAGTTAGATTTTGAACAGAAAATCGTAGTAGTATTGTAACACAGAATTCTGTTGTACAAATATACTACAGCATCTTGTGGTATGACTGTATTACGGATATAGCGACTTCGTGCAACCAGTAGTCGCTGGGTGACGTCGTCACGACTCAAATGTATACCACCGCTTTGGTCGTATTTTGGTTGTGGCGAAGTCGATGTGATGTCGCCTGATGACGTCGGGTCATGTTTTCCGACGTCGAGACGACTAAATTGTGCTAGTTGGGTCCTGGTCCATCCTGTCGGTTCCCCCCATGAACTTATTGTACATCTTTATCAAGTGAGGTTGCGGAACTTGAATGTGTTCACGGGTAGTGCGTGAGTATCGTTTCACTGGCTTGGTTGGCAAAGAGCCGTACGACGTGGAGGCAACTGCCACGCTTTTGTTGTCCATCCATTTGCAGGTATATATCCCATCGGTATGGTCTATGGTCGATTTCGACGTGCCTCGGGGATAATCAGACATAATTTTTTTCGAGGGAAGCGGGCAACTTCTTGGAATCCTGGACTCCCTCATTGTTCCTGCCGCATTGTAACCGTTGTCACGTAAAGGCTTCAATAAATTGAAGCTCGTGAATAAGTTATCCAGGTAAAAATGATACGGTAACTGCTGAGTTTCGGGGGGCATCTCGTCTAGCAGCTTTACTAGTGGGTAAGATGATTTACCAAAGGCCTTCTCTACGTCTGTTTTTTCTCCAGTAGTCTTACCAGTGTGTATATAAAAATTTACAAGGTAGCCTGTTGAGGTGTTAAGGCTCCAGACCTTGTAGCCAAATCGAATCGGCTTGCCCCTTATAAATTGTTTACAGCTGTGGCGGCCGAAATATTTCACCAAGCTTTCATCAAAGTTCAGATTTTCACATGGTATGAAATGTTCCATGAACTTGCTTTTCAGATGTTCAAATAGAGGTCTCACTTTGTACAGCTTGTCAGTCTTGTCGAGTTCGGTGTTGTCATTCAAGTGGATGGATCTTTTCACTTGGAAGAAACGGTACCTTCTCATTGCTTCACTAATCATTGAGTTGTTGTCGTCCTGTTTGACATCCCAGTAATGTCGGCCTGCAGGTAACACATTGTAACCAGATATTACTAGGATTCCAATAAATGCACGTATCCACGGGGCGAAAACCGAAGTTATTTTGTGCTAAATATTTGTTTGACTCGCTGACTATTTTTTCACAAATGTCCGAATCAAACAAAAGCTTGAAGGCTGCGACAGGACTCACTGCTTTATATTTTTCTGATGAAAACTTATTGAAGGCATAATCTTTACTCTGAGTCTCCAAATCTCCATCAATCCACTTCCTTTTTTTTTGATGCTGCAAAAGACTCTTGAAGTTCACTAACCCGAAATTTGCGAGACTTCAATAAATTGATATAAAAGTACAATCATACTTACAAATGAGCCGGTTTCATAGTTAGAGGTGCCGATGAAATATAAGAAAATCACAAGCACTAAATTACACTGAACATGCTGAAGCCCGCAATGAAAACAATTTCTCTCCCTTCTAGCAAGTCTAATGAAGGAGTTTTCACGTTCCATCATGAATTCGAGGATATAGAGGGGAGGTAGGAGCCGCGTGCTCGAACATGTCCTGCCGTTGCACATATGTCACGCATGGACTTGATAAGTTAAGAAGTTACTTTGACGGGGTAAACATTGGAAAAACTGAGTTTTGTCATTCCCCTGGGTTAACAGATTAGTGGGCATGCCAGGGGAATGACTGCTGACTAGGGGAATGACATTTTCTTCCCTTGATATTTGGTGAGCAAACTACCTGTTCGTTTTCTTGGCCTTATTAGTGTAGATGATGCTGACTGGCATTGCGGAGCTCAACGCAGCTACACGAAATAGCATGATGATTCAATCTTTCCTCACAAATCAATTCGTATCAATACTATCATGGCACCAAAGAAAAAAAATCAAAAGAAGAAGAGCTGAGGGAGAAGAGAGAAAAGGAACGAGCAAGATATCTGCGTATTAAAGACAATCCCGAACTATGAGCTCGCCGTGCAAGGATAGATTTCAGAAACATTTCACAATACAATTCTAAAACGATTCTGGAATGATTTCATTCGGATGAAATTCACGTTTTAATGAGCCACTTACGGACATATATCAAAGTAATGTTTCACGAATATAACACAGAAACATATTGGTCATATTTCTTTGAAATCGTTCTGCAACATATCAAGAAATATTGCAGACATATTTCTGGGAAATCGTAAAAAATACATTCAGCTACATTTCAAAAAACGTTTCTACAACGATTCCGGAATGATTTCTTCTAGGTGATATTCACGTCATAACTATCCAATTACGGGAGTATTTCGAAGTAACGTTTTAGAAACAACATAAAAACGCGTTAGTTATGTTTCTTCGAGTTTGTTCTGTTACGTTTCATCAAAGAATTACTGGAATATTTCTCGAAAATATTTCATTAATATCTCTTACCGATAGTACCGTAATATTTCAAAAGACGTCGCCAACGTGTACCAGATACGTATTTTGAAATAGTTCTGCATTATATCCAAAGTAGTTGACTAAAATATTTCGTATTGAAAGTTACTCCCTCCCCAGCCCACCAAACATCCTTCTAGTTTGACCACCAACCAACAAGACTTGACCGTGGCATGACCACCCACGATGTACATTAGGGATAAAAGGACCGGGGGCAGGTTCTATAACGCTGCCCGTTACGGTTTTGGTTTGGAATGTTTGTTTGGGGACTACACACAAAAATGATGGATGCCTAGAGGACTCTTCCGGACCTGAAGTAAAACTGTGCACTAGCACAAAGAGTAAGGAAGACAGGCACTAACGACTGTGACATTACGGAGCTATGCATGGAAGATCCTGTCTGGAATAAAACCAAAATTTGTTGAAAATGGGTGTATACTCATGAAAATTAGCTTTAGTCATGTATAAACTGCTTATTATTAAACAAAGAAGTCGCCACCGCGACGGTAGCTCGGCTCGTACGTTCGTTCCCGCCACTTCATTTCTGCAATTACAGTAAACAGCTGAAAAATAAGGAAAATCTTTACGAAGCACCCAAACAGTTTAAAAGTTATACCCCTCAATAATATTAAAAGGAAGAGTACATCAGGTGAAGCCGTGCTGTGGGGAAAGGTGTCTTCCGGTTTCCTGTATTTTTTTCTGTAAATAAATTATTACGCATACATTAATAAAAAACATGAAAAAGAATATAATAATAATACTTTGTTCGTTATCAGATCTTCGTTCATCATTGTCATTATCGTCGAAAACATCTATTACGTCATCCATGTCGTTCCTGATCGGTGTTTTCTCTTTCATTTCTTTTCTATAAACACAATAAAAATATTAAATGAACACACGCAAAGATCACAACAAACTATTTCCTTTTAATTCGCAAGCTGCGCCTACCAAATATGGGCAAATTACTTTTACAATCTCAGGCCTTCCAAAATTTGGATGTTTCGTGTAAACTGCACCTGCAAAGCCGAATCACTTTATTGGAAATGAATGGACAATAAATACTGGGCATTACCTACTTCGTATTATTTTTAAAAAATTGGAGTGATTTTCAAACTTCATTTTTCTTTCTGGCCTGCCCAAGAGAACTTTACTGCCAACTTTTCACATATTAGAAGTTTCATTGCACTTTGAATGAATTGACTTGGATTTGACCCACGAGCAGAAAAAATCACTTGAAGGAAACAAACAGATTTTTTTAAAAGTCAACCGGTAACTAAAAAACGAGCATTTAGCAATAAGCTGTAGCTTTTTGCATGCTTCAGACGCATGCCTCTGAGCGCACGGTGGTGCGTCATGCCTCAAGAAGCTGGAACGACATCAGAAATAGCGTGCTTAAACTCTCATCAACCGCTCATGCCTCTAAGCAATGCTCGCAATTTCTGATATCCTCCCAGCTTCACACACGTAAAAAGGGACAAGTGGAGACAATGAGACGCCGACCCTCATCCACTACGCGGCACACGTGAAGCATTACAATTCCATCTTTCCTTACAAATCAATTCGTATCAATACAATTATGGCACCAAAGAAAATAAATCAAAAGAAGAATAGAATAGAATAGATTAGAATAACGTTTTATTAGCACAAAACTGAAACAACAGCGTTTAACTACAAATTTAGAGATTTAACTACAGGTATAGCTTGATGTATAACAAAAATACGAAAAGGTACCCGATATCAGTTTTACGCCCACCGCCAGAATAAGTCTAAGACTTGTGGTCTGCGGTGGAGTCATTCGCCCAGTCAAAAGAGTAACTTAGGCTCTATGAATTACTGAACACACCCGCCGTCGACCGTTGGTGAGAATGAGCAAAATACTAAAATGTAAGATGCGAGGGGAGCAACTTTAATATTCCTAAAGACAGAAGATACCACACCAGAGAATCAACCTCACAATGTGGAGTTGTTTACATTACCACAATGTCAGCATTTACAATCTTATCCAGAAGTCTTTTAAGATGTGCGATACTCTCAATATTACTTATATGAAATTAATATTATATTTCCAAAACAAATACAATGCTTTATTATACGAACTGCCCTTATAAAATTCGGTTTTTACTTTAGGAAGGGAAATATTTGAATTCAATGCATTTCTAGTGTGCGGAAGATTAACCCAGATGATCAGCATGAATCCCACTTCTATACAAGATTCCCTAACAAAAATGTTATCAACATTACACCCCTGGAATTCCTTGTACAAATTCTCAGAGGGAAATCTAAACGGTTTATTTAACAGGACCTTAATCAATCTATGTTGCACCGTTTTTAATGGTCTTAAATAAGATTTGTAAGTCCCACCCCAAACTACAATACCATATTTTAGCAACGAACGTGCCAATCCATAGTACACAGTAAGCAAACGATTTTGTGGGAGAAAGTCACGAATTACTTTGAATACATAGACCAGCTTACGCAGTCTTCAAACTATAGTGTAATGTGTTGGTTGAAATTTAGTTAACAATCAAAAGCTACACCCAAATAATTCACTACATCAACAAAAGTCAACGAAGGGCAGGCACAGTTCAACTCTGTACTATTACAGGTGTACTCATGTAATTTAACAGTCCCAGTACTCAAATTAACTTTCCCAGTTTTTTAAAAAGTAATACAGAAGTTTTATCGAAGTTTAGACTAAGTAAATTTAAATGAAACCATTGCCGTATCAAACCTAATTGTGCACTAGCCGCTTTCAAAAGGGTATCGAAATTCCTGTCCCAAAAAATCAAGGCGGTGTCATCAGCGTTTGTACCCAAAATCTCCCCAGTAAGTTTAAAGTTCAACAAATCATTAATATACAGGGTGGTCGGTTTTGAGTAGCAAAAAAAAAATTGGGTAATAGTACACCAAAAATGGGATAAAAAAGTCCTATTCGGATAGTGGCCTATCTCTTTTTGTTTTCGAGTAATAAATTTTTTAGTGATTTTTAGGCGCAACTGTATTTTTCGCCGAAAAGCTGTTATTTCTCAGCTTCTACTTCACTTTTTTCCAAAAGTGATGGCAGTTTCGTAATCTACGGAAAATGTTCTACTGGTTGAACGCAAAATCAATATTCTAAATTGTCAAAAACGCCTAAAAACGTAACGTTTCCGTTGCGTTAATGCAAAAAAACCAAGAATTTGACTTCACAAAACAATTTACTGTGTCACCAAAAATAGCTTCACACGTTGTCAAACGACATAAAAAACTTCTCTGTTTTCCCAGCTAAAAACTCGAAAGTGGAATTATCTCCCTCCTTTGACGAGAAAATTCGAAAAAAGCGAAAAAGTCACACATTTTAGGCTAAAAAAGTGAATAATAACAAGTGCGAAAATTCATTTGTTTGGCTCTCTTTCTTGAGAAATCCAAGCGCTCACCTAACCACACCCTGACCACACCTACACCACACCTAACCACTCCCTAACCACACCTAACCACCCTAACCACACCTAACCACACCTAACCACACCTAACCACACCCTAACCACACCTAACCACACCTAACCACACCCTAACCCACACCTAACCACACCTAACCACACCTAACCACACCTAACCACACCTAACCACACCTAACCACACCTAACCACACCTAACCACACCTAACCAACCTAACCCACACCTAACCACACCTAACCACACCTAACCACACCTAACCACACCCTAACCACACCTAACCACACCCTAACCACACCTAACCACACCCTAACCACACCCTAACCACACCCTAACCACACCTAACCACACCCTAACCACACCCTAACCACACCTAACCACACCTAACCACACCAACCACACCTAACCACACCTAACCACACCCTAACCACACCCTAACCACACCCTAACCACACCCTAACCACACCCTAACCACACCTAACCACACCTAACCACACCCTAACCACACCTAACCACACCTAACCACACCCTAACCACACCCTAACCACACCTAACCACACCCTAACCACACCCTAACCACACCCTAACCACACCTAACCACACCCTAACCACACCCTAACCACACCTAACCACACCCTAACCACACCCTAACCACACCCTAACCACACCTAACCACACCTAACCACACCCTAACCACACCTAACCACACCCTAACCACACCCTAACCACACCCTAACCACACCCTAACCACACCCTAACCACACCCTAACCACACCCTAACCACACCCTAACCACACCTAACCACACCCTAACCACACCCTAACCACACCCTAACCACACCCTAAC